>CM065378.1:44910000-45510000 GCA_033060915.1 Euryodendron excelsum | reverse complement strand
ACCCTAAGTGTAATCTTTGGATTGCGCTTAGTTTTTAGGTGACCTAACTCACCTTAATCAAGTTAGGTGGCTACTCTGAATGTTTTCCAAAAGCTCTTTATTCAAATTTATTTTCAATCCAAACCTAGTCGCACTCATTCTTTTAGGAGGGTGAGTTCTAACGAGAGAGTACAGCATTTTTCCCGCTTATGTGTGTATTCCTCGAGTGCAAAAAATTTGAGCGCGAAAAATTTGAGCACGACAGCAATGAAGATGATATGTACTCAGAGAAAATGAAGGTGTTTAAGAATAGACTTCATCAAGCTTATATAAGTCTCATTGAAGTGATCCCAATGAAAGAAAGAACTCGGCAATGAAAGAGAAAGCTCGACAACAAAGAAGAAGAGGTCAGCATTGATGGAATGAAGTTTTGACAGTATGGAAATCAAGAAAAAGATGATTATTAAATGATAGATTCAATCCAAATTGAATAGAAGACAACTTTGATGAATTGAAGACTTTGATTGATCATCATGCCCCAAAGAGAAGACTCCTTGAAGATCTTATAGTAGTACTGAAGCTGAACTTGATCATGGGAAGACAAAAGCAAGATTTCTAGGCAATGTGTCGACATATAAAAATGAAGAGTTGACACATGAAGACAGAAGCCAAAAATTTGAAGACAAAATGATCAATTGTCGACATATGGAGTTGATGTGTTGACACATGGAGACAGTAGACAACATCTGAAAAATGCAGACCAGATGTGTTGACATATGGAACCAAATGTCGACACTTGGGAAATAATGTCTAGTTTTTCTAACGTTATAACAGATTGGACTTGCATTAAATGAGCCCCAACAACCTCCAATGAACGAAATCGATACAGGAGTTTAAATACAAGCTTCTAACTGCATTTATATACAAGAGATACAAGAAACACAAGTACCACTGACTGATCGAATTGAAAATTTTGAACATTCTTTTTGTCTTCATTGTGTGAGCTTTTATTTGTCTATCTTCTCTTGATAGAGAGTTTGTATTTTGTTTGTACATCTTTATACACCTGTAAATGAGAGTTTGAGAGTTCACTTGTTGAAGAAAAACTCTTGTAAGTTTGAGTGGATCTTGGACAAAACCACTTGGTAGCTGGAAGAACTTGGAAAGAAATTCTTGTCTAAAAGTGAGTTGAGCACTTGGTAAATCAACATCCATTTTGTAATTGGAGATTGCATAGTGGAGGAAGACTTTAAAGGGATCTTGGGGTGATGACGTAGGCTACGATTTGTGGTTGAACCTCGGTAATTCTTGGTGTGCTTTCTATTGCTCTGTTTTTCATTTCTTTTTTTATTACATTTCATTATATATAGATTGATTACTGTTATATTGATTATATTAATTTTAATTAATCTTATTTACCATTAATTTTTGAAAAACCTAATTCACCCCCCTCTTAGGTTGCCTTTTGGGCCAACAGCCTCATCAAGGCTCTAGTAGATGATGGACTTGGCAGTCCTTTTTTCGGTCAGCGCGGAGGATTGTTTGCTGAGCATCAAACATGAATGCCTTGGTTTCTTTGGATTTAACTTCCTCGTACCCATCTTCCATGATGTCCATAACATCTTAAGCACGCTTTCATTTAGATGCACCAGTTGTTGTAATTCTCCTTTGTGAGTTTCGAGATGAGCGTATGCGTAGTACCATTTGCCATTTGGTTTTAAATATCTCCAACACTACTATGGAGTTTGAAGATCAAAGGTAGTTCTGATACCACTATTAGGTAAAGTGGACTTGATGAGGTCACTGGTGGTGATCCTCTTATGAGAGAGATTGAATACTCAAAGTACTAAATTGGATTGAAGATTCAATGAATTATACAAAGGAGTAATTTTCTCTCTCTCACTTCGCTCACTACAATTCTTGTTTCTGCACTCCACACCACACATTAAACACTACACCTACAACCTTTATTTAGAGGCATTACATATGGTGCCACTATTCCTTTATAGGCTTGAATCACTATTCCTTTAGAGGCTTAACTCACTATTCCTTTGGAGGCTTGAATCCCTTTTTCTTTGAGAGCTTGAATCACTATTTCTTAGAGGCTTATGGTGCTAGACTTAGAGTATTTTTTGCATATGAAGGGACTGTGCTTATGGTGGTTGTGGAAAGGTTCAAGTTTACCTTTTTTTTATTTCTTAACTTTTTTAAACAGTTTCGCTGAGTATACCAGGCTCTCTCTTTTGGCATTGGTCTTTTCAAAATTTTCTTATAAGGAAAGAAAGAGAAAATGCTCTCCGTTTAACATAAAGATTTAGGTTCAGTAGGATAGAAGACGTCTGTTGGCTAATTAGAATTGCGTGAGAAATGACCTGAATTCACCCGTACCACCCCGAGAAAAGATGAAATCTTTGTTTGTAGTCTTGGCTGGTGAAAAAGATATGAAAGTCATCCCCACATACGTAGAAGATGACAAATGACACCAAAATACTATAATAACAATCTAAAAAGTTAATTTGATCAAAGCTGACCTTATTGCAAATTGTCTATTTGCCATTCGGTAGGTCAACTATAAGGGCTATTCCATTCATCAACCATAAGGAGTTGGTAGTTTTTTATTTTTAATTTTTAAATTTCTTAAATCATTTTCAGTTTTGTTTGGCAAGAGTTGAGTCATGAGTGTTTTACAGGGTGCTTCAACTTGTGGATAGTATGTGATGAGTTTAGTTATATATGGAGGAATACCCTATGCATTATGACTTCTACAATTGTCTACCTCCGTCTCCACTTCTACATTTACAAACACTTCTTGTTACTTGTTTGCAACCAAGTATCCACGGCTATTGCCATTCGTACACTCAACTACAGAAGGCAGGGACATAATCAGAAAATCAATTGAAATATGAAAATAGTCCATTGAAGCAGAACATGATTGCCTACATAACAGAAGAAAATTCATGCACTGTTAAAGTTCACCAACCTTCTAATGCTCACAAACAAAGACTATACAATCACACCAATGTAAACTGTATGTATACACACTCACACGGACAGAGACTTTAAGCCCAACCAATTACAATCCCACTGATATCGAAGGAAATTGTTAGATTCATATATATGATTTTTATATACGGAGAGGGATGCACAGATACCATATATGAGAGCAAGGGGTTCAATGTAGCTCAATAAAATTTGCACCACCAGTCCTGGTGTCTCTGTTGGCATTGGTGACGGAGTTAATGTTGGGGTTGGCAGATAGATGTGCTGTTGCGATGGTTGGGGTTGTTGATTGGGATGGTCAAGGTTGGCGATTTAGAATTGCGAGCATGAATTATATTTCGAATCCAAACTTAATTTTAAGAACTAAAAAAGGTATCTGGAATTAGAGCCTCCAATTTGTATTCCAATCTTCCATTTCCACGATGCCCAGTAGAGCTTTAACTAACTAGGGCAGATACAGATACGAGACACGGTACAAAGGACATGGATACTACACATATGGAGACTTGTATATCATAATTTTCAAAAGCTTAGGACACGACACAATAGGGATAGGTCAACAAATTAATATATATTTTTGGATAATTATAAAAATATTTTCTAAACTATGACTCAGTATCATTAAACATCCTTACACTCTAAAATACGACACGTTGATTCTTGAATTATCAATTTGTGTCAATCAATACCTTCTGTTGTTAGTAATCTGTTAGGAGAGTGGATGAAAAATCATCTTGTGACTTGTAGATGTTCACAAAATTATGATTTTATCTCTAAATTGACATTCTCATTTTGTAATCCAATGGGCATCTCACTCATTAGACTATATTATAATAAGAGAAGGTAAATTTTCATATAAAATTATATTTTTGCGAACATGTGTGAGTTACATGATAATTTTCTATTAATTTTCATAAAAAATTATTAATAGGAGGTGTTGATTAATACAAATTGATAGTTCAAAGGGTCACTGTGTTACATTTTAAAGTTTAAGGGATTTAATGATACTGAATTATAGTTTAAAAGGTTATATTTATATAAACACAAGAGAAGAATTATAATTTCTTTATTTTGCATTAAAAATTCATTTATATTTTACCATATCAAAATAATAAGAGAACATTTTCCATATTTTATATAATAGAAACGAAGTGTGAACTAGATGTCCTGATATCTATATTAAAAGCTCTGACAAATGTAGGCAGTGCGAGTAGCACTAAGCTCGACGCCATCGAGTAGGCCTATCCTAGATTGCTTCGAGTGATATCAAGGCTCTTAATATCTGAGTTTGTGGGGAGAATCGAACAGGTCCATCTCGAGTATTGAGGAGCACATGGGGAGGAAAGCGTGGGTAACCAAGAAAGGGGAATGCCCTCCAAAAGAGGTAGATAGATACTCCTTGCAAGAATTAATGAGGAGCTCACTTGAAGAAATCTAACATGGGAAGGGAATTGATGGCGTTCAAGCCCAAGTGTGGGAGGAGAATGAGTTACCTCCTTCAACAAGATATGAGATTCTTTCACTCGTGGTTTTGGGGACCACCTAGGCCAGGTGGCAGGGTCTGGAAGATCCTCAAAGAATCCACAAACGGGCCACGACGTAGCAAAAACCGCTATGCGTGGTCTACTCAATGGGACGTGGGGGCAATACGTGGATGGTGGGTGGGAATGGAGGTACACCGAGCACGCCCGTCTTGCACACCTAGTAGGAGAGTGCCACATGGATGTCCTTAGTCTAGTAGAGCAGAGTGGGGAGAATATACTTAAGTGGTCCTCAGGACACACATCTGTCTGTAGGACGTTTCTTAGTGTCCAAGCATCTCGGACCATTTAGATACCTGTCCAACTCGTTTCTGTGCTTGAGGAGTGTTGGTGTTTGACGTAACACCTTCTTAGAAGTGTTCACACTTCTTAGAGGTTTAGGATATGGTTTTGTTGGTCCAGGTGATTAAGTGTTCTTAAGTGGCTGGGGATAGGTGAGGGAGGTCACTTTGACAACAGGTAGGGCCGGTGCTTTTCTTAACTTGCATTGGGCTCTTTTGGTAGATGGCTTTGTCAGTATAGTTGCAGATCATAATAAACCACAATCTTTAGCAACAGCTCTATTTTCCATCTTTTTGCTAAAATAAGATGGGACAAACAGGATTTGTCTCTTGTCTAGATGACCGTTGAGGCCATTTAGGATAAGGCTACTTAGGATTTGAATAAGGCTATTTAGGATTTGATTGTGATTCACTTTCACAATTTTTGAATATATAATATTTTGAAAGGTTCTGATCTCACTTTTGGTTGTCCGTACACTATTTCTTATTGACTGGTTAAATCATCCTTCTTTGGCAGAGGACGTTTAAGAGTGCTTGAGGATTGAGCTAGTAGTGCTGTGTGTGACTTTGTATGTTTTCTCTCTCTTTGTTAGCAGTGACGGTACCTTGTAGTTCGTAGCTCAGTCTTGTATAGACAAGGGGATCCCCTTTCCGTATTAATTCACTCTTTTTCAGTTAGTTGTTTTTGAACAGTGGTACTTGCCATATCATCTGAATTAGCGGTACCTATCAGTTTGTTTTTGTTTGTTGAACTGCATTATTAAACTTTGGGAATGTTATTTGGTTGGTTGTTGGGGGGGTGGGGTGGGGGTGTGATGCTTTTAAATTTTACTTTAGACCTTTTTGCTTTCCATTTGATTTTCAGGAAAGTGAAAAAGATGACTGGTAAACACTTATAGCAGTCTGATTGAATGTGTTTATGGCTTCTTCTCCCCCTAACTGTTCAATAAGTTACCTGTGCTATACATCTTTAATAGGGATTAAGGCTTGTTGAGATGAGTTTGAGTATATATCTATCTCACTATTTTTCTTTCCATTTTTTTTGAGCTTTTGAATATGCGTTCAATGAATTGTTAATACTTTGGTTTTCTGATGAGTTAATTTTCTTCAAGGCGTGATTTTGCACCTCATTATTGTCATAGAACTGATCACAACTCCACAGTGTTTTAGTTTTTTTTTGTTTTTTTTTTGGTATTTGGTACTGACTTTGAAATCTTTGCTGGTATTATTATGCGTTTGATAAGGATTGCAATTCCTAGCGCTAATCTATGAAACAAGTGTTGCTTTTCTTTTATGACAACAAAATTTATCCATTATTTGTATTTGGAGCTTGGTTCGTGTTGATGTTGTCATTGTTATTGGTTAATTATCATGAACTTTAATTTTGGACTTTTGGTTCTCGATATGTTTGTAACAACTCTATTTTGACTATTGGTGATAATGATTTCATTTTTAATTGAAGTAGACCCTTAAATTAGTCTATCTTTTTTCCTGACTGTCTTTCATGTGCTATTTATATGTATACTGAGTCAAGTATTTAAGTCAAATTCTGTTATTTCCTCGCAATCCGTAAGCGTAACCATAAGAATAATTTTCTTTGGTTTCCTGGTGTCGCTTACATTAAGCCCCAACTAAATACTTACTTGGGCAGTGAAGTTTTCTGTTGAATTGCCTGAAGGTCTCTTTTCTGAGGAAATTAATTCGTTCAATCTGGTGAAATGATGTTAGCTCAACTAAATTTGGGAAAAAAATGAGGTCCAATGTTGACACCACTTGGGCATCACGGAGGACCCAAATGGGAATTGTTCTCAGGATAAAAATAGGGTTATTTATTTATTTTTCATACGTTTCCTGGGTGTATGCTCTAAGGAGAAATTCACCATCAATTCCTCAGATTGAAAATGCTTAAGGCTGGAAATTTTATTGCCTGATGATACAATGAATGATGTTCACTATGAGTTGTTTTTTGATAGAAATGAGTTGGGTAAATTTTAGATTTCTCAAAATGAAGAAAATTTTGTTATTTAATCTTTGCATTTTTCTTAAATGGAATATAAAGTAGTTTCACCTTGTTCCCTCTTTCTCAATTCAGTATTCGTGTGGCTGCGATGCTCTTGATTATCAATGCCATGCGTATCGTGCCTACATCTGCTATCCTATGCAGCGTAGAGATGGCGGCGATGCATCCCTGCTTCCCATACATCGCTTTGCCGCCTTATGGAGATAGTTCATCTCTGACTGATCTATATTGCCACATTTTCCAAGTTGCATATGAGATCGGAGCAGTTTCATGTGTCTGCCTTCTCTTCTCACGTGAGATATCTGGACTTACCATGAACCGAGAGCGTATATTCCATCTGGATGATTTGTGTGGCACGTCACAGTCTCTTCAGTCTGTTTGTGGAGGTGAGATTTTACTTGTATTTTTCCTTGAAACTTAGTAAGCTACTTTTGAAATATATAATAATTATTCTGGGATTTTTTTGATTATTTATTGATGCCATTACAGATGCTTTGCCTCCGGTGACTAGTTCAGGTGGTAAACAACTTTATTTTGATATTTATTTTTAGTTTTGGAAACTTATTGCATTGTTTCTATATAATTAGTAATTGGACTCTGTTTCTTACATGTATATATATATATATATTTTTTTTTTGGTTGGATGATTACCATGAGGCAGGCTGGAGGATACCATCAATGATGGGCCACGGGCTTATTGTTCGAGATTCAAGTATGAAGGATATGCTGTAGATATCTCCATGCTAGCATCACTGATTGTTGTCCTACTTTTATGTTTTATTTGTGAGTGTCATCGAGCAGCCCGTATGGACTTACATTCTAAGATTTGTTAGGTATTATTGTTCCTTGTGTCACCGCTTAAATCTCGAACACCTTGAACTCGCGCTGTTTTAGACAATTTTTCTTAAAAATTGTAAGTAAGCTTTAAAGAATACCGAAAGAAATATTGAGAGAAAGTGAGCGCAAAGTGAGTAAGAGAGCTTTGTGAGAGAATTTGGAGAATGCTTGTATTGCTTGAAATTTGAATAATTTAAAATGGGAGCTCCACCCCCTATTTATAGGTAACCACCTCCTTAATAAACGATGGGGATCAATTTGATTTAAGGGTGAAGATGACTTATGTAAAACTCTCTTATAAAACATTTAGATATTTATAAGACTTCTCAAAGAAGTATCCCCATATCCTAGAATCTTCTACTCTTTTCTCTTATATTTATACATGTGATAAAGTTTCTACAATAACTCTCTAAAAGTCTAATGGAATTCCTATAAATGGTCTAGAAGGATCTAGATTTGGTGGCTCTTTGACATTCTCATGATCTATTTTTGGGCTATTTTGATGGGTTTGTGACACTTGTCTTTCAGGACCGGTGGCTGAGATAGTATTCAGCACAGATACATGGATGGTTTTTGTTGTGACTTGTACATGTTGTGAACATTAAGCAAGTACCGTTAGATAATTGTCGGCATGGGATTGTTTTGATTGCAATTGAAGAGAAAATGTTGAAAAGTTCAGTTTCCCTTGATTGGCCATGTCGGAACATGAACTTATTTTTGTTGGGATGAAATAATAGTTTTATCTAGCAGGTAGAGTTCTAAAACTGGAAATCCTCTTGCGCTTGCACATTAATTGGAGAAAGTATGAAACCTAACATGTGGTAGCATTTGCTTGTAGGATTTACAGTTAAATATTCGTCTGTTGCAATTGAGAAAATTTTTCGAGTTTTACTGCATTTCACTTTCCAGTCCTATTCATGGCAAAGGGCTTAAAGGGCTTACCTGCATGGGAGAAAGATGCGCAACAATGGGTTCATGGGGTTACATGTATGTACTGATGTTCGCCTTTAGTGCTAAACGCTAGTTGGTGATTCCATTCTACTGACTATATTGTACAAATGTCAGCTGTCTCACTAGTTTCTGTCATTTACTGGAGCATAAAACTTTGCGCGGACACTTCTAGTTATCTTATAAATAGCCGGGTGGAGACATTCAAAGTCAAAAGTGTTGAAAATATCGGCTCAAAATATATATCATTCATCTCATAAAATTTAACACAAAATATAAAATTCATATTACAATACTTTACAAAACAAATGTACAGAAAACTTATCGATAAAGACATGTAGTCATTGTCCTTAAAAATATATCATTCTTTTGAGTACGTGACCCGGTGTAATAAGTTATGGCGACCTAATTTTCAGAATTCAACTGTCACTTTCTTAGGAGGGTACACTTCCTCGTTGTTCCAAAATCAAATAAAATAGATAAAATATAATATATTTTATTGAAAGATGCACCGGAGTTTTTTAGACAACGAGTCTACAATGGCATAAGAAAATAAGAGAGAAGATAATCAGAAGAGGTTTTCCTTGCTCCTTGTGTATATAGCAAAATTGTGTATGAAAACCCATATGAATCAACTCTCTGGTTTTTTCACCTCTTGCCAATACGGACATATAGAATAATATAGATAATGCTCCACCCTACGATCAAAAGATCAGTTACATATTATGACCCATAAAATGGGTTAAATGCTAATGAATCAGCAATGAAAAAAACCTATTGAAGACCAACGGTTACAAGGAGATAAATCACATTTAAGGTTTTAAAATCAATATACTAATTTATATTTTAAAATATATTTATAACTCCAACAATCCCCCACATATTTCAAAGTATAAAATATGTAAATAAATAAATAAATTCGACCAAAGTATACGAGTATTTAACACATTATGACGGTGCCTTTTGAACTATGAACCGACACTTAAGATAAATAAGTTAGGGTTACAAAAAACTAATGAAGTATAAAACTTCTATGAACTAGAATCTTTTGGTGTAACACGACTGAACTTGTCACCCATATTAGATCCTCTAATCTTAACTTGTTCAATGCGAATTGGCACTATAAGCCCTGCGCCTACTTGGATATTCACGAGTGCTCTAGAGAACCTGCTTAATCTCTCATAGGAAGCGGCCCTTTCTACACCTATGTAGGTGAATCCATCAAGTGTGCAATACAATTAAATACATGTACACCATCCACATTTTGAGTAATGGTATTCATTGAGAGTATAACACTCAACCTTTAATATTACAGTTACACTATCACACCATAGGAATGTACTCTCAAAATAAAGATAGTACTTACGACCACCAAGTGATTTGTTGATATCCATATAAACTTACGTCTTGGGATCTCCATTCATGTAAGTTAGGTTCCCATCACTTGTGACTCTTGTATAGGCATAAGCCTCATCCCCTCAATATTTGATAACTTAGCCTGAGATTTAACACAACCATTTTTATCTCTTTGACTAATGTCATATAGGTAACTGATAATATTTTTAGGCCTCTCTTCTCAAATATGTTGCCCGATCATTTCACAGATAAATTAATCATGACCTCATTGTCATCATTTTCACAAATATATTAATCATGTTCTAATATGATCCCAAACACCAACATAAAATCATCTTGAATGATTTCATAGATCATATGATTCATGTTGGTCAAACTAAGAATTCGTAAAATTTATATTGAAGAAACCCATAGATCATCTTGGATTAAACCCAAGGTATCACACAATTTGCTTCCACTTATCTTACCGATAAAGCATTTTCAATGATGGACGTTTCTCTAATAAATAACTGTTCTAATACGGCAATTCACATCTAGATAGGTGAATAGACTTTATAGTCACCTACTCAATCATTGCTGCAAATTTCATAAAATCAAACAACTCAAGAATTAGTTCTCATCAGAATAACATACAGCCCACCATGTAACATATTAACATCAACAATTTCAAAGTCACAACACCCTCACTTTTCTCTTTCATTTTCTTTCATCAAAAAGAACACTATGTAGTGTCTCAGACTTAAAATTGTGAATCGTAAATGTGCCCAGTATTTAACATACGATTATGACCAAAGCATACTTAGCACAGACGATAGCCCACACTTCAACACATAGTATATCAACAACTATTGGAATATATCGTGTTTTGCACCCAGATAAAGAAGAAAGATAAACCTCACATGCTGATTTTACCAGAATCATTACATACAATAAGCCTTATAGAATAAACTAAAACATCTCACCTCTCTCTTTATAATATACAGTCACTCTTTGAATGTAGAAAACCAAAAAATATAAGATGGCAGTTCACTTACTCGCCCAGTCGAGAACAATCATGCATGGCAACTGTGGGCCAAAAAATCTCAGCCCAACCCAATAGAGCAAGCTCAATAAATACTAAGAGAATTTGTGCGGGCCAATAACACCTCAAACCTTATCAGGGCAATTTTGACACACACTCCAGGTCAGCCCAAATAAAAAGACTACCCGGCTTCAAAGAACCGTGTCACCCGAGTCAGGGATATCAGAGTATTCAATATTCTATTATTAACATTTAATGTTGAACGAACCCGCATTCAATGCAGAGGAAATACAGCACGCGATGGTCATGCTTACATTCGGTCAGTCGAACTCAAGCATGGTGATAAATGTATATTATTGTCCAATCAGCCTACTCTAACTAGCATAGGCCTATGAGGTAAGCCATGATTACATGAGTAGGCTCGACAGAGAACACTACACTATAAAAACGTAGCATCTTGAAAAAACAAGGTATGAATAACCCAATTAAACCATACACACTTATTATTTTTACTTCATTCCTGGTTAAGATTGCTAACTTGACCGTAGGAGTGTGATCGGCCCAAAGAGGGTCAACCCATTCTTACTCTTTTATCTCTTTCTAGCAGGTTGGAAACTCATTAATATTGGTTCGAGTGATCGGACTGGCCTTTCTAAAAATCTCACCTATAATTGGCCTTGTTTGTGGGAAGGTCCAAGTAAACATGAGTACTAGCTTCTTAGGGAGAAGAGGAGTCAATGTCACCAGACGAGAGAAGGAAACTCCCTCCAGCAATGATAATACCAACTCGGCTAGCCACCAAACCACCCCGAAAAGAAGCAACAGGGGTCGGAAGAGGAGGTCGGAGACCCGCTCTCCTACTAGAAGCCACTGAGGAACACAAGACGAGTTACAGAGGGACCCATACTCCGCTAGGGGACCAAACCTTCGTAGAGATCATCACCAGGACCTAGGCCCTTCACTTTCTAGTGGACGTGTGCCCAGTGATCATTCACTTCATGCTACTGAGAGGGAACTTCGGCAACGTGATGACAAAATTGTCAGGCTTACTTCCTAGGTCAGAGCAATGAGAGATGTAATATCAAGGAGGGATGACCGAGCCAGAGGAGGATCATAGGCCCATCGCAACAATAAAAGGGGTCGAGATCCCAAAAGTAGAGGTTCAACACTGGTGCACATTGTTAGGAGCCATACCTCTAGCACCGGCCGCAACAGTAAAAGACAAAGAGATCGGCACCATAAGAGGAGCCGGACACCGCAGGACAGAGATCGGCTTAAAATTGGTCGGCAACAGTAGGAATGAGAGAGGTGGCTAAATGAGAAACTTGATAGCAGAGAGAAGCTCCCCAAAGCACGTACTACCCAGGACATGGTCAGCAGAGCTCTAGATCAGATAGTATCTGTTGGGCGGAGGCCTGGAGGGCCAAGTCCAGCATCCTGCCGCATGCGTGCAGTCGAGACGTGGCGCTGGCTGCTGTGAAGGAATAAGGAAATAAAGTTGCGCCTTGACTAACAACAATTGCTTTTGGTGCAGTGGTAAGCGCTTGATCCTGAAAACTGGTATCAGAGCAGGTCACGGGTTCGACTCCCCTGGATGGCAGGCTGCTTGCGAGCAGGTTCTGGGGGGGGGATTGTTGGGCGGAGGCCTGGAGGGCCAAGTCCAGCATCCTGCCGCATGTGTGCAGTCGAGACGTGGCGCTGGCTGCTGTGAAGGAGTAAGGAAATAAAGTTGCGCCTTGACTAACAGCAATTGCTTTTGGTGCAGTGGTAAGCGCTTGATCCTGAAAACAATTGTTGGCCCAAGTAGGCAACCCAAGAGGGGGGGTGAATTGGGTTTTATAGAATTTTTAACAAGAGTTTCAACTAAAAAATCGTTTATGGATTTTAGTAACAAATAATCAAAGTATATGTATCAAGCAAATGAAGTGTACATTAGAGCAAGTATTTGCAAGCATGCATAATAAGCAAGTAAGCAAAACAGAGGCAGAAGAAATATGCACCAGATTTATAGAGGTTCGGCCAACCTTGCCTACGTCCTCTCTTCTTCGATCCTTTCGAAGGAATTCCACTATGCAATACACCTTACACAGCCGCTGGTTGTGCCACGAGTGCCCAGCTCACTCTTTACAAAAGCTTCTTCCCAAGCTTTCAAAACCCAAGAGATTTTGTCCAAGCTTCTCTTAAACTTACAAGTGTTTTTCCCAAGAACACTTAAACTTACAAGGTTACAAACCCTCCCAAACAAGAATGAATGAAGATTATACAAAGAGTGACTCTCCTAGTGAGTATACAAATGAATACAACTCAATGGATAACTTTAAATACTCAGCAAGAATATGTAACAGTTAGGTGCAGGTGATTTTTAGCTTTGAAGCACTTGATATGAATGGTATAATTGCTCTTCCTTGCTTCTTTGAAGCTGTATATATCTCATATATATAGGTATGGATCGATTCTAGCCGTTGGAGAAGTATGGGAGAAGATTTGGTTGTGTTTGTGCCCATACCGTCTGTCAGAAAACTAGCCGTTAGAGTCTAGGAGTCGACTCTTTTCTCAATGAGTCGACTCTTTTTGCATTTCAGCAGATTTTTCAAGTTTCTGTCCAAATGAGTCGACTCTTTTGTCCTAGGAGTCGACTCTTTTCAGCAGTCTGCAGAATTGTTTGTTCTCTGTTGCAATGAGTCGACTCTTTTTGGCCAGGAGTCGACTCTTTTAAGCTTCCAGCAGAATTCCAAGGCTCTGTTCGAATGAGTCGGCTCTTTTAACTTGAGGAGTCGACCCTTTTTCCAAAAACTCATATTTTTGCAACTTTTCTTCATTCTTTTTTCAAAGCTTCCAATCTCTTCAAGGATCATCTAAATAGGCTTTTTAAAGCTTGCAAACACTTCTTCAAGATTAGATGACTCCAAGAACATCTTCAATCCATTCAAGGTGAGTTTTCTTCATTTTCGTCACTTGTAGAGCTCTTCCATTATCATAGCTTCATCTATTGATTCAAGTCTTCTTCAATATCTTCAAGAGAGCTTCCATGACTTAGAATCTTCATTTCTTCAAACAACATGGCTTCTCCATGGACTTCAACAACTCAAGAAAGCTTTCCAAATCTTGTGATTCCTTCCATATCTTCAAGACATCTTTACATCTTCTAAGAAAACTTCCATATTTTGAGTTGGTATCTTTTTCTTCCATTCTTGCAAGATATCTTCAAGTACTCAAAGTCTTCAATCTTTTAAATCAATACTTTGATCATTTTCATTCTTCTTCTTTGATATCCATCATCTTCATTCTCTTGTAACATCACCATTGTAGAATACATCACTCCATCATGCTTTTTATCATAAATCCTCTATTATGATAAGCTTCAAGTCAAGATCTAATTAATAATTCATCTGCACACTAAGTAGAATTATTAGATCATTTAACCATGTTTTGTTATCATCAAAATCAAGGCATTGACTCAACAGTATCCACACCTTTCACGGAGGAGATTGAGAGCCGCCAGCCTCCGAGGAAGTTCACCGCACCAAAGTTCATGCCATATGATGGAAAGGCTAATTCAGTCAGTCACATCCGCCACTACAAGCAAATGATGGCACTTTGGAGTGGAGATGAATCCTTAATGTGTCGAGTTTTACCATCCAGTCGAGGAGAGGTGGCCCTACGATGGTTCGACAAGTTGCTGTCCAAATCAGTATCAAGCTAGAGACAACTTGCAAAAAACTATTCATTGCTCGCTTCATAGCCAATAGCAAGCAGTCTAGGGAGATAGACTTCCTACTAACCTTATGGAAGAATGATGGAGAAGGATTACGGGCATATGCGCAGCGCTACTGGGCAGCCTACAATGAGATTGATGAGTACAGCAAACCACTGGTTGTAGCTCAGTCCAAAATTGGCTTGCCCAAAGAGTACTGCCTGTGACAGTCCTTAACGAAGAAACCAGCTCTCATGATGCAAGAATTAATCTCGAGAATTGAGCGATTTACGAGGTTGGAAGAAGCAGTACCATAGCCCGCTCTCGAGAAGGTCGGCATTATCTTTGAAAAGAAAAACAAACGGGACGTAAAGAAGCTTTGGCGGGAAGACAAAACGGTCAGAATAAGAAGGCAAGCAATAGGGTTTACACTGTCTTCAAGGACCCCATTTATAAAATTTTACTCCAAATCCCCGACAAGCCGTTCTTCAAATAGCCCCCGAAGTTAGGAGGAGACCCTACAGCTCGAGACCAAGGGAAGTTTTGCTCCTATCACAAGGAAAGGGGGTATCAAACAATGAATTGCCGACATCTAAAAAATCATCTTGAAGATCTGGTGAAGACTGGTCATCTTGACCAATATATCGACACAGAGAAGACAAAACAGGAGGTTGAGCAGCCAAGGCTGAGGGCCCCCCCCCCCCCCCCCCCCCCCCCCCGGGCGCAGAAAGAAGACTGAGCTGAACCGATTTGGGTGATCAACGTGCTGCATGGATCGACAGAATCAGAATCTATCGACCGGCACAGATACCGGGCCGACATTCAAAAAGCCATGCATTTGAGGGAGGTGATGCAGATAGGCCCCCCTCCGAAGAAAGTCAAGATCGGTAGTGATAGTGCAACCATAACCTTTACTGATGAAGATCTCGTGGGAGTTTAAACTCCCCACAATGACGCACTGGTCGTGACTCTACGCATGTTAGGTTGTGACATAAAGAGACTGCTCATTAACCAAGGGAGCTCCTCTGAGGTTATGTACTATGCCCTATTCAAGAAGCTAGAACTGAAGGATGTTATCCTCCACCCCTTGCTCAATCCATTGATCGGGTTTAGCTCCAACCTAGTTTTGACAGTTGGAAAGGTAACTATCTTTGTAACAGCGGGAGGGATTACTCAACAAGCAGAATTCTTAGTGGTCAACGTACCATCCCTATAATGCAATCATGGACTGAATATGGTTGCACCTTATGAAGGCTATCCCATCCTCCTCCCCAGAAGGGGTGCAAGAGATAAGAGGGGACCAAGTTACTGTCAAGCAGTGCTTCCTTATAGCATGTGCAACCAAAGCATAAAGAACTCTAGCCCAGCCCAATAGGGTAGGTCCAATAAATACTAAGAGAATTCGTGCGAGCCAGAAATAGCCCAGACCTTATTAGGACAATTCAGGCCCACACTCCAGGTCAGCCCAAATAAAAAGATTATCCAGCCCCAAAGAATTGGGTCACTCGAGTCAGGGATATCAAAGCATTCAATGCTCTATTGTCAGCATTTAATGTTGAACAGACCAGCATTCAATGCGGAGAAGATACAGTATGCGATGGCTATGCTTACATCCAGTTAGTCGAACTCAAGCATGGTGATAAAGGTGTATTCTTGTTCGATCAGCTTACTCTAACTAGCATAAGTCTATGAAGGAGGTTATGATTACATGAGTAGGCTTAATAGAGAACACTACACTATAAAAACGCAACATCTTGAAGAAACGAGGTATGAACAATCCAATTATGCTATATACACTTATTATTTTTATTTCATTTTTAGTTGAGATTGCTAACTTGACTGTTGGAGTGTAATCGGCCTAAAGAGGGTCGACCCATTCTAACTCCTTTGTCTCTTTACAACAAGTTAGAAACTTATTGATATTGGTTCAAGTGATCGGTCTGGCCTTCCCAAAAATCTCACCTACAGTAACCACTTTCTGATCCTACATGATTTAAACTCTTAAACTAGTGGATTCTTTACAACACCAAAACTCAAGACAATGTTAAAATACTGTTCTCCAATTGAGGCTAACCAATAACCAGTCACAAATAAAAATTATTACCAGTACATTGATAAAACACATGATGGAAGAGCCCACAGAGAATCCAAGGAAATTCCGGTAAATTGGGAATCCTCCTATAATGATTATTTTCTACATGTGGAAAATGGTGTGGAAGTTATATGGCAGCCTTGTGACCCATGTTTCATTGAAGACAAATATAAGAACGATAGGTTTGATCCCAAAAAATCAAACACTTAATAGGAAGTTATATTGTGATGGCGTGTGTAACGACATGAATCACAATACAATGAAACCTGTTATAAGTTTTTGATTTTTTGGGATCAAACCTTTCGTTCTTATATTTGTCTTCAATGAAACATGGTTCAAGGCTGGCATTCATGCCATGTAGCTTCCACGCTAGTATCCACATGTATAAAATAATTATTATATAGGAGGATTCTCTAATTTAATATATAGGTAGTAACCAACAGTGTCGGAGTCAGACATATGCATCATACCCATTACCTGAATTTCCTTGGATTCTCCGTGGGCTCTTCCTTTGTTTGCAGGCCGCCGCATGACCACGACGGGCAGGTCAAAACCCATGGTAACAACAACTGCTCATAGATAAGTTGGCGGTTAAGTGAAAATTAATGCTGGTGTACTAGCAAATGTGAGAAAGATGAAGAATGAGGTCAGACAGAGGAATGCCATTGGCAAAAGAAAGAGACGATCGAAGTCTATCTGGAGGAGAATATTGTATTGTTCAATTGCCAGATGACTCCCCAAATTGCATTTACATATATATATATATATATATATATAAGGGGTTATTTTTTTTTTAATGCAAGTATCATGAACACGAAGGTTTAACCAGCTGCATGCCTACCTAATTCAACCCCAGCAGTTAAGCCATCCATATGTTGCTTGCTTTGCAACACGACGAAAAGAACGTCCAATTAAAAAAACACACTTCACCGACTTCATCCCATTCCAATTAAACCCACTTGCCACCGGTAAGCCATAAAAACATTGCCAACTAATAGCAGTCCACTCCCTCGGGAAGTAAAACATAAGAACATTTTTTTTTTCTTTTTAAATGAGGGGCAGTTTACCATAGTAACCGGACGTTATGTATTACCTATTCTATTTAAGCTAACACACGGGATATAAAATACATACAGTTGACAAAATATCTCTTAATTAATATTATGTTCAATTGTTGTCTATGAACTATAGTTTTGTATATAAATTAATGAAATTATTAATTATTCTTATATTTATAAGTTTTACTTAAAAGATAGATACAACTCTATGAGTCATTTAACATCCACTTTTAAATAATGAATTAAATTTCCTAGCTATGCTAGGTGGAACTAGCTATACATTCATAATTATCGTACTTAAACTAACCTATATAATAATTCTAATTTTATGAGTTTATTCCATTACTACAAAAACACTACGTTATGAAAGTTATTTGTCTTATAAAAAAAATATACAATATCAAATCTCCTTAGGTCAAGTCATGCAAGGTTAAGGTAAAAAAGGATTTCAATATATACTTGTCCATGATGCATTCTAGCTAGTTTATAGGACTCATTTGTTCTCATCTTTTAAACTCAACTTATCTAATCAAATTTTCATTAAGGACACAACTCACTTACTAATGAATTGAGATTAACTATCTTGAAATCGACAAGTCACCTACTCAACTACTTGATAGATAACAGCTATTAGTGAAACAATGCTATTTATTTTTTTGGTCATGATTCCTTTAATAAAAATAATAGTTAAATATAAATATGTCAATTAAAAATTAAATAGCAATCAAGAAGGATTACTTTTTAAAAAAATTAGTTCATTTGTAATTAAGACCCATAAAAATTAAAATTACTAGAAAATTATTACTATACAATAGATTATACGGTATTAAACAAATAGTGGATACAAATTTTAGAAGTATTTTATTTATTTCCTAACGCTTCGTTTGGAATCTAAATTTTTTATCAAAAAAATAAAAAAAATGAAAAGGTGAAGAAAAAGTGAACAAAAATACTATTTATTTTTGTTCTCTTTTCTCTCACATTTTTCTTTTCTCACCGAAAATCCGAATTACAAGCAGAACGTAAAAGAATCTAGTTAAGTAAAAAAATATAATTTAGTTAAAACATAACTTCTAGTAAATATCAATAGAATTAGATACTAAATATATTTGATTGATCCACATTACTAAAGGATGATTTTTTGGGGGGCTCGGGGGATTACCAAAAGCATGTTAACATGCAAGCTAGCAATTGTGTCTGCAGGAGTCACTGGCCCATGTTAAAAGACAAAAATACCCTTCTTTGTTTTTTCTTATTTTTTGTTTTATGTAATACTCTCCATCAGGTTTCCATTTATTCTTGAGATAATTGCACTTTATCCCTTTTGATTTTAGTATAAATTAGATGAGTCTCTTGTGATTCAAAAGTAAACATATAATTCTTATAATTTTATCTTATTCATAAAATAAATAGAACTGTGATAGATTTACTAAAATAACAAAAATACTCCTAATGACAACACTTTTTTTTTTTTTACAGACAAAATTGCCTTTTTGATGTTTCAAGCTCCTATCTGCTGGATCAATCCCTCACCGGCCGGCTCAAGTCTCTCTCCTCTCTCTGTATATATTGTATTTGCATGTGTATAGATATACATATATATATATATACACGTCACCTATATATATACACACATTTGATTCAATAGTCTCATTGTCTCTCTTCTCTCTCTTGCGATTTGGTTTCTCTCACTTGTAATATCAACCTAGGGCTTTGACATTTCTGTTCTGTCAACAAGTCTAATATATCTTTGTTTTTAGTTCCATGCGGTGGTTAGGGTTTTAGAGTTGTTGATAATGAAATCAATTGTAATAGGGCTTTGTGTTAGTATTTGTCCTTTGTGATCATTCTTGACAATCTTTTCCTGGATATTTTGGGGCTTTTTTTATTTGTTGGATGGGTGTTTTGAATGTGAAATTTGGGGCTTTTCTACTGTGCCTCTTTTCTTGAATGTGAAGAAGTGATTAAACAACATGAGAAATTGAAGCTTGAAATGCGGTTGAATTAGCCTGCTAAAAATTAGTTTATTCTTATTGATTTCATTCCAAAAATATATACAAAAATAACATATTCAAATATCTATATTTTTCTACTTTTATCTTATCTTTATCTATATTTTACCTCTATGCAACAAATGAGATGGCTGGCTTTTACCTCTTAACTGGGATAGCGTGCTGCGTGCTTCCTAGTTCCATACATTTGGGCTTACATTTCTTTCCTTTCCTTTTATAGCTCTGTGCTGTGCAATACTGTTTTTTGCTCTGTTTTTATTTAGGATTGCTTCTCTTAAACCTTACAAATAACTCCTTTTATTGCTACATTAGAGGACTCACGAACACGGAAGAAATATCATATTACAACTGAGTTTAGGGAACTCCAAAATTCACTTCTAGAGCATAAAGATTAGTGAAGTTCAAAGGTCTCTTCTAGAGAAGACCATATCTATCCAGTGTTTTTTCAGAATTGGTTTCTAACAAAATAACTAATTAAGAGGGTTTTATTATCATATTGAAATCTCTTACAGTTTGGTTTATGCCAAAACCAATATATTATGTCAAAGGTTTGTTCTTTTGATTAGTTTTCTTGATATTTGATTATTAATTTTCTAATGTTGGTCACTTAAACATTGAGAAATTGGACTGTAGAAAAAGAAGAGTTCCTTAGTATGACTGAGATCTTCATCATTCTGCAGCAATCCCAAACTCTTGCAAAAAATAGTTACAGCAGTCACTCAAAAGATGCACAAGAGCACCGTTCGAACTTTTAGCCATAAGATGCTGCTTCATTTCATGTGGTTTTTGCAACCTCACTCAGAGGCTATGCAGAAAATCAATAAGTGAAAAGAGGTGCAAGGGTCACATATATGCCCATGTATTTCTAAGATAAACTGTCACTTAAAAAGCATTGATACTGGTATGAATACGTACGCAGATACAGACACAGGTACGGACACAGAACACGACAATTTGATACAATGTGGACGCGGAAACGGCGGGGTCACAGCAAAAACTTATTTTTTACATATTGTATTAGCTACGTATGTGAATGTTATATACATAAATTACCAAAAATATAGAAAATAATACTAATTTAATGTGAAAAAAGCTTTGAATTCTTAATTTAATCATCATTTACATAAAATACAATAAAAACATGTTTACAATTTTATGTTGCTAGTGCGTCCATTGAAAAATTAATAAATAAAAATTCAAGGCACACCAATTGACGTATCTAAAGAGTATGTGTGTCTGACACAGATACAGCGTCGACTTACAAGTGTCCATGCTTCGTAGTTGCCATCAATATTTGGCATTTGATTAGGAGAAGAACACTTGGTTATTGTGTATCTAATGTTTTCACATGCTTTCCTTACTCTTTAACACAACTATATGATTCTCATGTATTATTTTGGGTTACCATTAGTGCTCTATATTGCTATTCAGTTGGGCTTCCTCTTTTTCCTATGAACAGGTTCATGTTAAAATAAAATTATTCTTTTATTAAATTCTAAAACTTTATTTGCATTATTTAATTAGTCGGTTACAAGTTTTATGATAAAGTTTATCATGAAATTTATTTCTAAGTTTATTATGTAAATATATTCGGCTGTTACAACATTTAGTAGACATTTATTTGAAATCTTAATAGCCATAACGGTTAGTTTGTAAAGTCTATATAAGGTTCACACTTGACATGTTTTGAAATGCATACAAAAGTGATACATATAGAAAGACATGTTTGAGATACAAACATATATTTTACTTACCATCTCTATATTTTTATATTGTGGTTTATGGGCAGCCGCGGTTGAGACAGTTTATTGTTCTTCCGGCAGACGTGACTTCCGAGGAGATAGGCTGTGCGCAAATTAGGTTGAATCTTAAAACAGCTGATGTCTGATTGTACTTTCATGTAAAGAAGCATAGTTGTTTTAAGACAGTGATATCACGCTTCTTAATTCTCACTGGCCAGGTTTTCTATTTTTCATTAAATATATTTTATCATTTATTAAGTTATATTTTATTATGTTGTAATTAGATTTATTCTAAAGCTATTATTTATTTGTGTTAATGAGAATTATAAGATGTGTTTTTATGAAATTCTTCTAACAATCTAAAGCAACTGTGAAATAGAAATTTGTGCTCATAGTTAAATGGCTATCAAATTGTAGTGTTTGGTGGTTAATAAACTATTGGTTTGGTTTATGTGAATTATGTCTTCTTAGTGTTTATTAGAACCAGTACGTGAAATGTTAGATTGTGCATGAAGTTATATATATATATATAAATATATATTATCTTTGTGAGACGGTTTGGTCTGACATGCATAAGTTTTACTTGCTTCTTTCTAAACAATAAGATTGACATCTTGTAGGTTTTTATTTGGTTCTGTTGTGTTAGAAACTATAAAATTTGGTCACTAACAATTATATTATTTTAATTCTTATGCTATATTGTTTATTATGTTCGGATGATGAGTTTTGTTAGATCGTGGGATTACGGAACATTATTGCTTTGACTGATATTGCTATGTTATTGGCTCTGATTGGTATTGCTAGATTGCATGTGTTCAATGACTGTTATTTCATTCAATTATCATGAGATGTTATTCGTTTAAAAAATAAAATAAAATGACTTATTCTTTATTGTGCATGTCATTTCTTTTGGCATGTGTTCTTTATATCTATTTTGAAAACTTACGTTTTATAAAATGGACTTACATGTTTTGTTTTAAATGAAACAAACATCTTATCGTTTCATTTTTTTATTTTTTAAAAAAAGTCTACACAGTTTTGTAAAATAGTTTCGGGTTCTAGTTTTATGCATAAAACAACTTTTGTTTATTTAGAGAGGAAATGAAAATAACAGTTTGGAACTATATTCCAAACACAAATAATTAAGTGTAATTTTAAATTCCAGATACTGGACCATTAAAGACTTCATTTAGACTTCATTTATTTTATGTTGTGGCATGTTGTCCGTTACATGGCTAATATATGGGATCTCATCAATATCTGATATTATTATTTGGAATGATCAGTTAAATGTTACATCCTGCCTCCTGCCATTCACTTTTAGCTTTAAGCATTTTAGATGCATAAAGATTAGTGAAGTTCAAAGGTCTCTTATAGAGAAGACCATATCTATCCAGTTTTTTCCAGAATTGGTTTCTAACAAAATAACTAATTAAGAGGGCTTTATTATCATATTGAAATCTCTTACAGTTTGGTTTATGCCAAAACCAATATATTATGTCAAAGGTTTGTTCTTTTGATTAGTTTTCTTGATATTTGATTATTAATTTTCTTATGTTGGTCACTTAAACATTGAGAAATTGGACTGTAGAAAAAGAAGAGTTCCTTAGTATGACTGAGATCTTCATCATTCTACAGCAATCCCAAACTCTTGCAAAAAATATTTACAGCAGTCACTCAAAAGATGCACAAGAGGACCGTTCATGTGGTTTTTGCAACCTCACTCGGAGGCTATGCAGAAAATCAAGAAGCGAAAAGAGGTGCAAGGGTCACATATATGCCCATGTATTTTTAAGATAAACTATCACGTAAAAAGCATTGATACTGGTACGAATACAGACACAGATACAGACACGGGTACAGATACAAAACACGATAATTTTATACAATAAGGACGCGAAAACGGCGGGGACACAACAAAAACTTATTTCTTACATATTGTATTAGCTATGTATGTGAGTGTTGCATACATAAATTACCAAAAAATATAAAAAATAATACTAATTCAACATAAAAAAAGATTTGAATTCTTAATTTAATCATCATTGACATAAAATACGGTGAAAATGTGTTTACAATTTCACGTTGTTGGTGTGTTTATTGAAAAATTAATAAATAAAA
Organism: Euryodendron excelsum; assembly: GCA_033060915.1. Taxonomy (NCBI): domain Eukaryota; kingdom Viridiplantae; phylum Streptophyta; class Magnoliopsida; order Ericales; family Pentaphylacaceae; genus Euryodendron; species Euryodendron excelsum. The sequence continues at coordinate 45,486,298 of CM065378.1, read as the reverse complement.
ATTCAAGACGCACCAATTGACGTGTCCGAGGAGAGTGTTTGATGCGTGTCCGACACGGATACGGTATCGGCTTACAAGTGTCCATGTTTCCTAACTGCAAGTAATATTTGGCATTTGATAAGGAGAAGAACACTTGATTATTGTGTATCTAACGTTTGCACATGCTTTTCTCATGTATTATTTTGGGTTACCATTAGTGCTCTCTATTGCTGATTCAGTTGGGTTTCCTCATTTTCCTATGAACAGTTTCGAGCGGTTTCTTGATACATGTTGATGCAAATATATTTATGGATGTAACTATAACGGAAAATTATTAGAATGACACTGCAAATACCAGACTCAAATTTAGTTAGATTGATTTATTTTCTTGCTTGATTATTACCTCATTCTTGCCCTCTATTTCTCGTTGCACTCGTCATTTCTCATGTGGAGGAAAGCTTTGGCAAAAGAAAGAGTGCTACTAAAACTGACAAGCAGGTGGAGTAATGCAACTGCCAGTAAGAACCCACCGTTAGTAAGAGCCCACTGTATTTATGGACAAAGACTCCATCAAATCATTGGCATAGCATTATTCAAAGTTTGATTGCTACATCAAATCATAGACATAATTCTGGAATCTGTTTGGATTGTAGTATGCAGACTCAGCATGGGATGAACTTAAGCACATAAGACAACCTGTTGGGTTCTTGGTGTGTTCATCTCTTTTAAATTTGAAGTTTTAGTTTGCAATAAAGTCAATGTGGCCATTGTTTGTTGTACCTCTATTGTTTGCTTGTTAAGACACCCTTATTTCCTTGTATTCTTGGTCAGCCAAATTGCTTGATAATTAGCTCAGATGTTATTTTGAGTTGAAGAAAATATAATATTTTGGTTCATAGAGGAGCATTCTGTTGGAAAATCCTGTATAATGTCTCCAATATAATAAAGTGAAATTAGCAATATTAAATAAAGTGTGTGAAATAATGTGACATGGTATATTTGATAATTTATATGTGATAATGCAATAAATATGCAAAAAAAGGCTGATCAAGTCGAGTGTTTCACACTTTTTCTTTAAGACAAATTCACCCCCTACACAGGTGCTGATGAGATTAACGGGTGTCCATTTCTAGGATAAAATGATCACGATACTGACTAAGTAGCACTATAATATTCAGGTTCAAACAAATCAAACATCAGATTCTACTCTCTCAATGTACAGTATGAATGCAATATGTATGAAGGAAAATAGAATTTTTTTTTGTTTAATTCAACACAGAATTATGACAGTAAATTTCATATAAAAATCTACACCGTTTTTGACAAAATTAATATGACATGATAACAAAAAACAGTGTTTTCTACACTAAAAAAATACTACAATTCTGTAGAATTTCAATGCTGAAATTCAATACAGAAACACAAATCAAAGTAGTTGAATTTTCACTGAAATTCACCACACAACATATATAGAAATTAAATTGAAAACACGAACCGGTAAAACATAGAATTAACCGGATAGAAAAATCTGGATAAAAACTTGTACAAAATTTCTAAGTTTGAAAGTGAAGATGAAATCAATCAGAAAAGACTAACTGAACAGCTAGGAAGTTGCTGAAAAATAGATAGAATCTTGCCAGAATCTGGGCAGTACTTCGCCGGTGTCGCAACACTTCCTCGAAGAGAGAGAGAGAGAGAGAGAGAGAGAGAGAGAGAGAGAGAGAGAGAGAGAGAGAGAGAGAGAGAGAGAGAGAGAGAGAGAGACGAAACATAATATAGAAAAATGGTTATCAAATTTGGAGGGGTATCTTTCTATATATAAAAAAATTTGCACACCTTCGAAAATGGTGTCAACCAAACACACCCTTAGGAAGGGTCACGACTGTTGGAATTTAACTTTAAACTTGAACCGATTCGGTTCAGTTCCCACTCGGTTTATACACTTCTGGTTCAAGTCACTAGGTCGAACCGCATCCAAAAATTAAATACTAAACTAGCCCAAGCCTATTTAATATTATTAAATCACACCCGCACCCAAGTAGATTCGGCCAGACGGGCAACGGTTGCAGTGCGTGTGTGGGTGTGGAGTATTGGGTCAGCCCATAAGTTCTATAAGTCTTCCTCTTTTCGTAAAAGTGGGGTACCCCTTGGGGTCTAAACCCTTTTCTAAACCTAGGCATTATATACCCATTAATTTTTTCATAAACAATTAATGTGGGATAAACCTTTAGTTCTATCCAATAATCATACTCATGGTACCTATTTTGGAGGCCATTATCTCATTCAAACCTCCATGAATTTGAGCAAGTAGATGCTTATTCTTCATCTCCTCATGAAGAAAAATACAAAACACTTTGGGCCCACTAACAAGGACATGTAGGTCCCACCTTAAAAAGGGCTCAAAGTTGACATGTCACACCAAATATTCCAACACATTCAAAGTAAAGAAAATTTCTACTGTTTTATTGGATGCTAGTGGCAAAAGTTCTTAACTATTTGTGTTTCATTTTTATTTTCAACATTCAGAGAGGAAAACGTATAGGAGCCGGGTATGTAATTAATGACATTATTAAGTAATACTATTGGGGGCATTTCAAGCTTGACTAGTGGTGTAGAAACTCCATTATATATATTCTCTTTGTTATTGCGTTTTGCCTGTTGCTCGCAAAACTCTACCAAAACCCTGCCAAAACGCAATTAGAAATTGCATTTTCAGAGAAAATACATTTGGTAATTGCGTTTTCTCTCAAAACATAATTCCAAATTGGGTTTTCAGTTGCCGCTCAAAAAATTAAAAAAAAAACCCTTGCGTTTTCATTTTTTTTCCTTGTCTTCTAAAGTTTTATAGGCTCTTTTAATTTAAAAATTTTTATTCTATTTAATAGTAAAAACAAACACAGAGAGTTTTTTATGAAATTGTATTTTGCAAACTCCATTGTGTTCGTCCTTCCTTTGTGAGAATAGAGAGAATTTTTTGTGCTTTCAGAAAATTTATATAACCCTTAAATGTTCATAAAGATGTTGAACTTATGTCCAGTCATATTTTGGTTATTAGCATGAGGGATGCAGTTTTCATGTGAAGAGGGGTTAATGGCTTTAACTGACATAACAACTCTCTAGTGCAGCCTTGTCATGTCATTGGTGCAGACTTGTCTAGTCATGTTTTGGTCATAGGGATGGGGGATGCAATTTTCACGTTAAAAAGGGTTAATGGCTTTACTGGACATGACAACTCTCTGGTGCAACCATGTCATGTCATTGATGCAACCTTGCCCTCTGAACGAATTGCTTCAAGAACATGGCAGATTTAGCCTTCACATGAAGAAGGGGTAAAGGATTGCTCTTTATAAATACCTCCTATACGGGAGAGGAGGTACCACTGTAAAATCATGTCAATACTTTTCAATTATAATGAAATACACTATTGATGATATTTTCAAGGTTATGGGTCATCACTGGGTTGCATAAGACGAAAAAGTTTTTGAATACCCTTTGGATCTAAATAAACGATACACACATAGCACTGGTAATACAATGTTACATGAGTTGTCACATAGAACTACAAAAATTGAGATTTTGGTTGCAGATTTGCAAGCAGCCAATCTTCAAATTCCTCGTTGATTGGCGAGGAATATGCCTACCAATACTTTTCAGTTGTTGCAAAGGGCATTGTACCATTTCCGTGAAGAGAATAATCAAATACAAATGCAGTTGTGGCGACACTACTTCAATGGGTCAGCGACTGAGCGTGCTAAAGAGCAGTTGATGGCTGAGGTTGAATTTTATTTATGTGCTGCCAATGATGAAATATATCAATTTGGCATTGACATGTCCGATGAAGATGAAAATCCATGAGATTTAATGTATTGGGTTTATTGTGTTATGTGTCATGGTTATGTCGGTATTTTTGATATGTTCAGCATCTTTATGAACTTTATAATAAAAATTTTCATTAAAATATAATGCAGATGGCAACCTTACATATTAAATTCAAAATACAAACGTAAACATAAACATAAACATAAACATGAACAATCTTTCAAACTGACATAAGTTCCATTGGCATATAATAGTCTAATAGATACTCGTCATTACTTAATACATTGTTGCATTCTATTGGCGTAAGTTCTCTCCCGGTGGCCTCTACCATTTCGATGACGAGTTGGAGCATGAAGTAACGAGATCATTGTATCAACATTCTATTATTCGCTCACCTTATTCTTGCTACAGCTTCTTCATAGTCAGTCTTGTTCCTCCTTGGCATGACCTGAGAATGTCGATGCGGTATCCAAACACTAAGATTTTATTACCAATCCTTCCTGCTCTTTTACCTTGAATGGCCACCCTTGTCGTAAGCCAACATAATACTTCTTTGGATTAGAGTATTTTTTCCACCAATACTTAGCGTGGATTGGAAGTAGGATCTACACTTGAGCATGTTGGTGAGTATTTGAATTGTCTGGGCCTCTGGTGGCCATCGATTTACAACTGAGAATAAGAGATGATGAGTTAGAGATAACACATTCTTCGAAATGATAACAAACCTAAAACCAATGCTTAACTGTAACCGTAACCCTAATCCTGATATAGGGTTAAGCCTTAGTTTAAGATTAACAAATTTTTCTTTATAAATACCTCATAACTGTAGCCACATATATATCGTACAATGTTCATATTGATTTGACCCTTGCAATTTTACTGGTAGGTGGCCAGTACGTAACCCTAACCCTAATCCTAACCCATACGGACCCTAACCCTTACAATGATTGTTCTAAACTCCAAATTTCGTACCACCCATTAATGATATGCTTAGCTTGCTTGCCAAATTATTTATAACATTAATCTTGTTTAAAATTTTTTGTTATTATATCTGTCTTAAAATTCAATGTATAGCTCTTTTTGATGAGTTGCTCAAAAAATTATTAGAAAAATTTATAATACTGAGATAATGGCTTGACTTACGTACATCAAACATTCCATGTTTAGACACCTCAATAGATTCCATACCACCTACAATAGATAATACATACAAATAAAAGTGATGCCACGTCTCTTGAGAGGGGGGGGGGGGAATATTTTTTTACACTTACGAATTCTATACCACCTACTAATGAAACCCTCTGAACAATGATCGCCCTAAATGCCCCCTTGTAAGACATGTTCGACCCCGTCGAGTCCTCAATCCTCTACGAACACCCACCTCCTGCTGCTCGTCTTGACCACTTCGTCCTCTTTCAACACCCACCTCCTCCTGCTCGTCTTGATCACTCACTACTGCTAACTCTTCATCGTCCTAATCAACGTCTGCAGTTGTCACTTGTTGTGGATAGTAATCAAGGACATGTGTCACCTGTGAAGGCCTAGCACCATAAGTCGATGTTGGATATCCACTTTGATGCTCATGTGTCCCCTGTGAAGGCCTGACACCATAAGTCGATACAGGATATCCATTGTGATAATCATGTGTCACTTGTGACAGCCCTCCCCCATAAGCCGATGAAGGGTAGCCACTGTGAAAATTATGAGTCACCTATGACGGCCCTGCCCCAAAACTCGATAAAAGGTTGCCCTTGTGAAAATCACAACTCATATGTTTAGAATTGCCACCTATAAATGGATTGTAACTATACCCCCGGTCAGTCTGAAACATAATTGGAGAGAGGAGGCAAGCCGGCCGACTATGTGCTAGCTTGGAAGGATCATGTGTGCCAAAGTGTTCCTCAGTAGGAAATGATGGCCTATGTAATACTATCCCAGAACTTTGAGTAACATAACTGTATGGTGTAGGTGTGATGTACCCTGCACTATATCCACCATGGACGAAAGAAAGTATCGAAGAGATGGATAGGTGTGTAGGGGTGGGATGAGTGGCATGCTGTGTGGCACATCGGGTGGTACGAAACCAGAATGCGAGGCATCGTAGGTATGCCGTCGGTGTTGTGGGACATGGTCTGACTCGTGTACGAGGGATAAAGAAGCCAAGGCACTTGTGGTATGTCATACATCTGCTGCAATGACTCTATCCTAGGAAAGTCGTGTATAGCACATGCTCCCATTTCATATACATCTGTCTATACTTCTACTTGAAAATACAATTTAATGGCATTTATTATAACATCAAAATAAAATTTTGGTATTTAACATTTAACTGCACATATCATTGAATATATGGTGTCGTCGACACTTGAATAGCCTCTCTCTATGCGCTTGATAAGATTCCTAACGTGGAGGCGAGTGATGCTTCTATACCAAACCATTTAAGGATCCGCAGATGACATAGGTCTATCATAAATCTCACCGTCAACTACACGGGTCATCCTGTGTGACCAAAGTTCTATGTACGTTATATGATAGACACTCTAATCTACTGCGGTCCTCCCCCCATCGATCCACTGTATGCAAATCCCCCCTTGTGTTCAGATGGTCCAGTATATGATGTCTCATCTTGAACTAGCGAATAACTTGATCTAGTAGATGGAACTCAATAATTTCAAAGCACAAGAAAGGGACAGCTACCCTCCAAACCTCCATCCTAACAAAGTAGTACTGGGGCAACGCATCCATATGGGTCTCGTATGAGGTCCTATGAAATTGAAGAATCCAAAACATATAATTAATTATCATGTATAGTACAACCCAAATGTAACGAATATAAGACGTACTATCAATGTATAACTCACATCATCGGGTCGAAGTCTGTCCAATTAATCCTATACACAACAAGCACATGGGTAGAGACATCTGTGAGGAGAAAATTATCATGCCACCTCCCCCCCTAATGGTTCACTAGGAAATTCTTGTTCCCCAATAATAAGCGGTTACTGCACAGGTGTAACCATAGTCGACTTTTGTATAGGCGAGATAATAGGGAATCTCTCCTACACCCAAGTCTAAATGAATATGAGTCTCAGTATGGAATGATATGATCATCGAAAGGTAATAACAACATGAGTAACAAAATATTTTACATATTTGCAGCAATGTAAGCGGATCTATGAGTTTAGAACAGGTAGGACATACGGCGCGACATAACCCACTATACAATGATTCAAGGACTACACTACCCAACCTAAAATCGCCACAAGCATCAATGTCTACTAACAATGATAAGTACATGGGCCTAAACGGGGTATTGGAGTGATCTGACATCATGACCCTGCCAATGAATCTCAGTATAAATGCCCAAGCATGACGTTGTACTGTGATTTCATCGGGATCATTTGCAAGTGTCCCAAATGTCTGACTTAACCACTTAAATTTGACTACACCTTTTTCGAAATAATAGGGCCCGGGGGCAACCCTTAAATGCTATATAAAGATAGTGGCTTAATCTTACAATAAGGACGCGCCCAGGGACCTGTAAAATATTAGTAAAATAAAAATCTGTTCTTGCATGTGACATAATAACATGTATAACATAATGAAATAAAGCGTGTATTTAAATAATGTCATAAAATAATTTATGAAATTTATTGTAATTTTGAACCGTAATTCTAAACCTACAACAGCCCTGCTAGTAACCGAAAGACCATATAGGATGGAGACATCATGTAATATAATGTAACTGTGGCATCCCTGATAAGCAAGTGGAAAGTGTATGTCTCCTATCGCCATCTCTCCACCATGGTTGTGAGTAGAGCGTGATCATGCTGAATCTTACCTACGTGATATACGTTGTATAAATCTGCGCGGATCAAATAAGGTATAATGCGGGGGTGTACATCATTGTCGAATAAACTCGGGTATGCCCGACAAAAAGCCATAGACTGATCACCCTATCCATCAAATAAAAGGAATGCATTATAAAATGGTAGTAGTTATTAAAAAATTTAACTGTGAACTATTATGTACGTACAAGCACTATAAAATATAAGCCATACTCCTACACGACCTGTGAGCGATGAATATCCTATAAGGTAAGTAAACTGGGATCGATGGGTCCACCATGTCGACGTTGTGATGTTATAGTGCATGATAGATTTGGAAGTAAAATGGAAATTAGTTGTTGCATATGACTTAATAATGTGTATAACATCATAAAATAACGGTGTAATGAAATAATGTCATCCCTTCATAACATGTAAAATACAATGAAACATGTATGAAATAATTGGTTTACACCTTTAGTTAGAAGGAAAAGTTTGCACATTTTCAGTATGTGTATCAAATACAAATGGATTACGTACATGTATTATGCCCTAATGTTCCCCTCTCCTAGTTGGACATTGGCATCTGTCCAGGCTCGTTGCATAAATTATACTTGAATGTCTGTTTTTGTCTTTATTCGTCCATCTCGTTAGGAATTCTGTTGTATTCTGGATGGCCTTTTCGGACTACAAGTTCACAACGGGAGTTTGGGAGAATAGTAGGCCCTCATAAGGAGGCCAATAATCCTTCATTAACATTGGCGTGAACAGAACCGCATACACACGTGCATACGCTTGCATAGTGTAGTGAGGGTCAAATAAAAATCAAGGTTGTTTTCTGGCAATAGCTGCAGCAGCTGCAAGTATGTGGGAGCAAGGAAGGTGATATATAACCCATTTTTCGCATGTACAACTAGGCAGGTAAAGTTGCATGGTATGTAGATGACCACCTTTAGTCCCCCTCATATCGGTTAGTACATTGATAGACACGGTGTCCATGTATAACAAATAAGGCAATGTCATACATGCAGTTGAATGCCATTATAATAGCAATTTAATGATGATGGTATAAACATATATTATCAATTACAAATTATAACAATATGACTGGCTATGTTTTGCTCAACTTCTTAAATTTTTTGTGCACTTATAACTGGAATTGATGGCCATTGCTCATGTCACATTGTGTTTCATCATGTCGTGCAACAAAACTCTCAATAAGACGGTAGTAAATGACCTGCACAGTTACAATGATGGGTATATTACATGCGCCTACAATCGCACTATTGTAGGTCTTAGAGTTGTTGGCTGTTGTGATCCCCTAACGAAACCCGCTATCATGAGCAAATATCCACTTAGTAATATCCTCCTCCATTAGTTCATTGTAATAAGGTTCACATCTCTTTTTAATTCTTCCATTAAAGTGTTGAACTTTCGCAATTGATGAGCTGTGCTAGCAACCCACACTAAGGCCTTAATCTTTATCATATTGTAGTTCTTATGGTAGTTTACTACGAAAGTGTCGAAGGCAATCCTTGTGAAAATTGGAGAGTTGATCATCGTTTGGATGTTCCCACATTCGATCAATGGCATTTAGTAAGCCCCCGTTGTGGTCCAAAATTATGGTGGTACGTTCCCTACAAGGGACAACGTCGTGTCTCAACAAGTTGATGAACCACAACTAGTTATGGGTGTCCTCAACCTCAACAACAGAAAAGGCTAGGGGATAATTTTTATCCCTTCTAGTGATCCAAACGGCGATAAACATGACACCTTTGTATTTCCCATAAAGGTGGGTGCTATCAACCGATATAATCGGAAGATAGTGCTTGAAACTCTCAATACATGGGCCGAATGCCCAAAATACTCGATCAAACAAAATCAGGTCACAGACATCTTGAGAGAAGGACTCTAAAATTTGGTTTGTTCCAAGGTTTCTTGATTGCAATGCCAATAAATATCTAGGAAGCTTTGCAAAGGACTATTTCCAATTCTGGAATACCATCTTTATGGCTTTTGTTCTTGTCATCCATGCTTTCTTGTATGGCACCGAGTGGTGGTAATGTCTTTTCACATCTTGCATTGTGGACACAATCTTCCAGTTAAGGTCTTTCTGTATAAAAACAACACAGTTTAAGTATATTATAGGAAGTTCTTATATAACAAACTAATCAGTTATTGTGTGAAAGTTTGCATCGAAGTTCAACTCATCGCGACTTGTACCATGATTAGGGTTAGCAACGGGGCAGGTTAGGACGAGTTTGTCCCAACCCTACCCCACCCACATTGGGAAAACCCTCCCCCACCATTGTCCCAAACCCGTGATAAGTTGGGACTTAAAACCCCACCCCCGCCCCGATTAGAAAAACCCTCCCCCATCTCGCCCCACCCCATTTAAAGAGTATATAGCTCAAAGAAACTTTAAACCCTACTAACCACTATACCATACATTGATTAGGCATATACATAAATATACATTCTATATCCATCCAAAACTTAATAGTTAAAATCTCATTGCTTACATACATAGTATATATATATATATATATGTATATAATATTTTTTGAAGATAAATACATGTAATTGGGGCGGGTTCGGGGTACTGACGGTCTAAACCTGTCCCTGCTCGAACCCGAGTCGGGTTACCTTCCTACCCCCATTATCCGCCCCTACCCCAATTAGTTGCCCCCAAACCCGTCCCATTAAGGACGGGGCAGGGCGGAGCCCCGAAAAAACAGGGCAAATTGCCATCCCTAGTGATGATAACATCTGTAATAAAGTTCAAGTCTAGGTTACAATGGCTCATATTTGGCACCCCGTACAAGCGGCTATAAGACCCGTTGTATTACGTAACCTTTAACATCCCATGTTTTTTGGGGGACGCACGAAGCATCCAAGGACAATCATGTGCACACTTTTTCATAATTTTGTAGTTGATTAAATAACCAAATACTTCTTATTGTTGTGCAAGTGATACGATGTGCATGTATTTTTCACAGCTGCCTTATCATTAAACATTATCTATGTTTAAAAATTGGGATTTTGCTTATCCTATATGGGCCTATGGTGAAACTGATCTTTGCTAGGTATAGGTGCATCATATTCCTCCGACAATGTGGTGAAGTAAGGAATCGGGATCTCTTGTTGTTCTTGAACATCATCATCAGAATCATTCATTAAAGCGACATCTATATGTTCATTTGATGGTTCCAACTGTGTATTCGGAGACCTTATATTCAAATCAAATTGTATAGGGATGGATTGGCAGCCTGATTCAACCATATACTACACTGGATCCCTCTATTGACTATGTCCCATTGAAGGCCCTTCTAAAAGACCAGCAGTGTTTATGGTAGGCCAATGTTTTAATATACTACTCGACCCAATGCCATAATCAACAAATGAACCATGGTGACCACTTTACTGCATTCTCCGCAAATGAAACGGGTTACTATATTGGTTGAATTGTTATGAATATAGCACACTGTGGCCAACAGTGTCCTGCCCCAATGTCAACATCGTTGAGAAGTTTCACACTGTTAACATATCTCCCTCATCTGCTGTTATTTTACCATACCCCTAAATGTCACCCCATATTCGATCCGCTGCAAGGTTCATATTTGCTACTGCATCATCTACTTCAATGTACAACTAGATGCATTTCATCTATAACTTTTTCTATGGTAGCTGTAAGGCAATTTGCAATGTTCGATCATATTTGCTCGGAAGTTTCTTATATTTGATCGAGCCTCCTTCATTACTATATGAAAATCTGCATATTATTTTCAGCCTTATATGTTCTCCATCCTTATCAATCATAGATATTATCATCGCTTCTAGTTTAGACAGTTTCAATTGCAACGGTATACTGCAACATGATTAGTAATCCATGCTGTACACAATCCCTTCATCTTGATCTTTCGTTATTTCTCCACCCCAATACATCATTGCTACTATTTCATCCTTTTTTGTGCCTATTTTGATATAAATGCACAAATACATCATACGTTTACTTAAAGCCATAGTTATGTTGAGGGAACAGATTTAGGGTTCAATTCAATTAGATTAACAAAGTGAGCTGTGGTAGTATTTTTTATGAATATCCTATAATTTTATTAAATTAAGATTTTTACAATGGCAACGCATTATATCGTTTATTTTGAAAATACATATACTAATTTTACTAATAATTATTTTTGCTTTTTTATAACAATTTAATAACATTATATTACTAATTACTAAAATATTTTAAATATTACTTATATATATTTTATAGTATTTATAGTTCTATTAATCTAAACTAATTTGTTTTTTTTTTTTTTTTTTTATCCTTAAAATTATTTACTGCAAATTACATTATAAAATAACTATATATTTAACAATACTATTTTTACTACTATATTTTTAACAATAATATTTTAGTACTATATTTTTATTAATTTAATCTTTTTCCAATGGCAAAACATTTTTACAATGGCAATACATCATATCAATTATTTCCAAAATACGCAAACTAAGTTTACTAATAATTATTTTTGCCATTTTGTAACATTTTTATAACATTTTATTACTAATTACTAGAAAATTTTAATTATTACTGATATCTATTTTATAGTATTTATAGCTCAACTAATTTAAACTAATTTGTTTTTTTTGTTGCATTTTATCCTTAAAATTATTTACTGCAAATTACATTATAAAATAAATATTTTTACTACTATATTTTTACAACAATACTATTTTTACTACTATATTTTTAACAATACTATTTTTACTACTATTTTTTTTATTAAATTAATATTTTTACAATGGCAAAACATTTTTATGATGGCAACACATCATATTATTTATTTCCAAAATATATATATACTAATTTTACTAATAATTATTTTTTTCATTTTATTAGTAATTACTAAAATATTTTAATTATTAATTATATCTATTTTATAGTATTTATAACTCTATTAAATTAAACTATTCTGTGTTTTCCATTTTATCCTTAAAAATATTTAACGAAAAAATGAACTTATTTTGAATATTATTTACTTCTAAATATTATTTACTTGTCAATAAAATTTGATTAACGAAAACATATTTTCTAGTTAATTTTAACTTCAACTCTTTCAAAAATTTTGAATTTATACATTCAAATAAAAATATTAATTTAATAAATTTCAAATTTTACAAATTATTATTAATAAATTTAAATTTTTTACATCTAACATTTACCAGCATATTCAAGTGGTCCTATTGTTCATGTTGACAAGTTGCCATATCTCTACGATGTGATTAAACATAATACATATTGTTATATTTTGTAGGACAACATAAAAAAGTAAAACATATCCATTGCAACAACTTCAATAACATAAAATAATGTAATATATGTAAATAATAACATTATACACCTAAACAAGATAAATAAAAAATAACCGATACAAATAATCGATTGCATTATAATATCTTCTATACAAAAATATATAAGCTACCTTACCAATACAAATATATAAGATATCTTACCAATGAAAATAACCGAATGTCGCAGTATGTGGAACAACGGAGGTTTTTGTCGGACTAACGGGAGCAACAAAGATGGCTACAAAAAAATTTACTAAACTTAGTAATCTGTGAATATATTATAAAATAACTATGTATTTAACAATATTATTTTTACTACTATATTATGTGTAAACTTTTTCCAACTTAAATGAGTTACTTGCTATTAGGGAGGGACAAATAACCTTGCTGCTGCAGAAGAGAAGAAAGAAAATTGGGAGCAAGAGAAACTACCAACAAAGGAGGGAATAGCGGGGAGAGATTTCCAAGTGAAATGAAAATGGAGAAAATGGTGATTCATTTTATACTATTATGACTATTGTTTGTGTTCCATTATTAAAATGTTGTAAAACATCACCAACATGATTTCATATCCATACATTTTTGAGTTTTGAATTCTAATTTCACTAAATTTGCAGAGAACTTTCAGAACTTAGAAGAAACGTTTAAAGGCATGGACCAGTAACATGATTTCATATCCATATATTTTTGAATTTTGAATTCTAATCACTAAATTTGCAGAGAACTTGCAGAACTTAGAAGAAACGTTTAAAGGCATGGACCAGGGGTAGAAACTAACAAGAATAGCTTAAACTACTAGAAGACAGCTTGAATCAAAAGTGAAGTTATGCAAATAGACTGAGAAGGAATTTTCACATGGTACTAAATTTTAGGGTGCCTCCAATCAATGAGTATTTCTATACTTTTCCCCTTTTCTGCTCAGTATTAAAGCCATATTCTTATTGTTAAATTGTTATATGGATAAATGAGTAGTAGTGAAAATCAAAGGCTTTATGTTATTGTTATATGAATTTTCTTCTTGTTAGTTGTCTTCGTACTGTTGATAAATTAGAAATTGAACATCAACAAAATGGGAAAAAGTTTGGTTATCTAAAATAGAAAATTTGAGAAAAGAATAGGCTGCGTTTTCTAAAAAACGCCAGTAAAGAGAACTTACAACAACGCTTCTACAATGACTCTATCGACCATTTATCGACGGTTTCTTAAACACCGACCAAACTATCATTTGGCATTTTCTGAGCGTCGTATAAGATGGCTCCAATAGGTTTCCGAAAAATGTTATGGTATACTTTTACCGACAGTTTTGAAGTTTTAGCGATCCTTGGAACACTGCTAATGTGACATTCCTGTAGCGTGGCCAGATGAAGGGGTAGAGGATTTGAATTCGAATAGAGGGACTATTACAGGCTTCACTACCCAAATAAATGAGCTCTTTCTGATGAGCAATTTTATCTCATCTTTAGCAAGTATTTGCAAGTTGAATTATTCCTTCCAAATGGACCATATGTTAAGAAACATAGTGAAAGGGTTTAACAAAGACTTTTGGTTCCACCATATCTGAAGGAGCCAGCCAGGCTGCTATGAGTGTAGACATTATTCCTTCAAGAGGGAGCCGAGTGACAAAACTTAAGTCGGGTTTGTTTCGTTAATGGGAAAAGGCTATGGGATTGCGTTAATAATCCCATGTTTGGCTTTATTTCGCTTTTGGTTGTGAAAAAGTAGTTTAAAATAAACAAATTTAAATATCGGACACGGTGTTTTATTCCGTAAACATAGAATTAAGTAATCTCGAGAGTAGTATAAGTTTCCGCAATACAGGACTAGAGGACAAAATAACCAGAAATACGGTCTAATTTCATTTTAAGAGTTTTTGGATGGGACTCGATCGGCAAGTCATGTTGTCACCAAAAATAAAGAAACCTATACACCACTACACCGCCATTTGCATTCAACAAGCCCATTTGAATCACGAGAGAGAAATCAATGGACCTTGGTTGCTGCATGCATCGAGGATATTATGAGAGACATTAGGACCCAAAGAAAAAGAAAAAAAGAGCAAATCTTAAAGCAGCCCTTTTTGCTACTTCTCTCCTCTAATTGAGGCCCAGTTTTGGATTATTGACTCCAAATGCAGTTCAGAATTGTGCTAGTGAAGTCCCTCACTCTCTGTCCCCCTCTATGCGTTTTTCATTTTATGTGTCTGCCAAGTTTGGAGTCAACTTGTTCACTTCTACACAATCCGTGTAAGGCATGGCAGAACTGTCATCCTTAAAACAAAAAATAGAGAGAGAGAGAGAGAGAGAGAGAGCAGTAACTAGACTTTCACTCACAAGGTTGTTAAGGACGTCATAATATTCAAACATGTAAGTATGTAGTGTATGTTTATATACATCGGGCCAACATGAACCACATGACTTCTTGATGGGTTTGGGGTTAGGAGGTTGTGCGAGTGAAGTTCTCTAAGCAGGAGATAATCAAACTTTTAAATCAATTACATCGTTATAGTACTTTTCTTGTCATTGAGTGTCAGTTTTTTAATTTAGGTACATTTTCTAATTTAAACATGATTTCTGAAACAATATGTATCGTGAAATTGTATTAAAGAGATATCGACTATGAGAAAAGAACATTTTATATATACGTTGTCATTTTCAAACCTTCGTATATCTTAGTTTTTGTTAAAAAGCTTGAGAAATGTTAACCAAAGAAAACAAAAAAAAAAAAGGCTTGAGAAATGTTATCAGCTTGGATTTCCTTGCTTAATGCTTGGATCTGAGTGTCCATAACTTTATAATGTGATAAACACACTCTTCAGCTCTCAAAGCACACAGTGAGACTTAAGATTTGGTCTCAATGTAGGTGCGGTGGGTTCTCTGTGGTGTTGAGAGGTAATACACTCTGACGCATGTGTATAGTAGCTTATTTACATCTCCATTTTTAATACCAAAAAAACAAAAAAGCTGGAGAAATGTTAAATAGAATTCAAATTTCCATGACTAGTCCATTAAACTAGAGTCAATTAGATTATTAGAGCTACATACATTTTAAAGATGACAATATTTGAACGCCAAAGCCACTGCACTAAATTGCAGAGGAAGTATTAGAATACTATCTATACTATATATAGATAAATATATATCTACTAGCAATAAACCTGTGCTATCCACAGATCATAAATATAGAATTATAATATGGTTTTTTTAGAGAATTTTTCAAAAAAATATTTACAAGATCATTTTTCAATATATGATGTCATATGATTAAGTATGTTAGATGTACCAATAAAAAACTATTTACGTCATGAATGTTATAAGTCAAATTTTTTTATATATCTTTATTCTTAAAGTAATTAACTACATTATCTATAACTTTCAATGTCAAGTTTATTGAGTCATATTTAGGAATAAAAAGAAAGAAACAAAAATTATAAATATATATATATATATATATATATGAAGAAGGAATCAAAGTTGTGGTACTTTACTTTTAAGAAAATATAAAAAATAAATAAAGGGGATTAATTAAGTTTACATAAGTTGATTAAAATATAGGTGAACCTTTTAACTTTATGCTCACATAATATACATCTGTATAACTATTTTTGTAAAAAGTTTATTTACTTTATTTATATTTGATTTCCTAGTGCTTTTTCCTTTTTGTCTTTGCTCTTGTTTGGGTAATTATGTGATATAATGCTATGAAGTCAGACAATATTGGATGAATTAAAAATTTTATATAAAAAAAAGTGAAATTGGTTTATTTTTTTCAATTGGTTCTTGTTTTGAAAGCTTATTAACCTCTTTTATTAAACAAATTATAAGGTTTAATTAAATCTAATTCATTAAAAATTCATAAGTACATATACTTAAATCTGGTCTAAAACTCAATTTGATTAAAGTTAAAATAGTTTGAAAAGAGCATAATATGTAAAAAAAAAAATTAATAAATTGTTAGATTTAGTTACCTTATTAATTATAACCAATCTATAATGACATATCTATATGTAGATTTTAATATCTTCTTAAATGACTTTTCAAGTTACTATATTGATAGGGTGATAATTCAAAAAACTTACCATATTAATTAACGAATCTATGATTTTTTGACATTTGTATTTTTGTATTTTCAAATTAAAAAAATTGACAAAAATAGATCAAAGCTTTCAAGCTCTAACACCTAACAACGTTTTGCTATAATATATAGTATAGATATAGATTTATACTTATATATATATATACTAGTAATGAACCCGTGCTATGCACAGCATGTTATGTGCTGGAATAAGAAACAAAATAAAAAATAGTTTAAGAATGTATTTTTTAGGTGAAGTATTTTGATTTTAATATCTTGTATATAATTTATGAATATAATGAATACCTTAATAAGAGCGAATGCGCTACTCTCATTCTACATTTAATATTTTGAATGTGTGCTTTTACATATATATGTAACCTCTTATCTTACTAAATTAAAAGTATATAATTTAGGAAAAATTATTTAGTAGGTCCGGAATACTATATCAACATGATGATGTGGTGAGCCAACTAATTGCAAATAAACATATATTCATATTTTAGGTTGATTAACCTAATTTTTAGGTTGATTGGCCTAATCTTTAGAATAATAGAAATAATACATGTATTTCCTAACATGTTCATATTTATTACTCATGTAGTTGAGTTACAAAAAAATAAATGATATGTTTATTTGTAATTGTTTGGGCACACCATATCATCATACTGACCTACTGAATAATTTTTCATAATGAAGAGCATAATATTAGGCTACAACGTTAAAGAATTAGCTTTTACATCTAATATCAAAAGTAATTGCTACTTTAAATTGAAGTAATGCGAAAAAAATATTAGTAATGTACAAAAACTGAGGTGGTAAACTTAATTTTTGAAACAGAATATTAATAGAAATATTTGAATAGGTTGAGTTTAAAAACATTTCTCTAAAAATCTATTAGTACATTCCATTGGTTTAATTAAATGGATATAATATACTATAGATTGCACATTAGTGGGTGTGTATTTTTTTAAAACTTTTAAGAGGGTGAGTTTAGGAAACACATAATCATTTGAATTTTAAAAGAGAATTTAGGAAACTATGATCTCAATTGATAAACTTTAGAGATTATCGATCCTCTATACTATATATATATCATTCAATTAGTGAGAGTTTGTAGATTAACTCAAAATTATTCTACTATTACAAAAAATTAAGAATTCATAAAAATTAGATTGAGAGTTTAATGATAACGTATTGTTAATATATTGTATAGATAAATAGATAGAATTTATAAAATTGAGAAAAAAAAAAAAAGAAAAAAAACATTAAAAAGAACCAATAATATTTTGACACATGTATCTAGTATATGCAAAATGCTAATAACTTAATGACACTTCTTCTTTCTATTTAAAATCTTCTTTATGTTTAATAAAGATTCTTTAGGAGGATTATAATTAAAGAAATTTTATAATTTTATAATTATCAATGGATAGAATTTATCATTGTAGAATTCATGAAGTTAAGAAGAAATAAGAAAAAGTTAGAATGAATCAATGAAATTTTGACAAACATATATTGTGTATAAACAAAGTGCTAATAATTTAATGCCTTATGTTCTTTCTATTTTAGAAATTTAAAATCTCTTTAGGATTAATAAAGATTCTTTAGAAGGATTATAATTAAAGAAATTTGAAAATATAACCATAACTATTATTGAATAGCATTTATGAAGTTTAGAATAAATACATAAATAATTAAGAGGAACCAATAATAATATGACACATGTATTTTATGTTTTTAAAAAGTCAAAATTTAGAGAAAAAGAGATTGAAACTTTCAGGTTCAAAAATCTCATAACCCATTGTTATAATATATAGTATAGATATGAATGTAGTGGAGATTGTGAAGCCTCCAAAAGCTCAATGCTAATTTTTTTAAAATTTTGAAATATGAGGAAGTCACGTAGCAAAAATAAGTTGAGTTTTGAAACCTGATTTGTCAAAAAAATTACCTATGACTTGAAAAAAAACTAGCGTTAACCTGTGCTATGCACGGAATCATTGAAAGTTTAATAATTTAGGAAATCTATATAATATATTCAATATTTTATTAATCATTTAAGAACATAACACTTACTTGTAATTTCTTTTGTTGAAAATTTCAAAATAAATTGAATTAATATGGAGTAATCTCGTGATTAAAATGTACTATGAGTCTCCCTCTAATCCATTCCTAAAATCTTGCCCTAATTCCACCCAGGTCCATTTCTAAACTCTAGCCCAAATCCCACAGGTTTTACCTCAAAAATAAAATAAAAATTAATAAAACAACACATTTTAATTTAAAAATGTGTTAATACAATGTTCGAAATCATAAACCTTTAAAGCAACATTGCTAGACAGAAAGAACGCGTACAATCCAAGACATAAATGTTTTGCACACTTCACGTACAACAAATACAAATAACACATATATAAAATGGCCTAATACAAATAAAATATTTGTTAGTTCTGACCAAGACAATACATTTATGTTTATTCAAAAAAGTACAGACTTTATAATTATATTCCATTACAGGGACGATTGCAAGTAAATCATCCTTAAAAGCAGAACCCATAGTTTCAAGGGCACCACTCTGTTTGAATTCCTTGACCGTCATCCTCACAACAACTCAAAAATCTTTGACTCTCATCAACTTCTTCATAGAAGAAAAGCCCACAACCTGCTAAATATTTTAGTACATAATAAATTAATATTGATCTTCATCATGTAAAATGACCTTGATCACTAAATCAATAATAATAATAATAATAATAATTGAAAGAACATTAACTTATGCATCATTCAGGACTGACTGGAGCACTGCTTCTAGCTGCCCGTGAGATGGCGAGATGGGCTTCTAGATCTTTTTTTTCCTGACTCTTTGGGTGCTAATATCCCTCTTCTAGTATTGCAGAAGACCTCAGTGGAAGCAGAGGGCTGAAGTTTTTTGTTTGTTTACCTCCCTTTTATCATTGTTTCTTCAATTAGAGTTCGAGGGACAGATCTTTTACGATTTTATTAATTTTAAAATTAAAAAACTAAGTAGACCTCTTAGGTCTAGTTTTTTAGGATTTTTAAGAATTTAGGATTGAATTTTTGGAGGCCTAGGAGAAGTTTAACTACATTTGCATATATAATAAGATTAAATTTATTCATAAAATCTCTTTTTAAATCCTAAAATCTAATGATTAAGAAAATATTTCAAAAAAATCCGCACATGCATTATATTATATCTCTTTATTTATTTTTAATACTTAAAGAATCAAAAAATTTGAGTGCTAAGCTTGATTGGTCAATAAATCCTAAAATTGTTCCTCTTCCTAAAATATCTACCTAATCCCTAAAATCTCATTAAGAAAGCCTTCTAAAATAAAATTGTGCACATATATTATATCCCTCAAATCATGTTGCTAATCTCTGTCAGACTCCTTAGCGCAAATCCAATGAGCACTCTAAAGTGGCACTCTTAGCTATTTTAGAAGTCCAAACCTCAAAAATGGTCCTCCAACCAGCTCTCTATTTAGAGAGTCTCATTTGGGCTAGAGAGCCAAAGTGATTGTCTAAATTTTAAATTACAAATCTCTCTCACTTTCTCTCTCTCTTTTTTATTTCTTCTTTTATTAGGGTGAATGTTGAAAAAAAGTAATAATTCATGAGGTGGCTAACTAAAATAAAGAGTATGGTTGGAGCAT
This sequence comes from Euryodendron excelsum, assembly GCA_033060915.1. Lineage (NCBI taxonomy): Eukaryota > Viridiplantae > Streptophyta > Magnoliopsida > Ericales > Pentaphylacaceae > Euryodendron > Euryodendron excelsum. Next base: position 45,465,567 of record CM065378.1, on the reverse strand, counting down.
TTTTTAAAAAATGGCTAACTAAAATAAAGAATGAAGTTTCTAAGTATGTTTTGACAAGCTATTTTAAAAAGTAGCCTTAGAGATGCTCTTACAAGGCTACAACGATCACTCAATATTTCAAAACCATTTGATTCTTCAGCTCAAATGAGTAATCACTATAGTTCATCTCATATTTTTTCTGTATGCATTATTATCTTGAATTCAATTTTTTTTTGTTCTTTTTTGTGGGTATGTCTGTCACGCCCCATAACCCGACCTATGCAGATTTTGAGTACATGATCGGTCAATAGTAAGGCTACCCGAGTCCGCATTACATAAACTGATTGATCACCTGTGCGGAATCATTTAAAATTTGTGGGGTAAAATCTTTTATAACTTGAAATATAATTTGTGTCATATGTGGTAGAACTATGCCTAATCCAAAACATACCATACATAAGGACCAAATCAAGGTCCACCAAAGTTATAGCATTATATTATTATAAAACATTGGGTCCAACCCTCAAACATAATACAAAAATAGGCCTGTAGGCCATAGCTCAAAATCCACGTATAGCCTCGCTCTAGGGCCTCCCGGATTGGCTACCTGAAAATCATTTGAGAAAACGTAAGCTAATGTTTAGTGAATAACAATGATGCATGAGCGAGAAAATATCATGGACTAGCAATTATATCCAAAGTACAAGGATAGATAATCATTTATGCATAAGCAAATAAGCTTTTGTACGTTTAAAGCGTAGACTTGGGACTCATAGGTAACGTAAACATCATTTGAAAGGTTTCAACATTTCAAAACATAGTATCATAAGAAGATATGCAACATAACATTATTCTTGATATAACATTTCATATCTTGTCGTAAAACATGTGAACATATCATAGCTCTCAATTCAAAACATAAGTGGGCTACAACTCAACATATGAGCTAGGCTCCATAATAACCATATAGGTCACGCTAAAGCATTTTAGGGCAGGGACGTCTCCCAACATAGATAGTTTTTTTCCCATCTCCTATCGTAGGATTATCAGGCTAGATTAAGGTCTTGCCACGAGAAGACCCGAGTTGGCACCATACATTGGAAACTTAGCATCTCTTTCATTTAAACATTATAGTCCATGGTTTTCATTCATAACATAAATATAACTTGCATGCATTTGAAATATGGCATTTGTAATTGAATATAACATTGATGCATTGAAAATGTGTGGAAAGCATTGCATAATATGAAGGTGAATTTAAAACATTTGAAAATTAATAGAGTTTTACTAATTACATATCGTTACTTACCTCTCTCCGACAGAATGGGTGGTAGACAAGGTACTTCTACACACAATGAACATAGAAGTATGAAAATATCAATACAAGACTCCAAGGCAAAGCAACAACGTAAAACGAGAACATAAGGTTGAGGTTTGAACATGAAAGCTGGCACGTCAACTCCTTCATTGCATCTCAACCACTTCTCAAGGAAGAGTTCACACTCTAGGTTAGTTCCATTTGAAAATAAGCTTAAAGAGCTTTAATTTGATAGGTCATGGGCCTAAAACTCATTTCGGATAAAGAAGTTATGTCCCATAGAAAATGGACTAAAATTTTGGAAGAAGAATGTTATTGACAAAATTTTTGGTCAAATTCAAAATTCAATACCTCTCAATCTATAAGAAATTAGATTAGAAACTTTATATGGATACAAAGGTCTATGAATCTATTATCCAATGCTTCAAACGGTGCATCAATCTGAGTTTGCTAGAAAAAGTTATGCCCATTTTACTAAATAGTGTCAGAGTTGAGAAAACGAAACCGGGAACTGGGCAAAAGGGTAGACTCCAGGGCTGAAGAAATGAATCTGGGAGTTCTCTAGACGAAAGGGTCCACTCCAGGGCTAAAGAAATGAATCTAGAGGACAAAAGGGCTGACTCCTAAGGAAAAAGAGTCAACTCCGGAGCTAAAAACCCAGATTTCAAACTCGAAAATCTCCAAACTTTACTCAAACCAAAACCAAACTTCATTAAACATTTTCCAAATTCCTCAAATGCTTCTAGGCAATAAAGATTGACCTAAGAAGACCACAATAACTCAGAATGAAACACTTTAAACAAATAAATCGAAGGGATCTAGGGTTTTAGGAACCCAAGCCCTAACTTGCATAAGTTGGGGATTTCAATCCTAAACTCTCAAATCTTTCAATAGGGCTTACAACACTCTATATTTAGTCAATTTGGGACTCAAAAAAGTCACCCACAGCATCCCAACAATACAACCCACAAAGATAGATACATACATATATACAATTGTAGAAGAAAATGGAACCTTATATTTCTTCAATCTTGGTTAAGTCTTCTATTGGTTTCAAACTCTTCTTTCAAGCTTCTTCCTCCTTTTTCTCTTCTCCTCTTCTCCCTCTCTTCCCTCTCAACCGGTTAAAATGTGTAAGTTGTGTGCACATAAGTGTATATAAGATGATACACATGAGAATTATCCCATGTGTCTCACCCTATAGGCTTAAGTTACAACATAAGCTCTCATTGGTCATTTTTGACCCAAAAGAAGAAATAATTAACATTAAACATTGCATACACTAGAAATTCTCATTAATACAAATAAATAGAGGTTCGGGATATCACATCCTTCCCCCCTTAAATAAGTTTGGTCCCCAAACTTGATACAAGCTATCATTTAAACAAAAAGGGATAACGCTCCCGGATCTCATCTTCACATTTCCAAGTAGATTCCTCCCAAGTATGGTTCTGCCATAAAACTCATACCAACGGAATGACCTTGTTCCTAAGAACTTGGTCACAGTTATCAAGAATCTTAATCGGTCTCTCAACATAGCTTAAATCTTCATTCACGGCCAAGGGATAGTGATCAATCACGTGTGCCGGATCGTGGACATACCTTCGTAGCATCGAAACATGAAAGACATTGTGAACTTGTGAAAGTTTTGAAGGAAGAGCAATATGATAAGCAACGGGTCCAACCCGTTCAAGAACTTCCAACGGTCCGATGTACCTTAGACTAAGCTTTCCCTTCTTGCCGAAGCGATTTATCCCCTTGGGAGGAGATACCTTCAAGAGCACGTGGCTGCCTTCATCAAACTCTATGTCCCGCCTTCGCATGTTCGCATAACTCTTTTGGCGACTTTGAGCAATTTGTAGTCGTTGCTGAATGATCTTGACCTTGTTGGTGGTCAGTTGCATAATCTCTGGCCCAAGAATCTTCCTCTCTCCGACCTTGGCCCAAGAAACTGGAGATCTACACTTCCTCCCATAAAGTGCTTCATAAGGTGCCATCCCGATGCTTGCATGAAAACTGTCGTTGTAGGCGAACTCCACTAATGGTAGGTGATCCTCCCAACTCTCCTGAAAGTCGAGAACACATAACTGCAACATGTCTTCTAGGGTCTGAATGGTCCTTTCTAATTTCCCGTCAGTATGTGGATGAAATGCCATGCTGAACTTCAACTCGGTGCCCAAAGCCCTTTGCAAGCTTTTCCAAAATTTCGACATAAATCTCGGGTCTCGATCAGACACTATTAAAACTAGTGTACCGCGCAATCAAACTATTTCTACAATGTAGAGGGTTGCATGCTTTGATAAGGAGTACGTAGTCTTTACTGGTAAAAAATGTGCAAATTTGGTGAGGCGATCAACAATAACCCATATGGCATCGCAACCCCGCGGTGGTGATCTCGGCAATCCTACGACAAAATCTATGGTGACATGCTCCCACTTTCATTCTGGTATTGGTAAAGGTTAAAGTAATTCCACTGGTCTTTGATGTTCTGCTTTGATTCATTGGCATTGTAAGCATCGTGATACGAACTCGGCTATTTCTTTCTTCATTCCCGGCCACCAAAATATCTTCTTCAAATCCCGATACATCTTTGTGCCTCCTGAATGCATAGTGAATTTCGTGTTGTGGGCTTCTTCCAAAACTTGCCTTCTGATTTTCAAGTATATGTGGAACACACAATCGGCTTCTGAACTTTAAAGCTCCATCATGCAAGGTGAAGTCAGGCTTCAGATTCGTTCCCATCTCTTCATAGATCTTCCACAAGTAAAGGTCTTCAAGTTGCGGTTGCTTCACAAGATTTATCAACGCCAGTTGGGCAATCATGGTGGTAAGCGTCACACTGGTTCTCAGTGCAACAATTTCAATCTTCGATCTCTCCAAGTCAAGGAGCAAGGGACGCTGAAAGGTGACAAGACATGCTAGGTTGGCGGTAGACTTCCGGCTCAAGGCATTGGCCACCGCATTGGCCTTGCTCGGATGGTATTGAATGAGAACGTTGTAGTCTTTGATCAACTCAAGCCATCTTCTTTGTCTCATGTTCAACTCCTTCTATATGAAAAGGTATTTTAAACTCTTATGGTTAGTGAAGATCTCACATGTGACTCTATACAAGTAATGGCACCAAATCTTCAAAGCAAACACCACTGCTGCTAATTCAAGATCATGGGTCGGGTAGTTCTTCTCATGTGATCTCAACTGTCTCGAGGCATATGCAATCACCTTACCGTGTTGCATCAATACACATCCCAATCCTCTACGCGAAGTATCACTGTAGATGGAAAACCCGTCAGTCTCGGTAGGCAAAGCTAGAATTGGTGCGGACACCAATCGGTTCTTCAATTCTTGGAAACTCCGTTCCCTCTTCTCGTTCAATTCAAATGGTGTGCTCTTCTGGGTAAGTTGTGTTAGTGGAGTTGCAATCTTGGAGAAGTTATTCACAAATCTTCGATAATACCCAGCTAAGCCCATAAAACTTCTGACTTCGGTTACATTCGTCGGTCTCGGCCAATTTATAATGGCTTCAACCTTCGAAGGATCAATAAACACTCCATCCACACTAATGATGTGTCCTAGAAATGCTACACTTGGCAGCCAAAATTCACACTTTTTCAGCTTGGCATACAATCTCTTGTCTCGCAAAATTTGAAGAATCATCCTTAAGTGGTGCTCATGATCTGCAAGACTCTTCGAATACACCAAGATGTCATCAATAAACACAATTACAAAATCATCAAGCAAGGGATTAAAAACCCGATTCATCAAATCCATGAAAGCGGCAGGTGCATTTGTGACTCCAAACGGCATTACCAAAAACTCATAATGACCATATCTAGTTCGGAATGTCGTCTTTTCCACATCACTTGCCCTCACTTTCAGTTGGTGATAACCCAACCTTAGGTCAATCTTTGAGAATACTTGCGCGCCCTGTAGTTGATCAAATAAATCGTCCACTCTTGGCAATGGATACTTATTCTTAATGGTGACCTTGTTCAATTCCTAACAGTCAATACATAATCTCATGGTTCCATTTTTTTTTCACAAATAACACTGGAGCACCCTATGGTGAAACACTAGGATGGATGAATCCCTTTTCTAACAAGTCTTGGAGTTGAACTTTCAACTCCTTTAACTCTAAAGGAGACATATGGTATGGACCTTTGGAAATGGGTCTAGTAACCGAATTAAGGTCAATGTGGAACTCAATCTCCCAGTCCATCAAGGAACCAGGTAGCTCATCAAGAAAGACATTAGGAAATTCTTGGACAACATGGATGTCTTCCAAGGGCGGTGGGGAAACGTGTGTGTCAAAAACGCTACACCAAAATGCACGATTCCCTTTTTGAATTAAACGACGTGCTTGCATAGATGAAATGAGATAGGATGGAGGCACGACACCAACTCCCTCAAATACAAGTCCCAAATGGTTAGAAGAATGAAACACAACTCGTTTAAGCTCACAATCATTGATTGCACAGTAGGAGGACAACCAATCCATTCCTAAGATGACGTCAAAGCCGTGCATTTCTAGGAGAATGAGGTTTATAAACATGGGCACGTCATTAACAAGAATTTCACAAAAATTATAAATCTTATCACATAACATAGAATCCCCAGATGGCAACGATAATACCAAAGTATAATCAAGAGGTACCAGAGATGTATAAAAATATTGAGCAAAGAGATATAAAACAAATGAGTGTGTGGAACTAGAATCAATAAGGACGTGCGCAGGTCGACCACAAATAGGAAGTATACCTGATACTACGGAGTCGGTAGCTGGGGTGTTTCCCAATATAAGTGCGAAAGCTCGGCCCTGCCGTGGTTAGTTCTCTCTCCTATTTACCATAAATTGCTGAACTGAGGTTTATATTGATGCCCCAGATCCTTGAGCCCTGTTCTTCTTCGGACAATCCTTCACTTGGTAACCCTCCTAGCCACACCCGTAACAAACCTTGCTTCCTAAACGACATGCGCCCTAGTGCTTCTTCTGACAATTGGAGCACGTTGGTATCTCACTGGTCATGTTGCCTCCTTGGTTAAAGGTAGTCCCACGTGGGGTAGATGAATTCCCACTAGAAGATCTAGAACTTTGCTTCTTTGAACTTTGTCCCTTACCTTAGTCACTTCCCAATCTCTTCTTGTTCTTCTCCCAGTATTAGGACATTTCATTATTTGCCCTTTCGGCAATCGTTGCTTGTTGTACAACCTCTTGGTGGGTCCTTAGCCATAGTATGTCCACTTTATTACGGATGTTCCATCGCAACCCTATCTCAAACTTCCTCACCTTGTGAGTCTCCGATGACACAATATGCGGGGCATATCGTGATAGCTCCATGAATTTGGCATTGTACTTTACCACAATCATATTCCCTTATGTCAAACCAAAGAATTCTGTAGTTTTCTGATCTCTTACAATCTCAGGAAAGTATTCCTCATTGAACACCTCCAGAAACCTAGGCCAGAACCATAGTGGCTCCGTCGCTTTCTTCAATTTCCACCAAACAAGTGCAGCTCCTTCAAAGGTAAAGGTGGCAAAGGTCACTTTCTGTTCATCTGTGCAAGGTAGTACTTCGAACACTCTCTCAATTCCCAAAAGCCAAGACTCTGCGGCCATTGGGTCAGGAGTCCCCTGAAAAGTTAGGGGCTTCAACTGTTGAAATTGCTTAATGGTAGTACGTGCCATTGCTTCTCCTCTTGGTGCCTGAGCTACTGGCTGCTCCAGCGCATTGGCGATGTTGCTATAGGCATCCTGGACCACTTGAACAAGCCCAGCTAAGATCCTTTCAAAGCGATCAATTCGGCCTTCGGGCTCTTCGGCCCCTCTATGACCACCTCTCCTCGGCGGCATGGTTAATTATACACGCACAACAAAACATTAAGCATTTAATCATAGCACTACATGTATTACACTTTGGCATGTCATTATACATGTAGTATACACCTGCATATACGTATAACACATACCCAAGTCAAACCTAGAGTCCTATCCAGACATGACTCAATCTTATGGTGTCAACCTATAGCTCTGATACCACGCTAACACACCCCATAACCCAGACTATGCGGATTTTGGGTACATGACCGGCCAGTAGCAAGGCTACCCGAGGCCGCATTACATAAACTAGTTGATCACTTATGCAGAATCATTTAAAATTTGCGGGATAAAATCTTTTATAACTTAAAATATAATTTGTGTCATACATGGTAGAGCTGTGCCTAATCCAAAACATAGCACACATAAAGACCAAATCAAGGTCCACCAAAGTTATAGCATCATATCATTACAAAACATTGGGTCCAGCCCTCAAACATAATACAAAATATAGGCCCGTAAGCCGTAACTCAAAATCCGCGTATGGCCTCGCTCTAGGGCCTCCCGGATTAGCTACCTAAAAATCATTTGAGAAAACATAAGCTAATGCTTACTGAATAATAATGATGCATAAGCGAGAAAATATCATGGACTAGCAATTATATCCAACGTACAAGGATAGATAATCATTTATGATAAGCAAATAAGCTTTTGAACTTTTAAAGCGTAGACTTGGGACTCATAGGTAACGTAAACATCATTTGAAACGTTTCAACATTTCAAAACATAATATCATAAGAAGAGATGTAACATAACATTATTCTTGATATAACATTTCATATCTTGTTGTAAAACATATGAACATGTCATAGCTTTCAGTTCAAAACATAAGTGTGCTACAACTCAACATATGAGCTAAGCGCCATAGTAGCCATATAGGTCACGCTAAGGCTCTTTAGACCAAGGACGTCTCCCAACATAGATAGTTTATTTCCCTTCCTTTATTGTAGGACTATCGGGCTAGATTAAGGTCTTACCACCAGAAGACCCGAGTTGGTACCATACATTGAAAACTTAGCATCTCTTTCATTTAAATATTATAGTCCATGGTTTTCATTCATAACATAAATATAACTTGCATGTATTTGAAATATGACATTTATAATTGAACATAGCATTAATGCATTGAAAATGTGTGGAAAGCATTGCATAATGTGGAGGTGAATTTAAAACATTTGAAAATTAATAGAGTTTTACTCATGGCATATCGTTACTCACCTCTCTCTAATAGAATAAGTGGTAGAAAAGGTGTTTCTACACACAATGCACATAGAAGTATGGAAATATCAATACAAGACTCCAAGGCAAAGCAACAACATAAAACGAGAACATAAGGTTGAGATTTGAACATGAAAGCCGGGACGTCAACTCCTTCATTGCATCTTAACCACTTCTCAAGGAAGAGTTCACACTCTAGGTTAGTTCCATTTGAAAAAAGGCTTAAAGGGCTTTAATTTGATAGGTTATGGGCCAAAAACACATATCAGATCAAGAAGTTATGTCCCATAGAAAATTGACTAAAATTTTGGAAGAAGAATGTTATTGACAGAATTTTGAGTCAAATTCAAAATTCAATATCTCTCAATCTATAAGAAGTTAGAGTACAAAATTTATATGGATACAAAGGCTTATGAATCTGTTATCCAATGTTTCAAACGGTGCATCAATCCGAGTTTTCTAGAAAAAGTTATGCTCGTTGTACTAAATAGTATTAGAGTTAAGAAAACGAAACCAGGAACTAGGCAAAAGGGTCGACCTTTGAGGCAAAAGGGTCCACTCTAGGGCTGAAGAAATGAATCTGGAGGTTCTCTGGACAAAATGGTCTACTTCAGGGCTAAAAAAATAATTTGGGAGTTCTCTGGAGGAAAGGGCCGACTCCTAAGGAAAAAGAGTCGACTCCGGAGTTAAAAACCCAAATTTCAAACCCAAAAATCCCCAAACCTCACTCAAATCAAAATCAAACTTCATCAAATATTTTCCAAACTCTTCAAATGCTTCTAGGGAATAAAGATTGACCCAAGAAGACCACAATAACTTAGAATGAAACACTTTAAACAAATGGATCAAAGGGATCTAGGGTTTTAGGAATATAAGCCCTAACTTGCATAAGTTGGGAATTTCAATCCTAAATTCTCAAATCTTTCAATGGGGCTTACAACACTCTATATTTAGTCAATTTGGGACTCAAAAGAGTCACCCACAACATCTTAACAACACAGCCGACAAATATAGATAAATACACATACAATTGTAGAAGAAAATGGAACCTTACCTTTCTTCAAACTTGGTTAAGACTTCTATTAACTTTAAACTCTTCCTCCTTTTTCTCTTCTCCTCTTCTCTCTCTCTTCCCTCTCAACCGGTTGAAATGTGTGAGTTGTGTGCACATAAGTGTATATAAAATGATACACATGGGAATAATCCCATGTGTCTCACCCATAGGCTTAAGTTATCATATAAGCTCTCATTGGTCATTTTTTATCCAAAAGAAGAAATAATTAACATTAAACATTGCATACATTATAAATTCTCATTAATATAAATAAATAGAGATTCGGGATATCACACTATCTTTATTGCTTTTTTGTAATCTACTAACTTTCAATTTTTATGGATATTATTTGTATATTTTATTATTTTATTTAATTTATCTAATAAAGCCTTTGTTTCGATTTGTTATTTACTAAAGTTCATAATAGATTATGATCCTTTGGAGAAGTTGAACAAAGCTAAAGAACTTTTGGAAGTTTACCAGTTGAGAAAGAGTCATGGAACTTGAAAAGAAGTTCACAAGTTGAGAAAGAGGCAGGAAACTTTTGAGTAATTGGAATTTTTATGTTTCTTCTTCCAATTTCCTTTCCTTTTTTTTTTCTTTTCACTAGATGTGCATAACTAAATTCAGTACTTTAGTAGTTGGATATCTTTTGTTTTTCCTTTCTTTTTTTCTTTTCACTATTTGTTCATCGAGGAATTCAAACGTGTTTGCACTAATCTTTGTAGTTATCTTCTTTTTCTTTTCATCATTAGACACAATTACTATTTTGTTCTGATTCTTTTTTATATGTACAGAAAAGAAATCATTGCCCTAAATTCATAGTTATTAGAACCGAACCAGTGTCTGAACCGGTCAAGCCACCAGTTCATTGGTTTATTGGTTGGAGTGTGATTCAATCGTTCAATCGGTTATATAATAAAATAATAATAATAATAATATATTTAAATAAAAATAATTATTAAAAAATTATAAATTGGTTAAAAATTACTATTTTTTATACAATAACTCAACATAAGTATAAATGATAAATATTTAAAAAAAGTATAAAAATAAATAATTATAAAAACATTCAAAAGGACTTCTTTTTTTTTTTTCTAATTTAATATTTTTAAACTATTGCTTATTGGTATTTTTATATTTAAAAGAAGTATCATAAAGTTTAACAATAATATGTATTATTAAGATAATAATGTGCATTATTTGCATGGCCTTTATTATTTTTACTTTTTTTACTTCCTATACCCTCATCTTTCTTCATCTTTACATTTTTTTTTTTATTTTAGTTTATAGTTTTTATATTTGGATTATTTTTTTGATAATATATATATCAATATATTTAATTATAATATAAAAAAATCTAAAGATGAGATAACCTAATGTAAGAAAGAGAGAAACGTACCTTACTTACCTAGTTATTTTTTTATCCTCCTCTTGCTTCCCTTTTTTTTTTTTCTTCGTCTTTTGACTTTCGTTTAAAGTTTGTACTTTTATATTCTATATTTCATCAAAAGACCATAAAAGACATGTTTTTTTAAAAAACAAATGGTTTTAAATCTTGTAAAATTTTTGATATTTTTATTTTTTTTTAAAATTGGCCGGTTCACTAAATACCGACTGGTTTGTTCGGTTCAACCCAGTTTATATGCATTGTGGATAAATTAATTAAATCGTACCAGTTCATGATCCGATTCTCGGTTGAACCGGTTCAATCGGCCGGTCCGATTTGATTTTTATAACTATGCCTAAATTGATGATCGTCGGACTATACGTTCCTTTCTTCTGTATGTTTAAATATTTTTTTATCTCCCACTCCCATTGGAATTGGTTTAGGTTATTCTATTTACTTTAAATGCTAGATATTTTTATATTATCATTATTTGTTTGTCTTACAATTGTTCATGTGTTGAACAATGTCTTGCAACCAACTATGCACAATTTCATAAAAAAACTTGCAACTGTTTGTCATCACTGTCAATGTCCAACTTTAGTAATTGTAAAAACTATTATACCAATTGACAACAAATTCCACTTCAAGTCTTGAAACCGGCTCCATCTCCCTCTCCATTGAAAGAATACAAATGGTTTGTTAATGAATATTGTATTTGTAAGTGAAATTTTTGGGAAGACTTGATCTGTTCCGCCAACCAAATTGATGAGCTCTAAGCAATCTACAAGAATATGAACAGTGAGAATGCGTCGACCCTCTTTGGGTCGATGGCACTTCGATGATTAAATTAAGCTTAATCTCAATGAATTGGACAAAAATACTAAGCACTAGCTCAAATGAATGTACCTTACCTCTTAGTGGCATGGTGTTGTCGCGCCCCGATTTTTGGGGGTCCAAGGTCCTTTCGGCTCAAAGACCCTAAAGCACGGAACTCTGTCACTAGAACTCGTCCTCCTAGAAGGACAAGTGCGACTATGTTTGAAAATTGATTTGACTAAGAGTTTTTTAGAAAAATAAGAGTCGCCACCTAACTTAATAAAGGTGAGTTAGGGCACCTAAAACTAAGCGTTAATCCGAAGATTAAACTTAGACTTTTTGAAAAAAGTTTTTGAAAACTCCTTTAAGAGAGGGTTTTTAGGAAAATAGGTTGTTTGGCAACCTTTTGAAATGTTTAAGCCCTTTTTGAAAATAACTCCATTTTGGTCTTTCGAAAACAGAAATCTAAAGTTCGAGGGTTGGTTACGTGTAGGGAAGATATCCTAAGATCATCACCCTATCCCGCCTTTTCGGTACTTACATGTCTAATCACCCTTTGTTTACTCACTAGAATAATCGGTTACCAGTGTCCACTTAATATCCACTTTAGAAAAACGGGATTTAGTCATCACTTTTCGGATGGATGATGCATGATGCAAGTTTTTGGAAAAAGTTTGAAAATAATGGAGGTTTTGAAAGGGTTTGGGATAAAAACTTTGAATTAATTGGAATTTTTGAAAAAGGGATTGGAGTTGAAATAGAAGTTATGACCGCACCATTTTAGGTTGCTTACGTATCTCATTTGGCGAGAATCAGGTCAATCGTAGTTTGGGCAAGAGCCCGATGGAAAATAGGCACATTAGGGCCTTTGGAAGGTTTGAAGATACTTTAGGTCTTTGAAAAAGTTTAAGACACTTTGAGGTCTTTGGAAATTGAAAACCCTTTGTGGTCTTGGAGGTTTTGACTTGAAATTGAATGGTGAAGTGTTTCTTGAAAATGTTTTTAGATCAATCTTGAGGGAGCTTTTGAAAAATGCTTTGTCATGTCTCAAGAGAACTTTGAAAGTGTTTTTGAAGTCTTGTCTTGAAAACCTTGGAGGCAAGTTTTGATGAATTAATTTTTTAAAGTGGTTTTTGGAAATGGCCAAGGGTTTGGCATCCTAATATGGACAACCTTAGAGGTTGATATTGATTTATCACTTGTCCTTGGAATCCCTAACCATGATGGGGCTAAGGACACCTTAGATTTGTGATCTTTTGAAAACGTTTTTGGAAAGGCTTTGAAAATGGAGTGTAAGGACATTAGAAGAGTTCATGGAGTTGTATTTTTTAAATCATGGGGGTAGGAGGCTTTGGAGGAATAGGTTAGGAGGATAATTTGAAAGTTTGAATGATCATTTGAAAAAGGGTTCAAGAGTTGGAACCTTGAAGTGTATTAACCTAGGTTAGGTTAGCCTAGGGTTAGGGGGAACCTAAGGTTAACTAACTTAGGTTAGGTTGACCTAAGGTTAAGAAGACTAAGGGTTAACTAACTAGGGTTAAGTTAACCTAAGGTGAGTGAACTAGGGTCAAGTTAATCTAAGGTTGGTCAACTAGGGTCAAGTCAACCTAGGGTTTGGTAACTAGAGTCAAGTTAACCTAGGGTTAGGTAACTAGGGTCAAGTTAATCTAGGGTGTGGTAGCTAAGGTCAAGTTAACCTAGGGTGTGGTAGCTAGGGTCAAGTTAACCTAGGGTTGGATTGAAAGATGATTTTGAAGTATGGTTTGGTGCATTTTTGGAAAGAGTTTTGGAAAACAAAGCATGTTATGCAATGGACTTTAGTAGGCCATCTCTTTGAAGATCATTTCCATAAAAATTTTGACTCTAGTCAAAAGTATGGTTTGTATGGGTGGTGCTTGGAGACCATTCCAAGGAAGGTTTCCACATGGCCATTATAACCACTATCTTGACAAGAGTATAAGGGGTCAAAAATCAACATAATGATGGTAATTTTTGAAAAATCATTTTTGATGCAAAGATGGAGAGAATGCATTTTTGAAAATCATCTTTTGAAAAGGATTTTGAAAATCACTTTTCAAGGGGACCATTTCATCAAGAAAATGTTCATATGGCCAAACAAAGGGAGACCACTCAAGAGAGTGTTCCATGGGGCCATTCCAACCATTACACTCCAAAGAATGAAAATCTTAAAAATTAGAGAAATGGAAAGCAACCTTTATACAAGTTAAAATACAATGATGCCAAAATGAGAGTTAGGGGGTTAGTGAGGGATTTTTCAAGGCATGACTCCTAAGGTCTCATCCTAAACTCCAAGGAGCCAACTCTTGGAATGATTTTGAAAAAAAACTTAGAACTTGGGAATGACATAAAATTAAGAGCAATGTAAGCATTATGGAGCATAACAATAAGCATAAAATAAAGCCAAGCACACAAGACATGATCAAGATAGCAATATGCAAGGGGTCATGATTCACATACAAGGCTTTTAGGCTACACCACATAAACAAGGGGCTCCTAGGCCATACCATTTTAAAGTAGGCTAGTGAGAGGTCCCCCTACACGGTAGCTCTCAATTGCTTTCCTCTAGGTATGATCTAATAGCCCTCTTGGCTCAAGCATGCAAGAAAGGGGGGTTGAAGATGAGGATTAAAATAGAGAATAGCCTAAGTACGCTAGGAGGGAGAAGAGAAGAGTGGGAGAGAGCATAAATGTAAAAGGGATACCACCTTTTGCCTTCACTACACTTGTAGTCTTCAATAGATGTCTTGATTGAAGCTTGAGTGACTTCAAGAAAACTTGAGAGGCTAGAGTGGAGTGTATAAGTGTGTATGAGGCCTTGTATGTGGAGTGTATAGGCTTAGGAGGGGTAGAATCTAGCCTAAGTGTTGGAAGGGAGGGATATATGTAAAGATTCGAGTTTCTGGAGCGATTTCAACAGAACTTCGTATCAATTTTGGACCTGGAATATGTAAAGGGGGAGGCCTCTATTTTTAGGCAATCTGGAACAGGCCTTACGCATGTGCTACATGCGCATGGCCAAATCTTGGCATTGCGCATGTAGGACATGCGCAAGTACTGTTCCACTGCCATAATGGCACGTGGCACTTTATGTACTGGTTCAATCTCGACTGTTGATCGAAAGTCAGTCGATCTGATCAAAATTTGAGCACATCTAGCATACGCTCCCTCACCGGGAAGGTTCGTCCAAACTTTACCTCGATAATTAAGTCAATTGGGAAGGTTTCGGGGGAATCGGTCGCACTCGGGATGTTCTCCTAGTGCTTCCGATGAACTTTCATGTTTTCGAAAAGTTTAAATTATGTTTGGAGGTGAGTGATATCGTCTTGGGAAGTGTGCCAAAAAGGTCACTTTTGCGGAGCGTCCGTGATATGCTCCTTGGGCGTTTGAAAGTGGTTGTTTTCGTTTTGTGTGATCGAGGCCTTCGAGAAACGATCTATTCGATCAGATCGTACCAATGGAAAGTACTCTGGAAATAATTTCAGGAATTCTCAAATTTACGCATTTCTCAAGTCGTTTGACGGTGCGTTTTGATTAAGGAATTGGAGAAAAAGCCAACCTCGGCGGAGCGTCTGTGAGATGCTCTAGGGGTTGCTGAAAGTTATAGTTTTCATATTGTACGATGGAGGGCTTCGGGAAGCGATCTATTCGATCGAACTATATTGATGGAAAGATCTATGGACGAGTTTTTGAGAATTCCCTGATTTACGCATTTCTCAAGTCAGTTGACGGTGCGTTATAACTAGGGAATCGGGAAAAAAGGCAATTTAGGCGGAGCGTCTGCGAGACGCTCCAGGAAAATTTTATCGCATCGTGTGAGCTTAGTGTCGTAGGGTGCTCATTGGGTTAAACAAGGGCGTGTGGTGAAACCCTCCACTTGAGACCCTAAGGCTGGTGCTATTTCGGGGCAATTTTTAGGGTTCTAGGGGCAAAACGGTCATTTTAACCGGAGTTGGCTGGAAATGGTCAGGAATGGTCTGGTATATTGTGTTAAGTGTGTAGGGTTATTCAGGGATGGTTTTGAGAGAGTCTTTTGCCGTTTAGCGGGGTTTGTGCTGTGCTGAGGCGTTCAGGGGCGAAATGGTCATTTTAACCAGAGTGAGCTAGAATAGAACCGGATTTGGACCAAATGGCTTGCGAGGGATGCCTAATGGTTTGACAACATTTTAGAAGGATGGACTTATCGTTTTGAGAGATTTTGAACTTTTCTAAAACGTGCCTGGAGGCCCAAGGGGCAAGTTTGGTCATTTTTCACCGAGTTGGGCTAGCAAGCGCCGGTGTTGACCTAGGTGTTGGTTTCCGAGACCGCCCGGTCTCAGAAAACTACCTGTGCGGTATTGGTCCCTAAGAACGCTTGGTCTTAGAGAACTACCTGTAAGGGTGGTATTGGTTCCTGTGAATGCCCGGTCCTAAAAAATTACCTGGAATGGTGGTGTTGGTCTCCGATAACGCCTGGTCCCAAAAAGCTACTTGGAAGGGTGGTGTTGGTCTCCGAGAACGCCTGGTTCCAAAAAGCTACCTGGAAGGGTGGTGTTGGTCTCCGAGAGCGCTTGGTCCCGGAGAACTACCAAATGACGGACATTCTACATTGGCGGGCTAGCAGGCGCCAGAAGTGAACCGTATGGAATTTTTGATGAGGTGTTGGTCCCCGAGATCGCCCGATCCCAGTAAGCTACCTGGACAGCATTGGTTTCCGGGACCGCCCGGTCTGGAAAACTGCTTGGAATAATGGTGCTTATGGCTCCAGCAGGTCCTTGTGGGCCCGAGAAGTGACCAGTTGACTGGATTGGAGATTGAAAGGCTCGTCTTGAGCCTACCTGTGTTGTGATGTTGGAACCCAATTCTAGTCGGGCTGGAGATTGCCGAGCTGGCAAAAATGGGATGCTTATAGGTGTCTTTATAGACTTCGGAAGCATCATTTCTTCTAGGAATGCTATTCATTCTCCTTCTAGGAGTCAATCACTTTTGGGTTGATTTAAGATGGATTTGGACCTATCTTTAAGTATTCTAGTCTAGGTCGGTTTAGGACTCTTGCCCATTGAACCTGTCTCTTTGGGCTTAATTCACCTTGCTGGGCCTATCCTCTTTAGATCAGGCCTAGCATATTTAACCTCTAGGCTTTAAGTTATTTAGCCCACAATTATCTCCTAGCCCTTTGCACCTTATTTGGCCGAGCTAGAAGGATAAGGGTTGTACTTGAGCATCGCTTTGTGATATGATTGTGGGCTATCATTAGGCACCCTTCGCAATTCGCACTCCATGTGGCACTTTTTGACTTGCTCGGATGCTAAAAGGCAGCTTTTCATTAATTGCTGAGGTGGCCTCTCAGTTCAAGCATGATGATGCAACCATTCTTAGGGTTTTGAGACAATGGTGAGCTCCTTTATAAGAACCCATCTCTCCAAAGGATTGCTTACCTCAGATCTAAAGAGATAACTATTGAGAGAGTGCCGACCTTCTTTCCGTAAGTGTTCAAAACTCTCCTAGCCATTCTCTTTGCACATTCACACTGCCAACCTATGCTTAGTACTCCTGAGGCCATCACTGCTTTTAAGGCGAGGTATCAATTCCTACCAGGACTTGATATCAAATTGGCCAATCATGACGATTTCTGTTTATACAAGTCAAATAAGGGAATAACTTTCCCTTTGATAGCCATAGTAAAAGGTGGTGGTAGAATCCCTCTTCATCCATTTCTATTTCAGTTCCTTCGACACTACTCTCTGTGCCCGGCCCAATTAGCATCCAACATCTTTAGGATAGTGATAGCATAGTAGAGCTTAATCGTGTTCTTAGGGTAAAAATAAGCATCCATGAGTTTGCATACTGCAACACACACGTGAGAGTTGGCAACAACTATCAGAAGTACTATTCTATTCCAAACATAAGAATAGGGAGATCATCCAAATCCTTCCTAATGCGGGAAAGGTAGTGGACGATGTAATGGTGTAGATCTCGAGCTCATGGGAACACGGGGACATCCCAGAGGCTAAATGACCCTCCTATTGTTGCCCTAGAGAGCCCGACACCCCAAGTCCATACTTAGAACGTCACGACTTTTCTCTTAGTTACTATTCTTACTTTCTCTAACGATATGACACTTGCACTCTTTTTATTTCTAGGTGAGCATTCTAAGCCCAAGAAGCAATATAAGGATCTTAAGGTTGATCAGTTATTGTTAAATAGAGTTTGGGCTTACAAAGGAGTAAGCTCATAATGGGGAGTTGGCAGAGTTGCTCATATTCTTCTACAGTACCAAATACGATACCAGTTATTCTCGACAATCGAAGGTGTCTCGAATGACTTCATTGCTACACTGAAGGCGCAAGGGGAAGTCGGCGACTTTGAGAACATCCTAAAAGGCATTGCGATCCCCTATATTCATAATTCCAGCCAAGTTATAGTTACCACTGCTCCTGCCGAGGTGGTCAGAGAAACTAGTGTTGCTAAGGAGTCATCGTCATCCAGTCGTGCTTCACCTACCAAATTCCCCAATCGAAGTCCTTAACGAGGGGGATGAGCCCATCGAGCCCCGCTTCAGCATCAACATCATCCTCAACCTCTACTTCGGAAGTGGTTCTAGACCATCGGTTCACTCGTCAGTTTAGGAAACAAGTTTACTCAAGCTCCGAGACAGAGGATGAGCTAGGCAACATGCAGACACAAAGCTTAGCGGTTGTGATTATTGGAAGGAAGGCGAAAGGTGCCCAGGCATCCACAGTCGGAGTCAACACGACTCAGTCGCCCGTGCCCCTACCATTGGCCAACTCTGAAGCCAAAGCTAGAGCTGGAGCTATACCATCAACGGAGAGGTCGACATCTAATAGGCCAACAGAAGTAGATGTACCAAGGATGACTAGAGCTCACTGGGCCAGGTTGGGGTTGGTTGAGCCGGATGCTAAGCCAGTGTCTAAGATTGTGATCCAACTGTTGGCTAGCACACGTCCTATAACCACCATTGACTTTGGTCCTGTTGACCTTTCTATTGTAGTGGGATTGGTTAAAGGAGCTATCTTACCTTAAGACCAAGAAATGCTAGGGTAGGTGACCCCAAGATCTTCATGGGAGTGGTACATAATAGCTTGTCAGTGAGTGTGCCTGCCAATTTCTTTAGCCCTTTTCTCCTGTTTGGTTTTTTGCATCAGATTCTAACCATGTGTTTTTGTTTCCATACTGCTTTATAGGCCTACAACGCTATGTTCTGCTTTGTAGCTATGGATAAGGAGCTGAAGGAACTGAAGCAACAACATGGTACTCTAAAGCTGGAGGCCCATGCTAGCATGAAGGCTGCAATTGATGCAAAGGCCAAGCTCAAAAAGAGCGAGGAGGCCATTGCCATTACCTTGGCCAAGCTAACACAAAAGAACCAGGAGTTCAATAAGGCCAAGGAGAAGATCAAAAATATGAAGGATGAGCTCCTATCTGTGAAAGATATAAGCTTTAAGGAAGGCTTCGAGAAAGATGAAGATGATTATACCCAGCAGATCCTTGGGATGACGAACTCGATCTTCAAGGACGGTTAGGTGGCTGCCCTCACTAAAATGAAGGTCACGTTTTCCTCACCTCTGGAAAGACATCCCTTGGCTGCTCCTAGACAAAGCTATCCCTGAAGATACCAAAGTCACTCCCTTTCAGAATGGGCAAGCCAACATTACTGAAGTTACTAAGACCACTGAAGTTGCTGGTGCCAATACTGCTGTCAATACTGCCCCTCTAGCTCCAGAGATTGTGAAGGTCACCAATGCTACTGAAGTTATTCTTGGCTCCTCCGACCTCCCTACCAATTCAGCCTCACAGTCTTAGGGTGTTTTTTCTTTTCCTGTATTCAACCTTTTGTAACTTTTTGGATGTAAACAAGAACTTTTTGAATCTTTAAATGAACTTCCCCCTCATTCAAGTTTTTCCCAAATTGCCATAAATTCGAGACATCTACTTGTTCATATTTGAGTCTTTCTTTGTACTGGGGTATTTTTATAACCTTTGGTCATTCTTAGGCCGACCTTAAAAACTTAAACATTTGGTTTTTTCTTGGATTGGCCACTCTTGGGCCAACCTGCCAAACTTAGGCAGGATCAAGGTCTTCACTTGGTTTTTGTAGAGGTTGGTCATTCTTAGACTGACTTGCCTAACTTAGGCAAGACCAAAGTTTTCACTTGGATTTTTTTTTTTTTTTTTTTTTTTTTTTTTATAGATTTGGCCATTCTTGGGCTAACCTGCCTAACTTAGGCAGGACCAAGGTCTTCACTTAGTTTTTTTTTTTTTTTTATAGATTCGGTCATTCTTGGGCTGACTTGCCTAACTTACGTAGGACCAAGGTCATTACTTGGTTTTTTATTTGGCCTTCATTGGCCGACCTGCCCAACTTAGGCAGGACCAAGTTTTCACACTTGGTTTTTTTCTTAGATTGATCATTCTTAGGCTGACCTGCCACACTTCAACAAGACCAAGGATCTTTACTTGGTTTTTTTTTCCCTTGATTATTATTTGTTTAAGCATCATACATATGCAGAACTCAATCTTTATTTCTAAAGAAAGTAACTAGTACGACACGTAATCCGCAATCTATTACATCCTCATTCTAAGAATATTAACTTCAAGTCAGGTCATCACTGGTAGAATTTCTTTAAGTTATGTGCAGTCCAAGGTTGGGGTAACTAGTGTTCTTCTTCTATGGTTTCTAACCGGTATGCCCTCACTCTAACTTAGGATGCAACTCTATAAGGGCCTTCTAGTTGGGACTGAGATTTCCATCAACTGCGTTCTTGGTTGCCCTCAGTACTTTTCTTAGTACAAGGTCTCCGGGCATGAAGGTTATTTGCTGCACTCGCTTGTTATAAGATCGATTAAGTTATTGATGATAAACAGTAAGCTTGAGCAGGGCAGCTTCTCTTTTCTTTCGGTGATATCAATGTCATTTGCCAGTGTCTATTCGTTGAAGCCCATATCAAAAGCAACCAACCTGTTTGTTGGCAGTTCTACTTCCAAGGGTATCACCCCCTCAATCCCGTAGGCTATCGAGTAAGGGGTTTCTCCAGTTGACCACCTCAGGGTAGTTCAATAGGACCAAAGGACATTAGGGAGCTACTTGACCCACCTTCCCTTCGCCTTCTCTAACCTCGTTTTTATCCTGTTCAATATCGTCTTGTTGGAGATCTCCGCTTGTCCATTACATTGCAAGTAGGTTGGCATTGAATAGTAGTTTCTAATCCTTAACTCGAAACAGAATGCCCTAAATATGTTTTCATCAAACTGCGTGTCATTATCTGAGAGTACTATATTTTATTGTCAGATACCTCAAGAGAGATAATTGTAATTTACACTTTTCTCTATTATAATAGCCATAAAGAGAAAAAAAAAATGTAAAAAGAATAATTTATGGACTAACTATTAAGTTACACCTATT
Organism: Euryodendron excelsum; assembly: GCA_033060915.1. NCBI lineage: Eukaryota > Viridiplantae > Streptophyta > Magnoliopsida > Ericales > Pentaphylacaceae > Euryodendron > Euryodendron excelsum. The sequence continues at coordinate 45,444,499 of CM065378.1, read as the reverse complement.
AATATATCTTTGTTTATTGGAAGTAAATACAACAATTAAAGTTTGACATTAAGTTTATTGAGTTATATCCAGGATTAAAAAGAAAAAAATATAAATTATAAAAAAAAAGATATGAGATATATGTCTAATATCTATCAAGAAATGGTTATTCAAATTAACAAAACACTGTTATTACACTTTTTTGATGACAAAAAATTAATTGAATTTTCATAAGTTAATTAAAATAAATATAGGTAAATCTTTTAATTCTATGCTTGACTAATATTCGTCTATAAAACTATTTAGTAAAAAGCTAGTGTATTTTATGTGTGTCAAATTTTGTATTTATTTTTTATTGTTTCCCTTTTTTGGATAATTATTAAATATAACTAAATAGATTCATATAATGTTAAATGAATTAGTGATTCATTATTTGTTCTTAGCAATGAAACATCATTAATATTTTTTCATACATGTCTTTTTTTCATTATTTAAACGATTATATGTTGTGAATTCATTAAAATAAAGCCGTATTTATGCCAATATAAAGAGTATTAAGTATATTGAGACATACATTAAAAAATATCATAATGAACAAAGTAAAAATTATTTATTTATTTTATTAATTATTATTTTATAAGCTTATTAAGCTTCTTTAATGTCATCTTTACTAGGTTTGAGTAAATCTGACCTACAAATAGGTAAACAGAAGGGTTCAATTGCTATAGATTTGTACTTTAAAGATCAAAATGTAACATTTTTTAGTTTAAGAGAATTAAGTGATACTAAGTCTTAGTTCAAGAGGTGTAGATGTAAATAAATCAATTAAAAATTATATTTTTTTATTATGAAAAGTCTATCTGAATCTTAAAAAGACTCATTAATGGGTATATGATTCTTAGAATCTCTCCCATTATTATTTCCTAAAGCTTACGGAGTCCAATATTGAATCCCTACCGAAACTTGATCTTCCCTACTTTTATTTTCTTACACTGTATTAACAGCAAGTTCCGCAACCCTCCACCCTCTCTCTCCCTCTCTCTCCATTTGTTGCTGAACCCTTTTTTTTTTTTTTTTTTTTGGGTTATTAGAGCACAGGGAGAATTTCTCTGGTTGGAGTTGTGTATATAAATGAATCTTTAATTCTTGATTCTGAAGCTTTTTGTAAGTATACGTGTTTGTATCTTTCTGATTTACTTTTGATTTTTTGTAGGACAAACCAAAGTTAATTCGTGGCGTTCAAATTGATATAAAGGTAAGAAGTATAACAGCCACATAAGACATTACAAAATTTTTGTGTACTGCCTAAAGTATTTGGCTTACCAAATATATGCATTTTTTATTTTAAGGGAAGAAAGTGTTGCAGTATAACACTATAAGGTTAGGTCAGCTAGGTCCTCATGTATATCTGCAAGGCTTTTGGTATCCGTACGCATTTAAGTTCATATTTGTTGGCTTGACTGCATTTTACATGAGAAATATAATTTTTTGGTAATTTTGAAATACAATGATTTTTATGTCTCTTTTGGTAGTTTCCATATAAACCATCTTCTCTCGATTGTGAAAGAGTTCGGAGACAGGGTCTGTGATTTTGTCTCCAGCGAACCAGCAGGACTCCAATACCAATCAGCTCAATGCAAGGCTCTCTCTCTCTCTCTCTCTCTCTCTCTCTCTCTCTCTCTCTCTCTCTCTCTCTCTCAGAATGGTTCGTGAGTGGTTTATTGTAGTTTCAATTTTGCTATTGGTATAATGCTTCATCTAAAAATGTATTCTCAAGCATTCTTTTGCAGGATAAAGTAAAAAAAAAAAAGTTTTAGAAGGAAGTTTCTTACATGGTGTGTATAAGAGGACTTGCGCGTGAGTTTTGACTAATATTACTAACTTACAGTAATTTATCAAGAAACGTTGGAATATGCATGAAAAACTTGAATTTAATAATATGGTCAAAAAGGTATTTTTCAGAATGTATTCCACATAAAATATGACTGCTACCTCTTTCAGAATGTATTATCATGAGTATTTAAATTAAGAAAATGCCATGTAATAATGGGTGTGATGGGCTGAACCCAATTTTGTTGGTTGGGTTTTGAATTTGGCTTTTTCTATATTAAATTTCTTACTAAATTGGATTTGTTTTTCTTCTTGACTTTGTCCTACATATGAAGAAATGGGTCGTAGCGGCAAAGGAACAATGGTTGATAAATTTCCTTTTAATTGGATGATACTAGCAATAAAAAAATAATATGTATATATATATATATATATTTTGTGATCTCTAGGTCAGCGTGTCACTGTGTAAGTACCCTATTTTTGTCCGCTCAGTAATCTTCGGCTTGACCAAACTCCATTTCAAAACTCCGTAAGCACATTCAAGTCCAAATCAACTTTCAAACTCCTATCCAATCAGTCAACCTCTTCTCGGGCCCGCTGAGCTCAATAGAGGCCTAATAATCAAACCTGCCCCATGGACCTCCAGGTGCGTTTTAAGAAAGTTTAGAATCCCTCAAAACAGTAAGTTCATCCTTCCAAAATGCTACTAAACAGATAGGCGTACTCTGCACGCCATCCGGTCCAATTTCAATCCCATTCCGGCTAACCCCGGTCAAAATGACCGTTTTGCCCCTGAACGCTCCAGCACTGTATAATCCCCACCGAACGGTAAAAGAATCCTCTGAAACCAACCCTGAACAACCAGACACACTTAACACAACGTTCCGAACCATTCCTAACCATTTTCGAACAAACCTGGCCAAAATAACCATTTTGACCTTGACGACCCAAACGCACCCCAAAACAACACCAATCTTAGGTTACTGAACAGCGGATCTCGTCGTGCACCCCTGTTTAACCTAAGGAAGACCTCACGACGCTAAACACCCACGACTCAATAAAAGTTCCTAGGAACGTCTCGCAAACGCTTTGCCAAAATTATCTTTTCTCCCGATTCCCTGGTTATAACGCATCGTCAAATGACTTGAAAAATGTGTAAACCAGGAAATTCTTGAAAGTTCATTCACAGGTCTTTCCATCGATACGGCTCGATTGGATAGATCGCTTTCGAAGCTTTCCATCGTATGGTTCAAACACTACTACTCTTGACAACCCTTGGAGCATCTTGCAAACGTTTTGCCAAGCTTGACTTTTTCTCCAATTCCCTGATTGAAACGTACCGTCAAACGACTTGAAAAATGCATAAATTAGAAAATTCTCGAAGGTATTTCCAAAGTGCTTTCCATCGGTACGGGCCCGATCGAAGAGATCGCTTCCTGAAATCCTCAATTATGCAACACAAAAATAGCTACTTTCGAACCCCCACGGAGCGTATCACAGACTCTCCGCAAATATGCCATTTTATGCACATTTCTCAAGATAATATCTCACACTTCTGAACATCATTCCAACTCCTCGAAAGCATGAAAGTTTGCAAGAAACCCTAGGAGAACATCATGGGTGCAACCGATTCTCCCGAAACCTTCCCAATTGGCTCAATTATTGAAACAAAGTTTAAACGAACACTCCCGGTGATGGAGCGCATGCTACATGCGCCCAGATTTTGATCAGATCGACCAAATTTCAATCAACCATCGAGATTTAGCCAGTATAATGGGTGCCACGTGGCATTCTGCCATTGGAATAGTACCAGCACATATAGCACATGCGCCTGTGTAAATTTTACACAAATGCATGTAGGACATGCACCAGTGTCCGAAACCTTTGCCTATAAATACCAGCACCCCCCCTTGCATATTCCAACTCCGAAATTGATGCGAAGCCCTACTGCAACTACTCCAGAACCTCAAATCTCCATACATATTCTCCTTCTCCTACACTTAGGTTAGATTCCACCTCCCTCAAGCTTATATACTTCACCTACAAGGCCTTATACACCATTAAACACTTCCTTCCAGCCCTTCAAGCCTTCTTGAATTTATTCAAGTTCAAGTCAAGGCCTCCATAGAAGGCTACAAGTGTGTTAAAGGCAAAAGGTGGTATCTCTTTTACATTTTTGTCTTCCCCTACTCTTCTCTTCTCTTTTCTAGCTTACTTAGGCTATTCTCTATTTTAACCCCCATCTTCAACTCCCCTTACTTGCAGGCTTGAGCCAAGAGGGCTCTTAGTTCATGCCTAGAGGAAAGCTAGTGAGAGCCACCGTGTAGGGGGATCTCTCACTAGCCTACTTTAAGTTGGTATGGCCTAGGAGCCCCTTTTTTTATGTGGTGTAGCCTAAAGCCTTGTATGTATTCATGACCTCTTGCATTTTGCTATTTTGGATCATGTTTTGTATGCTTGGCTTCATTCTTGTGTTTATAATCATGTTCTACAAAGTTTGCATTATTCTTATCTCCATGTCAATTTCAAGTTCAATGTCCCTCTCAAAATAGTTTCAAAAGTTAGCTCCTTGAAACTTAGGATGAGACCTTAGAAATCATGCCTTAAAAAATTTTCCACTAACCCTCTAACTGTCACTTTGGCATCATTACATTTTAACTCGCATAAGAATCGTTTTCTAGCTCTCTAATTTCCAAGGTTTCTATTCTTTTAAGTTTAGTGGTTGGAATGGCTCCATGGAGCCCTCTCTTGAGTGGTCTCCCTTTTATTTGGCCATATGAACCCTCTCTTGATAAAATGGTCTCCTACAAAAAATGGTTTTCAAAATCCTTTTCCAAAAATGGTTTTCAAAAATTCATTCTCTCCATTTTTGTGTTAGAAATAGTGCTTCGAAAAATTGCCATCATGATGTTGATTTTTGGACCCCCTATACTCTTGTCAAGATAATGGTTATGATGTTCACGAGGAAACCTTCTTTGAAATGGTCTCCAAGCACCACCCATACAAACTATACTCTTGGCTAGAGTCAAAATTTTTATGGAAATAATCTTAATAAAGGTTGCCTACTAAAGTCCATTGCATAACATATTTTGTTTTTCAAAATTCTTTCCAAAAATGCATCAAATAACCTTTCAAAATCATCTTCCAACTCAACCCTAGGCTAACTTGACCTTAGATATTCAACCCTAGGCTAACTTGACCCTAACTATTCAACCTTAGGTTAACTTGACCCTAGTTCACTCACCCTAGGTTAACTTAACTCAAGTTAGTTAACCCTAGATCAACTTAATCCTAGGTTAACCTTACCTTAGTTAGTTAACCCCAAGTCACCTTAACCTTAGGCTAACCCTACCTTAGTTAGTTAACCCTAAGTCATCTTAACCCTAGGTTAACCCTACCTTAGTTAGCCAAACCTAGTCCAACTTGACCTTAGGTCACCCCTAACTATAGGCCAACCCAACCAAAGTTAGTATACTTCAAGGTTCCAACTCATGGCCCCTTTTTAATGATCCATCCACTTAAAACCATTCTTATGGCTCATTTTTCCAAAACCTCATACTCTCTTGATATTTGAAAAAGCCATCTCCGTAACCTCTTCAAATGTTCACACATTCCATCTTCAAAGTATTTCCAAACATATTTTTCAAAAGCTCACAAGCCTAAGGCGTCCCTACCCCTTTTCTGATTAGGAATTCCAAAGGAACGTGATACATCAAGAACAACCTTCAAGGTTGCTCATATGAGGGTTCCAAAGGCTATAGGTATTTTCAAAAACCACTTTCAAAAAGCTTTTTCAAAGACAAGTTCACAAGGGTGTTTCTAACCCCAAAACTCTACCTCCAAAGTTTTCAAAACAAGATTTCAAAACATTTTTAAAACTCTCTTGAGTTATTCCAAAATATTTTCCAAAACTCCCTTGAGTTGATCCAAAAACATATTCAAAACACTTCACTATCCAATTTCAAGTCAAAGCTTCCAAAGACCACAGTGTCTTCACATTTTTCCAAAGACCTCAAAGTGTCTTCAAATACTCCAAAGGCTCTAATGCGCCTATTTTTCATTGGGCTCTTGCCTGAACTACGAATGACCTGATTCTCGCCAAATGAGATGCATAGGCAACCTAAAATGGTGCGGTTATAACTTCCATTTCAACCCCAATCACTTTTTCAAAAGTTTCTATTCGATTCAAAGTTTCTACCTTAAACCCCTTCTAAACTCCCATGTTTTCAAACTTCTTCCAAAACTGACATCATGCCTCATTCATCCGAAAAGTGATGGTGAAACCCTACTTCCAAAATTCTAAAAGTGGATATTAAGTGGACAATGGTAACCGGTTATTCTAGTGAGTGAACAAAGGGTGATTAGACATGTAGATACTGAAAGAGCGAGGTAGGGTGATGATCTTAAGATATTTTCCCTACACGTAATCAACTCTCGGACCAAGAATTTCTGTTCTCGAAAAACCAAAATGGAGTTACTTTCCAAAAGGGCTTAAAACTCTCTAAAGGTTGTCAAACAATCTATCTTCCCAAAACTCCTCTCTTGAGGGAGTTTTCAAAAATCTCTTTCACAAACCCTAAGTTTAATCTTCAGATTAACACTTAGTTTTAGGTGCCTTAACTCACCTTAATCAAGTTAGGTGACGATTCTTATTTTTCTAAAAAACCCTTAATCAAATCAATTCAAACCTAGTCGCACTTGTCCTCCTAGGAGGATGAGTTCTAGTGACAGAGTTCCGTACTTTTGTCTCTGAGCCAAAAGGACCTTGGACACCTAAAAATCAGGGCGCGACACATCGCATAAAGTTACCTTCATGTATGGGGTATTTTCACAAGACTAAAGAAGAAAGAAAAAGAACGTTGTTAATTGGTAACACTTTCAAGTGAAATTTAATATATATATATATATATATAAAAGGAACGTTGTTAATCAGGAACACTTTTAAGTTAAATTTAATATATATATATATTATAGATTGAATGAATGCTAATTTATGCACCCAAAAAAAAAAAAAAGAATGAATGTTAATTTTTTTTTTTGGTGGAATTGTAAAAGCCCGAAGTGAGTTTCATTGATTGATTGTAATGGGAGCTAATGTAAATACGCATCCTTGTATGAAAACTGAAATAAGTAATCAATGGCGATTTTATACCACTCGTAACAAGTCCTACTGGGCATCCATATTGTTGTTACTTATTCATTTATTTTACTCATGCCATGCAAGTCCTATCGTTAGAAATTGACGAAAATTGAAATTCGTCAATCTTCACTTATAAATGCTGACTTGGGTTGGGTGAATGCAAATTAGAGTTTCAATTGTGAACCTCTCATTACATTAATATTTTTTTTTTTTGTTTGAATAGTTAGTTGTTTTTTCTATTATTTCTCAATCTAGAACATTTAAACCTATGCACTGCACAATTGAAATAATCACTATATGATAATACATTTTTTTAAATTATTAATTTTTTATCCTGTACATGATATGATTCAATGCTAATATATATAAGATAAAAATAAGTATGAATTATATATATGTGGTAATGTGGAATATATAAGCAATTTGAATTATTCTTTCAGTGGACCATACGTCAAGAAATAAACATGTAGTGAAAGCGAAAGGTTCAGCAAAGACTTTTGGTTTTACCGCATCTCATGGAGTCAACCAGACTGGTTTGAGAGTATCCATATTCATTTCTGAATTGAGGTATAGGGTTAAACCGAAGAAATCGTTGTTTCTTTTTGTTAGAGTTATTCTGTTATTTGACTCACTGTTTTCTCGAGTTAATGTAGTGTTACCGTTTATACAAATCAATAAATTTCATGTATCGAATAAATGATGGTCAGTTATAGGGAAAGCGTGAGATCAGGTAAATTTTATGTATCGAATGAATAACGGTTAGTTATAGGAAAAGCATGAGAATAGATCAAATTTTATATCTCATATTTTATCAATTATGGGAAGCAAAAATAAACAAACAAACAAAAAAAAGAAGCAAATTTATCAAGCAAAAACTGATCTCAATTATATGGGCTCCCACCAAGCCTAGGCCTTGAGTCAAAGCTCATACATATGTTAAAAATGAATGCCGAAGTCGAGCAATATAGTGGGTGGTTTTGGTTGTTGCATTTGAGTTGAAGATGCTTGGAATTTAGCTGGTTATTTACGTTCTGCTTAGATCTTAGATTTGGGAACGAAAAAAAAATAGGCAAAGGAAAAAAGATTAAAAAAATAAAGTGAAAAAAGATAAATTTATTTCTGATGGGTTAGGAAAATAAGAAAAAATAAATATGTATTTATCAAAAAAAATTCATTTTTTGTGTAAGTACCCCTAAAAGATAAACAAATAATTTCATTTATTTTTCTTTTCCTTCGCCAAAGCCAATATCCAAGTATCGCTTTAACATTAATCAACTTAATGCCATACAAAAATATAATACCAATAGAAGTTGAGTGCGGGTTGTATATATGCATGTTAGGATTATAAAAAATACTACTTCCTCATTAGAACAAAGGACCTGTTTTAGTACCATTAAGTATATGAGAGAGAGAGAGAGGTAGGTGAGCGTACAATAAACGCTTCACTATATCATAAATTATTAGTGTTGTGATGGTACTATAATGATAAAAATAATAACAACCACAATAGCAACAATAAGAGTGGAAACGTAATCATATCAAGATTTCACTAACATTGGTTTTTAATTAATAGATGGGTCAATGGAAGAGTGCTTCAAGAACAGTGTGTAGTTATGAGTGACATCAAATTCCAAGGAGGCTCGCCTGATTGTTAAGGTTTGAAGATTAGAGTATGTTTCTTTTAAGATCTTTTAAGTTTAAAATTTTTTAGGTATTATTAACTCTATGATGTCATCTTAAAATTTTTTGCTCGAAAATTATTTGATTTGTGTGGAACGAGAGACTATAAAAATTCCGAAATTAGTTATAATACTTGCCAGATGACCCGAATATCCAATTATAAAACGTAAAAAAAAAAACTACGAGTGAAATAATTCAAACAAGAGAAGACAGGAAATGCAAATCGACTACCCCTTCTTGGGCTTGTTTCTCTATCTCATGCATTTTATTTGGCTATGTCATTATTAATATCGATGTAGATATCAACATTAATACTAAAAATTTCATCATTTATTATATTTATTGAATTTAAAAATAAAATGTATAATAGGCAACAACATAAACAAAGTTAATAGAAAATTGGAATCTTTCGTAAACTAATAACTAGGAGTGGCCAAAAGCCCAATGGCCTGCTAAGCCCACTTCAATGTTCCATGGCCGATTATATTAATGGGTGGTCATGAAAATTTTGTTTAAAACTTTACTAGGTGCAGCCTGAAATATACGTAAAACCATGTATTTATATATTCTAATATATCATATGTAATTAGATTGTCTATTATCTAACTTTGTCTTTTGAGAAAAAATATTTGTAAAAAAAATTAGTTATCAATAAAAAAAATACACAAATCACTCTAATCATCACATCATTTATGTTCAATTTTGTAACATTAATTTTTTATTAAAAAAATTATGAGTTAAATAGCCAGGCTTGGAAAGAGCAACTCCTTTTTCATTTGATAATCTAACAATAGAATTCAAAAAGTTCAGAGAAAATAAGAACTACTAAATCACAAAGAAGTTGAAGACCTACAAAACGAACTGCGACAATAGCCAAGAATCAATTTAGGAAATCCAAAAACTTTCATGGTAAGATTAGGGTCCATTAGATTTCGAGGGTGAGCTTTGATTAATAAATTATTTTTAAATCTCATTTCCTAATTGAGTTTGTTACCTATTATAGAATTTAATGGTAATATTTATTGAATTCAATATGTAAAGGTAAAAATGAGCATTAATATTTTCTTAGTAGTGGTGACATCGCCCCATAAAATGCATAAAGACAAAAAAGAGGAACAGGAAGAAGTAGAGGATTTGAATTCAAATAGAGGGACTATTGCAGGCTTCACTAACCCAAATAAATGAGCTCTTTCTGATGGGAAATTTTTATCTCATCACAAACAAGGATTGGAAAAAAAAAGTTGTTGCAAGTTTTTGAGGATTGCAAGGTTCAAACTTGAGCCCATAACCTATGGTAGGTATATATATACGGGTTTGTGTATAGTAATAGTTCTACCTTCTAAATTATGTTTCTTGATACAGAAACTCAATAACCAAAGCAATTTTACTCCCAAATGCAAAAAAATAAGAAGCAAAAGGGAGAGGAGGAGGAGTTATGTCATGCTTAGCTTGGTTAGGACACTATATCTACTAAGGACGGCTTAATTTGAACTAAATTTCAAGTCAAGGCACCCCAAATTAAGAGTATGTATTAACTATCCAACAGTATTCTGCCTAATTAGCTTGGTGTTTAGCTTCAAGGAAAGGAGATAAAAGAGTTCTCTTGAAAAAAACAAACTAATAGGAAAAAATGATATTTTTCCAAAATATTTGTATAAAAACATCTCATTAAAATGATGTGACGATAACATTCTAATAAATAAGAGCCATTAGAATAGGTATTATTTTAAAGTGAACAACTCTTGTTTAATTACATCATTTAAATTTTCTGATTATATAGCATTGCCCAAACTAAAAAGGTCAAAAGAAATTGCCTTAAGGCCCATTTTAAGTAAGGTTTGTCTAGTTGTATAAAGCGTTTAACACTAGTAACACTTCGTACAATCAAACAAAATTTGTTTAAAATGTGACCTAAAAACACATATTAGCAAGACCTTTTATTTAATATGAATTTCTTCAGAAATATCAAATACTATACTTTCAAATTAACAATAACACTTTCCAAACAATCATTTGTTTTCTTTTAACGTCCTGACAAACTTAATGCAAAGGAGATTTTGAATTGGCAAATACTAAGTTAAGAGAGGGTTAATGCATTAGTCTTTTTTTAAAAAATAAAGTATTAACTCTCCAAATTAAAATTTTTTTTTTAAATTTAATTAATGAAATTGATGGTGTCTCCTCAACATATATATGTCTTATGTTATAAACTAAAATTTTAGAGGCCAAATATACCCTTGCTAATTTTATATTTCATTTTAACTATTTAATTAAAAGGTTTAAATAAATTTAATTAATAAAATTAAATTAAAAAAGACAAATATCTCTAAGTTTGGTGGGGCATCAAAAAGACAAAAAAAATAAACTAAATTAATAAAATAAACAAGTGAATATAAAAATCAAAGTCGTACATTTAAATATATATGTATGTAAATATATTTTCTAGGATGAAGAATTATGTTATGATTGTCTAATTTTCTATTTAGAATAATTGTTTAATACAAAGATAGGTTCAAATTTTTTTGTTAATTAATATGAGTGGTCTCAAAGAAGTTTTGACAAATTATAAGAGTTCAAGTTTTAAGTCCCTTCTTGAATTAGTAGTTGTATTGGAAAATGAAAGTATTATGTAATATTTTATTCCATTAATAATTCTTATACGAATTTTTTTTCTTGTAACTTAAAATTTTTACGAAATCCACTCCATTAATTAATTCACTGCATTAATTTTTATGAGACCTTTTAACTATAGGCAAAATGATTGTATCCACAATCCGCTGGTACATATCGTTATGGTCGTGAGTTTAGTAATTTTTCCATTAAAAAGGACCAAAAAAAAAAAGTAATATTAAGGGTGGTGACAACAAGACAATTGTGTCAAAATATAGTTACAAAATTTATACAAAATTTATGTAATTATAACAATTTCATTGCTACATTAATTTTGTAAAGTTTTCAATACTAATTTTCTGAAAAGTATAGCATTTTTCAAATTAATATGTTAATCCAAATATACTGTTGTATTTGCAATCCCCTTGAATGTCACCAAACCTCTTCCAAGATTCCTCTTAGGCTTAGTTTGGCTTGTTCCACTTTCTTTCACCCACTTTGGGGGCCTATAGTTGTACAAAAACTCTCTTCACTCCCAGGTCACCATTGCCTAGTACCATCCCAAAGTCCCTCTTTAAACACTTCCAAGTTCTCTTTCTTGAAAAAACACACCCACCCAAATTCTCTCTCTCTCTCTTTCCAAAGCAATGGTCTAATGTCTTTCCTTTGCTTCTCCTTCTCACATATCTCTTGAGGCTTGACTCACTTTCTATTTACATAATGGAAAAACATCAAAACCTTATCGTGGCCCCTTCATCTCCATCGCCAACGACCTTCGTCCAAGCAGACACCACCACCTTCAGAGAACTGGTCCAGAAGTTAACCGGCGCTACCGCTGACTCCGGCGACAAACTCCCGGTAACCCTCTCCGCGAGGCTTTCCTCCAGATCTGCCAACCCCGTTGACGCCACCGGAATTCGCCGGTCACCCTTTAAGCTCCAGGAGCGGAGACACACCATGAGGAAGCTCGAGATCAAGCTGGGACTCACCTCCCTCCACAACTCGCCGCCGAGTCACCACTCGCCCCGCCAGGCTCAGCCGCTCTCCTCGCCTACGATTCAGAGCCCAGTGACCCCGCTCGGCTGCGACACCGTGTTCTCGGCCCGACTCAGCGGCGTTGCCGAGTGGCCGTCGCCGTCGTCTCCGGCGGTGTCGGAGGAGGATAAGGCGATTGCGGAGAAGGGGTTTTACCTGCACCCGTCGCCGCTGAGTACTCCTAGGAAATCGGAGCTGCCGGAGCTGTTGACTTTGTTCCCGTTGAGTTCTCCCAGACAGCAGTCTCGGGATTCATGAAAGAAATTTAACCGTTCTGCTTTTTAAATTTTATGTTTACGGTTTGGAAGGTTCGTTTCAAGGATGACTAATGGTGATTACGGATTTTTGCTTTTGGCCTGTTTTGATTTTTTTGCCGATTCATGGTTTTGGGAAAGCAAAAGTAATTAATTGATGTTTTGATGGTGGTCTTAAGCCCCAGATTCCCAAGTGTTTTTTGTTTTTAATTTACACCTTACTAAGTACACAATCCCTAACATGGATGAACTCCGGTCTTGAAACTGGTGAATTGAAGTCAATTCCGATCAAATCTTTAGAACACGTCAAATTCTTGCATTTAAATTTGTATTAATAGTTTGTTGTTATGTGTATTTTTATAATATTAAAAAAATTATAATAACACACTTTTTATTAAAATTTCGCATAAAAGTTATTACAATTTAAAGAAATGGCTACTTGTTTTTTTTTATTTAACTTAAATTTTATAAATTTAGATATTTTTTAAAAAATTAATGCATATAAAAATTATAAATTATTTTAAAAAATATGAATGCCTCTAAGTTTATATTTAAATATATTGTGATATGTGTATAGGTGCGCTCTAAAGATGGTACTGCTCTTGATATATTTTTGTGAATGGCTCTTGCTTTCTCACTCTCACTACCACTCTCTTACTCATATTGTGAATCGATTACTTACTGCAAATTTGATGATCTAGCCCCTCTTCAACTAGAAATAATGGAATTGGTCATATTGAATCTAAACATATATTTCAATGCCTCGTAACACAACAAAAAAAAACTCTAAATTATTGGTGTGTCACATCATTATGAGTTTGAAATCTTAATATATTACACTAAAATACATCTCAAAATCAGCATAAGTGTGAAAAGCTTAATACATTACACTATTCCTTTGTTTTAGGTTTAATGTAAATCTTTGATGACGTAGCTTTTCCACAGTCGCTAGTCACCCGTTTTTATTGAGTTGGATATCTTCCTGAATCCCTAATTTGCATATGAGTTGCTCTTGTAGATCGGGTGATCTCTCGTACTCTTTCATTCTCTTTGTTTTTTCACTTACAATTGAGAAAATTATTTTAAATGTTTTTACACAAAAAAAATTAACTCTTTGATGTTAGGAATGTAATTTTTGAAGATTTTTATTTTCATTCTTGTAGTAGATGGGGTTTGAGTTGGGAGGCCAAAGTGAAGACAGGACGCCGTCCTCAATTGATAGTAGCAACTAGGTGTACAAAATTTTGAATTTGCTCCATAAAATTTCTACTAGTAACCAAGATATGTATATATAGAGAGCTTTGATAGCCATTTATTTCCTTAATTACTACACAAAAAATATTTTTCAATGGATTGCCTTTACAATGTCACAGGTTTGTATGACTTTGTAAAACTATTTAATTTTCAGGGGAATGTCACATTGTAAGTAGTGATTCATCAAGGAAGGTGTTTTCTTCTTCTAAATTTCATTAAATTTAAAAAAAAATCATGATAGGTTTAATTTTCTTGGGGAAATAATACTAACATTTGTCCAGATAATTATGCTTTAATTAGTTGAATACAAGTCATTAACTTGCTGAGCAATAACTTTAGTAGAACTATATATACAAGTTAAAGCTGCTTGACAAAAAAATAAAATAAAATCTACCCGTGTTAGATAGAGGATTGTAGTTGATCAAAGAAGGCTGTGGATTTACTAAATTAATATGAATTAGTTTTTCTCATGAACATGGTTTTCCAAGTGAATATATATATATATATATATATCGGTTTAATTTAAATCAAAATTGAAGCCTAACACAGGGCAATGTACAAGAAATTATTGGGTCAATTAATGGGCAATAAACACTCTGGGTCAACAACCAACCAAACAATACAATTATGGGAAGCTGTTGCTAAGAACAGTCAAGGTTGTGCACAGCATGCCTCAAGCTGTTAACTACTATCAGCTAGAGAGTGGACCCACCAACTTTGGAATGGAATGCAATGCCTACAAATGCAATTTTTTTTCCTTTCACTTATGTGGGGCCCACATGTGGAAAGAAATGTCCTTCAGTGGGAAACTGAAGCGAGAAATCATATGGCAAACGAAAACTTGAAACGTTTTTTAAAATATTATAAGTGCTACGTAATCAACAAAATATAAATAAAAATATTATAGAGGTAGAGAAATAGATCAATCAAACAATCATCTTACATTTTTTCTTAAAATCTCTTAAAACCTCCTTTTATGGGCACATAATCATAATGGATCATAATGAAAGAAAATTAAAATGTCGGTGTTACAACCATATCCAGGGGTGAAGCAAACTAAGAGTTGGAAGACTAAATAAATTAGTCATGATGGTGGTCATCCACTAACATGTATTTATGACACTCCCTTTTGGATGACTATCTCACAAAGAATATGTCTCATTAAAATCTTATCAGAAAAACCTAGCAAAAAAAACTTTAGTACAGAAAAAAGAGTACAACATTCTTGTGGAGAATAAAATGGAGTTAGATGCATTAAGACTGCCATGTTAAAGCCTTACTAAGAAAAACCCAATAGGATAAAAACTTAGCAAAGGAAAAAGAGTACAATATGTATACCTTTTAACATCTCCCCCTTGTGAGCAAGCGTATCAAGAATTTGGTTGTTGCAATTATTGAACATGAAATTTCTTGAAATGACACATTCCAATGTTATGCATCAGTTTCTCGAATGTCACAATTGGCAAAGCTTTAGTAAATAAATCAGCCAAATTGTTACTAGAATGTATTTGTTGAACATCAATATCACTATTCTTTTGGAGCTCATGTGTATAAAAAAACTTTGATGAAATATGCATAGTTCTATCACCTTTAATGTAACCTTCTTTGATTTGTGCAATACACATAATATTATCTTCGTGTAACATCATTGCATTATCTTTGAGCAAGCTTAATCTATAATTTTTTTTAATATGTTAGACCATAGATCTTAGCCAAATATACTAACTACTTACTTCATGGATTGCGATCATCTCAGAATGATTTGATGAAACTGCAGTTATAGTCTGTTTCACAGATCGCCATGAGATAATGGTGTTTCCATAAGTGAACAGATATCCGGTTTGTGACCAAACTTTGTGTGGATAAGATGAATAACCAACATCTGCATATCCAACTAACTGTGGCTGTAATCCATTTGCATAAAATAAACTCATATCAATAGTTCTTTGAAGATAATGAAATATATGCTTGATTCATTTCTAATGCATTAGGGTTGGTGCATAACTATACATTGCTAATAAGTTCACAAAAAATGCTATGTCGAATCTTTGTGCAATTTGCAAAATGCATAAGAGTACCGATTGCACTAAGATATGGTACTTCAGGATTAAAAAGTTTTTCATTCTTTTCTTGAGGATGAAAATGATCTTTTTTCACATCTAGTGACCGAACAATCATTAGAGAATTCAATGGATAAGTTTTATCCATGTAAAATTATTTTAGAACCTTTGTTGTGTATGTTGACTGATGTATGAGAATTCTACTTGATAAATGCTCAATTTGTAAACCAAGACAAAATTTCATTTGCCTAATATATTTCATCTCAAACTATTTTTTTAAATAACTTGCAACCTCAATAAACTCTTCTAGAGCTCCAACTAGATTTAAATCATCGACATATATAATAATAATAGCAAAACCAGATTCTGATTTCTTAATAAAAACATATGAACAAATTAGATCATTCGCATATTCTTCTTTCAATAAATACTCACTTAGTCAATTGTATCACATGCGTCCAGATTGTTTTAACCCATACAACAATTGTTGACGCTTGATAGAATACATACTTCGAGGTTTTGAGTTATGTGCTTCAGGCATTTTAAATCCTTCAGGGATCTTCATATATATGTCATTATCAAGTGATCCATATAAATATGTTGTAATAACATTCACTAGAAGCACATCAAGCGTTTTTGTAACTGCCAAACTAATTAAAAATCGAAATGTAATTGCATCAATTACAAGAGAGTATGTCTCCTCGTAATCAATACCCAGTCTCATCGAGAAATCTTGTGCTATAAGTTGTGTTTTATATTGCACAATTTTATTTTTTTTTATTTTGTTTCACACAAATACCTGTTAGCATAAATATCAACCCAATTCACCCCCCCTTCTTGGGTTGATATTTGTGCTAACAATTGATATCAAAGCCTGGTACTCGCAATTAGGCTTTACATCCTAGAATAAGATCCATGGCCAACACCGTAAGAACCGCTCTTGATGAATGGCAATCCACCAACAGATCACCTACGCTCAATATGACAAACTATAACTACTAAAAAAATAGAACGAAAATCTATATACAATCAGTAGATTATGAATTATAGAGAATTATTGTAAGTGGATCTAAGATCCTTACTAAGACCATAAAAAGAATTTTTGTGGCTAAACCTAAAAATGAATGGGATGAATCTTATTTGAAACTTCTACAATTGAATGCTAAAGTTATGAATTTGTTATATTGTGCTCTAGACCCAAATGAGTTTAATATAATATCTGCATGTGATTCTATTAAGGAAATTGTTAGCCCTAAGTTTATTCATATGAAATTTTATATATGGTTTTGACGATAACTTACTTTGATTTATAAATGTTTTCTTGATTAAATATATTCAATACTTTTAATCCTTGATCTAGTTGATGTAATAAAGTTTTGCAGGATTATAAAGCACTTGAAAGAGAGATCAAAACTTGGAAAGTAATATCTAAATTCTTGATAATCATATTTTAAGAAAACTTTATTCAAGAAAGAAAATTAGAGGACAAATTTTTTTTAAGGTTGAAAATTTGATGAAACTATATCTTGTGATACAATCATAATAGTTTGCCCATATCTTTTGATCTAACTATTAGATTGATTTGATTACTATGGGATTGGAAAGAAAACTCAAATGTCTAATTATGGTATTTTATGAAATTTTTATGAAAAGACCGTTTTGTGGAACAAAAATGAATAGGAAAGTGACTTATTAGATTTGAAATTCAAAATATGGCAACTTGGAGACAGTCATGATTACTTGAACATATCTTTTGATCTAGAAGTCCAAATGATCTAATTATTAAAGTTATGATAACATTCATATATACATTTGATACGTATATGAATTTTTAAATTCAAATGTTATCCGGGTAAAACACAAGGTGAAAGAAGGAAAATTCAAAGATGGCAACTGGGAGACAATCTAAGTAATTCACTTATATATTTTGATTCAGTTATTCAAATGCTATTATTCTTGAAGTTATGAAAAGCTAACTTTCATATCTACAACTTTTGTCTAATAGTAAAATTTTAAATTCGAACGTTAAGAAGGTTAACATTGAGCTAGAAGTGAAGGCATTTGTGTAGAAATTCAAATATGCCAGTTGGGAGACAATTTCTGTAATTTGATTATTACTTTTGATTTAACCATTGGAGCTCTATGATTATTATGGCTATGGAAAGCTGACTTCCATATCTACTAACTCTCTTTTACAACCATGTTCAAATTCGAATGTTATTAGGACAAAAATCGAGGTGGAAGTGAAGGCATCTTATCAGAAATTCTAAAACTTATTTGGCAGTAAGTAGCTTAATGGGAATAAATGTCTTCAATACTCTCCAGCAGCTATAAACTCATTTGAAGCTATAAATTATCCTCTTATCTTCATCTATAAATAAAGATATACTTGAGGAACAAAAGAGAACATTAAGAGCAATAAGAGATTGTGCATCAAAGTGATATTCATCCTATAAAGTCTTTAAAAGCTTAATTATCTTTTATCTTGTAATATTTTAAGAGCTTCATTGGCATATCTATTCTTTGAGAGAATTATTTATAATTAAGATTGGTTGTACTCCTGTTCTTTCTTCTGGTAAGGGAGAGACTAGTTAGGAAAAATAGTTAAGGGTTGGTTGTGACTAGCGTCTATACAAAAACTAGTTGAAGTGAGGGATCACTTGGTTAGGTGTGACTAGCACTTCTGTAAAAACTAGTTGGAGGAGTGTGACTAGCACTTCTGTAAAAACTAGTTGGAGGAGTGTGACTAGCATTTATAGAAAAACTAGTTTATAAACGAGGACTAATGTCTGAGTTAAAAGGCTGGTGGCTGTATTTACGGTTTGGATATAGTGGAGAAAATTCTCAAGGAAGGAGCCTTGGGGAGTGGACGTAAACTTTGGAGTTAAAGTTGAACCACGATAAGTCTTGGTGTCATATTATCTTCTCTCTATCTCTTTTACTTTATAGTTTGGATTGCTTGCATTTATTTACAACATATTATTGGTTGATTAATATTTGTTTCTTCATTGAATATTTTCTCAAAAAAGTTTCAAATATGAAATTTTTATTGAATTATTGTTTAAACCCAATTCACTCTCCCTTTTAGGTTGCCACCTAGACTAACAAAAATATGGGATAAATTAGAAGTCACTTATGAAGGTACTAATCAGGTAAAGAAATCTAAAATCAATGTACTTGTGCATAATTATGAGCTGTTTAGAATAAAACCTGAGGAGTCCATTACAAAAATGTTTACAAGATTTACGGATATTATAAATGGACTAAAATCTCTTGGCAAGGTCTACTCTAACAGTAAACAAGTAAGGAAAATACTTAGGTATCTACCAAGAACTTAGGAAGCTAAGGTGACAACAATCCAGGAAGCAAAGAACTTAAACACTCTACCCCTGGAAGAACTGTAAGGATAACGCATAACTTATGAGCTGACTCAAAAGAAAAACATGCAAGATGATGATAAGAAGAAGAAAAGAACCATTGCCTTCAAATTCACAATTGATGGTAATTATGACAATGATGAAGAGAAGGATGAAGAATTAACACTCATCACCAGAAAATTCAAGAGGTTCATGAGAAAGAAATGGAAGAAAGGAAGAAAGTTAGAACTCAAAGGAGAAACAAGCAAATTAGATTCGATCATTATCTGTTTTGAGTGTAAGAAACCTGGACACATCAAAGCAGAGTGTCCACAGCTAAATAAAAGAAGAAAAAGAAGCAAAGAGGTTGCAGCAATGGCTGCAAGCCTGTAACATTGAGTGGAAATGAAGAATCCAGCTCAGATGATAACTCTGACACTGAAGAAGTGGCTTATCTTTGTCTGATGGCTTATAAAAAGGAAGGAAAAGAAAATGATTTCTACTTTAACCAAAGAAAATGAGACCCTAATTTCTGAAAAAGATTCTTTGAAAAAAGAAAATAGTTCTTTAAAAGAGAAGGCCAAGGATTTGAATAAGTCACTTGAAAATTTTGTAAAAGGAAGAGAAAACCTTGACTCTTTACTGGGCAACCAAATATGTACTTTTGACAAGGGAGGAGTTGGTTACAATCCTTTTATTAAAAAAAATCTTATAAGAACTTTTTTACTCCACATAATGTTACTAAAGTCAGATGCTATTTTTTCAAAAAGAATAGTCACTATGCTAATCAATGGTGGTTAAGAAATGTTTCTAGTAGAGATGCTAAAAAGAAGTGGATTCCAAAGGAACTCATTGCTAGCACTAACCCTCTAGGACCCAACATGAAGTGGATACCAAAAAACAAACCTTGAACTATCTGTGTCTACAAGTTTGCCTCCAATCCAAAGTTAAAAGGGATTACTGGTATCTGGACAGTGGATGTTCAATGCACATGATTGGAGATGAAAATCAATTCTCATCCCTCTCACCCAAAGATGGAGGCCTGGTGACATTTGATGACAATGGTAAGAGAAAAATCATTGGCATTGGAAGTATTAGTAAGAACTTTTCCACTTCAAAATGAAAATATCCTTTTGTTTAAAGGCCTTAAACATAATGTGCTTAGTATTAGTCAGTTATGTGATAAAGGTTTTAAAGTCATTTTTGAATCCTTTAAGTGTTTGGTGGTTAACATTCTTGATGGTCTTACGATGCTTACTGGAACTAGACAAGGTAATATCTATATGTTTGATTTGAATGACCAATTTACATGTAAATTAAAGTGTCTATCTGCTGTGAATAACAATGATGCTTGGTTATGATATATAAGATTAGGACACACTAGCATGAGCACTATTTCAAAAGCTATAAAATATAACATGGTTGTTGATTTACCTAAAATTAAGTTTGAAAAAGATAAGTTATGTGATGCATGTCGAAAGAAAAACAAACTAGAGAATCTTTTAAATCTAAATTTGTGATTTCCACTTCTAGACCTCTACAATTGTTGCATATGGACCTATTTGGACTAACCAGAAAACTTATTCTTGGTGGAAAATAATATGCACTTGTTATTGTAGATGACTACTCTCGATTTACATGGAATTATTTTCTTGCTTACAAAGATGAAACCATAACTGCTTTTATTAAAAGGTTTTACTATTTTTGCAATTAGAACTAATTATGGAGAAGAATTTGATTAGCCCCCATTTGAAAATTGTTATGATGAAAATGGTTTTGATCATAACTTTTCTACCCCAATAACTCCTTAACAAAATGGTGTTGTTGAAAAGAAAAACAGGAATTTGGAGGAAATGGCAAGGACTATGCTTTGTAAAAATGATTTACCAAAATATTTTTGGACTAAGGCAGTAAACGCAGCCTGTTATGTTTTAAATAGAATTCTGGTTTAAAGACATTTGAAAAAGACTCCCTATGAGCTTCCAAAATTGAGAAACCAAGCTTTTCCTATTTTCATATTTTTGGTTGCAAATGTTTTATTTTAAATAATAACAAGGATAATTTGGGCAAGTTTGATGTTAAATTAGATGAAGGTGTGTTTCTTGGTCATTCCATGTATAGTAAGACTTATAAAATTTTTAATAAAAGAACTCTAACTATTGTGTTGACTCAAGGTTCATCCCCATGTTGATTTTGATTATAACTAAACCTTATGTTATTTTACTAATACATTTATTTAGCGTGCAGATTAATAAAGATTATAATTTAGACTTAAAGGTTTTGACTTAAAGTCTAATACATGTCAAAGTGGATGTATAACTAGCCAAGTCAAGCAATGCACCAAAACTGAGCAATGACACCTATTCAAACTTCAATTAAATAATTTGCATTCGAAGAGATTGAAGGTGTTCAAAAAGAAGATTTCATCAAGTGTGCATAGACTCAATGAAGTTGACTTGATTTTTGTAGAGATTGAAGGTGTTTGAAAAGGGAATCCCTCATAATTGCAAAATCTCTACAAAGAATTCAAGTGAAGACTTCATCTGGGATGTGAAAAGTCAATAAAGATGATATGTGTTTGAAGAAATTGAAGATGTTCAAGACTTTATTAAGCTTATATAAGACTCAATGAAGTGATCCTAAAGAAGAAAGAAGGATTAGTAACAAAAAGAAGAGCTCGGCAATGAGGCATCATGAATATGAAACT
The DNA here is from genome assembly GCA_033060915.1 of Euryodendron excelsum. NCBI lineage: Eukaryota > Viridiplantae > Streptophyta > Magnoliopsida > Ericales > Pentaphylacaceae > Euryodendron > Euryodendron excelsum. The sequence goes on along the minus strand of CM065378.1, from coordinate 45,422,594 downwards.
CTATATGGATGAAAAAGTCATTAGCAGCGGATGGAAAGAACTCAACAATTAAGAAAAAGAGCTCGATTATAATGGAAAGAAGTTCTAGCAGCTTGGAAACAAAGAAAATATGACTATCAAGAAGGAAATTCAATCCAAATTGAATAGAAGACAACTTTGATGGATTAAAGATCTCAAACTATTAGAATACCCTAAAGAAAAGATTTCTTGAAGATCTTATAATATTGTTGAAACTAAACTTGATCAAAGGAAGGATGAATGAAGATTTATGGGTAATGTGTCAACACATGAAAATGAAGAGTCTATACATGAGGATAGAGACCAAAAGTTTAAAGATAACATGATCAATTGTCAACACATGGAGTTGATGTATCGACATATGGAGACAGTGGATAACATCTGAAAAATGCAAGATAAATGTGTCGACACATGAAATCAAGTGTCAACACCTGAGGACTAACGGCTAGTTTTTCTAACATTATAATGGACTGGACTTGCATTAAATGAATCTCCAACAACCACCAACGGAGAAAATTACTACAGGATTTATGTAGAAGCTTCCAACTGTATTTATGGATGTTGAGAGATAAGAAAAACAACGTCTACTGACTGATCAAGCTGAGAAACATCTGAACATTCCTTTTGTCTTCATTTTGGCATTAAGTGAGCTATTATTTTCCTATCCACTCTTGATAGAGAGTTTGTATTTCATTTGTATATCTTTCATACACTTATAAGTGAGAGTTTGAGAGTTCTCTTGTAAAAGAAAAACTCTTGTAAGTTGAAGTGGACCTTGAACAAAACTAGTTGGTAGTTGGAAGAACTTGGGAAGAAGTTCTTGTGTAAAAATGAGCTAAGCATTTGGTAAATCAGCACCTACTTTGTAATTGGAGATTGCATAGTAGAAGAAGACTTCAAGAGGGTCTTGGGGTGAGGACGTAGACCACGAATTGTGGTTAAACCTCGGTAATTCTTGATGTGCCTTCTCTTATTCTGTTTTCATCTCTTTATTGATTACATTGCATTTCATCTATCTTGAATCACTATTCTATTGATTAAATTAGTTTTTAATTAATCTTAATTGTATTAAAATTCAAAAGATCCAATTCACCTCCCCTCTTAGGTTGCCTTTTGGGCTAACATGTTGAAGAGTCTATTCATGCTAAATTTGATGAATCTAACACTCTTTCAAACAGGATTATAAGTGATGATGCAAATGAAGTAGAATAGGAGATAAGCAAGATGAAGATATGCTCAACACATACTAAGGTGTCACAAACTAAGAAAAAAGGAAGTAGAAAATGAGCTTGCACAAACTGTCACTTGACAAAAAATTGAAGTGAATGAAGGTCTTCCCAAAGAATGAAAATATGTGTAGAATCATCCACCAAAACAAATACTTGGCAGTCTATTATAGGGAGTGAGAACTAGATCTTCACTTAGAAATTTATATGCTCATTATGCATTCTTGTCACAAATGGAGCCAAAGACATTCTAAGAAGTTGAAGGTGATGAGTTTTGGATCAATAAAATGTAAGAAAAATTGAATTAGTTTGAAAGAAGCAAAGTTTGGAATTTGGTTCTCAGACCTGAATGACATCCAGTCAGTGGCACAAAATGGGTATTCAAAAATAAGATGGATGAATTAGGTATTGTGATAAAAAACAAAGCCAGGTTAGTGGCTCAGGGCTACAGTCAAGATAAAGGTATTGATTATGATAAAACCTTTGCATTTGTTGCTAGAATAGAAGCAATTAGGATGTTACCTGCCTTTGCATGTTTTAGGAATTTTAAAAAATATATCAAATGGATGTTAAAAGTACTTTTTTAAATGGCTTTATAAATGAAAAAGTTTATGTTGAACAACCACCATGTTTTGAAAATGTTAAGTATCCAGACCATGTTTTCAAATTAACCAAAGCTTTATATGGTCTGAAACAAGCACCTAGGGCCTAGATGAGAGACTTAGTAAATTTTTGTTAAAAAATAGTTTCTCTAGAGGAAAAGTAAATACAACTCTTTTTGTAAAAAATAGACATCCAGATATCCTGATTGTACAAATATATGTTAATGATATTATTTTTAGTTTTACTAATGAAAATTTATGTAAAGAGTTTGCTAAGTGAATGCAAGGGGAGTTTGAGATGAGTATGATCAGAGAATTGACATTCTTCCTTGGTCTTCAAATTAAACAATCAAATGATGACATCTTTATAAATCAGGCCAAGTATGTCAAGGACTTGCTCAAAAGATTTGATGCTAAAAACTTTAAGCCAATTAGAACTCTTATAAGCACATTAACAAAAATGGATGCAGATGAATCAGGTAAATCTGTTGACACCAAAATTTATCAAAGCATAATAAGATCTTTGCTATATCTTACTATTAGCCGACCAGATATCATATTTAGTATGTGCATGTGTGCAAGATTTCAAGCAAATCCTATAGAATCTCAATTAACTATTGTAAAGAGGATTTTCAAATATCTTAAGTAAACTTGCAATCTTGGTTTATGGTACCCAAGTGGTATATCTTTTGAACCTGTTGGATATTTTGATGCTAGTGGAATTGATAGAAAAAGTTATAGTGGTTCATGTCAATTCTTTGGTAACATGCTTGTATTTTGGTTTAGTAAGAAACAAAATTCTGTGGCCCCCTCAATAGCAGAGTCTAAGTACTTAGTGGCTGGTAGCTGCTGTGCTCAGGTATTATAGATTAAACACTTGATTGAGGATTTTGGACTGACCTATAAACATATACCAATCAGAAATGTCAATACTAGTGCAATAAATTTGATCAAGAACCCTATTAAGTACTCCAGAGCCAAACACATCGAAATTAGTCACCATTTCATTAGGGACCATACACAAAAAGGTGATATTAGACTAGAGTTTGTCAGCGCTGAACACCAACTTGCTGATATTTTCACTAAATTCCTGAATAAAGGTAGGTTTTACATGATTAGAAGAGAACTTGGTATATGCAATACTGTTTAAATGAGCTTTTTCATGATTTGATTCATTTATATTCTTATTAAGAGTAATTCTCTTTCAAATAAATCAAATTAATGATGTTTTGTTATCTTGAGCTCATGGCAATAGTGTCGACAATCCAAGCAATTGTTGACAAAATAGACCAAACAATGTGTTTTGTATGCTTTAGTGTTAACAATATTTATAGTGTCGACAATCAATTTAAATTTTCTGATGGCCTATTTCTTCACTACACATTGTCAGCACTTGTTATAATTGTTAGCACCACCGTATACACATACGATACATACATGTTAGGCTATAAATAACTTGCAAACTCTCATTGCTGACCCACTCTAATTTTCTGCTCTCGATTTCAAAAGATAACCTTCCCTCTATAAATTCTCTCTCTAAATCCCACTTATTTCACAACAAATCACCATTCTCAATCCTCAAAACTGTCACAAACCTCTACAGTGACAACTAAATCAGTGATTATAGAGGAGATTTCTAAGAATCCAAGTCCAGAAAAAACAGTTGTTGAAACTTCTAGTTCTAAGAAATGAATGAAGAGAAAGATGAAGAAAGATCAGGGGGAATCAAGTTAATCGAAGAAGAAACAGAAGAAGGGAAAGAAATCTGATAAAGAAAAGGGTAAATGTAAAGCCATCGAGGAACTATTATTTGAGAGACTGGAGGGTGATCTCTACTTCAATTGAGTATTACCCAAAGCAAGGTATGAGTCTGCCTTCAGTTCTATGAAGATTATCAAGGGCAGATATGTTGATTTCAAGTTCTTCAAAAAGGAGTTAGAGTTTCCATTTGCAGAGAAATTTTTGAATATAGGGTGATGGGTGTAGCTACTCTACAGGAGGACATTTACCCAGAATTGGTGAGGCATTTCTATGCTATGCTATGCTAATCTGAAGCCAGTTAAAAATAATGAAAACAAACTGAAAAGTTTTGTTAAAGGAGTTAAGATTAAGGTCAATGGAAAAGTGCTCGAGAAGGTTTTGGGTTTAGCAAATGATGGCATTGTGTTATTGGGAGATAAGCCTTGAGAGGCTCTTTCTTTGGTACTTGATAGACCAGTCTATGATGATAAACAAAAATTCAAGGATGATGAATTGTCCTTAGAACTTAGGCTTGTGCATCATTTCATTAACTATTCAATTGTTCTAAGGGGAGGTAGATTTAAGTACGTGTCTAATGCTAAGATGTTTCTGATATGGTGTTATTTGGCTAAGAAGGAGAAGCCCAAAATGACCAACTTCTTATTGAAAATGATGTATGCTACTTCTACCCACAAGACCAATAATCTACCTTGTGGAATGGTCCTCATCAAAATCTTTACACACTTTGGGGTTAATCTCACTGGAGAAAAGGCCGTGAAAATTGATCTGAGGAATGATGGCATTAATGAGCCTACACTGAAGAGCATGAGATATAAGAAGGATGATGAGACCAAGAAATGGGTGAAGAAGGAAGCTGGAACACCCATTGTAGCCTCATCCTCTAAGATTCAATCAAGGATCCTAGATGAAGCAATTTATGAAGGACCTGGTGTCACTAATCATTTCAGCCAGATATTCAAAACCCTGTAAGACTTGGAGAAGAAATAGAAAGAGATACTGGAAGAATACAATACCAAGCTCTTAAACAGTATGGCTATGATGATGAGAATGCAAAAGAAGATGATTCGGCTTGATAAGGAAGTGAAGAACATGAAAATGGAAGTTAGAGAGAAGATTCAAAGAGCTTTGAATGCTGAATTTCCTTATGAAAGAATTTCTTCCACAAGTAGCTTTTCTAGTGTTGGAGAGGATGAAGACACCTCTGGCTTTGAGAAAGATGAGACTCCTAGAGAAGAGGAAGAAGAAAAGAAAATTGAAACTGAGATGGTTGAAGAAAGAAGAACAGACAAGGGAATTATAGAAGTAGCTGAGGAACATGATGGGAATGAAGGTACTAAGGAGGAAGTGCAGGGCACTAAAATAGAGAAAAGTTCAGCTCCTGCCACTGATCAACCTGAGTAGACACCTAACTCCACTCCAAAACCAGAATCCAAACCTTAGCCAAAAAGAAAACTCCCACGCCCATTCCTACCAAGACTTGTGGTCTCAGAATGAGATTTGGAAAGGGTGGTTCCAAAACTGCTGCTACACCCATTGAACTTTGAACCAATCCCTTTTATCCTTGACAAGGAAGTGACGAACGTGAAAATGAAAGTCAAAGAGAAGATTCAAAGAGCTTTGAATGCAGAATTTCCCCATGAAAGGATTCCTTCCACAAGTAGTTCTTCTAGTGCTGGAGAGGATGAAAACACCTCTGGCTCTGAGAAAGATGAAACTCTTAGAGAAGAAGAAGAAGAAAAGGAAATTAAAACTAAGATGGTTGAAGAAAGAGGAACAAACAAGGGAATTGTAGAAGCAGCTGAGGAACATTATGGGAATGAAGGTACTAAGGAGGAAGTGTAGGGCACTGAAATAGAGAAAAGTTTAGCTCTTGCCACTAAACAAACTAAGCAAACACCCAACTCCACTCCCAATACCAGAATCAAAACCTTAGCCAAAAAGAAAACTCCCACTCCTATTCCTACCAAGACATATGGTCTCAGAATGAGATTTGGGAAGGGTGGTTCCAAAACTGCTGATATACCTATTGAACTTTGAACCAATTGTCGCGTTCAGATTTTTTGCACTCGAGGAATATACACACAAGCGGAAAAAATATTGTACTCTCTTGGTAGAACTCATCCTCCTAGAAGAATGAGTGCAACTAGGTTTGAATTGAAAATTGATTTGAATAAAGGGCTTTTGAAAAACAATTTGGAGTTGCCACCTAATTTAATCAAGGTGAGTTAGGTCACCTAAAAACTAAGCACAATCTGAAAACTACACTTAGGGTTTTTTAAAACGATTTTGAAAATACTTCCTCAAGAGAGAGGGTTTTTAAGAAAATAGGTTGTTTGGTAACCTTTGGAAAACATTTAAGCTCCTTTTTTTAAAATAACTCTATTTTGGTCTTTCGAAAACAGTGATCCTAGGTTCGGAGGTTGGTTACGTGTAGGGAAGACGCACTAAGCCATCACCCTACGCCGCCCTTACAGTACCTACATGTCTATTCACCATAGATTCACCTATGAGAGTCTTCAACTAACAAATGTCCAATCCTATCCACTTTAGAAAAGAATTTTTAAAAGAATAATATATGATATGCAAGTGCAAGAAAAAGAGAGTTGGAAAATAGATTTGGAAAAGAAGAATTGAAGTTTGAAATTGGAAAGAAAGTTTAGAAATTGAAATTAAGGATTGAAAATAGATTTTTAGAATTGGAAGTTGGAAATAGAACATAGAATTGGAAATTGGAAAGCAGTTATGGAATTGGATATTTGAAAAAGGTTGTGACCGCACCCATGAGGGTTGCCTACGTATCCTTTTTGAGAAATCAGGTCAATCGTAGTTCAGACAAGAGTCCGATTGAAAATAGAAAGTATGATTGGAAGAAAGAGATTTCGATTTGGAATTCGAATTAGAAGATTAGGAAATCAGGATTAAACGTAGACCTAGAATTGAACTTGAAAGAGGATTTGACCCTTGGAAGAGAACTTGGACTATATTTGGAAAGATAGAACTTTGGGAAACTTAGTCTTAGGAAAGATGAGATTTAGGAAAGACTCGAGGTTGAAGAAAGATTTGACTTGAATGTTTGACTTGGAAGATTAGGGAAAAATTAGATTTAGGAAAGATTCGAATTAGGAAAGGTTCGAATTGGGAAAGTTTCAAAGTAGAAAAGTTTCAAATTAGGAGAATGTCATTTTAGAAAAGTGTCATTTTAGGAAAGTTCCGATTTAGGAAGGTTTTGAAATTGGAAAGGTTTCATTTTAAGAAAGTATTGGAATTGGAAAGTTTAGGATTTAGAAAGTTTTGAATTTAGAAAGTTTGGAAGTTTAGAAAGATTTGAAATTAGAAAGATTTAGAAAGTTAAGATTTGGAAAGGTGCGGAATTAGGAAAGATTTGGAAGTTTAAAGTTTAAGGAAGGATTTAAAAGTTTAGACTTTGAGAAACATATGGTTTAGGAAGGTATGAGATTAGAAAGGATTTGAATTAGGAAAGGTTTAGATTTGGAAGGATTGAAATTCCTATTTCCTAAAATAAAGGATTGAATTTTGTTTCTAAAAATAGATGATTTGATTTTGTTTCCAAAAACGGAGGATAGGATCTAGTTTCCTAAACAGGGAGATTGGGTTTGATTTCCTAAACAGAAGATTGGATTTGACACGGAATTGGAAAGATGAAGTTTTGAAAATCCTACATTTGGAAAGATATAGTTTTGATGTAGAAAATAGGTTTTGAAAATTATGGTTTTGGTATAGGAAATAAGAGGTTTTGGAAACCTAGGTTTTAAGGCAAGATTGAAAATCATCTTTTAGGCAAGAAAACTAGGGTTTTCTAATCATGGGTTCTAGGGTTAACTTAGGCTCCAAGAAAAGAGATTTTGGAAAGGGAATTTTTAGGAAAGAGAGATTTTTGGAAGGAAATCCTAAAAAGGAGTTTTTAGAAAGTGATTTTGAAAAGAGAACTTTTGGAAAGAGATTGTTGGAAAGAGTTTTTTAAGAAGCAAATCTAGGGAGCATTTTTAGAAAGGAAATTCTGAAGAGAGCATTTTGGAAAGGAGTTTGAAAAGAGTTTTGGAAAATAGATTTTTTTTTTAAGAGAATTTTTAGAAAATAATTTTGGAAAGGAGATCGGAGAGAGTTTTTAAAGAGCATGTTAGAAAATGGATTTTTAGAAGGAAAGATTTGAAAAGATAGTTTTTTAGAAAGTCCATAAAAATATCTTACTTTCCTAAAGTGGTTCTAACCATAAGAAGGTTAGAACCACTCTAAGATAGTGGTTTTGAAAACAACAAGGATTTTGAAAATATGGACCATATTGATTACTTTAAATGTAACACTTTCCTAAAACAACCCCAGCCATGGAAGGGCTAGAATCACCTCAGGATTGCAATTTTGAAAACAAGTTTTGAAAAAGAAAATTTTGATACAAGTTTTGAAAACAATTTTGATGTAAGCTTTTGAAAACAAGTTTAAGACAAACTTTGGAGGAATGTAAGATCATGATATGCACAATGCAAGTTGGGGTCGTGAACATACAAGGTTAAAGGCTTCACCACATAATCAAGGGGGCCCAACCCACGTGGTTTCCAATTAGACTAAAAGAAAGCCCCCGACACGATGACCTCCAATAGCCCAATCCTACACATGGACTGGGAAGTCCCTTGTTTCAAGCATGCAAGAAAGGGGGTGAGGGGGGGGGGGGGGGAGAAAATGGTGGATTAAAATAGAAGAAAACCCAAGTGGGTTCAAAGGGAGAAGAGAGAGGGGGAAGATGCATAAACGTAAATAGGAAGCCTACCTTGTGTCTTCTTTATTTTGCTTTGCTTTGCGTGCTTTGTTTTTCTTGCTTGCTTTTCTTGCTTCGGTCCTTGCTTCGCTTCAGTTTTCAAGAACTTGTCTTTGATCTTCGGGAGCTTTGGATTGTAGCTCTTCAAGTCTTTAATGGAGACTTTGGAGGCTAGTGTATAAGTGTATAGGAGTGTATGTGAGTGTATAGGAGGCTAGGGTTTGAAAAACCTATAGAAGACTAGGGTTTAAGGAGACTACGAGCTCTGTATATTGACTAGTAGAGTTTTCAGACTGAGTTTGCGGATCTCTTTCATGCTGGAAGAGGCTCTGTATTTATAGAAAGAAGAATGACCTGGAGCCTGTTGCAGTGGCGCTGGGCCAAAAATCCTTCTGGAGCCACTAGGAATGGAGCTAGGCCAAATTTTGGCTTGGCGCCATTACTAGTGGCACCAGCCACTTAGGAAAGTTTTAAGGTCGGCAAGCAACGTATCTTCAGAAGATTTGGGCGCCTGTACTAGTGACTACCATGCAAGTTTTAGCTTGACTTCACTAGGAGTGGCTCCGAAAGATCCGGGAAGGATTTAAGAGACTGGGAATGGCCCAGAAGGCCAGAAAAGGGCAAGAACCCTTAGGATAGTGTTTCGGGGGTAACGGACTTGAAAAAGGATGTTAGAGTTTGTTAGAGGGGTCGACCGAGCCATTAGGGGCAAAACGGTCAACCGGGCCGAAAAGCTGCCAAGATGGACTCAAAATGTCCCAGAAGAAGACTCGAGATTTGAAAAAAATATTTAAAATGTTCCCAAAGGTTACTTGTTTGATATCCAGAGCCGGTGTGGTCGAAAAATGCGACCAGCCCACCAGGGGCAAAACGGTCATTTTGCACCGGGTTTGCTGGAATCGACTTGGAATGATCCAAAAAGATAATGAAAGGCTGGGAATACTATAAAAATCATTTTTAGGACGTTACTGGTTTAATACCCAGAGCCGGCGTGGTCCTCGGAGCGTTCGGATACCTAGGGGCAAAATGGTCATATTGACCAAAAAGTCTCGAAATTAGCCCGAAACTGACTGGAAGGCACCTAATCATGCCAGATTGTCTCTAGGACGATCTTGAAAGGGTGGACTTACTATTCTGAGGATTTAGGTACTATCTCGATAAACGTGCTGAAAATTAACCCTAGGGCCAGTTTGGTCATTTTTCACCAGAGTGGCCTAGTAGGCACTGGTGTTGACCTGGGTTTTGAGTGTTTCTGCCACTCTGACGGTAGTCCCGTGATATAGGGTTTGTTGGCAATTCCCTATATCGACCTGTTTACGAGTATTTTCGCTATTCTGACGGTTGGGATGTTTACGAGTACTTCCGCTACTCTGACGATTTGTGATCATTCCCGAGACTGCCTGATCTCGGAAGCTGCTAAATGGAATTAGCGCTTGAGGAATCAACTTTCTCAAAAGGCGTGTCAAAATGGACATTTTTGCATTGGCAGGCTAGCAGGCGCCAAAGGTGGACCGTTCTACCATCTCGGGGACTTGGGATCTCGTACCGATTGACGGGTTTGAAGGGACTTACCATTTCGAAGAGTTCACTCGAAAACGTGCTGGACAAGATAGACTTACTGCCTTGAGGAATCAACTTTATTGAGGGAGGGATTGGAATTGGAATTGGAATTGGACTTGAAAAAGGGAACTTACCGTCTTTGAGAAGACGTGCCTACTAGAACTGGATCAAACAATGCCCCTAAGGGCATTTAGGTCATTTTGTCTTTATTTGGGTCCTGCGGGCCCACGAAGCAATGGATTGACTAGATTAGACTTGAAAAATTAAGTTGACTCAGAATATGTCTATATTGACTTGAATACAAGTCTGGACAGACTGGAGACTGCCGAGCGGGCAAAAATGGGGTGCTTACACCAATCCCTTTTATCCTCGACAAGGAAGTGAAAAACATGAAAATAGAAGTCAGAGAGAAGATTCAAAGAGCTTTGAATGCTGAATTTCCCCATGAAAGGATTCCTTCCACAAGTAGTTCTTCTAATGCTGGAAAGGATGAAGACACGTCTGGCTCTGATAAAGATGAGACTTCTAGAGAAGAGGAAGAAGAAAAGGAAATTGAAACTGAGATGGTTGAAGAAAGAGGAACAGACAAGGGAATTGTAGAAGCAGCTGAGGCACATAATGGGAATGAAGGTACTAAGGAGGAAGTGCAGGGCACTAAAATAGAGAAAAGGTCAGCTCTTGCCACTGATCAAACTGAGCAGACACCCAACTCCACTCCCAATACCAGAATCAAAACCTTAGCCAAAAAGAAAACTCCCACTCCCATTCCTACCAAGACCTATGGTCTCAGAATGAGATTTGGAAAGGGTGGTTCCAAAACTGCTGATATACCTATTAAACTTTGAATCAATCCCTTTTATCCTCGGCATCTTAGTTGTTACTTCTATGGCTCTTTTATGACTATGTTTTTATGATTATGTTGTTATGCGTTTGCTATTTTGTTGTTATCTGAATGCCTTTGTAGCTATGTTTCTATTGATGTTTTGGTTTAATTGGCTATGGACAAGTTTGTAAGGATGATTAATTTTCAGTAAATGAAAGTCATGTTTGTCTGTGATTACAATTTTCATATCTGATGGCTGAATGAATGACTTGAGTTGTCTGATTGCTACACTGCAAATAGTTTCAATCCCCTTTTCATATTTTTGCTATTATACATGTCTTCAATTTTCTATACATTTTTTTATTATTGACAAAAGGGGAAGAAATCTCTAAAAATATCTGAATACTAAAGTGAGAGGGGGAGCTCATATTAAAGGGGAGTTTTTCAAATTTTGTTTTAAAGTTTTGTCATCATTAAAAAGGGAGAGATTGTTGACTTAAAGGGTTGATCTCCATAAGTGATTTTGATGATAACAAAACCCTATGATTGTGGTCTAATGATTTTAACTAAGTTTGTAGTCAAGGTGTTTCCACTTATAACAAGAACTGAGCTAAATTTATTTTGAAGAGATTGAAGGTCTTGAATAGACCTCAAGAAGTTTGAAAGGAAGCATTGTCAACAATATGCGATATTACTGACACCTTGAAGCTCTTATGCGAAGAAATTGTTGAAGACAGTGAGGATATTGTCAGCACCTCAGTACATTGCTAACACTTGGTTAAAGATTCAAAGAAGCAGTTGTCAAAGTCTTGACAACACGCATGACTAACATGCTTTACAAAAAGACCATCATTCCTTATATTCTTAACTATCCACTAATATTGGTCAAACACCATGCATCTATGGTTGACAGGTCCCAAAGCCTCAAAAAAAGCACAAAGCTAGATTTCCTATGGTGTTTGGCATCTTTGATGAAGGATAAATTGAAGAATATTACGTCAAAATATGGTTGACACTGTACTATAGTTACCGAGAAACTAATTTTGGAGGGAGAAACGTGTTTCCCCAGAAACGCGTTTCCGATATCAGTACGAAACTTATTTTGAAAATTTGGAAAAACGTTTTGAAAATGCGAGGAAAATGTTTGGAAAGCTTTTGGGAATCTCTTGGAAAACTCTTGATGTATTTAATGAAAACTCGTGGGAAACTTATAAGAAACTCTTGAAAAATGCTTCGGAAACTTGAAATATTAATTTTTATACATTTTTTTCTTAAGTTCTAACTAAGTATCTATGAAATTATTCGTGTACGTTTCTACTAAGTTTCCTAAAATTCTCCACTAAGTTTCCCAATGGTCCCTACTAAGTTTTCTGTAGGTCTCCACTAAATTTCTTAAAAGTCTCCTTTAAGTTTTAGGAAAGTTTCCTATTCAGTTTTTCAATCGTTTCCCACTTCTTGTTTCCCCCTATATTTTTTGGCCGCATTTCTTGCTTTCGTTTTCCCTAACGTTTCCTGCTTTCGCTTCCCATTTTGGTAACTATACACTGTATAGCATTGCTAGCACTTGGAAGGCAGCCTAACTGAAAAAGGCAAAATTGAAGTGTTAAGATAAAATTATAGACACCCTCTGAGATGGTCGACAATATGAAGCCCATGAACTTTCAAATGAGATAGTCTCTAAAGATGGTCGACAATGTACTGTCTTATTGACACCATCAAAAACTAATTTGCGGAAGGACTTAGAGATGGTCAACAATGTACAAGATTGCTGACACCTTTAGTAAGTAGACAGAGAAGCAAGCAACTAAGATGGTCGACACCAATAAAGTTGGTTGCTGACAATCTCAACTCTAACGGTCAAATTTTTAAACTTTCTGACTTGGCCACCCGCACATTTAATGCACTCCCACCTGATCTAACAATTGAATTTTGTGAGGAAGTATATATATAAGACTTAAAACACATTTATGGGAGAGAGATAGGAATTATAAAGCACAAAAGCCAAGATCTGGTGAGGAGTGCATTAAATGCGTGGGTGGCTAAGTCTGAACGTTTAAAAATTCAACCATTGGAGCCGAGATTGTCAGCATTTAGCTTTATTGGTGTCAACCATCTTGGTCCCTTGCTTCTCTGTCTGTTTACTGAAGGTGTCAACAATCTTGTACATTGTTGACCATCTCTAAGTCATTCTGTAAATTAGTCTTTGATATTGTCAACAAGACAATACATTGTCGACCATCTTTAGAGACTGTCTCTTTTGAAAGTTCATAGGCTTCCAACTGTCGACCATCTCACAGAGTGTCAACAATTTTATCTTGACACTTCATTTATGCTTTTTTCAGTCAGACTGCCTTTTAGGTGCTAGCAATGTTGTACAGTGTAAGCCATACCTTGACACACTCTTCTTGAATTTATCGTTCATCAAAGATACCAGCCACGATATAAAATCTAGCTTTATGCAACCTTTGAGGCTTGGGGACTTGTCAACCACAAATGCATGGTGTTTGACCAATATTAGTGGATAGTTAAGAACATGAGGAATGAGGGTCTTCTTTGTAAAAACATGTTGGTCATGGGTGTTATCACCACTTTGACAACTGCTTCTTTGAATCTTCAACCAAGTGTTAGCAATATACTAAGGTGTTGACAATATCCTCAATGTCTTCAACAATTTCTTCGCATAAGAGCTTCAAGGTGTCAACAATATCGCATATTGTTGACAATGCTTCCTTTCAAACTTCTTGAGGTCTTTCAAGACCTTCAATCTCTTCGAAATAAATTTAGCTCAGTTCTTGTTATAAGTGGAAACACCTTGTCTGCAAACTTAGTTAAAATTATTAGACCACAATTGCAAGGTTTTGTTATCATCAAAATCACTTATGGAGATCAACCCTTTAGGTCAACAATACCCATTTGTATCCCACTGGTTGAACATCTTCAGGTGTTTGGATTATAAGTCTAAAAACTTTATGTTTTGCTAATGAGCTCAATTTTGCCTTTATTGCTTCTTTTCACTTTGGCTAATTATGTCTACATCGACATTCTTCGACAGATTTGGGTTTAGGCTCATCGTTATTTGAAATGTTAAGAGCAACGAAAAAGGAGAATATGTTATTAGTAACAATTTGATTTCTATCCCATCTTTCTCCTGTATACAAATAATTTATCGAGATCTCTTCATTTTCAGATACCTTTACCACTTCAGGGGTTATTAGTTTAGTTGTTTCCGTTGTCTGTTCTGTGGGTGTATGTCGAGCCTTGATTTTTTGCACTTGAAAAAGATAGGTGAGAAAAATACAGTACTCTCTCGTTAGAACTCATCACCCTACCCCGCCCTTGCGGTACCTACATATTTATTCACCCTAGGTTCATTCATTCAAAATCTTTGATTAAAAATTGTTTAAAACTATCCACTTTTGAAAAGAACTTTTAGAAAGAAGTTGACATGATGCATGATATGGAAGTGCAAGCATTTGATTTAATTTTCCAAGTAGATTTGAAAAGACTTGATTTGATTTTGGAAATAGATTTGAAAAGACTTGATTTTGAAAGAAGGTTTTAGAAAAGATAGATTTGATTTTTGAAAGAGAGTTCTAGAAATTGGAAACAAGGATTTGAAAATAGATTTTGAAATTAGAAACTTGAAAAAGGTTATGACCGCATCATGAGGGTTACCTACGTATCCCTTTTTGGGAATCAGGTCAGTCGTAGTTCAGACAAGAGTCCGATTGAAAATAGAAGATTTTGATTGGAAAAAGAGTTTGATTTGAAACTTAGAATGGAAGATTAGAATCGAGATTGAACTTAGACCTAGAATTGAACTTGAAAGCGGATTTGACCATTAAAAGAAAACTTGGACTAGATTTGAAAATATTTTAAAGTTTTGAAATTAGAAAACTATCTTGGTTTATAAAAGAGTTTTTAGAAAGGAGTCGAAAACTTCCTAACTCTAAGAGTTAGGGTTGAACTAGGGTTTAGACCTCTTAGGGTTTAGGTTACCTAAGATTGTAATCCATGGTTGAATTAGGAAGGTTTGATTTAGATTTGAAATTTTTGATTTTAGAAAGTTGGATTTAGGAAAGGTTTGAATTAAGAAAGGTTCAAATTGGAAAAGATTCAAATTAGGAAATGTTCGAATTAGGAAAAATTCGAAAGTTGGATTTTAAGAAAGATTTTTTGAAAAGAAATTAGATTTGATTTGAAAAACTTAACTTGGAATAGATTTATAAAAGTTAGGGTTCAGGAAAGATTATATTTTGAAAAACTTTAGAATTAGGAAAGTTTCAAAATAGGAAAGTTCCATTTTAGGAAAGTACCAAATTAGGAAAGTTTCAAAATAGAAAATTTTCATTTTAGGAAAGTGCCTTATTAGGAAAGTTTCATTTGAGAAAGTTTCAACTTAGAAAAGTTTTGAATTTAGAAAACTTTGAAATTAGAAAAGTTTTGGTTTTGGAAAGATTTCAATCTTAAGAAAGATTTGGAATTTGGAAAGTTTGATTTAAGAAAGATTTAGAAAGTTTAGAAATTAGGAAATGTTTAAATTTAGAAAGATTGGAAAGTTTGAAATTTGGAAAGGTTTGACATTAGGAAAGTTTAGAATTAGGAAAAGATTGAATTTAGAAAGATTTGATTTCTATTTCTAAAAAGAGATTATTTGATTTTGTCTCAAAAAACGGAGGATTAGATTTGACATAGAATTAGAAAGATGGAGTTTTGGCAATCTTGATTTAGAAAATATGATTTGATATGAAAAAGAAGTTTAGGAAATCTAAGAGTTTGATGTGGAAAATAGAATTTTGGAAAGTTATGATTGGATGTGGAAAAGGAAAGTGGAAATTTTGGTTTCCTAATCATTGGCTCTAGGGCTTGACTTTGGCTTCAAGAAAAAGAGATTTTGAAAAGTAGATATTTTGAAGAGAGTTTCTAGGAAGGAAACTTGAAGAGAGTTTTAGAAAGTAAATTTTTCAGGAGAGCTTTTGGGAAGGAATTTGAAAAGAGTTTTTTGGAAAATATATTTTTAAAGAGAGTTTTTAGAAAGCAATTTTGGAAAGAAGATTGGAGAGAATTTTTAGAAAGTATATTGGAGAAGAGATTTTAGAAAGTAGATTTGAAAAGAGATTTTGGAGAGGATTTAAAAAAGAGGTTTTAGAAGGTAAGTTTGAAAAGCAATTTGGAAAGGAATTTGAATGTGGACTTTTACAAGTGTCTAAAAATATCTCACTTTCCTAAAACGACTTTAACCATATAAAGATTAGAATCATTCTAGGATTGTGGTTTTGAAAAAACAACAAAGATTTGAAAATATGGACCATATTGGCCTCATCAAGTATAACACTTTCCTAAAGCAACCCTAACCATAGAATGGCTAGAATCACCTTAAGATTGTGATTTTGACGAAAACAATTTTAGAGTTTACATCCAAACTTATGTAACACTTTCCTAAAACAATTCTAATCATGGAGTGGTTAGAATCATCTTAAGATTGTGATTTTTGAAAACATGTTTGGAAGAAGAAGATTTTAATGCAAGTTTTGAAAAAGATTTTTGATTCAAGTTTTGAAAACAAGTTTAGAAAATGATTTTGAAGAGATCTATGAGTATGATATGCACAATGCAAGTAGGGTCGTGAACATACAATGTTTAGGCTTCACCACATAATCAAGGGGGCCGAATCCGCATAGTTTAAGGTTGAATTAGAGGAAAGCCCTCAACACGGTGACTTTCAACCATTCTTCCTACACATGAATCGGGGCTTTCCTTATTTTAAGCATGCAAGAGAGGGGGGGGGGGGGGGGGGGGGGGGGGGGGGGGGGGGGGGGGGGGGGGGGGAAGAAGAAGAAGATAGGGGATTAAATAGAAGAAAACCCAAGTGGGTTAGGAGAGAAAAGAGAGAAGAGAGAGGGGGAAATTGCGTAAACATAAATAGAAAACCAACCTTTTGTTTTCTTTGATTTGCTTGCTTTACTTCGCGTTGATCTTCTAGAGCTTCGAGATGGCAACACCTTGAGTTTTCAATGGTCGGCTTGGAGGCTTGTATAGGCGCGTATTGAGTGTATGTATGCTAGGGTTGAAGTGTATGGCGGCTAGGGTTTGAATAAGCCTAAGAAAACTAGGGTTTGGAGAGAGTTTGAGGGCTGTATATCGAGAGAGAGAGAGTTTCTAGAGTTAGATTGCCAACCTTTTTCATGTAGGGAAGAGGCTCTATATTTATAGACAAAAGATTGACTTAGCGCCTGTTGTAGTGGCGCTAGGCTTAAAAATTTATTGGCGCCACTAGGAGTGGTGCCAGCCACTTAGGAAATATTTTAGGGCGGCAAGAAACCTATCTTCGACCCTTGATACACAAGGCAGAAGATTTGGGTGCCTATCCTAGTGACTACCATGCATTTTTTAGTCTGGCTCCACTAGAAGTGACTCCGAAAGGTCCAAAAATGTTCTGGAAGGCCAAGAATGGTTTGGAGGGCTAGAAATGGGTAGAAACCCTTGAAATAGTGTCCCAGGGGTAACGGACTTGAAAAGCAAGGTCAGAATTGTCGACCGGTCTATTAAGGGCAAAATGGTCAACTAGACTGGAAAACCATCAAAATGGACTCAGAACAATCCATGAGCAGACTTGAGAGTTGGAAACACTATCTAGAGTGCTCCAAGGGAGTGCCTAGTTTGATGCCCAGAGCTAGTGTGGTTGGAAAAGGCGACCGACCCACTAGGGGAAAAATGGTCATTTTGCACCGGATTTACCGGAATTGACTCGGAATGATCCGGAAAGGCAGTGAAAGGTCGAGAATACTATTAAAAACATTCTCAGGAGATTACCGGTTTGATACCCAGAGCCGGTGTGGTTCCCAGAGGCACTTGGATGCCCACGAGCAAAATAGTCATTTTAACCGAATGGTCCAAAATTGGCCCAGAACCAACTGGAAAGCATTTAAACATGCCAGATTGTCTTTGGCATGATCTTGGAAGGGGTGAACTTATTGTTCTGAGGACTTAGGTACTATCTCAAGAAACATGCCAAAAATGGCCCAATGGCAGTTTGGTCATTTTTCACCGGAATGGGCTAGCAAGCACTAGTGTTGACTCGGGTTTTGAGTGCTTCCGTCACTTTGACGGTCTGTGAAGAGTGGGTTTCCAAAAGTATCTCATCCTTTGGTAAACGTATCACGACCTAAAGGCGAATTTGGTCCCGTGACATAGGGGGTTTGTTGGCAATTCCCCAACGTCGACCTGCTTATGAGTGTTTCTGCCACTTTGATGGTTGCGATGTTTACGAGTATTTCCGCCACTCTGATAGTTCACATTCATTCTAGAGATTTTCTGATCTTGGGATGCTGTTAGGTAGACTTATCACCTGAGGAATCAACTTTTTAAAAGATTTGCCGAATAACAGACGTTTCTTCATTGGCGGGCTAGCAGGCGCCAAAGGTGGACCGTTCTATCATCTTGGGGTCTCGTCCCGATTGACGGGTTTGAAGGGACTTACCGTTCCGAACAGTTTTCTCAAAAAATGTGTCGGATTGAATGGTCTTACCGCTTGAGGGATTAACTTTCTCGAAAGGCGAGCCGAATTTGATTTGGAATTGGAATTGGACTTGAAGTGGGTTTTGATCTTAGAATTGAGATTGAAATGGGGACTTACCATCTTCGAGAAGACTTGCCCAACGAATTTGGACCGGACAATACCTCAAGGGCATTTTGGTCGTTTTGCCTTTATTTAGGCCTAGTGAGCCCACGAAGCAATTGATTGACTTGAATACAAGTCTGGATGGACCGGAGATTGCCAAGCAAGAAAAAATTGGGTGTTTACAGTGTAGTCTCTTCGAAAGTACTAACTTTCAGTAATATGGGCATAATCTCTTCAAAAGTGTTAACTTCATTATGTCTTCTACATTGTGCCTTTCTCTTTCTAGGAACTAGATCTTTTGCAACAACAAGTCTTCCACACTTCAAGAGTGTTTTAGATTCATTAGCTACTATATTGACAAATTCTCCTATAGGAATGTCAATTCTAGATGGAGCATTTACAACAAGTATATGTGATTTCGTGACTAACCTTGTGTCGGTGAGTGCATCCGGCAATTGATTTGCAAATTTTGCAATGAAACGATCTTTTAAACTTCTAGTTCGCATTGATTTGTACGATGATCAAAGTGAGATAATACTTCAGCATTTCAAGTGATCTCACATTTCTTTTCTATTTGCGTCTTATCTCCCCCTTAGCGTAGAAAAACAGACTCATCGAAATGACAATCTCCAAAATGTGCTTTAAATAAATCACCTGTTAAAGGTTTAAGGTATCGTATAATAGCTGGAGAATTAAAACTAACATATTTCTCAAGTTGACATTGGGGACCCATCTTGGTACGTTTTGTGGGTGAAATTAAAACTTGTATATCACAATCAAAAACTCATAAATGTGAAATATTGACTAAAAACAAGTTGTAATGGTGAATATTGGTGATAAGCAGTTGGTAGGACACGAACTAATGATGCAGCATACACTATGACATGTCCCCAGGTAGAAATGGGTGATTTGGTCTTCATAAGTAAGGGTCTAGCAATTAATTAAAGATGTTTGATATAAGACTCTGCCAAATCATTTTGTGTGTGAACGTGCGCAACAAGATGTTCAACATCAATCTCTATAGACATGCAATAGTCATCAAAAGCTTGAGAAGTAAACTCACTAGCATTGTCTAGTCGAATTTACTTAATTGAATAATCTAGAAACTATGCTCGTAAATGAATAATTTGAGTAAGCAGTCTAGCTAACGCAACATTTTTAATTGAAAGTAGAGAAACATGTGACCATTGTATGGATGTATCTATCAATACCATAAAGTAACGAAATGGTCCACATGAAGGTTGAATTGGTACATATATACCCCTTTGAATCTATTGTAAAACAATTTGGAGATTCAATAACCACCTTTGAAAGTGATGGTTTAACCACCTATTTTCCTTGTGAATAGGCAATTCAAGAATAATTATTTGATAAAAGAATCTTCTAGTTCTTTAGAGAATGTCCATGTGAGTTCTCAATTATTCGACGCATCATTGTTGATCCCAGATGACCAAGATGATCATGCCAACGTATACAAATATTTAGATCAAAACATTTCTGGTGCATTACAACATGTGATTCTACAACTCGTATAGTCGTATATTATAACCCAAAAGAGAAAGCAGAAAGTTTTTCTAATATAAGCTTCTGGTCTAAAATCATACAAGTAATGTAGAGATATTATCCATTACATTTATTTATAGTCTCCATATGATATCCATTTCGATGGATATCTTTAAAATTGTGTAAACTTCTTTTAGATATGATAGAATACAAAGCATCATCAATATAAAATTTTGTTCCTTCAGGTAACATTATATGAGCTCTTCCGAAACCTTCAATCAATTTTGTAGTGCATGTTATTGTATTGACATTAGATTCAGCTAATGTTAAGGATAAGAAATATTTCTTATCATGGAAAATTGTGTACGTTGTTGCATTGTCTATCAAACATATGTCATCACCATTCATTTTAAAATCGATCAATTCATTAGTACGATCCATGCTCCACTAGACACAAATATTAAAATTTCACTTCATTTACAAGGAAAAAAGAAGTATAACAAACATACTTAAGAAAATATAATAGAAATGATGGAAAACTAAAAGACATAAAAATAAAGCTAATCGGTGTAGACATTTTCATCATCAATTAGATGAATAATTTTTCCATTACGTCTTGCCAAGAAGTCAGAAATGTCGAGATGAGTAATGTCTATAGAACCATCAAAATCTATAAAATTCATTTCCACATTCTTTCTTTCTTTTTTTCTTCATTAAAACTTGATAAAGACCCACTAAATGTTTTAGCGTATGACAACTACGTGGTCAATGCCCTTTCATATCACTCCGGTAATAAGCATTTTATATAATTATTAGGAGGTTTATTCTATAAAGCTTTCTCTTTTTCATGTTTCGTCTTCGAATTGTTCCATTTCTAGTGGTATGGTGTGATATTTTTATTCTGTAAGTAAAAATAATTTTGAGTAAAAGCTTCACGATAACTACCACAATTTTGGTAAAATCTACCGCGACCACATCTGCGATTAAATCCACATCCTTGACCATGAAATGAGATTAAATTCACTTCAAGGAATGGTGTAGTATTAGTCAGACGAAATTGGTGATTTTTCATAAGTAACTTATTATTTTGTTCAACCACAAGAACACATCAAATCAATTTAGAATATTTCTTGAATCTACGCTCTTGATATTGTTGCTACAGGCATGAAATGTAGAGTATGTTTTTTCTAGCATATCTTTATCGGTAATTTTTTGACCATATATTTCAATTGAGAGCTTATTATGAACAACGCAAAATTATACTCACTAACAGTTTTAAAATCCTGTATTCGTAGGTGGATCCAATTATGGCGAGCTCTTGGAAAGATTATGGTCTTTTAGTGTTCGTATCTCCTTTTTAAATTATTCCATAGAATAAGTGGATATTTTATCGTGAGGTACTCAGTTTTCAATTCCTCATGAAGATTGTGTCAAAGAAAAATCATTGTTTTTGCGTGGTCCTACAGGGATGCTTGATTTTCTTTCTCAATTGTTTTGTCAAACTTCTTTGCTTGAAGGTGGATGTTGGCATCAAAGATCCAGGAGAAGTAGTTATTGCTAGAAACATCAAGGACCGCAAATTCTAATTTTATAAAGTTTAACATGGTCAAAATACTATAAGTGATAAAATAACACTTTTAGAATCACATAAAGAAAATAAAAAAAAGCATATAAATAAAGTGACAAAAATTATCATCATCTTCACGATTATTGTCCATTGCATATATTATGATCTTCAAGATCACCATCCATTATATATAGAATATTAAACAAAAAAAAACAAATATAGACAACATGATAATAAAGATGTGTAATCATGTTTTCTTACATTTTCAAAGAACAATTAGTTGAAGTCTTGCAATAATCGAGAGCTTTTATGCTGATAATGTGTTATGTAATGAATAAAATGTAAATAACAATATTGTAGAGATAGAGAAATAGATTACTCAAACCATCATCTTATTTCATCTTCTTACATTTTTTTTTTACAATCTTTCAAACCCTTCTTTTATAGGCGCATAATCATAATGGATCATAATGAGAGAAAATCAAAAGGTTGGTGTTACAACCATATCAAGGAGTGAAGCAAATCAAGGGTTGGAAGACTATTTTGTGACTTTTGCCAAATGAATCATAATTGACGGCTATATGCAATTATACATTTGTAATATTTATCACATGGATCGTAACTTATCCGCTTCTAATCTTTAACAATATAGATTATAACTGACGCATTGCGCCCGATGCGCACCTATGTCTATAATCATATGATTTTTCTTTTTTAACTTTCCCATTTTCCTTCTCCTTCTAATCATATAATCTCTCGCTCTCTCTCTCTCTAAATGGTCAATGAGTTCATCATAAACTTGTCGACTATAGCAGCTGGTGACTTTATATTTGAAAAAAACCAAAGGCAAATATGTCCAATATTTGATGAAGACTTTTATGGAAGTGTTTCATTCTTCTAATCATATGATTTCTCTTTCTTTTCTTTGTTTTCGTGTCCCTTCTAATCTCTCTCTCTCTCTCTCTCTCTCTCTCTCTCTCTAAATGGTCAATGAGTTCATCATAAACTTGTCAACTATAGCTGCGCATGGTCTTATATTCCATTGTAGCTTAATTAAGAAGATAAAAGAGTCGTTTACCAAGACGTTGTCACTTTCAATTGAATTGTTTGTATTAGTAAGCCCCAAACCCACGTCAAAGGGGAACATGAGGACATCTTTGTGTCGTGGAGCTATTGGAAACATGGTTTCAGGTGGGCACACCACTTGTGAACTTGAAAGGTATTATTAGGTCAAGACTTAGTTTGCCCTATAGATACATATGTTTCTCTTTCAAGTGGTACTTATTCGATTGGTAAGCAACCAATATAAATTTGCTATTGGCCCTTTTGCTTCCTTTTTTTCGTCATCGCTGAGATTTTAACATGGAAAGCCCATTTGTAATTTATTTATTTTTTATTATTTTCACTCTTGTTTCGATTTTAACAAACTCTCTCATATGTTCCAAAATTTCAATACCTTCAAGGTCGAAAGTGGAGCAAAATAGCGCAACCTTCTTGGTATTAAATTAAACAACTTTAATGGGATTTTGTAATATCGTTTTAAAAATTTTTATATGCAAAATGATTAGTTAGATATTTATATGCAAGCTTTGCTAATATATTCTTTTCACCTGACAGTATCAATAATACGCTTATTTCTTGTGACACAATTGATCTTAGATTGAATTTTGTAAAAGCATGCTAATATATTAAGTAATACTTTCGGAAAAAAATTCTAGTGGTTAGGTAGCATTGAGTTATTCAATACTCATACCTACCATGTTTTCTCATATGACGTTTTTCCTTTAAAGCCTTTACATTGTACTAAATTAAAGTTACTAATGTAATAAAACACTACGTATCACAATTTAATAGGAATGACTAATTACTACCTAATCATTTCATGTAATTTGGTTACTTCAAACTTTGCTGCTATCTGGAAATCTGGCAGGGCGATTGGAGTTATGATCTATGGATCAACCATCCTTTGCAGGTTTAGACAGTAGAAACTTTGTGATAGATGTCTCTTTCATAGTTTCATGTTTATCAATAGGAAAATAAGAGGACAAATTATTGTGTTTATTTTATTCAGGAAGAAATAGAAGATACAACTTAAGCAAAACAAAATATCAAATTGGGGTGATCAAAATACTAGTAGCTCAAGTTTCTGGAAATCGTATGCTCTGTTTGGATATTAAAATTTTCAAGATAAAAGAAATAAAAGGAAAATAAAATTACTTACATATGATATTTTTTTATGAGTAGCTAAACAAAAGATGATTTTTTTTTTTTACAGATACCTATTTATTTATTTCTCATTTTTCTAACCCAACCAAAAACAAAGAAATAAATTTAGCTTATTTTATTTTATTTTTATTTTTTTTTCTCATCATTTTTCTTTCTCTTGACAAATTCAAAATTCAAATATAGCATTAAACGTCTAATTCCAAATTATAAATTATTAAGATAATTAGTAATTCTTTGTTTTTACCGACCAAATTTTGACTTCTTATCAACACAAGCTCAAGCCCATTTGATCGTTGCTCTAAAATCTCTAAAGAGACAAGATATTCCTATAAGATAATGGGTTGTCCCCCCAACAAATCTTTCTTGCTAGGGTTTCAATTCTACCACATCCACAGAGCACATATGAGGTCAACTTGTTCTAAGAAACAATACATAAATGGAGAAACAAGCATGATTGTGAGCTCAACATCAAGGGTTTAAGGGTTGCATATATTCTTTCAAAAAAAGTCACACCAGAAAAGGACTTTCACCTTCTTCTCTATTATAAACTTTTGAATTTTGTTAAAGATAGTGGGTTTTGAGCATATGGAATGATGAGATAAGCATTTCTACAAAAGCTAGAAGCACTTCCCAATTGTCTTGAATGGAACAAAATGCTACATTGCTTCTATAAAGTTATGCTCCACAAAATCATTGCCAGCATTAGTGGTAAGAATTGGACCACCCTGGAGATTCAATATTTATGCCTCATTTCATTTACTCTCAACATCAAAAATTACTTTTTTTTTTTTCTTTTTTTTTATGTTAATGCCAAAGTCAAATGTACAAGAATGGTGTCGGGTAAACCCCAGACAAAAACTAAATTCTTTCTTCAATACTATAATTTTAGGATCCTAGATCATATTGTCCTTTTGAATTTTAATTATTTATATTCTTATTATTTATTGTTTTTGGACAAGTTGAGATGGGCAACACTACCCACCTGCGATTGTGACTTCGATCCTCTGGCCCAAAAACTCCTAACCCATGCGAAGGGGTTTCAGGCCTTGGCTTTGCTTGGGTTGGTTTTGGAATTTGGAGTCCATAAATTCCATTGGTTGTTGTTGCTGTTGTTGAGGAAATAGAATGAATATCAACAGTACATATATATACTACCCAGGAGAGGGGGGAATGGGAATGGGGGCACGGCCGGCTCAACACATTTTGGGACTTAAGGCGAAAAATCTAATTGCGGCTTTTTTTTTTATAATTTTAATATTGTTATTAAAATTTTATTTAAAAATGTCTTTTTCTTGATTTTTGAGATGCAAAATTTGTTAATTAAATATTTATATTCAAGTTTTGCTTACATGTCCTGATTTACCACTGTTGACAATAAATATTGTAAATAAAGATGAAAACTTGAATTTGATACAACTTTTACAACAAGACAATCAATAAATTATAAATGAATTAGTAATATTTTTACTAGTAAAGATAATGAAATAAAATAAATTACAAAATATAATGATAAACACAAGATATTGAACAAAAAAATAATATTTAATTTTTAATGGTGTCAAAATAAAAGAGTACTATTGTACTAAGTTACTAACACAAATGAAGAGGACGAAAGGAGGACAAGTCGGAAAAAAAAATTGTGTAGAAGTGTGAAGAGAAGTCCTATAAAACTATAAGTGTAAAAGGATAGAGCTAAGTAAGTATCATATTAGGATACAACTTTCACAGTTTGATGAAAAAATATAAGTCACGAGAATCATAAAAGTTTACTTCCATAAATAATATCCGCATGACAAAATTAAATAATAATATTGAATAAATGTAACAAAAAAAGCAAACAAAAAATGAATCACATAAAACAAAAAAATTACCTCAATAAGATAAGCCATTTGAAGATGAGTAAATTGGATAATTTCTTTTTAGGTAGAGAGAGAGAGAGACAGAAATTTAAAGTCTTTAGACTTCTTCTGAATTTTTTTACTTAGTATGAAGAGAGAAGGAGTCGTTTAGGATTAATTGGGACTTTTGACCTACTTTATCTTGAAAAAAGTGATAATCATGCATACATTTATTTTTTTATTAAATTGTCTTTTAATTATTATTTTTTTGCTAGACAATTTAGTTAATTAGTTATTTGAGATTAGGCCTTTTTTTTTTCTCTCATCTAAACTGCCGTTTAAAGAGAAAATGCAAAAATTATATTACACCATATACAATGTCATAAAAAATTGGAACCCTGAAAAATAAGGGACTTTAGGCGAGCACCTCATTCGCTTTACACATGAGCCGACCCTGAATGGGGGTACAAGCCTTGATGATTTGGGAGTTGCAGAGAGTGAAACTCGAACCCGAGACATGAGGAGGGGTATTGAAGTCCCTTAACCAACTATCAACATCCCTTTGCTCAATTCAATTTCTATTTGAGGGTATGGGTTTTCGGTTTATGATTACCGTTTAAAAAAGTTAAATTTGGTTGAAAGTATTTACTAAAAACTAGAATCATGCACATGAGGTTGAAGCCGAGGTGAGACAATAAGAGAGTGGTGTAATGAGAACAAGTCTACACTATAGTGTGATCAGCCCAAATTTCAAATGTAACCAAGCCCAGCTCTCACGGCCCTCATGCACTGTACTATCGCGCAATAGGCCTTTGATCCTAAGGAGTGTCTCGATTAACTTTTTTAGTAGTTCATGATTTAAACTTGTAATTTTTTAAAATTGTATTTGGCTCCTAGCTTAAAAAAGTTACTTATAAATTAGTTAACGTAAGTTTTGAAATTTTATTTAAAAAAGTAATTTTTTGAAAGTAGCTTAAGCTTTTGCTTTATTACTTTTTTAAGTTGTAATACAAACACTTCTAATAATTTTGGATTAGGATTTCATGTGGTGGTCCAAGGAAATCATTAGAATCTCCACATGGATTTCTGGGTATCCTCAAAATTAAAAGAGTTTACCAATATATTTCTGACTAATTAAGAAATTTATTGTAAAAATTTTCCTTTAGACTTTAACAAAGAAATCTTTTTAACGGGGTCGGTTTTACACAATGTTTACATGCTTGCATTGCTGCGTGCAATTAGTTTGGCACAATTGAAAACGATAAGTTACCAAATTCATCATTGGAAAATGATCAAAGTTACCAAAATATCTACATCTATTTATCTAAACTATTATATTATTATATTATAATTATAAAGTAAACAACTGATGAAGCCTATTTACTGTACTCTTTTTAAAGTCTGTCATAATTGAAGTTTCTCAAAACACTCACACTGTGTATGCCACCACTTCTAATACTTACTATTATAAATCAAATTTTCGAGAGTTTAATGAAATCTGTTTATTAAAAATTTTTTAAAGCCTTTCATAATTATAGTTTCTCAAACATTCTCACCATGTTAGTGTATGTAGTTAGTGGAGTTAGTAGGAGTTATGGGTACACACATTGCGTGTGCCATCACTTTTAGTCATTTTAAAGTAATTGATTCTTAAAAGTGTTAACTTCAAAATAAAATTGATTGAGTTTCAAAAACAATTTTTTAAATTAACAAATACAGGTGCCTTTTATGTGTTTTTCTTGAGTCTTGACCTTCATCATTGATTGAGAAGACTCGAACGCGTTGAGCTCAACTTTCGGTAATATCTCTCGGACTTTACTGTAATTATGCGTTTGTGACTAGTTGCAGGTATTGGGTCGATCCAAATCATCCTACCTCGAGGAATATCATTGTAATTTAGGGCCAGCTTACCTACGACTTTTTAAGGCCCTAAATTTTTTAAAATATAATAAGTTCCTATGTAGTTTATATATGTATATATATTTTAAAAAAAAAAGGTCCAGTTTAGATGAAAAAAACTATCTTTTAGAAGAAAAAAAAAGTTCAAAATCAATTACATTAGTATACTTTAGAAAATAAAAACACTAGTTTCATAAAAATAAATAAATTGTATAAATAAAATTTATTTTGAAGGTCCCAAATTTTATAAAATATTACATGCTACCGTCAAAGTCCTATTAGTTTGTCCATATTTTCTTAAAAAAACCTTAATTCAAGTGAGAATAGAAGACTCGTTAAAAAAAGAAGACCTAAAATCTACCAAGTCAACTTCACAAAAGCAATATTGGCTGAACAAAATATTTGTACAAATAAAAATTCTTTAAAGGCCTCAAATTTTTTTAAACCTCACATGGTTTTATGGCCATATATAGTTTCTACATCATTTTTTTGGGTAAAAAGTGGCCTTGGTCCAAATTAGAAAAATGCCATTAAAAAAATGCTCAAATCAACACAATAGTTAACTATACTTAAGAAGGAAAAAAAAAACATTTTACTAAAATGATTTCAAATAAAAAATTTATATTAATATTAAGAATACATATATATAAAGCGTCATTTAAAATGATCGTCTTGGGCCTCAAATCGTCTACAACCAACCCTGTTGTTGTTATATATATACATATATATATGCATGTATTGTTTAAAAATTAGGGAGCAGCTAATTGCCAAAGGTTTTCAATAGTCATCACCAGTGTTTTAAAAATCGGACCAAACCATTCGATTCAACTGAAAAAATTGAGAACCGATTCAGAAAATGATTCGGTTCACATTTAAAATCAGTTTAACAAAAACTCAGTAGAAAGCCGATCGATCTAGAGATTAAACCGTTGAACTGGGCATGAAATTGTTCAAAAATTGTCAGTTCAATAAAACCCATAAAAATGCTATAAAATGTCAAAAAAATCATATTTTATTTAAAAATATATATTTGAATATATTTATTACGTCCTGGCTCAATAGTGGTTAACCCGATGGTTGAACCATTAATTTTAACTCGGTCACTATTTCAGTTCATTCAACGTTTCGGTTTTCAAAACATTGGTCATCACATAAATAAATTGTATGCATGGTGAGTGGACATCCCAGTAGACCTCTGATGGTTTAGGTCCTAACTCATCAATTCTTTGGCATCAGACTACACCACATGGGCGGCTAGCGTAAAACCCAATTGTTGCAAAATATCTACAAATTCAAGATTTCTCATCAACCCAACCCAAGATTTCTCACCATAAAGTATGTATGTGTATGCATGCATAAATATATATATATATATATATATAGAGAGAGAGAGAGAGAGAGAGAGAGAGAGAGAGAGAGAAGAGATGGGTTTCAGTTGACCTAGCAAGAGAGAGATGACTGAGGGTTGAGTTGCTATGGTATATATGGGTGCAAGTGGTGCCTTTGAGTGGTGAGCGGAGTTTTTATGACGGGTGATGTGATGTGGTTTGGCCATGGTGTGGGTGTGGGTGTGGGCTGGTGATAGGGGCCCTAACGATGGGTGGGTTGAAGGCAATTAGTTTGTTGGTCAATGTATGCTACCTCTCTCTTTCTTCTTTACATATGTGTTGTATATATACACACACATATATATATTCCTTAGGTTTATAGGTGGGCAAGTATTGCGACGGTTGAGGAAAGAGAGAGACATGGGGCCAAAGGGGACAGAGGTTGCACGAGTTGGAAGAAAATAAAGATAGAGATAGAGATAGAGATAGAGATGGCCAAATGGATAGAGATAGAGGGGAATGAAGAACAGGGTGACCGGTAGTGGAGAGTGGGGAAGGGGAAGAGGAAGAGGAGAGAAAAAGTGAAAGAAAAAGAAAAAAGGTGGGGCTTTGACTTTTTGGCCACGTCAATGCCCTTAAAAAGGGCAAATTTGTCATTTAATAATTTATTTTAGTTTTATCATCAGACAAACTTTGACACGGGAAGTTAGTGTAATTTTTCAATCGCGAAGGGCATGCAGTGCATTAGTCAAAAACCTCGAGGGTGGTTTGTGTAACTCCTCCCCCCCCCCCCCCCCCCCCCCCCCCCCCCCTTTCTTTTTTTTAATCAAAACTCTTTTGAGTTTTGATAGGTTTCACATGAACTCGTAGAAATTTAAGTCAGATGATTGGATAATATTCTACATCCCTGCATCTTACTCGAAGAAACTTATGCATTAAAGCTTTTAAATTTAACAAATAATCCAATAAATTTATTTAAAAGTAAAAAAAACTATAGGTCAAGCCAATGGTAATGATTTAGAGTTAGAATCATTATGAGTAATGTTATACAGAGTGAAAAAATAAAGAGAATTTTTTTATAGAATGAGGTGATAGAATTAAGTCATTCTACTTTTAAACAAAATATTCATTAAAATGACTTTTAGTTACAAACATATTAGCCGTATATGACTCTCATTAAAAATGTCAGCTGCATATCATTACATTGAGATTTTGTGTAAGCCTCTCTTTCAGTTTAATGTGCCATAGAAAAGCTTATAAGCACAACATACACAACATATAGGGCTGTAATACGAACCAAGCTACCCAAACTTGATTCATATTCAATTTATTAAAAGTTCGTTCAGGATCAACTCATTATGTAAACAAGCCAATATTGAACAAATTTTGGAACTCTTTTAATTTCTAAGGTTGGCTTAAGAAGCTTATGTGCATTAAAAAAACAAACTACTCAGGCTTGGATCAATAAAAGCTCGATTGAGATTGGCTCAAAAGATAAATAAGTCAAACTTAAGTACATTTTCAAGCTCGATAAGTTTTCAAACCGAGGTTTCCTAACCTAATACTCGGCTTGCTTCACCTTGATTCATTTATAGCCCTAAGGGCATCATGAGACCAAACCTTCCAAGAAACATTTCTTATTCTTAAACTAAGGGTGGACACGAGCCCGATAGTCTACTTGACCCTCCCAAGTCCGCCCATCATTTATAAGGCTTGGAATTTTTCATTAGGGCATATTAATTTAATGGGCAAGCTTGAGAATTGTGTTTGAAACCCGGCCCAACCCAAAAAATATATAAAATTATATAGTTTTATATTTAGTATCTAAATTTTGTATTATTTAATTTTATTTTTGAAGAAAAAATGTTTATTAAAAATATTTCTAAGTTAAATGGGCGTGCTTGAGATTTGGTTTTAGGCTCAATGGAAAAACGTTTTTTAATGTAGGCCCAGTTGAGCTCGGCCCGTCCGATCCCGCTCTGCCTAAAGTCCACCCCTAGCTTAAACACTTCATTTTTCCTATTAAGCTAATACACATTAATTACATCCTTTCATATAAAGAGCATTTTAACATAGTACTTGATTACACTATAAAAGTGTAATCATAGGCCTTTATTCGCATTTTGTTAGACTTCGAATTATATATATTGCTTTATTTTAGTTAGTCATATGTGTTATTATATTTTGTTTGAGTTTTGTAGGTTATGTAAGTTAAAAGAGTAAAAAAGAAGTAAGTATAGTCAAGGCGAGTTCAAAGTGATTGAACCAGAGATGGAAATTCAATGTTGTCTTGGGAGATTGAGCTGATTCTTACAAAATTAGAAATAAGATTTCAAGATCTATAACTTTACCTCTAATACGCATTGGCTAAATTGGCCTCTAAAGTGGTCAAAACTGAGCAACAAAAATTTGTGAGGCTGCAGACCGTTACAACAGTTGGACCAACCATCCCAACGGTCAGAGGTTGTGTATCTTCGGTTTGGCCTAGCATCCCAATGGCTGGGAGGACCATCCCAATGGTCTAAACCTTGTCCTATGGAATTTGGCCTAGATTCCCAATGGCTTAGATGACCGTCTCAAAGGTCTGAATCTTGTCCTATGGAATTTGGCCTAGCGTCCCAACGACATGGAGGACCGTCCCAACAGTCAGAGCCTTGTTATTTGGAATTTGGCCTACCATTCCAACGGTGGTTTTAACCATTCCAACAGCCTAGGCCTACGATTGTTGATCTCTTTTAGGACTCCTAAGCCTAGTTAAATAGTATTATGACCCTACGCCTGTGGAGTTATGATCGAAGCATTATTTTAGAGTTTTGTAGAGCGTTTTTAAAGAGAGATAGATAGGCTTACATATTGCTTTCAATTCCTTATAATCAATCACAATATTTTTCAATACAATTCAAGATTCTTTCATGTCTTTGCGTAGCTAATCAACTCTTGGCATGGGAGTGTGACGATTGACGAGTTTTGTGCAGCTGATCACCGTAAAACATGATTTTCATTGTTTTTATCTTTTACTCCCGAATCTTCATGTGTTCTTGAGATTTCTCTTTTGAAATCAAGTTTTTTTTTTTTTTAATGATATTCTTAAGTCGATATACACAAGTTAAGTCTTGGGATATCGGTTGCTTGAATCCTTGATAAGAACACTTTGAAAATCAATTCTTTTATGAATTCTCAAGAACTCATCCAGTTTCTAAACCGATCTTATTGCCAAACCTTCCGGTTCACTAGTACTTTTGTAGTTGTTGAACTGAGTTAAACTACATTGATCAATTGCGCATTGACCTACAATCGGAGCATTCCCCGCGAAGATTCTTCTATCTAATGTTTATACTTGATTTAAGTTTTAGTGTTATTCAAACAATCAACCAATTTCACATTAATGTTTTACCCTTTTGGTGAGTTTTTCACAACATTGAAGTTTCGGAGCGAAATTCTATACACTTTTCATCAGTTCTTTGTGGTTTGACCTCGGTCTTACCGAGTACCTACTACATCGTACATCCTGTAATTGTGATATCATCTCAAGCACTTTTTGGAGCAAGTTAAGTATTTTGGCATTGTTACCAGAGAATTGAAGCAAAAGGCATTGGAATTAGGGTGCGAAACCATCATTCATGACAAGCAAAATTCTCCCACATCATCATTTATATCCAAAGGCACCAAATCTCA
This sequence comes from Euryodendron excelsum, assembly GCA_033060915.1. NCBI lineage: Eukaryota > Viridiplantae > Streptophyta > Magnoliopsida > Ericales > Pentaphylacaceae > Euryodendron > Euryodendron excelsum. The sequence continues at coordinate 45,390,176 of CM065378.1, read as the reverse complement.
TATTGGGTAACTTCGTTTCACCCTTAGCTAGGTTTTTCTTTGTGAGCATCTTAGAAATTATTATTTCTTTTTCTTTTTCTTTTTTCTTCTTTTTTGGATTGCTTGTTTTATTTTTCTTCATATTGCATTTAGTTGGGTAAGTGATAGAGGAGATTAGGATTTGGTGCTACTTGCTTATCAATGGTTTATTCTGAGAAGATTGGAGGGTAGGCGGGACTTGATTGTGTATGGTGTGTTAACGCTTATAGCCTACTTTATCTGTTGCATTCTGCATTTGCATTTCAATTTGGTCACGAGGTCCTAGTGGTAGATTGCAATAGACATTCACACACTATCTCTATCTATAAATTGTGAGTTGTTAACCAGTTTTGAAGAGATGGCCAATCTCAATATAGTTGATCCACTGGCCAATGCCCGAGCTGGGATTAACAACCAACCACCTCCGCCTAGGTCACTAAAGGATTATATAAATCCTGCAAGGTAGAACCCACCCTTATGCATCATTTTGCCACCACAGTTGGCCCCTCTGAACTTTAAACCAGGGATAGCTCAATTAATTCAGAAGTTTCATGGGATGGACTTCAAAAAGCCTTACCAACACATAAAAGATTTTGAAGAGAAGTGCATTATATTCGTAGATAACATTTTCACCAAAGAGACTCTTCGTCCCTGACTCTTCCCTTTTTCTTTGCAAGATAAGGCTAAAAATTGGCTTAACAGTTTAAAATCACAATCTATACCTTCATGGGCCATCCTACAGGCTAAGTTTCTTAAGAAATTTTTCCCAGAGCACAGAACTAAGGTGATTCATCACCAAATCTCTCAATTCCAATCTCACCATGGTCAAGAGCCTTTGAAAGTGATAAGTGTCTTCTTTTCCTCTATAAACCCATAATTAAAGAGATTTGTTGAAACTATGTGTAATGGAGAGTTATACGAAAATGAGGAAGCCTTTTACTTCTTTGACTTTTCGACTAACAACACATGAGATTGGGATACAACTGGGACTTAAAACTTTGAGTGCAAGTCTCTTGCTTAAAGGGGGTGAGCGATTTACATTAAGAGAGGTAGATGATATGAATGCTAAAGTTGAAGTTTTCACTAGGAAACTAGAAGCTTTAGACATGAGCAAGGCTAATGTGGTGTCTAGTACAATTCCTAGTAAGCCAGTGTGTAAGGTTATGTGCATGGTCTGTGATAGTAGAGCCCATGGGATTGATGATTGTCCTGTTGACTCTATGCCTTGATTTTGATAATAACAAACCATTATGTTATTTTTCTAATGAATTTACTTTATGTGCAGAGAGTTTTTATTAATTTTCTATTCACATTTTGTTTGAGTTTAATGATAATGAAGAATGTGATTAGAAGATGGATTTGGAAGCATGATGAATGAGTTTTGGAATGATTTAGATGACTTTTGATCAATCTTACAAGAAGCTAAAGAAATTGTAAGTGCTCTACATATTCAAGTTTATTTGAAGAAGAAGTTTTAAAGACTTGAAGACTTGAAGGCCTTAATGGATCAATTGAAGAAGCTACTAAAGTGACTAAAACAATTTAGATCAAGAAATAGAGGTGCTAACACCTTCTGAACGTCTGACCTTGAAGAACTGAACTTGAAAGCAGCAAGTGTCGACACCCGACATAAGAGTACACCTATGGTTTCAGAGAGCTCAGGTAAAAAAAATAAAGCAGTAAGTGTCGACACCCTATATAAGAGTCGACACGTATGGTTCTAGAAAGCCAAGGTAAGAGAATTGAAGCAACAAGTGTTGACACCCAATACGAGAGTTGACACCTGAATGACAAAGAGAAGAGAATTGAAGAAGCAAATATCAACACCAAATATGAGAGTCGACACCTAGATGGAGTCTAGGCAGTAACGGTAACTTTTTTAAACGTTCTGCAGAGATTATTTCACATTAAATGCAGAATTAGTTACTTCCAATGGTTGAAAATGATACAAGACTATATATACATGGTCTTTAAAGCACTTATATAGAATAATACAAGATCATAAAAGCCATACATCAGATTTCCCAATATTCTCTTCCTTTCCTCCGTTGTAAGGTCATTAATTGAGCTATAACTGATACATTTACTTCTTGAGACTGTACCCATTGTATTAAACTCTTTCTTTATTATTGGGTTGGGTTGTAACTTGTAAGTTTTGAGTGATTATTGGATAAAAACACTTGGGGTTTAAGAGTTTGGTATAAACTTTTGTAGAAAGTGAGCTGACACTTGAAGTAACAGTAGCTATATAAAAGATAAGTTTTTTGCATAGTGGAGGATCCCCTCGAAGGAATCGAGGAAGAGAGGATGTAGGCAAAGGATCGCTGAACCTTTATAAAAATCTCATGTCTTCTTTGCTATATTTTACTCCTTGCACTGCATTATCCTGATTACATCATTTTAATATCTTGCTTGCATTTTTATATTGCTTTAGATAACTGTTCCATTAATTTTATATAGTCTACATATTGGTTTAAATTGTCTTTAATTTTGTAAAACCCAATTCACCCCCCTCCCTCTTGGATCAATTCTTTGGGCTAACAATTGGTATCAGAGCAGGTGCTCTTCATATAGGTTTAACATCCTAAGAGTAGATCTATGGCAGCCACTACTGGATCCTCTCTTGGAGAAAGTCAATCCATAAATAGACCTCCTATGTTTAATGGAACAAATTATAAATATTGGAATAACTGTATAAGAATTTACATTCAATCCGTTGATTATAAGTTATGGAGGATTATTGAAAATGGTCCTAAGATTCTACCAAAACAATAGAAACAATGGTTGTTGCTAAGACTAAAGATGAATGTGATGAAGATGACTTTCAACTTTTACAAGCTAATGCTAAAGCTGTGAATTTATTTTATTGTGCATTGGATCCAAATGAATTTAATAGAGTTTCCACATGTGATTCAGTAAAGGAAATCTGGGACAAGTTAGAAATAACTCATGAATGTACAAATCATGTGAAGGAATTCAAAATAAATATTCTTGTGCATAATTATGAGCTTTTTAAAATGAGAGCTGATGAATCTATCACTGAGATGTTTACACAATTCATTGATATTGTTAATGAACTAAAATCTCTTGGAAGAATATATCCTCACAGTGAACAGGTTAGGAAGATCCTCAAATCCTTACCAAAGACATGTGAAGCAAAAGTGACAGCAATTCAAGAAGCAAAGGATCTTAACACAATACCACTTGAGGAGCTTCTAGGCTCTCTACTAACATATGAGTTAACACAAAAACAACATGCTCAAGAATAAAAGGACAAAAGAAAGAACACTGTTGCATTCAAATCTACCAATCTTAAGAGTGATTCTGACAATAATAAAGAAAATAAAGAAGAACTTGCCTTAATCACAAGGAAGCTTAAGAAATTCATGAGAAGAAGATGGAAAGGAGGAAAGAAGCTAGAACCTAAAGGTGAATCCAGCAACAATAATTCAAAAATTATCTGCTTCGAATGTAAGAAGAAAGGAAAGAAAGGTAAAGGAAGAAAAGCATTAACAGTAACTTGGAGTGACAATGAAGAATCTAAGTCAGAAGAAGAACCTAAAGAATCAGAAGTAACCAACTTATGCTTAATGGCTCAAGAGGAAGAAGTTAAGGTATTATCTTCTAAAAATTCAAATTTTTGCTTTGATGAACTATAAGATGCATTTGAAGATTTGCTTGCAGAATTTAAGAAATTTGGTATAAAGAATAGTCTTTTTAAAAAGATGATTGCTTCTTTTACAAAGAAAATGAGGATTTACAATCTGCAAATAATCTTTTAAAGAAGGAAAATGCTGGTTTGAAAGAAAAAGTGAAAGATCTAAAAAAAACTCTTGCCAAGTGTGTTGAAGGAAAATAAAAATTGGATACTATTCTTAGAAAGTAAAAATGTTCTCTTGACAAAGCTAGGATTGGGCATAATCCTTTAAAAAATAAAAAGGTTTCCAAAAATCAATCTAATGAATCTTTTAGAAAAACTCATATTAGATGCTATTATTGCCAAAAGAAAGGACACAAGGCAAATCAATATTTTCTTATGAACAAGTCATATGCTGCAAAAGAGACTTAGGTTCCAAGAGGACCACTGAAAACTAACCTCTAAGAACCCAAGATAATTCGGGTACCAAAGATCAAAGTTTAAATTGTCTTTGTAGGTATGTCTTCAAGCTAAGTCAAGGAAGGACCACTGTTACTTGGACAGTGGATGCTTAAGACATATAACTGGGGATAATCTCAATTCACCTCTCTCACACTAAGAGACGGAGGCTTAGTAACCTTTAGGGACAATAGCAAAGGCAAGATTATTGGAATTGGAAGTATTGGTAAATACTCTTCTAACTCCATTGAAAATGTTTTGCTTGTTAAAGGTTTGAAGCATAATCTCGTAAGTATCAGTCAGTTGTGTGATAAAGGCTTTAAAGTGATTTTTGAATCATCGCATTGTATGGTAGTAAACATCAATGACAATAAAACCATATTGCATGAAAATTGATCGCTCCTAAATAGTGCAATTTATATCCGCCAGTGTGCGGTTGCGATGCAGTAATAATATCTCAGTAAGTCCGAGGTCGATCCACAAGGAACACAAGAAATAAACTTTATGAATAAGGTCTGCAATCAAGAAAAAATAATAATGAACTCAGAATAAACTAAATCTGTAGAAAAAAACCTCCAAAGAGAAAATAAAAATCAATTGTTTGGGATGATTGATCTAAATTATCCGACAATAAAATTAAACTAACTTTAAGGAATTTGTTCAAATATGATAAAAAGGTCTTGGCAGAGTTTGATCCAGTAACAGGCCTACAGGTAGGTTCCCAAGATAGTTTGGATTAAAGGAATTCAAGATTCTATTACCCTTTTAGAGTTGATATTCAGTTATTTACTAGTGTTCATACCAGCGTCCTATTCATACCTGTCCCAGTTTATAAACCTGTCTACAAAGTATGTTTGAAGCTTAATCAAGAATACTAGATTTCTAAAGTACTCTTAATAGGAATATATATTCAGTTATGATCAATATCCTTATCAGAAATTCTAGGTATACATATCCCTGCTTACAAATCAGTCTACACGTACATGACTAGATATGATCAAGAATACTGTTTTCGAAGATATTTATGGGCAAGAAAATGAATCTTGATCTGAGTTCTTAAAATCTTGGAAAATGAATACTATCTTGAGTCTCTACCTGTAACCTAATTACTTTCTCAACCCATACTAAGGACAGATTTAGCTACTAAAAAATATGATAAAGATTGCAAGAATGGAAATAATAATTGAAGAAATAAAACACTGTATTAAAGAAATATAATATAACATTCACAATAAAAACAAGAAATAAAACTAAAGATAAAAACTAAAGAGTAAAGATGCTTCCTTGAAAAATGAAAAGATTCGTAGCCTCCAAGGGATTGGATGATTCCTCCTTCCCAACCCTAGAAAAATCCTAGAAATCTTCTTCTCCTTCAGAACATAGAACTCCTAAACCTATTCTACTACCTACTAATCTATATCTAACTAAAACGTGTATTAATCTATATATCTCGTCGTCAATCATACGAACAACTTCTACAGAGTGCTCCGATGGGCTGGGTCACTCATGAAAGTTGTAAGTCTCGAAAAGTAATGTGAAATTGACATATTATGGGCCTGAATAGCCTTCCTGGTTCGCAAGATATTGGCTCCCAAAGTTCCAGCTCTGCGTGCTTCAGCAGCTTGTACCACAGCTTCGGCAGCTTGTACCTTGACTGCAACCTCTTGAAACCTATGATCAAATTGCATTCGAAATCACTCTATTTAAGCTCAAAACCTACATAAAACATTATAAACACAATTAATATCAAAACATAACTAAAAAAGACATATATACTCATAAACTAATACTAACAAAGTACTAATTAAGGCATTATAATTGCACTTTTGAAGCACAATAAAAAATAGACAAGGCAACACATACATTTTTAATTTAAATGACTTATCTTCTTGCAAAATCAAGTGTCTTACAACTATGAACAATGATGATAGCTAGTTATGGCATAGGAAGCTTGGTCATTCAAGCATGAGTATTATTTTTAAAATTTCTAAAAAGGATTTAGTGAATGATCTTCCCAAACTTAATTTTGAGAAAAATAAAATTTGTGATACTTGTCAAAAAGGGAAGCAAATGAGAGTTTCATTCAAATCTAAAAATGTGATTTCAATATTAAGGCCAGTACAACTATTACACATGAATTTATTTGGACCAACTTGTACACTTAGTATGGGAGGTAAACATTATGCTTTGGTTATTGTTGATGATTACTTAAGATTTACATGAACTTTCTTTTTTGCATATAAGGATGAGACTATACTTGTTTTTATAAAATTTTGCAAAAAGGTTCAAAACGAAAAAGAATTTATTATCACTGCTATAAGGACTAACTGTGGTGGAGAATTTAATTATAAACCTTTTAAAATGTTTTGTAATGAAAACGGTTTTGAGCACAATTTTTCTACTCCTAAAACACCTAAACAGAATGGAGTTGTTGAAAGAAAGAATAGAATATTGGAAGAAATGGCTAGAACCTTGTTTTGTGAAAATGGTTTACCAAAATAATTTTAAGCAGAAGTTATGAATATAGCCTGTTATGTATTGAATAGAATTTTATTTAGAAAATTTTTAGAAAAGACTCCTTATGAGTTGTGGAAAAGGAAGAAAACCAAATGTCTCTTATTTTAAGGCTTTCGGGTGCAAATATTTTGGTTTTAATGACAACAAGGACAATCTAGGCAAATTTAATGAGGGAATTTTTCTTAGTTACTTTACTCACAGTAAAGCTTATAAAGTTTTTAACAAAAGGATTTTGGTTGTTGAAGAATTTATACATGGTACTTTAAATGAGGCTAACAATTTGTCTAGAAAGAATGATGATGATGATATAGATGGTATGGAACAAAGCACAGACAACCCTTCCATCAATCAAAGCTCAAAAGAAACAACACAATAAGAGAAGGAAGTACAAGGCAACTTATCACAATAAGAAACTGAAGATCAAGGATTACTAAAGGAGTGAAAATTTGTCCATAACCATCCACAAGATCAAATATTAGGTGATTCTTCACAAGGGGTAAAAACAAGGTCATCCCTTAGAAATATATGTAACCACTTTGCATTTCTTTCACACTTTGAACCAAAATGTTTTCAAGAAGCAGAGAATGATAAATTTTGGATTTTGGCTATGCAAGATGAACTAAATCAGTTTGAAAGAAATGAAGTTTGGAATCTTGGGCCTAGACCTAAAGATCATCCTATCATTAAAACAAAATGGGTTTTCAGAAATAAAATGAATGAATCTAGAATTGTTGTGAGAAATAAAGCTAGATTAGTAGCTCAAGGATATAGTCAAGAGGAAAGTATTGATTTTGATGAAACATATGCACCAATAGCTAAATTAGAAGCTATAAGAATGTTGCTTGCATTTGCATATTTTAAAGATTTCAAACTCTATCAAATGGATGTAAAAAGTGCATTTTTAAGTGGTTCATTTTTGAAAAAGTATATGTAGAATAGCCCCTTGGTTTTGAAAATCCCAAATTCCCAAATCATGTTTTTAAATTAACAAAGACCCTCTATGGTTTAAAACAAGCACCAAGAGCATGTTATGAAAGATTGAGCAAATTTTTTATTAACAATGGTTTTTCAAGAGGGAAAGTTGATACAACTCTCTTTATAAAAACACAGAGTAATATGTTTATTGTGAAAATATATGTAGATGATATCATTTTTTGTTCTACTAATGATAAGCTTTGCAAGGAGTTTGCAAAGTGCATGCATGGTGAGTTTGAAATGAGTATGATGGGAGAGCTCAATTTCTTCTTTGGGCTCCAAATTAAACAATCAAAGGAAGGAATTTTTATAGGTCAAGCCAAGTACATCAAGGATTTACTGAAAAAATATGAAATGGAGAATTCAAAGCCCTTAGGCACACCCATGAGCACATCAACCAAACTTGACAGTAATAAAGGAGGTAAATTTGTTGACACTAAATTATTTGGAAGTATGATTGGATCTTTGTTGTATTTAACTGCTAGTAGACTTGACATCTTATTTAGTGTATGTATATGTCCAAGGTTTCAAGCTAATTCTAAAGAATCTCATATTATGGCTGTTAAAGAGATTTTTAGATATCTTAAAAATACTCCAAATTTGGGTCTATGGTACCCAAAGGTACATCTTTTGATCTTATAGGGTATTCAGATACAGACTATGCCAGTTGCAAAGTTGATCGGAAAAGCACAAGTGGCTCTTGCCAATTTCTTGAAAATATGTTGGTTTCTTGGTTCAGCAAGAAATAAAATTCTGTTGCATTATCCTTAGCAGAAGCTAAGTACATAGCAACTGAAAACTGTTATGCTCAGGTTCTTTGGATCAAACATTAATTGAAAGTTTTGAACTCTCCTTTGATCATATTCCTATTAGGTGTGACAATACTAGTGCCATTAATCTAAGTAAGAATTTCATTCAACATTCTCACACTAAACATATTGAGATCAAACATTATTTCATTAGAGATCATGTGCATAGAGGTGATATCAAACTGGATTTTGTCAAAACTGAGCATCAATTGGCCAACATTTTTACTAAACCTCTTGGTGAAGATAGATTTTGCATGATTTGAAGAGAATTGGGCATGTGCAATCTTGTGAATTAATCATTCTCTGTGTTATTTGCATGTTTAAATGTTTATATGAATGATATGTATTTGCATGCTTTTATGATTGCTTAAATTGCATACTAGGTAGGGACATATTATTACTTTACATGCCTACAGAGGTGTCAACACCTTTTATAAGAGTCGACACCTACTGAGTTTAATTTGGGCATAATGGTCTCTGGAATGTAAGGTGCTGACACTATGCGCTTCATATGTCAACACCCATTTGAAATTAAAAAGGGAATATAATTTTCTTTTGGCCTAAGGTGTCAACTCTTATAAAGAGTTTTAGCACCCCAACGCATATACTTACATATTGCATATATGCATATATATAGCCCTCAAGCCCTAAAGTGTCAACCTGACACTCTTCTCTCACTTTTGAAAAACCCTCACTCCAAAATTTCCTTTTCAAAATCATTTGAATCTCTTCCATTAACCACTCAAATCTCTCATTCCCTCTTAATCTTCCATAATCATTCCATAATGGCTTGCAAAACTGCTGATATAATAAAGAAGCAGAAGAAGAACACTTCTTTAAGGAAATCCATGGAGGAGTCTACACTAGTAAAGAAGGGAAACTAGAAAGGAAAGGAGATTGCAGAGTCCTCAAAGGTCTCAGAGAAGAGAAAGAACACTGATGAATCCCCAAGGGTTTTGAGAAAGAGAAAAGGGAAGGAAGTCGCTGCAAAAGATGATGATCGACTGGAGGAGACATTTGGTTTGAAAAGAAATCCGTAAAGGTAAAATTCAAAGCTAATATGTCCTTTAGAACAATTCTTGTGGGAAGATGGATAAACTATGAGGTTTTTACCAAGTATAATTTTCCTTTTAATGAGAAGTTCACTACTCTTGGTTGGAAATCCATGACCCTTATAAAAGAGGATACCTACCTTGTTCTTATCAGCCATTTTTATGCTAATTTAGAGTTAGTGCAATCCTTTTCTGTTATTAGCAGTTATGTGAAAGAGGTCAAAATAACTCTCACAAAAGAAGTTGTATGTAAAATCCTGAGTATACTAATGGGAGGAAAGGATAGAAGCTTTAAAACTGATATTGAACACAAACTGTGGACGAATTTTTTCAACCTAAGGCACCTCATCTCTCTCTTGACTTGAGATTGATTCATCATTTTGTTTCTCATATTTTTGTGCCTAAGAAAGGAAATTTTGAGAATGTATCTGATAGGGAGGTCTTATTCTTATGGGGCTATCTAACAAATTCTAAAATTGACATAGCATTTCATATTTTCTATCACATGAATGAGATTGTGACTACTAAAAGAGCATGCTTGTCATATGGAATATTTCTGACATTGGTATTCAAACACTTCAAAGTGAATTTGGAAGTGAAGCTGTGAGAAAGAATAACGTTGAGTCTGAAGAATTTAATGAGGCAACATTTATAAGGATGCGTTATACCCTGGACCCACAGACCAAAACCTGGATTCAAAAGAAAAAGAGAGAATCTGTTATTTACCAGATTGAAGGAGGGGACTTCAATCAGGGTTGGACCTTCTGGAACTTCTGTTATTGCAAGGTAGTTACATCAAATGATTCCTAGCACTAGATAGGGGCAGTATGATGTGTTAATAAATATGATGAAAGAAATGAGACAGTATCAAGAAGAAATGTTTACAAAAATCAACATAAATGTGGACAATAAATCATTTAGATTGGTGAGCCTGGAGAAAAAAGTTTTAGCTTTGCAAAAATTTGTAGTGAAAGAGGGAAAAAAAAATAAAAGACGACATTCAGGATTACATAGAAGTCACCACCGAGCATATTGGAAAATACATTGCTTTGATCATTGGAGAGCAATATAAATCTCTTCCTAGCAGCAGCAGTAGCAGAAACAGAGAACTACTCTAATGACACAAGTGGATCTCCCAAGGATAGCAGCACTCCATCACAATCTTTATAGCCTCCACCAGAAAAATCTGATGACTCTACTAATTTAGAGTAGCAAGCAAATCCTTCTGTTGAAAACTAACCTGCAACCCCTCCTGTCAAGAAATATTCTCTTAGACCTAGAGCTTCTACTTCTACATTCTTCAACACCCCTAAAGATCCAGTGGATATCACTCAGTCTTCCTCACCAAAATCTGCATGAGCATAATTATCATCTTGCATTTGCATATTTTTTGCACATTCTCTATATTTCTGGATGGGTTGTCACCCTTTAAGACAATATTTGGTTATGTAATCTCTTGAATGATGGTTCCTTGTTTTAGATATTTTTATGGATGTCTATTTATATAGATGCTATGCAAGTTTCCCTATCTTGATTTTGATGATTTGATGCAATGTTGGTTTGCTTCCTGACAATAGTTATTTCTAAATGATAACATTTTTTTGCTATTGTACCAGTCTTTCAATTCATTATATATATTTTTGATGGATTGACAAAAAGGGAGAGAAGTATAGCAAGGGGGAAAGTATTATTATTGATTGGGAGAAGTATAGAAAGAGGAAGAGTATTATTTACATGAGAAAGGGGAAGACACTTAGGATTCTTGATTGTTATTGCGTATTGTGAACTAACCATTATTGCACTCTGTTGAAGGGAAGTAATTCATTTGATATTATGCTTATATGATTTATGGTTTTGTCATCATCAAAAAGTGAGAGATTGTTGACTCCATACATTGGTTTTGATGATAACAAACTATTATGTTGTTTTTCTAATGAATTTACTTTATGTGTAAAGAGTTTTATTAATTTTATATTCACATTTTGTCTGAGTTTAGTGATAATGAAGAATGTGATTAGAAGATAGATTTGGAAGCTTGATGAATGAGTTTGGAATGATTTAGATGATTTAATTATCAATCTTACAAGAAGCTGAAGAAATTGTTGGTGCTCTACATGTTCAAGTTTATTTGAAGGAGTTTTGAAAACTTGATGACTTGAAGGCCTTAGTGGATCAATTGAAGAAGCTACTAAAGTGATTAAAGCAATTTGGATCAAGAAACAGAGGTGTTGACACCTCTCATAGGAGTTGACACTTTCTAGACGTCTGATCTTGAAGAATTGAACTTGAAAACAACAAGTATCGACACCCTATATGAGAGTTGACACCTATGGTTCTAAAGAGCTCGAGTAAAAGAAGTGAAGCAGTAAGTGTCGACACCCTATATGAGAGTCGACACCTATGATTCTAGAGAGCTCAGGTAAGAGAACTGAAACAACAAGTGTCAACACCCAATACGAGAGTCGACACCAGAATGGTAAAGAGAAAAGAACTGAAAAAGCAAGTGTTGACACCGAGTATAGAGTCGACACTGGAATGAGTTTGGGCAGTAATGGTAACGTTTTTTAACGTTCTGTAGAGATCATTTTGCATTAAATGCAGAATCAATTACTTTCAACGGCTAAAAATGATACAAGACTATACGTGGTTTCTAAAGCATTTATATAGAAGAATACAATATCATAAGGGCCATACATCAGATTTCCTAACATTCTCTGCTCTCAGCTGATATGCTCTTCCTTTCCTCTACTATGCGGTCATTAATAGAGCTATAATTGATATATTTACTTCTTGAAAGTGTATCCATTGTATTAAACTCTTTCTTTATCATTGGGTTGGGTTGTAACCTATAAGTTTTGAGTAATTCTCGGACAAAAACACTTGGAGTTTAAGAGTTTGATATAAACTCTTGTAGAAAGTGAGCTAACACTTAAAGTAACAACAGCTGTGTAAAAGATAAGTTTTTGCATAGTGGAGGATCCCCTCAAAGGAATCAAGGAAGAGAGGACATAGGCAAAAGATCGCTGAACCTCTGTAAAAATCTTGTGTCTTCTTTGCCTGTTTTACTCTTTGCACTGCATTATCTTGATTACATCATTATAATATCTTGCTTGCATTCTTATATTGCATTAGACCACTATTTCATTGATTTTATATAATCTGTATATTGGTTTAATTTGTCTTTTACTTAGTAAAACCCAATTTACCCCCCCCCCTCTCGGGTTAATTCTTTAGGCCAACCTATCCCACCATTCCAGCTTGTAGGGAACTTGTACATGGTCATGCTAATTCTATTAATCCCTACAATAAGCCAGTGGCAAGCCAAGGAGGATTGGAAAAGCCATACGCACCAACATATAATCCGAGGTGGCACAATCATCCTAACTTTTGTTGGAGAAACTAGGGGACTTTTGCCCCTCAATAATATCAAGCTCCACCACCACCATAATTTTAGGTACAATCACCCCAGCAGCAATACCAAACACCTCCAACCTATCAACCTCCCAAAAAGAGGTCACTGGAAGACACCCTTACACAGTTCATGCACTCTTAAATGAGTGTAAATGCTAGGGTGGATAGGACACTATAAGCACCCCATTTTTGCCCGCTCGGTAATTTGCGGCCTGACTGGACTCATATTCAAACCAACACAGACATATTCAAGTTTAAGCCAGTTTTTCAAACTCAATCCAGTCAATCAATTGCTTTGCAGGCCCATCGTCCCAATAGAGGCAAAATAACCAAAATGTCATTGCGGCATTGCTCGATCCAATTTCAATTGGCACGTCTTCGTAAAGATGGTAAGTTCGTATTTTAACTTCAATTTCAGTTCTAATATCATTTAAGACTAGTCAAATTCAATTCGGCACGTCTTTTGAGAAAGTTGATCCCTCAAACGGCAAGTCCATTTAGTCAAGCACGTTTATTGAGAAAACTCCTCGGAACTATAAATCCCTTGAAACTTGTCGATTGAAACGGAACCTAAGTCCTCGAGATGATAGAACAGTTCACTTCTAGCACTTGCTAGCCTGCTAATGTAGAATGCTCGTTATCCAGCATGTCTTTTGAGAAAGTTGATCTCTCAGATGATAAGACCATCCAGCAGCTTTTCGAGATTAGGCAGTCTTCAGAATGAACGCACATCGTCAGAGTAACGAAAATGCTCACAAACATTGCAACCGTTAGAGTGGCAAAAACACTCGCAAACAGGTTAACATTGAAAATTATCAACAAAACCCCTATGTCACAGGACCGAACACGCTTCTTAGCCGTGGCATATTTACTAAAGGATAGGATTCCTTTGGAAACCAACTCGTCACACACTGTTGTTGCGCCCCAATTTTTAAACCAAGCACTATTGGCTCGAGAAAAAGCTACGGTACTCTCTCGTCAGAACTCATCTTCCTAGAAGAACGAGTGCAACTAAGTTTGATCTTGAAATTGATTTACACAAGGGCTTTTGGAAAAAGTTTGGAGTTGCCACCTAACATAGTTGAAGATGTGTTAGGTCACCTAAAACCAAGTATAATCCGAAAACTAAACTTAGATTTTTCAAAATCATTTTGAAAATGTCTTTCTTAAGAAGCTTTTTTGGAAAAGAAATTTTTAGCAACCTTTTAAAATGTTTTAAAGCCCTTTTGAAAACATGACTCCGATTTTAGTCTTTGAAATAGAAATCTATGGTTACGTGTAGAGAATATATCCATGCAACAACTAAAGTAGCCTTTAGCAAAGAAGCGAACAGTTTTCATCCTCAATCTGAGAAGACTTTACTTTGGACTATAATATAGGCTAGGCTTGGGATAAAAAATGAAGGGTATACAGGCTCAAATAATTTTCCTATTTTTAGCGAGGGTTACATGAACCAGAACCACCTTGAGTAGGCTTTTGCTATTTTATTCATCTTTCTTTTTAGATGTTGCTATTATCTTTTGAACTTATTTAGACTAAGCAATTTTTCCTAATCTGAGGGGGCTTTATTTCGGGTTGTAATGTGGCTAGGTTCTGGGAGCTTTTTGAATTAAAAGGTGTTAAAGGCCCAATGCGTTTCACTTTTCCTGGGTTTGTTACTGACCTGTGATCACCCTTGTCAGCTTTTTTTTTCTTTGGAATTCTCTTCTTTTTTCTTTGTCTTTCTTTTGGGTGTTTGCTTTGCTTCTGTTTAGATTTTTGCCATGTCTTGAGCTCATAGTTTCTCTTTTCTTTGCCCCAACATTGTTATATACGTCTTTATTGGTTTCTCATGATGCCTCCTGTGCCCTTTTTTTTTTCTTTCGGGTATCACACTATTTTTCCCCTTCTTTGAATGTGTGAGGTGGCTTTCTTCTGCTTCGTGTCTCTTTTTTTTTTTCCTCTTTTCCTTTTTTTTTAGTTTCACCTTTGGAATCTTTCTAGCTCGTACTTCTTCTTTTGCTTATTTTTTTGAATTTTGTTTTCAACCTTTGTAGGCAGTGATCACTAGGTCGAGTTTGTCAAACGAATGTAATTAGCTCAAAATGAGTTTTCCAAGGGAAAACTTTTAACTGTATAGTAGAATAATAGATGGCCACTCTTCCTTTCAGACAAGATTGCTTAGTCTATGAAGTTCAAATATAGAATTTTAGCAACATCTTTTAAGACAAGTGAATGCTAATTTAAATGTTCGGTTACCCGTATTTGCCCTAGTGTGGGGGGTGGTTCATGGTTAGGGTGTTTGAATAAAAATTAGTTGCGGCTCAAGTGGGTTGATTGAAGGAATTGCTTTGCTGTTTAGAGAATTTGAAATGATGGCTTCTCTTCCTTTTGAGGGTCTGACTGTTAGCTGCTTTCTCATGGTATCCTTTGAGTGTTGCCTTTTTTCTATGATCCACTCTCTCTTTTCTTTCTCTGGTGTTTCCTCTCTTTAGGTCGGAAATGGTTCTCACTAGTGAGGATGCGCATATTATCCCTCCCCTTCAAGTCAAGGCATAACAAAAAGGAAAAATTCTAAAGAAAAAGATATTTATAAAAGATGGTAATCATAAACTTCACACTCTTTTTCATTTCAAGGATTTTATGTACATGCTAGGCTCTTGATGTTTAAAGCAAAATTAATAAAAAGTAAATGTAGAGTTTGAAAAAAAGAACATTCCTTTGGAAGTTATCCCTTTAGGTGGGTTTTGGGATCACGCCTGCCTCTTCTATGCTCCACTTTCCAATTTCTTCGTTGGGCTGTGCTAGATGGATTGAAGCGTTGACTGCAGAATGGTAGAGGTGAGTGATCACAGTGTAATTGTGGATGTCTCATTTTCCTTCTCCTCTTCTAACTTGGACATTAGGGTAACTTATCAGGTCTTGGGAACCCTGAAAGTTCTCTTCCAGTTGGTTGGTCTTTCCTTGCTCAAGCTCTATTGCTTCCTTGTGTTTTGCGCCCAGGCTTCCTCCTAGGACTTGCAGTTGCTCTTCTTTGGCTTTTTCTTTTTCAGCTTCTTCTTGATCAATTTCAACGAATAAACTAGCCAGATCACTCTCCTTGAATTCAAATGGTGCCATAGTTATTTTTTCTTCACTGATGCCCCAACCCTTGTGCTTATAATTAAAGAGGTCCTCTACTAAATGGTGTTCATCCTCAGCATATTTAGAGTGCAAGAATTTATCTCCCCAACTATCAGTAAACACAGTACTAGTGGGAGTGTCTTCCATGAGTCCTTCCATTAGCGAGTCAAGGGGATCTTGCTCTCCATTTGAGTTGTAAAGATAAATAGGGCATGGTGGTGGCTCTTCTTTTGAGTTACTTTATTCCTCAGTTTCTGACTCTTTTTCAAAATACTCTACAGCTATAATTCCATTTGGATCTACTTTCCCTTCCGTAATTATGTTGATGGCGCGGTCCGGTAGGGGATTAATTATAACATTGGGTATAGGGGCCTGCTTTGCTTCTTGAGTGTTGATGACTTTGCTGTTGATGAGATCTTGGATCTTGTGCTTCAAAGAGAAATAAGACTCTGTGTCATGCCCCTGCCTCCAAAAAGTGATATTCGCAAGTAAAGGTTGAATTGAAATTCAGAGGCAGCGAACTTGGCAGAAGCTGCGAGGCTATAGGATTTGGGTGTTTGGCTTTGAGGAGCTCATGGTAGGCCTCTGTTTGAGTGCATGCTAAGCGAGTGAATTCTCGGTTCCATTGGTTATTTCTATTGGGGTTGAAATATGGTCAAACTGCGACAGGTCCGGGAGCAGGTGTTTGAACATTGGTGACAGGGATGTTGACAATGGGAGCAGGTGGTTACAGCCGAACTTGATATTGAGGGTAGTATGGTTGTTGCTAAGTTGGCAAGATGGCGGATACTTCTCCCTCTTTCCTACCAATACCTCAAGTGATTGCTACCTTCTTTGCCACATTTGAGAAGTCTTCACCTGCCTTGGAGTAAGGGTCTGTGATCCTGCCAATTTTCAACCCGTTCTCAATCATTTCCCTCTGCATTATTAATTCAGAGAAACTCTTCCCAATGCTTAGGCATAAGCATTTGTAATACAGGCCGTAAAAGGTATTCACAAATAGCTGCACATATTCTTTCTCTATCAGCGGGGGGTTGACTTGAGCAGTCGCTTCTCTCCACCTTAGAGCGTAACTTTTGAAACTCTCATTTTTCCCTCGGGTCATCATCATTAGGACACATCTATCTAAGGTAAGGTCACTGTTGTGCTGGTGCTGTGATCAGAAGGCCATGACCAGCTCATTCTAGGTTGTTATTTTCCTGAGATCCAAGCAAGCAAACCATTGCAAAGCAAACCCGGACAGGCTATGCTAAAATAGCTGCATCAGAAGCTTGGGGTCATTCCCATGACCACTTAACACACATGCATATAATCTAAGATGAGCCACGAGATCTCCACTTCCATCATATTTCTAAAAATCAAGCATCTTGAATTTGGGTGGCCTCAAATGATCGGGGAAGAAGCACAGTTTGTCATAAGATGTCCCAGTGAAGGTATCATGGCCTTGTAAGCTACGCAGGGACTCCTTCAAACCTTGTATCTTTAGATTGAGGGGATTTGGGCTTTCCTTTTTTAGTGTAGCAGCCAGCAAGATGGTTTCAGGGTTATCATCTTCCTTCTCCTCAATGTGCACCACTTTGGGAATTTCCTTGTTCTTACCCATATTGTCAGTACGCAGGGTGAACTTTGGCAGGATGACCTTAGCTTCTTTGGGGAGAGATGTTGAAGCTGAAGAATCCACAGCAGGTCCCTTGAATGCCATCATTTGTACGAGCTTGAACATCTCGTCTATCTTTGTCTTCATCTCATTCACTTCTTCTCACGTTACTGGACTATTCTGTTGGTCAGGAGTATGGCCCTCGCTTGTCATTTGTGTTGCTCGGTGTCAGGTAAGGATTGGTTCTTGGGGTACAGAAGGTACTTATGTTCCTCTCTTTCCCTTTCTAGGAGCAATGATGACCTGAAATGTAAGCAAATCTCACTAAAAACTATTTCTAGCCTTTTGTGAGATAAGGGGAGGGTGGAAATAAGGAAAAAGAAGAAAAAAAGATCATGTGTTAATTCTTGGATTGAGGAAAGTTTTATGCAATGCATGACTTAGGGATGTCCCTGCCTTTTGAAGGAGACTAATCATGATGTTTTGGCTCAGGCTTTGGAGATAAGGCCTTGCCCCTGTTATGTAATACTATACCTGTTCTTGTAGTCATTCAATTGTGCACTCATTCATTCAACAGGAATAATAATTTTATTGAGATGAATTTTCTTTGTACATATAATTTTTAAAAATGCATTGAAATGGGGAGAGGGTACATTTTTCTTAGGACTTTCACCTATTCTATTTTTACATTTGAAATCCTAAATTACTCTTAAGTCTTTGGATTCGCCTTCTTTGATGGAGATTGGTGAGAGACTTTAATTTCATATTACTCCCTGTCTTCTTGGTAGCCCTATCCCCGTGAGCGAAGAGAGATTAGGGCCCCTCTTTATGAGATGATTTTGATGCATGTCATGAATCCTTAGGGTCACTTGGTACCTTTAGGAGTTTTGATTGGTTTGATTTGAGCGAGAAGGGCTATGGGGCCATTCTCTAAGAATAATCAAATGCGTGAAAATGCAATGACTTGAGTTACCTTGGGAACTCTAGTCTTGAAATAAATAAGGATGCATGAGCAGTTATGATGCAAAAGTCGCATAAAAATTATAACAATAGGAATTGAGTAGCGCAACAGCATGGATTGAGCAAAATATAAGGGAAAGTAAAGCGGTCGCCCTTTTCTCATTTTTGAAATTGACTCGCATGTCTTAAATCTGACAGAGGTTCGGCTATACATGAGGTGCTAAATGAGTATGAGGTTGAGGGTTTACTAATGCTTCCTAAAAAGCTCGGCTCCAGAACCTTCAAACCTCCGGCGTCCACCCCAAAAGGGTGAACCTCATCTTTGGTTGGTGGTTCGAGCGAGGGAACTATCAAGAGACCGTAGGCTGAGAAACTAACACAGCATCCACCCACAGTCAATATATTGTTCCCTCTTCTATCTAAAAGAGTAATAACCTAGTAATTATGTAGAGATGCAAATGCAAGTGAGCACACCATGTGTGTGTGAAATTTTCAAAAATAGAGAAAATGACCCAACAACACACATCCCATTCTATTCATTCATCACATGCATGGCAATTAATATGACATAAAATGAAATGTGAACAAAGGTCCACCTACAAAAGAAAATGCAAAAAGTTAGTAACTATTCAAAAAACTCAATGCAAGATAAAATGGATGATCAAAGCAAGAGCAAGAATATGGAAAGTAATGCAAAAGCATGCAAGTGGATGTCGATGTAAGAGCATGAGTGTAAGCAATGAATGCAAGTGATGACACTCGTTTGAAAAATTTTGTTTTTGGAAAATCATGTTTTGGGAACTTAGAAAAACTTTGAAAAGTGGATAAAACTGGACAAAGTAACCGAAGATTTTGGGTGAGTGAAGGATAAAGAGACATGATAATGGTCTAACCCTTTAAATGTTCCCAGTAAAGTCACCAGCTATCACACCCTGATTTTTAAACCAAGCCCTATTGGCTCGGAAAAAAACACGGTACTCTTTTGTTAGAACTCATCCTCCTAGAAGGACGAGTGCAACTAGGTTTGATTTTGAAATTGATTTAACAAGGGCTTTTGAAAAAAGTTTGGAGACACCACCTAACATAGTTAAAGATGTATTAGGTCACCTAAAACTAAGTATAATCCAAAAACTAAACTTAAGTTTTTCGAAATAATTTTAAAGATATCCTTCTTAAGAAGATTTTTTGGAAAAGATATTCTTAGCAACCTTTTAAAATGTTTTAAAGCCCTTTTAAAAACATGACTCCAATTTTGATCTTTGAAATAGAAATCTATGGTCCAAAGGTTGGTTATGTGTAGGGAAGATATCCCAAGATCATCATCCTACCCCGCCCTTTTGGCACCTACATGCCTAATCACCCTTAATTCACTCACTTGAATAACCGGTTACTAATATCCACTTCAGAATTTTAAAAATTGAGTTTAATCATCACTTTTTAGATGAATGATGCATGATGTATGTTTTGAAAAAAGACGTTTGAAAATATGGAAGTTTTGAGAGGGTTTGAGATAGAAATCTTGAATTGATAAAAACTTTTGAAAAGAGAACTTGGGTTGGCGTAATGGTTATGACCGCACTATTTTAGGTTGTCTATGTATTTCATTTGATAAGAATCACATCATTTGTAGTTCGGGCAATGGCTTGATAGAAAATAGGCACATTGGGCCATTGGAATGCTTTGAAGACATATTGGGGTGTTTAAAAAGGTTTGAAGACGCTTTGAGGTCTTTGAAAAAAAGAAAACTTGAGAGTTTAGAAAAATGCCTTTGAAATAGAACTTGGAATGTTTGAAGTGTTTTTGAAATTAGGTTTGAAGATGATTTTAATAGTTTTTGGAAATTAACTCAAGAAAGTTTTGAAATGTTATGAAACAATTCAAGGGAGTTTTAAAAAAAAATATTTTGAAGTCTTGTTTTGAAAACTTTGGAGGTAGAGTTTGGATTGAAAATGCTCTTGTGAACATGTTTTCGAAAAGCCTTTGAAAGTAATTTTTGAATACCTTATGAAAGGTATATTTCATATTTCATTACCTTTAAGAGGTTAGTCATTGAAGAACTAAACCCCTTTAGGATTATGAATTTTGAAAACGTGTTTGGAAAAGGGGCTAGAGACTTCCCATTGGTTTTTAAAACTTTTGGGTCGTAGAACTCTTCTTGAATATCTCACTTATACTTTAACAATCCTAACCAATGAATGATTAGGGTTGCTTTAAGAGTGTGATGTTTGAGAAAGACCTTTGAAAAAGGTTTTTGAAAAGCATTTATGGTTCGACACCTTATATGGACCTTAGGAGGTCACACTTGATGTGTCACTTCTTCTAAGGAAACCTTAACCATGAGAGGGTTAAGATCGCCTTAGAGTTGTGAGTTGTGAAATCATTTTTGAAAATAATCTTTGAAAAATGTTAAGTATCTAGCCATTTTAGTCAAGACAACTTTAAGAGAGCTCTTGGAAACATTTTAGGATAGAGCATATAAACATTTGAAAAGATTTTGGAATTGATTTTTGAAAACTCAAGAGAGTAAGATGTTTTTGAAAACATACTATAAAAATGCTTTTTCAATTGAAAGATTATTTGAAAAGGGGTCTTTGAATTGGAATCTTGAAGTTTACTAACCTTGGTTGGGATGACCTAAGGTTAACTAACTTAGGTTAGGTTAAGCTAGGGTTAAGGTGATCTAGGGTTAACTAACTAAGGTTAGGTTAACATAGGATTTGGTCTACCTAGGGTTAACTAGTTTGGGTTAGGTTAACCTTATGTTGGACAACTAGGATCAAGTTAACCTAGGATTTGGATAATTAGGGTCAAGTTAACCTAGGGTTTGGACAACTAGGGTCAAGTTAACCTAGGGTTTGCACCACTAGGGTCAAGTTAGCCTAAGGTTGGAAGGTGATTTTGAACTAGGGTTTGGACCTAATAGTTTTGAAGAGGTGGTTTTGAACTAGAGTTTGGACCTAGTGGTTTTGGAAAGGTGGTTTTATGCATGAAACTTGAAAGTGTATTTTGAAAACTATTTTATGAAAACCACTCAAGTGAGTGTTGGGTTCATATGGTTGACCACTCAAGAGAGGGTTGCCTTGGAACCATTTCAACCACGAACTCAAGGGAGTGAAACTTGTGAAAATCAATATTAAATAGATAGTCTTGAAGACTTCTTTGATTGAAAATTAAAGAGAATGAACCTTTGAAAATTATTTTTGGAAAGGATATTTTGCAAAACCACTTCTAAGATGTTGAAAATCACTCCAAAGAATAAGGGTTTATATGGTTGATTTGAGAGAAATTACTCTAAAGAGGACTCCGTGGGACCATTCTAACCACAATATTCAAGAGAGCAAAATTTCTGAAAAATAAAAATGAAAATGGTAGTTTTGGAAAAAATATTTTTATGCAAATTAAAGAAAATGAACTTTTGAGAACCCTTCTAGAAGAGGGTTGTTTTGAAAACCACTTTTGGAGTGTAGGAAACCACTCTAGTGAGTTAGGGTTCTTATGGTCAATAAATGAAGAGACCACTCAAGAGAGTGTTCCATGAGGACTATTTCAACCACAAAACTTAAGAGAGAAAAACTTTAGAAATCATAATGAAATACAAGGTTTGAAAACTATTTTAATGCAACTTGAAGATTGCAAAATGAGATGATGCAAAATGAAGTCAAGGGACTTAAGGAGGGTTCTCTAGGATGTGGAAATTGAGAGTTAGACCCAGGCTTCAAAGAACCAACTTCTAAAACCATTTTTAAGAAAACACTTGAATATGGAATTTGAGAGAGACATAGAAATAAGACAATGAAGGTTTTTGAAAAATAACAATGAACATGAAAATGGAGCCAAGCATACAATACATGAACATGAAAACCATACGCAAAGAGGGGTCATGAAATCATACAAGGCTATAGGCCACACCAAATTGCAAGGTGCTTTAAAGCTATGCCATATTAAAGTAGGCTAGTGAAAGATCCCACTACACGATGGCTCTCACAAGCTTTCCTCTAGGCATGAACTAAAAGCCCACTTGTTTCAAGCTTACAAAAAAGGAATGTAGAAGATGGGGGTTTAAAATAGAGAATAGCCAAAATAAGCTAGGAGGGAGAAGAGAAGAGTGGGAATGGCAAAATATAAAAGAGAATACCACCTCTGTATTCAAACCACTTTCAAGCTTCCATAGATGACTTGTTCTGAACTTGAATGGCCTTAAAGAGGCTTGAAGGGCCTGGAAATGGCTCTTCTATGGCATTGGAAGCTTTGTAGATGGAGGGTATAGGCTAAAAAGAGGTTGAATCTAACATAGGTGCTTAGAGGGTGAGGTGTATAGAGAATTTCGAAGTTCTGAGATTATTTCTATAGAGCTTCACTACTATTTTCGATTCTAGAATATGCACAGGGAGATGCTTGTATTTATAGGCAAATTGGTGAGGGCTGGCGCATGTACTTCATGCACTTAGGCAATTTTTTTCCTAGTGCATATAGCATATGCACCAGTACTGTTCCATTGTTTGAATGCCATGTGGCACACTCTGTACTGACACAACTTGGGGAGCAAGCAAAGTTTTGATCAATTTGATCACAATATGGGTGCATGTAGCATACGCTCTGCCGCTGAAAATTTTCGTTTTTAACTTTGCCTCAATAATTATGTAATTCGGGAAAGATTCGTGAAAATCGTTCACGTCCATGATGTTCTCCTATTGTTTCTTAAGAACCAAGAATTTTTTAGGAGCTCGAAAAGTGTTCGAAAGTGTGAGATATCACCTCAAGAAGCTTGTATGAAAACATACTTTTGCAAAGCATCTATGATACACTTCGAGGATGTTTAAAAGTAGCTATTTTTAGGTCACATGATCAAGGCCTTTGGGATGCGATGTCTCCGATCATACCATACCAATGGAAAGTGCTCTGAAAATACTTTTAGAAATTCCTTAAGCTTCAAGGTTCAAACTCAAAAACCCCTTTTCAAACTAATCTTTCAACTCAAAAACCATGTTCATAACATATTTTCAAAACATCCCACTCTCTTTAGATTTCAAAAATCAACTCCAAAACTTTTCCAAATGTCCCTACACTCTATCTTCAAAAATATCTCCAAGAAGTTCTCTTAAACTCGTCTCAACTAAGATGCTTAGACACTTAACATTTTTCAAAAAATATTTTTAAAAATGTTTCCAAAAACGCATAACCCTAAAGTGTCCCTAACCCTTTTATGGTTAGGGATTCCAAGGAAAGATGATACATTAAGTACAACCGTCGAGGTTGTCCATGTTTTGCAAAACCCTACGTGTTTTCAAAAACTCTTTTCAAGAATGATTTTCAAACATCACATTCTTGAAACAACCCTAATCTTTCCATGATTAGGATTGATCAAGTGCAAGTGAGATATTCAAGTAGGGTTCTATAACCCTTAAGTTTCAAAAACCAAAGGGAGAGTCTCTAGCCCCTTTTTCAAACATATCTTCAAAACTCATTACCCTAAAGGAGTCTAGTTTTTCAACGACTAACCTCCTAAAGGTGATGAAATATTCAACGTGCCTTTCATGAGGTACACGAAAGCTATTTTCGAAAGTCATTTCAAGACAAGTTCATAAGAGCTCTCGTGAGTCCAAATCTAATTTTCAAACCCATACTCAAGCTTTCAAAACTTTCAAAACTCTCGAGTTATGATCAAAAATATTTCAAAATACTTCAAAATCCCATTTCAAGAGCACTTTCAAAAATTTTCAAGTTCTATTCCAAAAACACTTCAGCATCCGATTTCAAAATTCTCAAGTCCTCTTTCCAAAGGCCACGAAGTGTCTTTCAACCTTTCCAAAGACCTCAAAGTGTCTTCAAAACTTTCCAATGGCCTCAATGCGCCTATTTTCCATTAGGCTCTCGACCAAACTACGAATGACTTGATTCTCGCCAAATGAGATACGTAGGCAACCTAAAATGGTGCGGTCATAACTCTTATCTTAACTCAAGTCCTTTTTCAAAAATCTCCATCAATTCAAGATCCTTGTTTCAAAATCCTTCAAAGCTTCCATGTTTTCAAACATTTTTCTTAAGACTTGCATCATGCATCATTCATCCAAAAAGTGATGACCAAACCCCGTTATCAAAACTCTAAAGTGGATATTAAGTGGATAATGGTAATCAGTTTTTTAGATGAATTTGAAAATGGATTTCAGCATAGTATATGTCATTTAAAGAAAAGGCACAAATCATCCACATTACTTTAGAGCATAAATCCACCTTGCTTATTGGAATTGTTGAATCAATGCTATTAACTTCACTTTGTTAACTAATGTGAAATCCAACTTTGTCATAGCCTTTATGGATATACTTGTACAAGTATTTCACGGCCTTTATTGTTGAACAAACTTCAATATTGATGTGACAATCGTATTTTGCAAGTAAATATGGATTATAAGGGAGCACCCAATGATTATCTAACATGTGACCTCAAACTTTTGCTTGAATGTCATTATCTATTCTCTTATATATTTGATATGAATCTTTAGAAGGTTTTATTTTTGGCTCAAAATTTTTTGGATAGTGATTTTTACATTTATTGTTTTTTCATGCGAGCATTGTTTCTATTCAATTGACCACAAGGTCCATGCATCATGTGTTTTAAAACCATAGAGAATAAATGTGAGTTCTTTTTCTGATTTGGAAGTTTAGCAGAAACAATAGAATCATAAATTTCCAGAGATAAAAGTTTATAACCCCTTTCTAAGATTATCGATAAGTGCATGTGTGTTAATCTTCTTTTTTGGAATTCTATCACATACACAAATGCTACAACCTTTCCAAATATTTATGTCTTTGTGATGTCATTAACAAGTTGTTCCAATTTTGTTTTAAAAACACGAGTTGTTAAATCTGGTTTATTTTGAGCTTCTTCATGTGGCCCTAGTTCTACCTTGATCTCTGGCCAAGACGGATTACATGTCATTGTGAGTATAAGATCTGGTTTTTCAAAACACTGAATTAAGGCCACTACATCGATGTATCGACGACAAAGGTCCCTTGGGCCACCTATGAATAATGGTGGAAGAATAATTCTATAATGAACCTTTGAAGTTCTGTCTTCCCCTACAACTATGCTATCAACAATTCATTGATACAAATCAGCTCTTATTTGAGTTTGATTTTTTCGAAAAAAATTACAGATGAGATGTCTCAATTTTAACATACATATCAACAACATATTGGTGAAGAAGCTGGCCAGAGGTTAATAAAATTGATGTATAATCAGATCTGATCTGAAGTTTATAACAGTAGTATTCACGACATGAAACTGTGTTCTTTTTCTTGCTCTTTTGCTTTAACACTGAAAATAAATTTTGCAATTAAGCAAAGAGAGACATACTAAATAATAAACTAAATATTTTATCTTATTACCTTTGTTTTCTTTCTCAAGTAAATTTAATGCAGAACGTATCTCATGGGGTGATACCAATAATTCATCATTACAAGTGTAAGTGGATTTTTTGGAAGGCCTAATTCAACACATGAACCAAATTGATGAGCACGAGCAATCTACAAGAGAAGAAGACAATGAGAATGCGTTGACCCTCTTTGGGCCGATGGTACTCTGATGATTAAATTAGCAAGTTTAATCACAATGAATCGTATAAAATACTGATAGTTAGAACTCAAGTGAACATATCTTGCCTCCTTAGTGAAATGACTTATTTATAGGCTTTAGAATACCATATTCCCTCTAGAAATTGGAATCAATTTCCTCCTAGGAATCTCCCCTTTTTGGTTCAGTTTATTGAGTTGGACTTACCCTTTATTTGTCCTAATCTAGGTCAGCTCAGGATTCCGTGCCCCCTAGACCCGTCTTTTTGGGATTAGTTAACCTTACCAGGCCTACCTTCTTAAGATCAGGCCTAACATATTTACTATCTGGGCCTCTAGTTTTATTTAGCCCACAATTTTTCCCCAGCCCTTGCTTCATGTTTGGCCGAGCTCGGGGGGCAAGGGATGTATCTACACGCCTCCCCATTGATGATCATCAGCCATTTATCTGATGTCTCTTCGTAGTCCGTGCTCTGCGTGGCGCTCCCCCATTCACTTAGCTGACAATGAGCGTCTCTTCTTCATCAAATGATTAGGCAACACTTCAGTTTAGGAATAATGATATGGCCATTCCTAAGGTTTTGAAACAACGGCAAGCTCTTCTACAAGAACTCATCCCTTAAGAAAACCAGTTCACCTTGCTTCGAAGATACAGTCGCTGAGAGTGAATGCCGACTTGATTTTTGTAAGTGTTCCAAACTCTATCACTTTTTTCTTTGCATTTTAGTATTGCTGAACCCATAGCAATGGCTGCACGGTTCAGAAAAATGCTCAGTACCCCAAGGGCTATCGCCGCTTTCAAGGCAAGGTATCAATTCCCACCAAGGGTTGACATAAAATTGGTCGGCCCCAATGAATTCTGTACGTATGAGACAAAAAAGGGGATGCCCTTTCCTCTTATAACCATAGTTGAGGGAGGTGTTAGATTTCCCCTCCATCCATTTTTACTTTGGTTTCTTCACCATTACTCAATTTTGCTCAACCTAGTTAGCATCCTATGTCTTTAGGATAGTAATGGGTATAATAGAACCCAATCGCATTCTCGAGGTGGAGATCAACCTCCACGAGTTCGCATACTGCTATAAACCTGTGAAGGTCGACAATGATTATAGGAAATACTACTTTTGCACTAAGCACAAGAATAGGGAGATCGTCTAAGTCCTTCTTGATGCCAGAAAGGGAGTAAATGATGTCATGGTGTGGATCCTTGGGTCCCTGGGAATACAGGGACATTCCTGAGGCAGAGGGACCCACTTGGTGCTCCCCTAGGAGGTAGAGGGACCCACTTGGTGCTCCCCTAGGAGGTAGAGGGACCCACTTGGCACTCCCCTAGGAGGCAAAGGGACCCACTTGGTGCTCCCCTAGGAGGCAGAGTGACAGTACGACATCTCGGAGTCAACTTGCTGTTACTAGATAGGATTTGGGCTTACAAAGGTGTAGGAACATTGCGCGAAGTCAGCAAAGCTGCTCACATCCTCCTGCAATATCTAATCCACTACCAATCGTTCTTGGTAACTAATGGTATCCCGGCCGACATCGTCACAACATTGAAGGTGCAAGGGGAAGTCAACAACTTTGAGGACATACTAGAGGGCATTGTCATCCCATACATTCACAACTCCAGCCGGGTAACAGTTGTTGCTGCACCTGTTGTGGTTGAAGAAAAAATGGCCTTTGAAGCTACTAAGTCTCCGTCTTCATCTAGAGGAGCTTATCCAATAAATTCCCTAATTGAAATCCCAAACGAGGAAGACGAGCCAAGTTTAAGCTCTTCTTTATCATCTGCATCGTCTTTGACCTCAACTCCGGAAGTAGTTCTCGATCGTCGGCCGGTTCACCGATTTAGACAGCAAGTCCCTTCAAGTTCTGAGACAGAGGACGATATACTAACACAGAGCTTGGCAGCAATGTTAGCTGAGAAGAAAAAGGCACAGCGTGTGCATACATCCTCTTTCGAGGTCAACACAACTCAACCGCCTATGCCCTTCCCACCAGCTATTTCTAATACAAATGTTGGAACCAGTGCGCCGCCCACAGAAAGGTTGGCATCTAAGAGGCTGGTGGAGAGGAGTGTACCAGGGACGCCCAGAGCTCAGCGGGCTAGGTCGGCATTACTCAAGCCGAAGACTAAGCTAGTGTCGAAGATTGTAATTCAACCAATGGTTGGGATACACCTAATAACTAACCTTGACTCTAGTCTGGAAAACCCGTTTGTTATAGTGGGGCTGGTTGAAGGTGCCATTTTGCCCCGTGATAGAGAGATGCTGGGGCTAACAATTAATCAAGAGGTCTTTATGGGGCGATGCATAATAGTCTGTCGGTGAGTGTGTCTACCGACTTATTTTATTCTTCCCCTAATATTATATGTTTGTACTTGCAGGCTGGCTTTCAGGCCTATAACGCCATGTCCCATTTCGTGGCCATGGACAAGAATTTCAAGGAGTTAAAATAGCAGCACGACACCCTAAAGTTGTAAGCCCGTGCTGATAAGAAGGCTGCACTTAATGCAAAAGACAAGCTAAAGAAGAGTGAGGAGGCCATGGCTGCTACCCTTGCCGAACTATTGCAATGGAATCAGGAGCTTAGTACGGTTAATGGTGTGCTGTCGCGGGCACCCAAAAATAAAACCGATACCCGAAAAACAAATATGTAGTAGTGCAAGTAAGGATCGTTCCCACGGAGAGTGTTTAGCCTAAGTTTATGCTATGTGAACAAGGCTAAGGGGGTTTTGGATTTACTAAAAACAATTTTAATAATAACAACTACGAGACAATTTAGATTAAAGTGTTGAAATCAATCAAAAGAACAAACCTTGGTCTAGGTCAACATCCACCATAAGAATTTACAACTGATCATTGATGCAAGCATATCAATTCATTCTTTGAATATTTACCGTTGGAACTATTTTCCTATCTCTCCTTAGTTGTAGTTAATCAGAAACAAGCGATCTGATTAACCCTAACTATTAAACAACCCAGGAAAAGCATACAAGGTTTAATCTAGCAGCAGCCTTAAGAATTAGAGAAATCGATGAAACTAAACAACACAAGTACAAGCGGTTGCATTTAATTTAGTCGAATGCCCTTCCTAAGATATAATAATTCCCAACATGGTAAATTATTAAATCTCAATTGCTTCACAAATCAGAGGAATCAAGCAATTACGGATTTGATATCTAACTCAGTAGTAGATTGCAATGATTAATAAACTAGTAGGCCTCCTAGCGATTAAACAAGACAATCATGAAATAGGCATAGAACAATATTCGATACTCAAAGCATAAATCGAATAATGAAAACAAATTAGATCTCACAGTTTATTATTAATTCCGAGGTTTCTGTCTCCTTTAACCAAGATTCAGAGTTTAGCCACGCAAGGCCATGAAAATAACTCAAATAATGACCTTGAATAATACGAAAAATGTCAACAACCCTAGAAACAAAACAGTCCTAGCTTTTATAGGCTTCTAAAAATCTACAGCTATGCACGACTGTTCGAACGCCCTTGCCACCGTTCAAACGCATCAGACTACCATTCGAACGGTACGTCGAACGTACTTCGAATAGTAAAACTTGCTCTCTGAATCTTTCGAACACTCTTCGAACCTGATCTTAACGTGTATCCATTTGACATAGCATTCGAACGCATCTACTACCATTTGAACGCTGCTTCTAATCTCACGCGAATTTGCCACTTTTAAGCTAGGATCTTCTTCCTGGGCATTCCATAGCACCCTAAGTCAAAATATAAGAATAGTGAGTATCTTTAGGTATTAAATAAGTATAAAAGATTAAACATTAAGGGAGAAAAATATGACATTTGCATTCTCATCAAATTCCCCCACACTTAACCTTTGCTCGTCCTCAGGCAAAACTCAAACTCACTTTCCTGAGATATCAAAGTCTCAACAAGAACAACCAAACTCTTCAAAACTCATAACATATCATGAACAACATTCTCAAACAACTCACAATCACTTAGCAAGCATTTATACTTAAAGATGGAGTAAATTAAATATGTAGCTCCTCATGAAAATAAACACTCTACTCTCATGTATTTAAAGGTATGTGTATCACTCTAATTTATTCCAATGAAAATGATCTACCATAGGCTTGCATCTCTTCTCATTCTCCATCACTAGGATCACATACATAATACGAATCATAAGGACTTTTCAAGGGTTATAACGGGGTTTAGGATCAATGAGGGAAATATTTGGGAATGTAACTCAAAAGCCATCGAAACTAGTGGAGCAAAAATGACTCAACTCAATTTCGAATATATAAAACATGTAAAACCAATCACTCCATTCAACAGCTTCTATCTTTACATATATCCCATATAAACAGACCTATTCCTTAGAATTTTAGGAGAAATTATGAACATGGATAATTTGTAACATTAAAAGCAATTTCCTCCATCACTTCCCTTCTCCTTTGTTTCTTCCTTTTTCCTCTCTTTTTTTCTTCAAAATTACATCAACAATGGAACTCATGAATTGAGAATGAAAACCTGTTCCTTTTCACCAACCATAGCCCTACCACAATTCCGGACACCCCCACACTTATTTCTTGCGCACCCATACAAGATGAATAATGCTCCATTAGCTCTACGGCTTGGGTAAAGGCATTATATTTTTTCGAGTTTAAAGTTTGTAATGTGGGTTCACAATAATGATATATCAAGCTTAAAGGGGTTCACAAAGGGAAAAATTAATTACAAGGCAGGCTATTTGGCTTATGTAGCTTATAGCAAAGATGGTCTTAATCAAGTTCATGTATGCATGTGTCAATATGACCTCGAAGAGAATCAAGGCAAGTTTTAGAGAAACAAATTCATGGAAGAATATCTCACAAGAAAGAAAATAGTGACTGATATGGATGTGTCAGTTTAAAGGCTCAAAATCTCACCAGCTTTTGTCTACCAAATTCAGTCACGCCAACCTCAAGTAAAATAACTAGACTAATTAATTCTAAGTTAGAACATTACTTATTCAATCATGTTCTGAATTCTTCAGGCTTCATTGAATCTTGTTATTATTATTTTTTTTCTTTTTTTTTTAAACAAATACGAAAACACAACCTAAATCCCCTCCCCCATACTTAAAACTTACATTGTCCCCAATGTAAAGTAAAATGCACAAAAATGGTAGAAATAACCAATATATAAATGTGAAAATAAGAAAAGAAAAATGAACTTCCCTTGGGTTGCCTCCCAAGCAACCTTTGTTTATTGTCGTGGGCTCGACTCAATGCTTCCTTCTTCAATCAGTATAAATCGGATCCTCAAGGTCCAATTTTTTCACATTCTCGACTTAGAAACCTTCATGGAATTGCTTAAGTCGATGACCATTCACCTTGAACACTTTGGAAGTGGCTAAGTTTTGAATTTCAACTGCACCATGAGGAAAAACATTAGTAATGAGAAAAGGTCCAATCCAACAAGAACGTAACTTACCTAGAAACAAACGAAGCTAGGACTGGTATAGAAGAACTTTCTGACCAACTTTAAACTCCTTCCTAGAAATCATCTTGTCGTGAAAAGCCTTCGTCTTTTCCTTATAAATCCTTACACACTCATAGGCATCATTGCAAATTTCCTCTAACTCTTATAATTGCAATTTCCTATGTTCTCCACTTTCATCCATCTTCATGTTAAAACTCTTGATAGCCCAGTAAGCTTTGTGTTCTAGCTCAATTGGAAGGTGGCACGGTTTTCCAAACACCAATCGATAAGGTGACATACCAATGGGCGTTTTATATGCAGTCTTGTATGCCCACAAAGCATCATCCAATCGCAAACTCCAATCTTTTCTACTTGGATTGACCGTCTTTTCAATGATGGACTTGATCTCTCGATTTGACACTTCCACTTGTCCACCAATTTGTGGATGATATGAAGTTGACACCTTGTGCGTTACATGGTACTTTCTCAACAAAGTCGCCACAGTTCAATTGCAAAAGTGAGTGCCTCAATCACTTATTAGAGCTTTTGGAATTCCAAACCTGGAGAATATGTTAGATTTGATAAAATCCACAACAACTTTAGAATCATCACTCCTGGTGGCTTTAGCTTCCCCCTATTTCGAGACATAATCAACAGCAAGCAAGATATAAACATAACTGGAAGATACAGGAAATGGGCCCATGAAATCAATGGCCTAAACATCAAAAATTTCACAAAATAGTATGGGATTTTGTGGCATCTCATTCCTGTGGGATATATTACCTGTCTTTTGACAAGGATCGCATGACTTACAATAAGAATATAAATCTTGAAATAGAGAAGGCCAACAGAAACCACATTCTAGCACTTTTCTCATTGTTCTCTTTGCTCCAAAGTGACCTCCACAAGCATAAGAATGACAAAAGGTTAAAATAGACATGATTTCATTTTTAGGCACGCACCTTTTGATCACTTGATCCGCACAATATTTCCATAAGTATGGGTCATCCCACACATAGTATTGGGCATCACTCTTGATCTTATCTCTTTGAGCCTTAGATAAACCAGTGGGCAGTATGTTAGTAACCAAATAATTTATAATATTTGCATACCCAAGGTAATGTCGCACTTGCGGAGAACAATTGCTCATCAGGGAATGTTTCCTGCAAATGAAGTTTATCCTCAACATGAGCTAAACGACTCAAATGATAGGTAACACGATTTTCTGTTCATCTTTTGTCTTTGATCTCCAAATCAAATTTACTCAAGAGAAGTATCCATCTAATTAATCTTGGTTTTGTCTCTTTCTTCGTCATCAAATAACGAAGAGTTGCATGATCAGAGTAAACAATGACTTTAGAACCAAGTAAATAAGATCGAAACTTTTCTAAAGCAAAAACAACAGCTAAAAGTTCTTTTTCAGTGGTAGTATAATTTCTCTGAGCATCATTCAAAGTTCTGGAAGCGTAATAAATGGCATGAGACGCTTTTCCAATTCTTTGACCCAAAACAGTGCCTACTGCATAATCACTTGCGTCGCACATTATCTCGAAAGGAACGCTCCAGTCAGGAGGTTGGATAACTGGGATAGAAGTCAACAGTTCCTTTAGCTTATCAAACACCTTTTTACATACTTCATTGAACTCAAAAGTCACGTCCTTTTGTAGTAACTTGCATAGGGGTGATGCTATTTTGGAGAAGTCCTTGATGAATCTTCGGTAAAAACCTGCATGTCCAAGAAAAGAACGAACTTCTTGCACACTAGTGGGATAAAGTAAAGATTGAATAATGTCAACTGTAGCATGTCGACCTCAATTCCCCTAGATGAAACAACATGGCCTAACACTATACCTTGTTCAACCATAAAATGACATTTTTCAGAGTTTAACACAAGGTTAGTTTCCATGCATCTTTGAAGAACAAGTGTAAGGTTGTGAAAACAATTATCAAAGGAGTCTCCATAAACTATAAAATCATCCATAAAAACTTCTATGATATGCTCAATATAATCTCAAAATATGCTAACCATATACCTTTGGAAAATGGCTGGGCGTTGCAAAGGCCGAAGGGCATGAGATGATATGCAAAAGTTCTGAATGGGCATGTAAAAGTTGTCTTTTCTTGATCCTCTAGCGCAATTGCAATTTGAAAATAACCAGAAAAACCATTAAGGAAATAATAGTAACAATGACCAGCTAACCTTTCAAGCATTTGATCAATAAAAGGAAAAGGGAAATGGTCCTTGTGGGTTACAACATTTAATTTTCTATAGTCTATACAAACCCGCTACCCATTCTGAACACGGGTAGGAAATAACTCATCATTTTGATTTTTCACAATAGTTATTCCAGTTTTTTTAGGAACCACTTGAACTGGGCTAACCCAATTACTATCTGAAATAGGGTAAATCATTCCAACTTCAAGAAGTTTAAGGATCTCCTTCTTTACTACTTCCATCATATGTGGGTTTAATCTTCTTTGTGGTTGACGAGAAGGTTTTGCTCCCTCTTCAAGTAGTATACGATGCATGCATGTAGATGGGCTAATTCCTTTAATATCTGCAATTGTTCAACCAATGGCCGTCTTATGCTCCTTTAGGACCTGCACAAGTTTTTCTTCTTGCAACTCACAAAGTTTATTAGAGATGATCACTAGTAATGTTCCTCCGTCTTCAAGGAACACGTACTTGAGGTGACTGGGGAGACACTTCAAATCTGGAATAAGGACCTGCAAAATAGAGGGTAAAGGCCTCTCGTTAGAAACTGGTAATGCAACATAAGGCACGTTACCTAACTGTTGTAACTTCAGAAAATCATTCAGTGCTGCAACAGTTTCTTGCAGATCAGTACTCAATGCTAACTCTCCATTCTTTTCCTCAAGATGCTTACTGATGGCAACTTCCAATACATCTTCTTCATCAAGTTCAAAAACTTCTTGTGCTAAAGAATCAATCACATCAATAGAATAAACAGGATTATCATCACAAGGGTATTTCATGGTATCATAAATATTAAACTTAACAATTTCACCATCAAATTCCACGGTAAGTGTGCCACTATGGACATCCATCTTGGTCTTAGATGTCTTTAAAAATGGTCTTCCTAACAAAATAGGGGCATTTTGGTCTCCATTTTCCATATCAAGCACATAAAAATCAGTAGGGAAGACCATATCATTAACTTGTACAAGAACATCTTCAACTACACCCTTAGGATAGGCATTAAATCTATCAGCCAATTGAATCACAACACTAGTTTTATTCAAAGGTCCAAGTTTCAAAGAAGTATATATAGAATATGGCATGACATTAATAGACGCTCTTAAATCAATCATGGCCTTCTCAAATCTAGTGTTACCTATCGTACAAGGGATAGTAAACATACCTAGATCCTTGCACTTCGCAAGGAGTTTTCTTTGAATAACTGCAGAAACATTCTCCCCTACTCTCACCTTCTCACATCCTTTAAGTTTCTGTTTCCTCTTAATTGTGCACAATTCTTTAAGAAATTTAGCATAACGAGGTACTTGTTTGATAGCATCTAAAAGTGAAATATTTACCTCGCATCTACGAAAAGTCTTATATAAATCTTTAGTTTGCTCATCTTTTCTAGATTCTGCTAAAGCCTGAGGAAAAGAAGGTACAGGTTTATAATCAGAAAGAGGTAGGAACTTACGCTTAGGTACGTCATCGTCATTGAGAATGTTCTCGTCTGTTATGACGTTTTTCTCCTTTTCTTGGTTCGACGATGCAGGGGCTGTCTTTACTGGAATCTCAATCTCTTTACCACTTCTCAAGATGATTGCACTTGCATTTTCTCTTGGATTTACTATCGTCTGAGAGGGTAATTTTCCTGAACTTTAGGCTTCTAGCCGACTAACTGCGGTTGCCATCTGGCTCATCTAATTGTCCAGACTTTGAATACTAGCCCTTGCCTCTTGTTGAAATTATTTTGTCTCCTACTGAAATTGCAAGGTATTAGTAGCAAGGGACTTAACAATATCTTCTAAAGACATACCTAAATCAGAAGTTTGGCCCGGTTGTTATCTAGGGGGGTATGGTTGCTTATATTGCTGGTAGCTTGGACGATTTTGAATCACGAGCTGATTCACTTGTGGATGCCCATAGCTAAGATTAGGGTGATCCCTCCATCCCACGTTATACATGTTGGAATATAGATCATACTTCCTTTGTGGTTGTCCAGAAAAAACACCTTGCGCATTCACTTGCTCCATAGGCTCCTCTTGAAGAGTTGGACACATATCGGTTCGATGCCCTGCTACTGAACAAATTCTACAAGCCTTCACCATTTACATATTACCTACAGCCATTTGACGAATTAGAGAAGTTAGACTTGCAATTTGTTGTTCAAAGAAGGAAATATTTACCTCATTGACATGCTTGGATGAATGGTCATGTCTAGTGCCAAATTGTTGAGAATTTGTTGTCATGTTTGCAATCAGATTTCTCACGGTATCGAGAGTTTTATCCACCAAAGCTCTTCCGCTAGCAGCATCAATCATGCTCCTATCAGTGAGCAAAAGGCCCTCATAGAAATATTGAATAAGAAGTTGCTCACTAATTTGATGATGGGAACAGCTTGCACGTAATTTCTTGAAACGCTCCCGGTATTCATGTAGGGACTCTCCATTGTGCTGTCTTACACCAAAAATTTCTTTTTGAATGTTGGCCGCCCTTGAAGCTAGAAAATATTTCTCCAAAAATAATCTTCTCATCTCGTTCCATGTGGTAATGCTTCTGGAGGGTAGATAATAGAGCCAATCCTTAGCCGAATCCTTTAAAGAAAACGGGAAAGCTCTTAATTTAATTTGCTCTTCAGTCACTCCTGTGGGTTTCATACTCGTGCATACTACATGAAACTCCTTTAGATGTTTGTGGGGATCTTTACCTGCAAGATTATGAAAAGTGGCAAGAGATGTATTAATCCAGGTTTTAATTCAAAGTTAGTAGGAACATCTAAAGTTGGGAATGTTATGCATAAGGGTTGTTGGTTCAGATCAGGGGCCGCAAATTCTTTCAAAGTTTGATTTCCAGCCATGACTTCCTCCTCTCCTAAATCAGAATTGCTATCAAATAAAAATTCAAGAGCTGGGTCGTTCTCTACAGAATTTCTCTCAGCTTCTCTTTTTGACCTGTGTAAAGTTCTCTCTATTTCTGGGTCACACTGCAAATCACCTTAATTAGAAGATCGAGTTATGCTCATAAACACTCCAGAAAACTCTAACCAACCCTAAAAAACAATTCAAAAAGAAAAAATCTAGAGTAATGAAATTAATTAAAATAAATATATTTTTTATTTTTTATTTTTTTTTTAAATAAATATCACAAAAAGCACAAAAATTAACTAAAATCACTCCCCGGTGTAAGCACCCCATTTTTGACCGCTCGGCAGTCTACACTCTATCCAGACTTGTTTTCAAGTCATTGTGGGCGTATTCCAATCAAAATTGATTTTCTAAGTCCAAATCCCGTTTGTCCATCGCCTCGCGAGCCCACCAGGCCCAAATAGAGGCAAAATGACCAAAATGCCCTTAGGGGCATTGTCCTTTCCTTTCCGATTCCAATCCCACTCTCGAGACAGTTCCAATCCAGGCACGTCTCTTCGGAGACGGTAAGACCCATTTCCAATCCCACTCTCGAGACAGTTTATTCCTCGAGACGGTTCCAATCCAGGCACGTCTCTTCGAAGATGATAAGCCCCCTTTCCAATCCCACTCTCGTGATAGTTTATTCCTCGAGACGGTTCCAATCCAGGCACGTCTCTTCGGAGACGGTAAGACCCCTTTCCAATCCCTCTCTCGAGACAGTTTATTTCTCGAGACGGTTTCAATCCAGGCACGTCTCTTCGGAGATGATAAGCCCCCTTTCCAATCCCACTCTCGAGACAGTTTATCCCTCGAGACGGTTCCAATCCAGGCACGTCTCTTCGGAGACGGTAAGACCCCTTTCCAATCCCTCTCTCGAGACAGTTTATTCCTCGAGACGGTTCCAACTCAGGCACGTCTCTTCAGAGACGATAAGTCCCCTTTCCAATCCCTCTCTCGAGACAGTTTATTCCTCGAGACGGTCCAAGTAGCGAAACTACTCACAAAACCGTTAGGGTAGCGGAAATACTCACAAATAGGTCGATATGGGGAATTGCCAACAAACCCCTGTGTCACGATGACCGTCGTTAGAGTGGCAGAAACACTCAAAACCCAAGTCAATACTAGTGTCTGTTAGCCCACTTCAGTGAAAAATGACCAAAATGCCCTTTGGACCTTTTTCGAGACTTTCCGGTCAAGATGACCAATTTGCCCCTAGGCATCCGAATGCCCCAGGAACCACACCGGCTCTGGGTATCAAACCGGTAACCCTCTGAGATTTCTTTTTATAGTACTCTCCACCTTCCTTTATCTTTTCGGATTATTCTGAGTCAGTTCCGGCCAACCTGGTACAAAATAACCATTTTACCCTTGGTGGGCCGGTCTCCTTTTTCGACCACACCGACTCTGGGTATCAAACCGGTAACCTCCTGAGACTACTTTTTATAGTGTTCTCAACCTCCTTTTACCTTTCCGGATCATTCCGAGTCAATTCCGGCCAACTCGGTGCAAAATGACCGTTTTGCCCCTGATGGGCCGGTCTCCTTTTCCGACCACACCGGCTCTGGGAATCAAACCGGCAACCTCTAGGAACATTCTAAATAATGTTTCTAGATCCCAAGTCTTCTTCCGGGACAGTCCGAGTTCGCCCCAGCAGCTTCCCGGTCTGATTGACCGTTTTGCCCCTAAGGACCCGATCAACCTTTTCGACCCATCTTATCCTCATTTCTCAAGTCAAATACCTCTAGGACACTATTTTAAGTGTTCCTGCTCCTTTCCAACCTTCCGGGTCATTCCCGGCTTCTTCAAATCATTCCCGGACTTTCCGAAGTCACTCCTAGTGAAGCCAGGCTAAAAATTGCATGGTAGTCACTAGTACAGGCGCCCAAATCTAGTCAAAGATACGTTGCTTGCCGACCTTAAATGTTTCCTAAGTGGCTGGCGCCCCTAGTAGTGGCGTCAAGCCAAAAATTGGCCTAGCGCCACTCCTAGTGGCGCTAGTGTAAACTTTAGCCTGGCGCCACTGCAACAGGCGCCAATGTTGTCCAACCTCTATAAATACAGAGCCTCTTCCAGTGTTTAAGGGATCCACAAATTCAACCTAAAAATCATATAATTCGATATACAGAGCTCGAGTACCTCCTAAACCCTAGCCTCCCTAGGTTTTCCAAACCCTAGCCACCATACACTAAACCCTAGCCTCCTATACACCCCCATACACTCATACACTAGCCTTCAACCCTCCTTTGAAGACTTGAAAAGCTGCAACCTAAAGCTTGAAGACAACTCTTGAAGATTGAAGACAAAGATCAAGACAAAGGCCGAAGATCGAAGACAAGCAAGGCGCGCAAAATAAACAAGACATACGGTAGGCTCCCTATTTAGATTTTCGCACTTCCCCCCTCTCTCTTCTCTCTCCTAACCCACTTAGGTTTTCTCTATTTTAATCCCCCATCTCTTTCCCCGCTTTCTTTGCATGCTTGAAACAAGGGGATTCCTGGTCAATGTGTAGGATTGGGCTATTGGAGAGTCACCGTGTCGGGGGCTTTCTTCTAGTCTAACCAGAAACCACGTGGGTCCAGCCCCCTTGATTATGTGGTGAAGCCTTAGCCTTATATGTTCACGACCCCAAATTGCAATGTGCATATCATAGTCTTGCATCTTCCAAAATTCGTTTTCAAACTCGTTTTCAAATTCGTTTTCAAACTTGTTTTCAAAATTGCATCAAAATCTCTCTTTCAAAAACTTGTTTTCAAAACCACAATTCTAGAGTGATTCTAGCCTTTCCATGGCTAGGGTTACTTTAGGAAAGTGTTACATTAAAAGTGACTTTTATGGTCTATATTTTCAAATCTTATTGTTTTTCAAAACCGCTTTCCTGAAGTGGTTCTATCCCTCTTATGGTTAGAATTGCTCTAGGAAAGTGAGATGTTTTTACTCCTTCTAAAAACTCTCTTTTCAAAAAGTCTTTCTTCCTAAAAATCTCTTTTTCAACATACTTTCCTAAAACTCTCCTCTTCAAAGTTGTTTTCAAAAACTCCCTCCAAAATCTATTTTTCAAAACTCCCTTTTTCAACTCCTTTCCAAAATCCTCTCCCTAAAATCCACTTTCTAAAAATGTTCCCCAAAAATCTTTCCAAAAACTCTCTTCAACAATCTTCAACCGAAAACCTTCCTAGAAAAACTCTTTCCAAAAATCTTTCCAAAAACTCTCTGTCCAAAATTTTCCTTCTATAAACTACTTCCTAGGATTCCCTTCTAGAAAACCTTCGTTTCTAAAAACACACTTTCCAAAAACTCCTTCCTAGGATTCCCTTCTAGAAAACCTTTATTTCCAAAAACGCACTTTCCAAAAACTCTTTCCTTAGAGTCCAAGTCAAGCCCTAGAACCCACAATTAGGAAACCCTAAATTTTCTTCCCAAAAACATGGTTTTCAAACTTTGCCCAAACCTAGGTTTCCAAAACCTCTAGTTTTCACATCCAAACTATACATGTTTCTAAAACCTCTTTTCTACGTCAAAACTATAATTTTTCAAAACTAGGGTTTCTAGAATCTCCCTTTCCAAATACTTGTCAAATCAAATCTTCCTTTTAAGAAACCAAATCCAATCTCCCCGTTTAGGAAACTAGATCCTATCCTCCGTTTTTTGAAACAAAATCAAACCTTCTCTTTTAAAAACAAATTTCAATCCTTTCCTAATCCAACTTTTTCTTAATTCAAATCCTTCCTAAACTTTCACTTCCCTAAAGCTTAAGTTTCCAAAACTTGAATATAAAAATCCTTCCTAAATTTTAAAACTCAACTTTCAAATATTTCCTAATTCAACCCTCTCCTAATTCTACCCTCTTTTCAAATCTTAACTTTTCAAATCTAAGCTTTCAAACTTTTCCTAACCTTAAACCTTTCCTAATCTCAAGATTTTTTTAAAAACTCTAAAATTTTCAAAATCTTAAACTTTCTAAATGTCAAATCTTTCTAAAATTCTAAGCTTTCTAAATTCAAAACTTTCTTAAGACTTTCTAAATTTAAAACTTCCTAAATTCTAAACTTTTCAAATTTCAAATCTTTCCAAATTCTAAGCTTTCCAAATTCAAAATTTTCTTAACTTGAAACTTTCTAAATTCTAAGCCTTTCTTAGACTAAACTTTTCATAATTCAAAACATTTCTAAATTCAATACTTTCCTATTTCAAAGCTTTCTAAATTCCAAACTTTCCAATTTTCAAAACTTTCCAATTTCCAAACTTTCTTAAATTTCAAACTTTCCTAAAGTGAAAACTTTCCTAAAATTCTAAACTTTCCTAAATTCAAAGCTTTCTTAATTTGAAATTTTCCAAAAATTAAACTTTCCAAAAATGACACTTTCCTAATTCGAAACTTTCCTAATCCAAATCTTTCCTAAATTCCAAGTTTCCAAATCTTTCCAAATCTTCGAAATCCAACATTCCAATCCAATCTCTCTTAATCTCAAGTCTTTCCTAGGTCTCCTATCTTTCCTAAGTCTAGGTTTTCTAAACATCCATCTTTCCAAAACCAAGTCTTTCCAAAATCAATCTTTCCAAAGCAATTCCAATCTTCTCAATTTCAATATCCAATCTCCTTTTCTAATCTCAAATCAAATCCAATTTTCAATTCAATTTCTTTCTTCCAATCCAATCTCTCTCTTCAAATCAATCCATTTTCAATCGGACTCCGATACGAACTACGACTGACCTGATTCCCCCAAAGGGATACGTAGGCAAACTTCATAGGTGCGGTCATAACACTTTTCAAACTTTCAATCTCACCCTCATGGGTGCGGTTTCCAAAATCTTTCCAAATCTCAAATTCCAATCTATTTTCAAAATTTCAATTTCAAAATTTCTATTTTCAAATTTCTATTTCCAAATTTTCAAACTTTTCAATTTCAATTCTATCTCTTCAAATCTCCTTTCAAATATATTTTTCAAGTCTCTTTTCTTGCACTTGCATATCATGCATCATAATAATTTATAAACATTGATTTTCAAAGTGGATAGGATTGGCCAATAGTTAGTTGAAGACTCTCATAGGTGAATCTAGGGTAGATTGACATGTAGGTACCGAAAGGGCGGGGTAGGGTGATGGCTTAGTGCGTCTTCCCTACACGTAACCAACCTCCGAACTTCGATCACTGTTTTCAAAGACCAAAAAGGAGTTATTTTTCAAAAAGGGCTAAATATTTTCCAAAGATTGCCAAACTACCTGTTTTCTAAAAAAAAACCCTCTCTTGAGGATGTTTTCCAAAATCGTTTTCCAAAAACCCTAAGTGTAGTCTTCGGATTATTCTTAGTTTTTAGGTGACCTAACTCACCTTAATCAAGTTAGGTGGCGACTCTGAATCTTTTTCAAAAGCCCTTTATTCAAACCAATTTTCAATTCAAACCTAGTCGCACTCATTCTTTTAGGAAGGTGAGTTCTAACGAGAAAATACAACATTTTTCCCGCTTGTGTGAGTATTCCTTGGGCGCGACACTCGGCAACGGTGCCAAAATTTGTTGTGCTGTCGCAGGCATCCAAAAATAAAACCGATACCCGAAAAAAAAATATGTAGTAATGCAAGTAAGGATCGTTCCCACGGAGAGTGTTTAGCCTAGGTTTACGCTATGTGAACAAGGATTGGGGGATTTTGGATTTACTAAAAACAATCTTAATAATAACAACTACGAGACAATTCATATTGAAGTGTTGAAATCAATCAAAAGAACAAACCTTGGTCTAGGTCAACATCCACCATCAGAATTTACAACTGATCATTGATGCAAGCATATCAATTCACTCTTTGAATATTCATTGTTGGAACTATTTTCCTATCTCTCCTTAGTTGTAGTTAATTAGAAACAAGCGATCTGATTAACCCTAACTATTAAACAACCCAGGAAAAGTACACAAGGTTTAATCTAGCAGCAGCCTTAAGAATTAGAGAGATCGATGAAACTAAACAACACAAGCACAAGCAGGTGCATTTAATTGAGTCGAATGCCCTTCCCAAGATATAATAATTCCCAACGCTGTAAATCATTAAATCTCAGTTGCTTTGCCAAATCAGAGGAATCAAACAATTACGGATTTGATATCTAACTCAGCAGTAGATTGCAATGATTAATAAACTAGTAGGCCTCCTAACGATTAAACAAGACAATCATGAAATAGGTATAGAACAACATTCAATACTCAAAACATAAATCGAATAATGAAAACAAATTAGATCTCACAGTTTATCATTAATTCTGAAGTTTCTGTCTCCTTTAACCAAGATTCAGAGTTTAGTCATGCAAGGCCATGAAAACAGCTCAAATAATGACCTTGAATAATACAAAAAATGTCAACAACCCTAGAAACAAAACAGTCCCAACTTTTATAGGCTTCTGAAAATCTGCAACTGCGCACGACTGTTCGAACACCCTTGCCACCATTCGAACGCATCGAACTACCGTTCGAACGATATGTCGAACGCACTTCGAATGGTAAAACTTGCTCTCTGAATCTTTCGAATGCTCTTCGAACCTAATCTTAACATGTATCCGTTTGACGTAGCGTTCGAACGCATCTACTACCGTTTGAACGCCTCTTCGAACGCTGCTTCTAATCTCGCGCGAATTTACCACTTTTAAGCTAGGATCTTCTTCCTGGGCATTTCATAGCACCCTAAGTCAAAATATAAGAATAGTGAGTATCTTTAGGTATCAAATAAGTATAAAAGATTAAATATTAAGGGAGAAAAATATGACATTTGCATTCTCATCAGTTAAAGAAGAGATTGCAAGGATGAAGGATGAACTCCCCTCAATCAAGGATGCGACCTTCAAGACTGGGTTTAACAAGGCTGGGGGTGACTATACTCGACAGATCCTGGGCATGACAAATGGGATCTTCAAGGACGGCTGGATAGCAGCCCTTATGCCTATGAGGTTTCACTGGCGGATCGCTTATGGAAGAACATTCCCTGGTCGCTCCCTGATGAGGCCATCCTAGAAGACAATGACATTAACCCTTACGAAAGTACGCAGGGCAAGGGCACCGGAGTTGCCAATGTTACTACAGTTGTTGGCAATGCTAAAGTTAGGAACGCTGCAGAGGGTTCTAGCAACACTGGAGTTGGTAATGCTGCCGAGGTTGTTGGTGATGCCTAAGTTGGTAATGTTGTTGGGATTGCTAGAGCTTATGTTAGCAATGTCATCCTACCTGCTATAGAGGTTGTTGAAATAGCTGGCGAAGCGACACTTGGGGATCCAACTTTACAGTTTTAGGATGGCTTCATCCTTTTCTATCTATTTTGGTTCCTTCGTACTTTTTTGTGTAACCCAATTTTTTACATTTGGTTTTTATTCTTGTTTTGGCCTTCATTGGCTGACCTACCCAACTTAGACAAAACCAAGCTTTTACCCCTGATTTTTTGTTTTGGCCATCATTGGCCGACCTACCTAACTTGGATAGGACTAAGGTTTTACCCCTAGTTTTTTCTTTTGTTTTTCTTAATATAAGAGTCATTGAATCAACACTGCTTCATTAAAGGTGCACAACTTGTGCAGATAGAAAGAACATTAAAGTCAGCTTTCTACTGATAGAACTTTTTGAGATTGTTTGCATTCAATAGTCAGGGTAACTGGTGCCCTTCTTCAATAGTCTCTATCCGATATACCCCTAAACTGACTTGGGATGTAACTCTGTATAGACCCTCTTGTTTCGCAACAGATTATTTCACCAACTCAGGGGTATATCGGATAGAGACTCTGTCGCGACGATGAAGAACCTCTTGTTTCCTAAAGCTCAGGGCAGAGGGCTGACTATGTCCAATCCCCATTGGGCAAAAGGCCAGGGGCTGGTAATAGTTGTGAGGTCTTCGGCTAGTTAGTGGATTAATGGTGAGAACTTTTGGCACTTCTCACACATCAGTATATACTGAGCTACATCCTTTTGCATATAGGGCCACTACTATCCC
Source organism: Euryodendron excelsum (assembly GCA_033060915.1). Classification (NCBI taxonomy): domain Eukaryota; kingdom Viridiplantae; phylum Streptophyta; class Magnoliopsida; order Ericales; family Pentaphylacaceae; genus Euryodendron; species Euryodendron excelsum. Next base: position 45,345,561 of record CM065378.1, on the reverse strand, counting down.
TGTAAAGGCAACCAATCCCCCACCGACATGACTATCATAGATCCCTTCATGGACTTCAAACAGACTGCCCTGCACTTTGTCTAGGTGAACGCAATATAAGAAAGGTCCCGTAAAAGATCTTTTATATAGCTACTTGCTAGCTGACAGCCAGTACTTTAGGGACTTATGCTTTATTCTCCTGCCTCGTTCTTGTCCTCAGGCAACTCATCTTTGTCGAGGTAGGTAGTGATTGGATCTATCCAAGATGGTCATAGCTGTTCGATGGCCAGTATTTGCTCTTCTTCCTAAAAGATGCTCGAATTGGCCAAGGTCTCAATGTGGATTATTCTTTTCCATCCAGACTTCAAGGCCACTATAAGTGTTGCCAAAGGATCAGCGTGGGCATGGTTGTCATGACCGATCTGGCATATCTTGTATTTATTAAACTTCTTCAGCAATTCATGTGCCTTTACCAGGTATTGTGTCATCCTATCATTCTTTGCTGCATATTCCCCCATAATTTGGTTCATCACAAGCTATGAGTCTGAATAGACGCTTATCTAGGCAATATTTAGCTCTATAGCTCGACGCAATCTTGTGAGTAGAGCCTCGTATTTTGACTCATTGTTTGAGGCGATGAACTCCAATTTTATAGATTGTTCAATTACCATGCCATCTATTGTGATCATAACTATGCCCGACCCTGCCCCCTATCATTGGATGCTTCGTCTACGAAGAGTTTCCAATGATCAGCAATCTCCCATAGCTCTAACGTGGGATCGTTCTCTGGTAGCTCGGCAATATGTGTTGGATTGGCTTCCTATGGCAGTTCAACAGAAAATTTAACAATAAAATCAGCAAGTACCTAGCCTTTTACCGCCGATCTAAGTTGATACTTGATGTCAAACTCGCCTAACTCCACCGCCCACTTTGCTATTCTTCCAGAAACGTTAGCTCTTTGGAGGAGTGGTTTCAACTGATGATTAGTGAGGATAATAATAGTATGGGCTCTAAAGTAGTGCACCAGTGTGCGTGATGCCATCACCAATGAAAGTGTCAGCTTTTTCAGAAGCAAATATCTTGTTTCTACCCCTAGAAGAGTCTTGTTGACATAGTAGACTGGCTTCTATTATTTGTCTTGATGCTGAAGTAGGATGGAGTGGAAAGGAGTCGTGGTTGGGCAGGTTTTTGGCCCAAAAGGCAACCCAATTAGGGGGGTGAATTGATTTTTTCAAAAATTAAAACAATTAAGATTAATTAAAATTAATCTAATCAATAGAATAATAGTTCAAGATGTATGCAATACAACGTAAGCAATAATGAAATGAAAACAGAGCACAAGAAAGCACACCAAGAATTACAAAGGTTCAACCCCAACTTGTAATCTACATCCTCATCCCAAGATCCCCTTGAAGTCTTTTTCCACTATGCAATCTCTAATTACAAAATAGGAGCTGATTTCCAAAGTGCTCAACTCACTTTTACGCAAGAATTTCTTTCCAAGTTCTTCCAGCCAACAAGTGGTTTTGTCTAAGATCCACTTCAACTTACAAGTGTTTTTCTTTTACAAGAGAACACTCCAACTCTCACTTACAAGTATAAAAAAGATATACAAATAAAATACAAACTCTCTATAAAGAGTAGATGGGAATTGAATAGCTCACTAACTACCAACTTGAAGACAAAGAGAATTTTTAGATTTTTTAGCTCAATCAATCAGTGAATGTTGTATCTCTTGTCCATAAATGCATTTGGAGACTTATATATAAAGCCCTGAATTGATTTCACCCGTTGGGGGTTGTTGAAGCTTCATTAAATGCACGCCCAATTCAATATAATGTTTAAAAATATAGTCATTAGTCTCTAGGTGTTGACACTTGACTTCTATGTGTCTACACATCAATTCTACAGTCTCCAGAAGTTGCTCATTATCTCCATGTGTCAACACATCACCCAAAAATATCTTTCGTGCTTTCCTTGATCAGTTTAGCTTCAAATAATCTGGGGATGGTCAAAGGATCTTCTCTTTGGGGTATGATATTCTTCAAACAACACTTTAAGATCTTCAAGGAATCTTCTCTTTGGGTATGATGATACTTCAAAGTCTTCAATCCATTGTGATTATTCGAGAATATCTTCAATTCGGTTTGAATTGAATTCAATTTGGTTTCTTCTAAATTTTCTCTTGGATTCTTCAAGGAGTCTTTGCACATATAATGAATTCTTCATTTGAATTATCCTCAATCTCTTCGAGTTCAAGTCAACTTCATTGAGTCTTTAGAAGTTTGATGAAGTATACATTTGAGCACTCTCAATACACATTAACTTTTTTGAATCTTCGCAGCTTCAATGAAGTCTTCTTTTGAATTCTTTATAGAGACTTTGCAACTATGATGAATTCTCTTTCTGAACACCTTCAATCTCTTCGAATTCAAATCATCTTCATCGAGTCTTTACACACTTAATAAAATCTTCCTTTGAGCACCTTCAATCTCTTTGAATGCAAATCATTAGTTTAAAGTTTGAATGGGTATAATTGCTCTGTTTTGGTGCATGGCTCAAACTTGGAATATTGTGCATCCATTTTGATATGTATTAGACTTTAAGTCAAGCTCTAAGTCTAAATTATAATCTTTATTAATTTGCACACTAATTAAATACATTAGTGAACTAATACAAGGTTTAGTTATCATAAAAATCAAGGCGTAGAGTCAACAATCTCTTCCTTTTTAATGATGACAAAACCTTTGCAAAAACAAACGATATAAGATGAAATGAAATAGATAGAATCAAATTTCTTATCAGAGAAAATTCCCCCTTTGTTTTGCAACTAATGCTTACAAGAAAAAAAATCTTTTCTTTTGTTTGATTAGCAAAAACAGATCTCAATTTTCAAAAAGAGTTTTTATCAGTCAATTCCAAAACAAGTTGAGAAAAATAATTCCTTTATCATGTTACTCGCCCTAAGAACGTGCTCTATAATTCTTTATGTTCATTCTTCTCATTTAAGTTCATTCTTCTCCCCATTTTATTTCAATTCTTCTCCCTCTTTTTGTCAATTCATCAAAAAGAGAAAAATATTTATAACAAAAATAGGTACAATAGCAAAAAATCTTATAACAAGATAATTTGTATAAACAAGGAAGCAAGCAAAGCATTCAATCAACAAGGCCTCAAGCTACAACAACAGAGTTATATTTCATTCACAAAAAGATTAAAAAAGAGTAGTCAAGGAGTATTCATAAAAAATTATGAAAAAAAATATCTTTGAGGATGACATACCATACTTTAACCAAAAAAAAATGCATACATATGCAAGAATAAAAATACAAATGGAATAGAGAGAGAGGGGATATGGAGAAGAGAGGTCATTGGGGAGGGGCTGGTGGGGAGGGGGTTAGGACAAGGGGGTCGTCTGGAGTGTGGGAGAACTTCTTGCCAAGTTTATCCCTCATCCCATACTTGTGACCAAAAGTGGAAGGAGGAGCATCAAATTCTGTAATAGATGAGTCATCCTCTTGACCTTCCTCCTCTGCGTCTATCCCTTTTTCAGCATTCTTTCCTTCTTCAGCTTCTTGTGCCTCTGCCTCCCCACCTTCTCTTTCTTCTTTAGCCTCCTTCTCTACTTCTCCTTCTTTTTCATTTCCTTCATTTTCTTCTTCTTCCTCATCTTCTTCTTCTTCCTCTATCAATTTTTCTTTCCCATGTCTCAACATTTTCACTTCCTTTCTCAATTCTCTAACTTTTCTTTCCACGAAAAGCATTCTTGTGGTAGCCATGTCTGCCTTCTTGTTCAGTTTTTTGAAAGAGTCTAATACCTGAGTCATGAATGCATTCATTGCATTTTCACTTCCTTCAAGTTCTTGATTCAAGCTTTTCTTGGCACTCCATTGCCTAGAACTACTCCGGGAGGGCGCCTTTTCCTATGAGGTACTGCCACCATCAGATTTCTTAAGAGTCCATTTGTTATTTTTCAGAGTGTACCACATTCTCTTGCGAGTCTTTTCATTGTATTAATCACTAATGGCCTTGGGGGTCCTCTTTTTCTCATTGCTCAAATCAATATTGAAATGCTTGAAAACTTTTGTGAGGAAAATGCCATAGGGCAAACTGATTCTGGAAATAGTAGCCTTGCACATATGATCCAAAATAAATAGAGGCAAATCAATCCTAGAGTTAGTCAAATATGCCCAAAAGAAAAATAATTTCTTTTCATAAACATACTCATACTTTCCAATTTTGGGGGTGAAAATGGTGTAGGCAAAGTGATGAATCAACCTCAATTCTAAAGGCAACTCATTGGCAATAGGCTGTATACACTCATCCACTTCCTTCCCATAAAGAACTTTCAGTTGATCTTTTCTAGGAATATTATCTCTATAAACCTCTCCGCCAAGTTTGATTCCAAGAATCTGTCTAATCACAGCTCTATCCAAAGTAAAACTAATACCCTTAACATAACTTATAATGGATACTTTCCCATAATCTCTTTCAGCATCGGCATAAAAATGGGCAACTAAGTCAGGGTAAATATCATCCCTTAATGTAGTCATGGATTTCCAATCCAGATTAGCCAATTTAGTACTCAACTCAAATTCGTAATGATCAAAGAAATTGTAGTCCACCCATCTTTCATTAAAGACTTTTCACAAAAAAAAACTTGTATTATACCTTTCTTGTGCCTTGTCTTCATTGAAATACAACTCATTCCTTTCTAGGGCTGTTGAAGGTGTCGATTCTCCCTTCTTGCTTCTCTTCTTTTTCCCTTTATCTTTGCTTGAATCCCCTTTTGATTTCCTCTTCTAGCCTTTTGGTATATAAGTTGTAGATACATCTAGGACTTTTGAGCTTTTCTTTGGTTTAGGATTTTTCGGTGCCATGATGGAATCAATGAGGGTTGTAACAGGATGGGAACAAATCGATTTGGGGTTTATAAGGTGTTTAGAAGAGAGATTGAGATGGACGGTTGGTGACAGTTGGTTTGGTGCGAATAGAAGAGCGAAATAGAGAGAAGGAGGGAAAGTTTGAAAGTTTGTAAAGTGAACTGTTATAAAATATATAGACCCGACTCATGTGTCGACACATGTATGTCAACAAATCATTTTGAGTCCACTGTCGTGATGTGTCGACACATGAAAAATGGTATGTCATCACATGCAACTAGATTGGATCATATTGAGTGCAAGTGAATTCAGGAGATGGTTTTTCAATTTGGAGTTAGAATATGTTCTATTATGAGCATGCAATGAATTTTAAGAACTAGAAATGCAACTTATACAATCAATCAACACATTTATTTATAACAAAAACACAAATAATATGAGAATCACATATAAAACATAAATAATACATATTTCACTCAATTTTAACCAAAAATCAAGACATAGAATCACTCATTCCCAATTCTCTTCTTATCATGCAAATCCTATCTTCACTTAATGGTTTTGTAAAAATATCAGCCAATTGCATGTTTGTAATTACAAAATCAAATTCAATATCACCCTTTTGTACATGATCTCGTATGAAATGATATCTAATTTCAATGTGTTTTGTGCAAGAGTGTTGAATGGGATTCTATGTCAGGTTTATAGCACTAGTATTATCACATCTAATAGGAACATGATCAAATAAGATATCATAATCTTCTAACTGTTGTTTAATCCATAACACTTGAGCACAACAACTACCGCTTGCTACATATTTAGCATCAGTTGTGGAGAGAGCAACTAAATTTTGTTTTTTGCTATACCTTTTTTTTTTGCTAAGTATATATATATATATATATATATTTTTGCTATACCAAGACACAATCATGTTGCCTAAGAGTTGGCAAGAGCCACTTGTGCTCTTCCTATCGACTCTACTCTCTGCATAATCAACGTTGATGTAAGCAATCAAATTAAAGAATGTATGCTTTGGATACCATAGTCTAAGATTAGGTGTGTGCTTGAGATAACGAAAGATTCTTTTCACAACTATCACATGAGATTCTTTAGAATTTGATTGAAATCGAGCACACAAGCAACAACTAAATATTATATCTGGCATACTAGCAGTTAGATATAATAAAAAGGCTACCATGCTTCTATAAAGCTTAGTGTCTACTGATTTACCTTTCTCGTCGCTATCTAATTTTGTTATGTTGCTCATTGGAGTACTTATAGGCTTTGTATTTTTCATGTCAAACTTCTTGATTAAGTCCTTGATGTACTTGGCTTGGTTAATAAAAATGTCTTCCTTTGATTGCTTAATTTGAAGATCGAGTAAGCAACTAAGTTTGCCCATCATACTCATTCGAATTCTCCCTGCATACACTTAGCAAATTCCTTGCAAAGCAACTCATTAGTAGCACCAAATATAATATCATCCACATATATTTGTATTAAGAGCATGTCATTGTTTTTTACCTTGATAAAAAGAATGGTATCTATTTTCCCTATTGAAAAACCTTTTTCAATCAAAAACTTGCTCAATCTTTCATACCAAGCCCTTGGGGCTTGCTTCAAACCATATAATACCTTTGTTAATTTGAAAACATGGTTAAGAAATTTTGGATCTTCAAATCCGAGGGGTTGCCTAACATATACTTCTTCATTAATAAAACCATTTAGAAAAGCACTTTTGACATTTATTTGATATAGTTTGAAATCTTTAAAACATGAGAATGCAAGTAATGACCTAATGGCTTCTAATCTAACTACCGGAGCATATGTTTCATCAAAATTAATGCCTTCCTCTTGGCTATATCCTTGAACAACAAGTCTTACCTTGTTCCTCACAACAACTCCAGTTTCATCCATTTTACTTCTAAAAACCCATTTAGTTCCAATGACTGGATGATCATTAGACCTAGGAACAAGGTATCTTACCTCATTCCTTTCAAATTGATTCAATTCCACTTGTATGGCATTTATTCAAAACTCATCATTTTTAGTATCATTAAAACACTTAGGTTCTATTTGTGATAAAAATGCAAGATGATTACATACATTTCTAAAAGAGGATCGAGTTCTTACCCCTTATGAAGGATCACCTAAGATTTGTTCCGTTGGATGGTTATACACAAACTTTCATTCCTTAGGTAGACCTTCATTGATCTCTGGTTGGCTTGTAGAGGATTCTTGCACTTCTTTCACCTTTGGGGGTTCTTCGTTTAAGCTTGGTTGAATATCTAATCTTTTCATATTTTGCTCTACCTCATCTACATCATCAGTTACAATATTTCCAGAAAGAGAGTTATGTTCATCAAAAATGACATGGACTGATTATTCAACTACTAAAGTTCTCTTATTAAAGACTCTAGAAGCTTTGCTATGTGTTGAATATCCAATAAATACACCCTCGTCAGATTTTGCATCAAACTTGTCGAGGTTGTCTTTATTGTTATTCAATATAAAGCACTTGCATCCAAAAGCTTTAAAGTATGAGACATTTGGTTTCTTATCTTTCCAAATGTGATAAGTCCTCCATCCTTTGATGAGAGAAATGTGAATTGTGCTTCATCTCCCCTCATGTGTCTTGACCATCCACTATCCAAGTACCAATGGTCTTTTTGGATTTAGCTTAAAGGCATACCTATAAAAGAGTTCATTTGACTTTAGGTACCCAAACCATTTTGGGTCCTTGGGGGTTAATCCTTAATAGCCTTTTAGGGACCCATGCATTGTTACGAGAAATAGATTTTTGCATAGTATAACATCTACTAGCAATGTGTCCTAGTTTATGATAGTAAAAGCATGAAATCTGTAGTTTTCCAGTGGAAGAAACAAATCTGCCTTTTGAAAATTTTCTTCTTTTAAATGGATCAAAACCAAGTCCAGCTTTGTCTAGTGAGCACTTTTGTTTTCCTAAGATAACATCCAATTTTTCTTTTCCATTTACACATCTAAAAAGTGTTGTTTCCAAATGTTTAACTTTATTATTTAAAATTTGGTTTTCCTTTGAGGAATCCTTTGGAAAAGAGTTTTTCTTAATCTTTTCTTTCAAAACACAAACTTTATTTTTCAATACTTCATTTTCTTTTTGTAAGTCCTCATTTTCCTTAGTAAGAGTAGAACCCAGCTTTTTGAATTCGAAAAGTAAATCATCGAATGCATCTTATAGTTCATTAAAAGTAAATTGAGATGGGTTTGAATTTGATACCTCGTTGTCTTCCTCATGAGCCATGAGACAAAGATTAGCCACCTCTTCAGGTTTGGCTTCTTCTTCAGAGCCAGATTCTTCATCATCACTCCATGTCATTGCTGCCATTACCCTCTTCCCTTGGTTTTTCTTTCCTTTCTTTTTGAGCAGGGGGCATTCAACCTTTATATAGACAGGCTTTTCACATTCATAGCATATAATGGTTGATTCTTTGCTAGAATCTCCTTTAGCATCATACTTCTTTCCTCCTTTCCATTTTCTCTTTATAAACTCTCTAAATTTTCGTGTGATGAGAGCAATGTCTTCATCATCCTCATCGCTTGTTGAATCTTCTTCTTGGATGGTGGACTTGAATGCCACTGACCTTTTCTTCTTTTCTTCATCCTCTTCGGCATGTTGCTTTTGAGTAAGCTCATGTGTCATAAGGGAGCCTAAGAGTTCTTTAAGAGGCAATGTGTTGAGGTCATTTGCTTCTTGAATTGTCGTGACCTTGGCTTCCCAAGTCTTTGGCAAAGACCTTAAGATCTTTCTTACCTCCTCATTGTTAGGATACACATTTCCAAGAGATTTCAAACCATTAATAGTATCGGTGAACCTTGTGAACATTTCAGTAATAGACACATCCATTTTCATTTTAAACAATTCATAACTATGTACCAAGATATTGATTTTAGATTCCTTAACTTGATTAGTACCTTCATGTGTTACCTATAGTCTATTCCATATTTCTTTAGCTGATTCACAAGTGGAGATGCGATTGAATTCGTTAGGATCAAGTGCACAATATAAAATATTCATAACTTTAGTATTACATTGCAGCATTTTCAAATCATCCTCATCCCATTCGGATTTAGGCTTAAGGATATCAATTCTTTCTACTATTTTCGTAGGGGTTTTAGGACCATTCACTATAATTCTCCATAATTCATAATCTACCGATTAAATATAGATTCTCATTCTATTCTTCCAATAGTTGTAATTAATGCTATTAGACATAGGTGGTCCATTTGTGGATTAACCCTCACTAGGAGAGCTTCCAAAATTGGTTGCCATGAATCAATTCCTAGGATGTTAAGCCTAAAACAAGAATACAAGCTCTGATACCAATTACTGGCCCAAAAGGCAACCCAATTAGGGGGGTGAACTGAGTTTTCAAAAATTAAAACAATTAAAATTAATCTAATCAATAGAACAGTAGTTCAAGATGTATGCAATGCAATGTAAGCAATAATGAAATGAAAACAGAGCATAATAAAGCACACCAAGAATTACTAATGTTCAACCATAACTTATGGTCTACGTCCTCACCCCAAGATCCCCTTGAAGTCTTCTTTCACTATGCAATCTCCAATTGCAAAGTAAATGCTGATTTCCAAAGTGCTCAGCTCACTTTTACACAAGAACTTTTTCCCAAGTTCTTCCAGCCACCAAGTGGTTTTGTCCAAGATCCACTTCAACTTGCAAGTGTTTTTCTTTTACAAGAGAACACTCCAACTCTCACTTACAAGTATATGAAAAATATATAAATGAAATACAAACTCTCTATAAAAAGTAAATGGGAATTGAATAGTTCACTAACTACCAACTTGAAGACAAAGAGAATTTTCAGATTTTTTAGCTCAATTAATCAGTGAATGTTGTATCTCTTATCCATAAATGCATTTGGAGGCTTATATATAAAGTCCTGAATTGATTTCACCCGTTGGAGGTTGTTAGAGCTTCATTAAATGCGCACTCAGTTCAATATAACGTTTAAAAATATAGTCGTTAGTCTCCAGGTGTTAATACTTGACTTCCATGTCTCAACACATCAATTCTGCATTCTCCAAAAGTTGGTCACTGTCTCCATGTGTCGACACATCAAACCCATGTGTTGACACATCACCCAGAAAATATCCTTCATGCTTTTTTTTATCAGTTTAGCTTCAAATAATCTGGGGATGTTCAAGGGTCTTCTCTTTGGGGTATGATATTCTTCAAACAACACTTTAAGACCTTCAAGGAGTCTTCTCTTTGGGTATGATGATACTTCAAAGTCTTCAATCCATTGTGATTATTCGAGAATATCTTCAATTTAGTTTGGCTTTAATTCAATTTGATTTCTTCTAACTCTTCTCTTGGATTCTTCAAGGAGTCTTTGCACATATAATGAATTCTTCATTTGAATCACATTCAATCTCTTCGGGTTCAAGTCAACTTCATTGAGTCTTTAAAAGTTTGATGAAGTCTACTTTTAAGAACTCTCAATATATATCAACTTTATTGAATCTTCACAGCTCTAATGGAGTCTTCTTTTGAATTTTTTATAGAGACTTTGCAATCATGATGAATTCTCTTTTTGAACACCTTCAATCTCTTCGAATTCAAGTCATTTTCATTGAGTCTTTACACACTTAATGAAATCTTCCTTTGAGCAATTTCAATTTCTTCGAACGCAAATCATTAGTTTGAAGTTTGAATGTGTGTAATTGCTCTGTTTTGGTGTATGGCTCAAACTTGGAATGTTGTGTAACCATTTTGATATGTATTAGATTTTAAGTCAAGTTCTAAGTCTAAATTATAATCCTTATTAATCTACAAACTAATTAAATACATGAGTAAACTAGCACAAGGTTTAATTATCATCAAAATCAAGGCATAGAGTCAACACAGGTATCTTTTTAGATCGGCAAAGGATTGATCGCAGTCCAATCCCCAGTTAAACTGCTCTTGTTTATTAAGGAGCTGAAAAAAAATGGTTGGTAATTATCTGAAGATGAACCGGTTAAGAGCCGCTTCCATCAGAGTCAACTTCTGAACTTCTTTAATATTTTTTGGGGCTTGGATATTTTGGATTGCATTGATTTGTTGTGGATTTGCTTCAATTCCTCGATGCGTAACCAAGAATCCTAAAAATTTTCTCGAACTCACTCCAAACATGCATTTAGAGGCATTAAGCCTCATCTTGTACTTATTCAAAATGTCGAATACTCCTTTTAAGTTGTTAAGGTAAAGCCTGCCGAACTTACTTTTGACCACCATATCATTAATGTATACTTTAACAGCACTGCCGATGTGTTCTTTAAACATTTTTGTGACCAGTCTTTGGTAGGTAACACTGGCATTCTTCAGCCCAAAAGGCATAACTTTATAGTAAAAAATACCCTTCGGGGTGATAAAGGCTGTCTTCTCTTGGTCATTTTCATGGAGTGGCATTTAATGATACCCATAATAGGCATCAAGAAAGCTCATTCTTTCATATCCTGATATTGCATCCACAAGTTGGTCAATATTTAGTAGAGGGAAAGGGTCCTTAGGGCATGCCTTGTTTAGGTTTAGTGAACTCCATGCATACCTTCCACTTACTGTTCTTCTTTTTCACCATAACTGTGTCAAACAGCCAGCATGGGTAGAAGACTTCTCTAATTACTGCATTTGCGTGTTTTGTAGCTACCCTCCTCAATTACTGCATCTAAGTGTTGTGTAGCTAACCTCCTTCATTTCTGCACCACAGGTCGGCACTGTGGGTTAACATTGAGTCTATCAATTCCTAGCATGTCATAAGGGTTCCAAACAAAGATTTCAATATAGCGCGTTAGCAGCTCAATCAGTAATTTTTCTTTATTTTTGGGCAAGGATGTGCCGATTACAACACAACTGTGTTGGATAGCCAACATGGGTAGAATACTTCTCTAATTACTGCATTTGCATGTTGTGTATCTGCCTGACATCATCAATAGTGGGCATGTCTTCATGGAGCCCCATCATCTGGACTTTGCCCACTTTTTCCTTTCTAGCACAAGCTACCAGAAAACACTACTTTACTACCGCTTGATCTCCTTTGATTTCCCTGACTCCTTCAGGGGTTGGGAAGCGAATTAATTGGTGGTAGGTGGATGGTATGGCCTTCATATGGTGCAGCCACGTCCAACATATGATTGCATTGTAGGGGGATGGTACATCAACAACTAAAAATTAAGTTTAAAATGTAATTCCTCTTGCAGCCACAGGTATGGTCACCTTTTCCAGCGGCGATACCGAGTTTGAACTAAAGCCGATTAGGAGGTTGAGAGATGGTTGTAAGTCGGAATCTTTTAACTCCAACTTCTTAAAGAGATCATAATACATGACCTCAGATGAGCTTCCTTAGTCAATTAGAATTCTCTTGACGTCGTAGTCCCCCTGTCGTAATGTCACCACTAGTGCATCATTGTAGGGCGTCTAAACTCCTACTAAATCGCCATCAATAAAAGTTATAGCCTCAGTACTTCTGCCGACCTTAACTTTCTTGGTTGGGGGCTCAATTTGCATCACATGCCTCAAGTGTACTGCTTTTTGAATTTTTGCTCGGTACTTGTTAGGGTCAACATGTGTTGAACCTCTAATCCGTGCAATACTGCAATTACTCGGGGTGGCTTTATCTGTGCTTCCTTCTATGGGGCACCATCTTGCATGCTTTGCTCAGCTTTCTTCTTAGTCTTTTCTCAGTCAATGTACTGGTCAAGGTGGCCAGCTTTTGCCAGTTCTTCCAAGTAATTTTTGAGGTGCCAACAATGCTCTATCTGGTGCCCCTTTTACCTATGGTAGGAGCAAAATTTTCTTTAGTCTCGAGCTATGGGGTCTCCTACCAATATCGGGGGCCACTTGAAAAAGGGCTTGTCCTGAATCTGCGCAAAATCTTGTAAATTGGGTCTTTAAAGACCGTGTTTAACTCCTCCAACCACTGTTCTACCCTGATCATTGTTTTGTTCTCACTGAGGCTTCTTATTCTCCCTTCTGTCTTTCTTATCTGATTTGTCGCCAATCTTCTCCTAAATTGGTTGTGCAACATCTTCTTTGACTATGGCGTACTGCTCAATTCTCAACATAAGCTCTTGTAACTCGATCGCTAGTTTCTTCATTAAGGATTGCCTCAACATGTGCTCCCTAGGAATGCCGATCTTGAATTGTACGATGGCTAATTGCTCACTGCACTCCTCAATTTTGTTATAGGCCTCCTAGTAGTGCCTTTCATATGCTCATAAGCCCTCTCTATCCTTCTTCTGTAGGGTTAGCAAGTTGTCTACCTCATTTGGCGGCTTGCTGTTTATAATAAAATGGGCGGTGGATAACTCGGCAAGCTGTCTCCAACTTGATATTAATCTGGATGGAAATTTGTCGAACCATCACAAAGCTACTTCCCCATGACTTGAAGGGAAATCCCGACACATAAAGGACTCGTCTCCGCTCCATAGTGCCATAATCTGCTTATAGTGCCGAACATAACTGACAGGATCAGACTTCCCATCATAGGCAATAAACTTCAGCAGCATAAACTTCCTAAGAGGTTAGGGGGCCTCAAGTTCCTCTGTAAAGGGAATAAACGCAATTTGATTAAGGGCCCTTCTAGCTATGTCGTGGGTCTTCTACCCCATAGGGCGCTTATCACGGTTATCTAGTCGCTCGTTCAGCCATCTTTCTCAGTCCTGCTATTCTGGCTCAACCCTTGCTGGATATTTTATGAGTGGGGTCTAATTCCTCCCATGATACTATTCTTCTTATCTATCCTTGTAACTTCTTGTACTGAAGGCGTGGCTTATAATTCGATGAGTAACAGGAGGACTGGTACTTTTGGAATTTGCTCTCCTTCTTTTATGTTGATCTGACGATATTTGACTACCCCGTCCATCCATTCTAACAATCACCCATCGCATGGCTTCAACCTGCAACCTGGAGTGGGCTATCTCTTCATCCCATTGTCGGAGTTCTTGCTCTGCATCTCCGGATGATAGATTACTAGGAAAATGCCCATTAGAGGGTGAAGGATTCAAATTCCTACAATAGCTCCTTCGGTGGTTTGAATTTTCTAACGTACTGTGAAGCCCGTCGTAGTTCTTCTTATCTTCTCTGCCAATTATCACTTGGGACTTATATCTCCGATCTTAACGGCCGACCTCACTGACCACGAGCTATACCATCTCGATTATCTGACAGATGAGTGTCCTCGTGACTTAGAACGTCTTAACTATCATTAATCTCCCTGCTGGTGGGCTCGACTCCTCTTCAAAAAAAGCTAGCACTCATCGTTGCTTGACCTGCCCACAAACAACACCAATTGTAAATAGATTTTTGGAAGGCCTGACTTAGCAAATGAACCAAATTGATAACCACGAGTAATTTGCAAGAGAAAAAGACAATGAGAATGCGTCGACCCTCTTTGGGCCAATGGAACTCTAATGATTAAGTTAGCAGACTTAATCATAATGACTCGAATAAAATACTGATAGCTAGAACTCAAGTGAACGTACCTTGCCTTCTTAATGGCATAACTTATTTATAGGCTTCGGAATGCTATATTCCCTCGAGGAAGTAGAATCAATTTCCTCACGAAATCTCTCCTTTTTGGGTTGGTTTAATGAGTTGGATTTATCCTTTATTTGTCCTAGTCCCGGTCAGCCTAAGATTCTATAGCCCCTAGACCTGTCTTTTTGGACTTAGTTAACCCTACCAGGCCTACCTTAGTGTTATTTAGCCCACAAAAAGTAGCATCGCCTTTTCTCTTATCAACTCTTTATATTCCATAATGCCAACCAGTGTCACCAAAAGGAAACAAAAATGGATATTGTATGGGGTCATAACACCCAAAATAATACCACACTCTTTCTTCATGACCTGCAATTTTATGTATAACTATATCCATTTCTTCTTGTTCAACTGTACCTTCAATTTCGATCCAAATTGCTGCAACTTGCAAAACAGAAGGAGAATTATACACTCGCTAGTCTAAACCTAGATTACATTTGATTATAAATCATGAGTATCTAAATTCTCTATATTCGTGAGACTTCTAAAGAACATAGAATATGGATTTTGAGAGAGGATTCTAATGAGTCTATTAGCGATTGAAGCTTTTAGTTTTTCAAAGCACTTCATTCTATTTTGTATTTTATGATCAATGTCATCAAAATAGAACTGCAGATGATGAATTCTGTCATTAGTAGATTGATGTTCATTAATGAAGTGACAAATCTGCCCTTATATCCTAAAGGTATAAATTCCTTGGTTTCTTTGACATAATTATTTATCGTACTTCACTCCAAAAAGTGTAAAAGGAAATGAACTATTGTATGTTTGAATATAAGTTTGGAATTCCTTTGCCTCTTCAGAATTTGAAAAGCATAAAATTTGGAGTTCTAGTGGAGTATCATTCATAGATAGCAAAATTTCTCCATTCATATAGTAGAAACTATCAGTTTCAAGATGGAATTTTTTACATCACACCACTTACAGGGATTTTGTAGTGGTAACACTGAAAACTCTGTTGGAACATCATACATTCTAAGATTAGTTCTTTTCCTTGATTGTGTAGCTACACATGGAGCACAACCTGAACTTAAATCTAATTTTACAAACATAAGTACTATTAGGTAATTCTTATCAAATTCTAAAGTTATAGGGAAATGACTAAATTTAAAAAAAAATCTATCATTTTAAATAAATGGCTATTTCAAGCAATAATGATTGTTTTTCATTGCGTATGCTTTCTGTCTTCTTTGATTTCTCTGATTTCTTTGATTTTTTTCTGTTAATAAGGTTATTTGACAAGAGGAATTATCTTATTTATTTAAGATAACAATTTTCTATGATGTTCTAATGCATAAGCTTAATAAAGAAATTGCATTTTATATTTAATCAGCAAATACCATAATATGTGCTTACCACAAGTAGGAGAATGGTGATCTTCCTATTGGTCATAGTCTTTTTTTCATTTCGTCATTTGAATTTTATGGATGAAAATTTATATGGAATGGTTTTTTGCTTTCGCCCACTAAACTGCAGTGTAACTCAAAGGTAACATATTATTATTTATTAATATGAAATGAAGTGGACGTGGAAAAGTTTCTATTATGATATTATGCAATATATAAAAACACATTAGACAAAATGAATTACTATTACACTGCCATTCAAAACTATAATAAATGAACATAGAGCTGATGTTTAACTGGTCAAAAGCAAATAATATAAATATTTCATTAACAAATTAGAGGAAAACAAAATAACAATAATTAAACACATGTATACATATATATAAACTATAAACAAGAGTAGAACACTAAAGCATGAACAGGATATTTCATAAATATATGAAATAATTGCAAAGATAAATATATCTTAAAAGATAAATACAAATTAAACATTTACAAGAACCTTTAGAAAAATTGATTTATAAAGAAAAGGTAAAAACCTGAAGCTCCAACAATTCACAAAAATGCAAACCTACAATATGAAAATCCGAATACTAATAGTTTTAGCGTAAGAAAATCAACAATAGGAGAAGAGTAGGAAATCACATTTAGCATGGTTTTGTGAGGATTCTAATTTTCACCAAGTGAAAACCATTTAACTACACATAAGGGAAAAAGCTGAAATAAAATAGCAGAAAAGAAACATAGCAAACTGAAAAAATTTTGACCTTAAATAAAGAAGGGAAATAGGAGAAGGAGGAAAAAATATATTAAAATTGTCTTCACTTACCTACAAGCGAAGAACCAGTTACTCTTTTTCTACTGTGTATTATCTTTCTCTTATCAAATCAGCAAAAGAAAACTGAACACAAAAGCATTAAGTGTAGATAAGTTTTGTATTTGAGAATAGTAATAACAACACAAATTAGTAACTAAATTAAAAAGCATAATACTAAATTTCACCAAAAAAGCAAAAGATAAAATATCAAACAATCCACTTCCACATAAGAACAGAAGTACGAGTTAATAAGCAAAACAGCAAATAAACAAAACAAAAAAACAAACAAAAGCTCTATGTATTAAATACAAAATAAAACATTTTCTTTTACTCCCAGTTCTTCATTATGCAATCAAAACAAACGGCTCCAAAAGAAACATGATTCACAAAGGAAATTATTTCTTAAAAGCACTGGCAAGAAACTAACATACACAAGAGCAAATAGAAAAATATACTATATTGTCAAAATATTAGATGAAAGAAATGATAAGTCAACCGATTTTTCATTTGGAAAGGAAAAATCACAACCAAAAGAGGGGGAAAACCTTAAAACCATGTTATTACCTAAAACTTCTACTGCTATTAGAAAGCAAAACAAAGGAAACGGAAAGGATTACAAGCAAGGAACCAAAAGCCAACAAAGAAATAAGAGCAAGAACAATTCATCCTATGGGCTTTCTCTTTTTTTAGGAGCAACACAATTTATTTCCATGGAACATAAACGAGAAAAAAAAAACCCATTAGCAAAGCTAAACCATATACAATACATTACCTATAGCCTCCGAAGAAATCGAAGAAGACAAAGCGAAAAAGCGAAAACCATTGAAAAATCCATCAATATAAAGCTAAAAAGAGAGAGAAAACATTTTGTAGAATACCGAAATAGGGTTTTCTTTAGCAAAGAATAGAGATAGCCACTGGTAGGTCAAAGCACTTGAGTCGTCTACAAGAGCTACGAGTGAAGAGATAAGCAATAACAAGTAAGGCCACTTCAGTGCTCTGCAAGAGCAAGGCATCCATCAGATTAACAATGTCCGTCACAAAGAGATATATATATATATATATATGAAGCAACAACCATCAAAATCCTTTCATTTCAACCAAAATTCCTTAAGGCATTAGGTTGAAGACCATAAGGGTGAGTTTTTGTATTTCGTATGAGAGGCATCACCTTATTTCAAAAAAAAATCTAATTGTTGCAGAAGATAGATGTTGGCCCAAAAGGCAACCCAAGAGGGGGGTGAATCGGGTTTTTCAAAAATTAATGGAAAATAAGATTAATTAAAATTAATCTAATCAATATAACAGTGATCAATCTATATATAAAGCAATGCAATCAAAAGTGAAATGAAAAAACCGAGCAATAAAAAGCACACAAAGAATTACCGAGGTTCAACCACAATTCGTGATCTACGTCCTCACTCCAAGATCCCCTTGAAGTATTCCTCCACTATGCAATCTCCAATTACAAAATGAATGCTGATTTACCAAGTACTCAGCTCACTTTTATATAAGAACTTGTTTCCAAGTTATTCCAGCTACCAAGTGGTTTTGTCTAAGATCCACTCAAACTTACAAGAGTTTTTCTTCAACAAGAGAACTCTCAAACTCTCACTTACAGGTGTATAAAGATGTATAACCGAAATACAAATTTTCTATCAAGGGTGGATAGACAAATAAAAGCTCACTCAATGAAGACAAGAAGAATGTTTAGATTTTTTTAGTTTGATCAATCAGTGGTGCTTGTTTTTCTTGTTTCTCTTGTATATAAATGCAGTTGGAGGCTTGTATATAAACTCCTGTATTGATTTTGTCCGTTAAAGGTTATTGGGGCTCATTTAATATAAGTCCAGTCCGTTATAACGTTAGAAAAACTAGCCGTTATCTTACAGGTATCGACACTTGGTTCCATGTGTTGACACATCTGGTCTGCATTTTTCAAATGTTGTCCACTATCTCCATGTGTCGACACATCAACTCCATGTATCGACACTTGATCATTCTGTCTTCAAATTTTTGGCTTCTGTCTTCATGTGTCGACTCTTCATTTTCATATGTCGACACATTGCCTAGAAATCTTACTTCTGTCATCAAATGATCAAGTTCAGCTTCAGCACTACTATAAGATCTTCAAGGAGTCTTCTCTTTGGGGCATGATGATTAATCAAAGTCTTTAATTCACCAAGGTTGTTTGTTTATTCAATTTGGATTGAATCTATCATTTGATAATCATCTTTTCTTGATTTCCAAATAGTCAGGACTTCATTTCATCAATGTTGAGCTCTTCTTCTTTGTTGCCGAGCTTTCTCTGTCATTGTCGAGCTCTTTCTTTCATTGCTGAGCTTTTTCTCTCATTTCCAAGCTTTCTCTTTCATTGTCGAGTTCTTTCTTTCAATGGGATCACTTCAATGAGACTTCTATAAGCTTGATGAAGTTTATTCTTGAACACCTTCATTTTCTCTAAGTACATATCATCTTCATTAAGTCTTTACATCCCAGATCAAGTCTTCACTTGGATTCTTTGTAGAAATTATGCAATTGCGATGAATTCTCTTCTCAAACATCTTCAATCTCTTCGAATGCAAGTTAACTTCATTAAGTCTACACATACTTGATGAAATCTTTATTTGAACATCTTCAATCTCTTCGAATACAAGACATTTGTTTGAAGTTGGAATAGGTGTCATTGCTAAGTTTGGTACATTGCATGACTCTTGGAGTGCATTGCCTGATCTTAGCTTGTTATATATTCACTTTGACATATATTAGACTTAAAGTCAAACTTCTAAGTCTAAATTATAATATTTATTAATCTGCACACTAAGTAAATGCATTAGTAAAATAACATAAGGTTTATCATCAGAATCAACATGGGGATCAATCTTAAGTCAACAATAGATACATAGGGTTTATTGGTTTTCGCGAGGATATGTTTAGAAAATATATATTTTAGCCCAAATTTCCAATATCACACTCAAATAGAAGAAAACAAATAAAAAAATAAAAGGGTTAATTAGACATTTGATTCAATCCAAAAAAAATTGACGCCTGTTGCATAGGGAACCCAAATTGTATGAAGTGATATGCATGGTTTTTCTCCATATTACCCTTCAAAGACACCAACATACAAACAACAAATAACACAAAAGAAAACCAAAATGAAGGATAAAAGAGGTATGTCGCAGAAAAAGAAAAGACATTCATAAAGTCATACATGTATAAATATATATCTTCAGTGAAATCCCACGACCGCTTCAACACATCTAGTGCATAGACAAAGCAACAAGCACAATAAATATGCAAAACCAAAGGCAAAAATGTATATTCACAGAGGATGAAACTTTGCTTCGACGCTTTATATATATAGTATGGATCTTCAGTGAAATCCCACTGCTACCCTTCAACACACCCAGCGCACAGACAAAGTACAAGCAAAATAAATATGCAAAATCAAGGGCAAAAACATAAATACACAGAGGACAAAACTTTGTATGGGCGCTTTCTATATAGTATGAAATCATAAGTAACCCTAAAAAGTTCATTCTAAATTTATTTTTGGGCAAATTACACTAATGGTCCTTACAATTTAGCTTTAGTTTCACTTTGGTCCTTATAGTTCTAATTATAACAAATTTGCCCTTTAATTTTGCAAAATAGGCACAATTGGTCCAATTGATAACTGTTGCAAATTATTTGGATGGAAAAACATAATGTGTTGTGAACGTGAAGGTACCGTCACACTAGGAATTTTCATACTCTAGAATATCTGAAGGCATGAACTGCTAAACAAACACGAGACTAGACAAAAATAATTTGATAATCAAACACTTATACTCCAAACTTTAAAAAAAAAATGACATCTCTACATTGGATCGCTTAAACTAAACTAAATTACAAAACTTAAACTTACAATCTTAAATTACTGGGGTCCCTCAAGCCATCAGGTACGATGATGTTTTTCTTCAAGTAGACATCTGAAATATTTTTCATAAAACGGGGTGAGCTATAAAGCTCAGCAACAGTGTAATATCCAACAACTCAATAAGTTTGAATTAAAAAATTCACAAGGTAATAGAACAATTATGAGATAGTTAAGAAAACAATTATACTATCACAAAATAGTTCACAAATTTCTTATTTAATATCTGTACAGGTATATTCCAAAACAGCTTTGAGTCATGCTATTAACTTCCCAACATGTTTCCTTTTCAATTTAACAAGGCTTAGTGACTAGCCAACAAACTCCACACCGCGTCCGGAAGCATCATCCTTGTTTTCTGGCATACCACACAGGCCTGACAATAAGGCTCTTATGTCATCCACTAGGCCGGAACACACAGCGCACCATAATAAAATTTTCATGCCACCCTTATACTTCGATATACCACATAGGTCTGGCAATAAGGCTCTGATGTCCTCCACAATACTAGGACATGTGGCTCAACAATTTTATATCGAACTCCCAAAATAAAGTTTGAAAATATTTATAAAACTATCTCATATTTGAAATAGTATATTGTTAAGTAATTATAAGACAGTTCCAAATACAGAATAAAATCATGCTTCACATATCATATTCTTACTTAACAGTTCAAAATATATAATTTGAATAAAATATCATATTGAAATTACTGGATCAGTACCCTCTACCTAGTAGTTCTAGTATTCAGTTAGTTTACAGTAAGCTTGCTCGAGTTTCATATAATTTTACCACAGTATCATCGCATGAAACTTTAGTTTCCTATCCTAATCATTGTACAAATGATGCATAGTCTTAAAACTCTACCCAACCCCCTCATGTAACTCTACATTACCTAAAATAGCTTCTAGGTCATTTTCAGATATACTTGGATAATTTCGTTTCAAGTCTAGACTGATAAAATTATTAAAAATATGAATAAATTTTGAAAAATTCTTAAAATTAATTTATAAAGGTTTTATTATAATATTTTAGCTTAAATAAAAATAATCATAATAGTTATTTTTCTTGAAGTTCAAATTTTATAACTTATATAAAGTGGTATTTGTTTATGAAAATAATTAAAAATACTTATTAAATAACAAAAGTACTTTTAAATTACTCACTCTCATTCCAACGTGTTTGAAATAGTTGAAAGAAGGGTAAATTACACTGATCATCCTTGAGGTTTCGTGAAATGTAAGATAATACTCCTCTCTTACTAACAATTACACTGACCTCTCTTTCTTTTAAGTTTGTGTAACATATACCCTAGGTTAGCTAATTGGATTAACGGATGTAACAAAATTACTTTTTTATCCTTACTATCTCACTTAAATTATTAAAACTTTTTTTTGCCTTCTCCCCTTTCCTCTTTCCTTTCTCCTCAAAGTTCATCACCACCATACCCAATCCCAAACCACCATAGCTTCCGACCAGCAGTCCCAACTCTACAAAACCACCATAGCCATCCCACCCCACCTCATCGATCACCACTTTACCCCTCTTCCATTTGCACGAGATAATCGCTACACCATAGCCACCCCCATTGGTGGATTACCAGTGCCCCCTCACCAATGTTACTAATCCCCCATCGCAAACTGCAAACGCACATGTATATACATATACACACCTTTTCCCTCATCCTCTTACCCACGCAGCCCACTAACATTGCACAACCCATCAACAAAGCACCACTTAGTCAGATTCAAGGCTTGTATTCTCTGTTTTCGGTTGTTCTTCTCTACCACTTGCTTTTCTCTTCAAAAGCATGAAGTGGATAATTACAATAAATGCTTGGTAGTGCAAGAAATCAAACAAAGCCCACGATTGTAAACTTCCAGATTGGGGTTTTCCCTTTAAATTTCTGCACTTTCTCTAACTAAATTTTCTTTTGATCTGATTTGGGTTTGGTTTGAGGACGGTTTATTTTAATGGAAGGGTCTCCTGCTTAACTCTATCACCACAGTTTTCACTAACCCCTGTTATTGGGTGATGGTGAGGGTTGTGGGTTTACTCGGTTGTGGGTGTTGCGTGATGGTGGTAGAGGCTGTGTGTTTAGTCAGTTGTGGGTGGTGGATTGATGTGGTTGGGGGTGGTTCTGTGTAAGGACTTGGCAATGAAGGTAGTCCGGTGAAGGCTTGAGAATGGGAGTGGTGGCTAGAGATAGGAAGACAGAGAGAGTAGAGATGGTGATGAAAATGGATGATGAAAAAAATAAAAAAAAATAAATATTTTTATTATATATTTTGTTAAGTATATTAGTAACAAGAACGAGTGTTACCACTTGATTGGGAAAGAAATCAGTAATTTTTCAATCAAAAAAAGAAAAAAAATTAGTAATTTGACTATTCAAAGAGTCCCCCAATTGAATGACACTTGCAAGGGTGAAATGGGAATATTGACAAATAATAGCATGACATCAGCATTTTTTGGTTTTTTTTTTAACGGCAATTTGAAGGAAGGGTAAATATGTTACACATTCTTAAAAGGAAGGAAGGTCAGTATAATTATCAGTAAGTGATGAGTACTATCTTACATTTCATAAAACTTCATTACCCTTGAAAGAATTGATACAATAATTTTCAAAAGTTCATAATTTGATAAAATCTCATTTTTTGGTGTATTTTTCATTTACAAAATTTATAATAAATATCAAACATTTCTGAAAGTGACCAAACAATACATAAAGCTCATATAGGACCCACTGATCCAAACGGAGAGCAAAAAAGATTGTCTACGCGCTCGCATGGGCCACAACTGAGCTTTTGTTGAGTTTTTGTTCATCTCCTTCAATCTCTATTCGCGGCCAGATTTGATAGCCTTAGTAAATATGCCGTGTCTCCCTCAATTCGTAATGAAATTAAGTGATTTTTGAGTCAACATTATACTACTCGAAGAGACCTACAACTTTCATGTTTTAAGCTTTGTCAATAGAGGTCGTTTGAGCCCTTAAAATGGCTCCAAAAATGGGTTGGTCTACCAAGATTTTTTGGATAGACCTACAACTCCGGTTTTCTCCTAAATCTCTTCATTCTAAGGTGCTTTAAAGTCATGCATGGCTATTCTAACATATATATTAGTTGTCCTTAGTATTTAATTGATTTAAAATCTAAAAATTGAAGTCATTTCTTGCATGCAAATTTAAACGCCCAAATTTTAGTAAAATGGAACTCATTTTCATTCTAGACTTTCTGGAACTCCAAGACCAGTAATAAAACATCTCTAAACAATCCAAAAATATAATTCCAAAGACCAAAATATGATGCATGGCTTTTTAAACTATTAAGGTTTTAAGGTTCTACACCTTGCCCAAAAAAATGACTTTCCGACCAACTCCGGCCACTTAGTATAAAATAGTGATTAGAACAATATACCACAGTTTGCTGTGATTTGAAGTGGATTTGGACTATGAACTCAACTTTTCCTTTCATTTTCTCTAACTTTTTTTCACTTTCTCACCTCCCAAACACTTTCTCTCTCTATATTTGCCCTAACACGAATTAAAGTTTGTATCTGCAAATATTGTGCCTTTTATGGACATGCAATACATGGCTAGGACTCCCACATATGTAACACTTGCCTCCGAGTGTAAAACAAGTGTCCTAGGTGTCAAAGTGCAAATATTAAAAGTTCAATATTTACTATATATGTATTCTTATAATTTCTAACCCATAATCTTTTAAATTAGTTATGATCTACATTAATTACACTTTGCACATTATTCACATTTATTTAGTTACTTTAAGTAATTATTATCGCAGATAATTTAGACTTCATAACATTAATTTTTGGTTCATTTTAATAGAATTCTTTATTATCAATTTTCGTGCTTACACGGATAATATAGCGTTTAAAAATACCTGGGGTTACAATCTAACCCCTAAAACAAAATTTTCGTCCTCAAAACTTCCACTATTTTATTTTATATATATTTCATCCTTGCAATTATGTATTTATTCTAATCAAGCACTTGTATGTTTACATGGTACGCCTAGTTAGCATATAACATATTTTTCAAACTCTTATATCATCTGATTGTATTAAAGTATAAGACATATCTAACATACATAATATTATATAAACGTCTTGTATATACATACTTTTATAAATCGCACACAAACATGTCTCGCATAAGTATTTATTATGTGAACACTCCCAACTCCTATTATACAATTATATATCACTAATTATTTATTACAGGTTATACAGGTATAGTATTCATCACTGTATAGATACCTATCATGTAACATGGAAATATTTAATATCACGTATCACGTCAATGCACTTTCCATAACACATAGGGCTATACAAATTTCAAGACATGTATCACATACATATAACCAATCATAAAACATTTCGTACCATATTATAACATTAATTTTCATACCCATAACATAACTCATTACACCTTGTTTCACAAAATATCACATTTACACATTGTTTCACAAAATGTCATATTTACACCTTGCTACACATTATGCTGCACATACATACACCTTTTTCATAGTACATTACACTCACTATAGCTTCGTATAATAGGTATATATACATACTTGCAATGAGAATACACTTGTCATTACAAATGTCACATAAACATATTACACTTTATATAAATATTATATATTGCATAGGCTTGTGTCATATATAACATGGATACACATGAATTATCTAAGTATATATCATATGAGAACATAAAACATTACACATAAACAATTTACACTTTTCACGTATTACACACTCTTGGACATCTTAATTAGACCATGTTACGTAATCACATTAACACCACACAATATAACATAGGCATTTTGGCATCACCTCATATTATACAAATACATTGGCACCTCAAATACACACAAGATCACGTAAACAAAATTTTACTTCACGTTTGCATACTAGTATTATATACATAAAACATCTCATAAGTATATTATACCTTATGTACATATATTATATATCACTCAAATATATTACATATATTGTGAGAATTTATATGATCTATCACGTAGTTACATACTCTATCAACACATGGGCTTTATTACATTACCTTATATTACATAGTATATCGTATTGTATTTACATATATCATCACATCATCATAAATAGAACCATATAATATTACATAAACTCACCACATTTATAGTTAGATTTTCTTAAAGTAATCATTGTTTAAAATACTTGCACTTTAAAATCATACTCGAATAATAATTGACAAAGTTGTATATATGATTTTAATCCGTACAAGATCACTTTTCATGAATTTCTGCAAATAATAATTTCATTTATTTCCAGAATAGTAGAAACATGATGGGGTATTCTTATTCTACGAATTCATTATTTGAAATAAAAATTTTAACATTTACAAAATTACACATTATCATTTTATTACCACTTAAACAACTACACAAGTCCACTTAGTCATACTATATTAAAAAAAAATGAACTTAAATAATCAAACAAGATCACTTAACTTGACGACATTTTGTTTTCAAGTTCACCGCATATTATTTCACAATCTATAAAGATTCTAAACTTTTCAAGGTTAATCTCAATTTACATTGATATTTCTAGTTTAACTTAAGGTCATTCTTAAAATTTTCACTTAGTGATACTGTCTTTCACAGATCAAAATTCAGTCATGGTAGTAGTATACTTTATAACACTTATAATTAAAGTGTACTAGCTCTATAATTGTCTAATCCAAATGCTAAAATAGACATGTGAAAATTACCAATCAAATTTACTATGAACTACACAGCCCTACTTTTTTCATCACTAGTTCAACATTGTTCCTACATGTACACTTGTGCATATAAGATCTACTCGTTAGCTCTGAAGTACATTTAGTTATTCCATATAAGGCTTGCAACTTAGTTTTGCTCACATAAGATCAACAACCTAATTTTGCCTACATACAATCAACAACCTAATTTTTGCCACATAAGACCTATTCACTAGCTCTGATACCAATTTGTCACATCCCGAATTTTTATACCTTAGAATATCTAAAGACGTGAAGTAACCTACTAAACAAACACAAGGCTAGATAAAAAAATAATCCAATAATCAAACACTCATACTCCAAATTTTAAAAAAAAATATACATCTCAGCGTTAGATCACTTAAACTTACAATATTAAATTACTAAAACTACCTCAGCTCCTATTGGGGTCCCTCAAGCCATCAGGTATAATGATGTTTTCCTTCAAGTAAACATTTGAAATATTTTTCATAAAATAGGGTGAGCCATGAAGCTCAACAGCAATGTAATATCCAACAACTCAATAAGTTTGAATTAAAAAATTCACAGAGTAATAGAACAGTTATGAGATAGCTAAGAAAAATAATTATAGTATCACAAAACAGTTTTGTAAATTTCTTATTCAACATCTATATAGATATATTCCAAAACAGCTTTGAGTTATAATATTAACTTTCCAACATGTTTCATTTTTAGTTTAACAAGGTTTAGTGACTAGCCAACAAACTCCACACCAAGCCCACGAGCATCATCCTTATTCTCCGGCATACCACACATGCCTAGCAGCAATGCTCTTATGTCCTTTACTAGGCCGGAACACACAACACACCATAATAAAATCTCTATGCCACCCTTATACTCCGACATACCACATAGGCCTGGCAGCAAGGCTTTAATGTCCTCAACAATGCCGGGACATGTGGCTCAACAATTTCAATTATCGAGTTTCGATATTGAAACTCTCAAAATCAAGTTTGAAAATATTTACAAAACTATCTCATGTTTGAAACAGTATATTTTTCAAGTAATCATAAAACAGTTCCAAACACAAAATAAACCTATGCTTCTCAGTTCTTGTTTAACAATTCCAAATATATAATTTGAACAAAATATCATATTGAAATTACTGGATCAGTACCCCCTACCTGGTAATTCTAGTGCTCAGGTAGTTTATAATATGCTTGCTCAAGTTTCGTATAATTCTGCTTAAGTATTATTGCATGAAATTTTAGTTTCCTACCCTAATCATTGCACAAATGATGCAGAGTCTTAAAACTCTATCCAAACCCCTCATGTAACTCTGCGTTACCTCAAATAGCCTTCGAGTCATTTTCGGATATACTCGGGTATTTCGGTCCAAATTCGGACTGATAAAATTATAAAAAATATGAATAAATTTTTAAAAATTCTAAAATTAATTTATAAAGATTTTATTATAATATTTTATCTTAAATAAAAATAATTATAGTAGTTATTTTTCTTAAAGTTTAAAATTTTGTAACTTATATAAATTGAGTATTTTCTTTTATGAAAATGATTAAAAATACATATTAAATAATAAAAGTACTTGGAGATTACTCACTCTCCTTCTAGCATATTTGAAATAGTTGAAAGAATTAATACAATAATTTTTAAAAGTTCATAATTTGATAAAATCTCATTTTTAAGTATATTTTTCATTTACAAAATATATAATAAATATCTAGCATTTTTGGAAGTGGTCAATATAATTTACATTTCATGTAGGACTCACTGATCCAAATGGAGAGCCAAAAAGGCTATCCACGCACCCACATTGTAATTACCTTAGAATTTTCATACTTACTAAGTTACACTCACTCCATAATTCGCTTCTATGCATATATTGATTCATGCTTATACTTCTCTATTTATACATAACTAAAGAGGAGTAAATTGTGGCAGCACTTAATAAAGTAATCATTAAGATATTAATCCACTTAGATAAGTGAAGATTAAAGTTTCTTCACTTGATAAGTGAGATGATTATCTTCACCTAAATGATAATGAAAATTAGCCAATTAAATTAATGGAAAATAAAGAATTAATAAAGTACTATACCTACTTCATTTACTTCATCCTATAAATAGTATATGTAGATGAGAGGATTTAAATACAAGTAAGCCTAAGCATAGCGTAGAGAAAAGAGTGGAGGTTAGGAGGTTACTCTTAAAGATTAAATTTCAATCTTTAGAAGAGGAATTCCAAGCATTAAGTATTTGAAGTGAGTAATGGTGTATTTGGAGTAAAATGTACATATTTCTGATGCAAATGTTCTTTTTCTACAAATTATATTTGAATAATACGCTTTCAAAACAAATGATAATATTCTATATTACTCTTCAAATATAGTTATTATATTTTAATGTTAAACCTTGTACTATTCTATCAAGAAAATTTATAGATTAAGTTTTGTATACAATGAATAAGATTTAAAAGTTATATGTGACATACTTGGAGGTCCTACATTAAGGGAACTTAAAATAAGACGAAAGTTTGATATGATTGGGAAGACATTCCTCAAGATTTCTTGTCGTTCTATTACACATCACTAGTGCATACGTTTTGTTACGAATTTTTTGTTTAGTTGAGATGATAAGTATATTATGAATTATATATATAATGTTGATATTTAGATACTTTTACAAATATAAAACTAAATTAGCATATTTTAAAAGGTATGTTTATGTTTAGTATATGGATATCTTTTTTACTTGTTTTAAGATCTTATGCAAATAGTATTTATTTCATATGTAAATTAAGCTCATAGTATATTTGATGCTTCAATTATTCTATTATTCATTAGACTTGTAACTCATATTTTCTTAAACATTTTCAGATAACCAAGATTGAGAGTTTAAGTTTGAAAAGTTGTTGGCTAAGCTACCTATGTGTAAATGTCATGAAAACTTGAGTTATATTTTAATTTGTGATAAGTTTGAACTAGTAAATTTTTCTAGATTTGTATTAAGACTATGGTTGTGTAATAAAATTATATTATGATAGTGATATAAATATTTACTTAATGTTTACTAATAAATAAAAGAGTGAATTACGCTTCCGCATTATATCAAATGTAAGTAATCAGTCTTTTGGTATAGTTCGGTCTTGGGTGGCTAAGCTATTGGCCAATTATGATTCCTAATCCGCACAAGGTGAGTTTGGGGTCATGACACGCATGGGGCTCAACTGGGCTTTGTTAAGTTACTGTTCATCTCATTCAACCTCTATTCGCGGCCAAATTTGACATCATTCAGTAAATCGGCCATTTCTTTCCCAATTCATAATGGAATTAAGTGATTCTTGAGTCGTAATTATACCACTTGAAAATATCTACAACTTTCATGTTTTAAGCTTTATCAATAGAGGTGGTTTGGGCCTTCAAAAAGGCCTCGCAAGTGAGCTGGTTTGCCAAGATTTTCTGGACAAACTTGCAACTCTGGCTGTCTACTTAAATCTCTTCATTCTAAGGCACTTTAAGGTCATGCCTGGCTATTATAACATATAAATTACCTGTCCATAGTATTTAATCGATTTAAAACCTAAAATCAAAGTCATGTCATGCATGCAAAGTCGAACACCCAAATTTTAGTAAAATGGAATTCATTTTCATTCTAGACTTTTTGGAACTCCAAGACCAATAATAAAATATCTCTAAACAACTCAGAAATATAATTCAAAATACCAAAATAGAATGCATGGGTACATTAAACTATCAAGATTTTAAGTTTCTACACCTTTCCGGAAAAATGGCTTTCTGGCCACTTTTCAAACAGCTCCAGTCGCCTAATCCCACATGCAAGTATAAAATATAGTATAAAACAATGACTAGAATAATATACCTCAATTTGGTTTGATTTGGAGTGAGTTTGGACTATGAACTCAACTTTCCCTATCATTATCTCTTACTTTCTCATCTCGCAAATACTCTTTCGCTCTCTATATCTACCCTAGCACGAATTGGAGTTTGTATCTATAGATATTATACTTTTTATAGACATGCAATGTATGGTTAGGACTCTGACATATGTGATACTTGCCTCCCAATGTAAGACAAGTGTTGTAGGAGTTAAAGTACAAATATTTAAATTTTATAATACTAATTTTTTAATTTATTTTAATAAAATTTTTTATTCTCAATTTTTGTGTTTCCACGAATAATGTAAGGCTCAGAAAATATTTGGTGTTACAGTGCAAAGGTCATTTCACATCTCTTCTTCTCCAGCTGTCGTCTTCTTTGGCAAATTTGACTAGCAAACTTTTCGGCAAACTCTCTGTCTTATCTTTGTTTTCTGTTACTCTACTTTTCCTCTTTTTCTCTCTATTTTATTATCTCTCGTCGCCCTCCTCGCTCTTCCCCTCTCCCCCCAAGCCCAAGAACCAAAACCATGGAAAAGGTCTGGAAGGTCATTTGTCAAATCGCCCAGTTTTCTCCATCATCTGTACAGAACCCCTTAATGGGTCACGTTTTTTGGGACAGACGCGAACACATAAGGTACACACGATAACCCGTCTAAACCACCATTAGCCACCATCGTCACCACCTTAGCAGCCACCACCATGACCCTCGCCCACCTAGCACTACTTCGACCCCACTCCATTACCCCCACCACTCGGCACCCATTCTCACGGTCACTCTCGTCATCACCTTGGAAACACATGAATGAAATTTGGTGCTATTACAACTTAATTCATGAACAAAGTCCCCTCCGCTCCCTGTTCCAAATATCCAAACTCGTGGCACTTGCCGATCTCCAAAAGGATCCCAGCAAATAAAACGAACATGTATTTGAAACTAGTGAAAGTATAAATCAATTATATGGTTGTTACTATTAATTGATGACCCCTTTGTTTTTGAGTATGTAATATATATATATATATATATAGAGAGAGAGAGAGAGAGAGAGAGAGAGAGAGATTATGCACACACATGTATACAGAAGCCCAATTACCATTTCACAAGTTTGTAATTTTGATTAGGGAGTTTGACGTTTTAGAGAAGAAAAGGTTTGGTGACCTGCAATGGGGGTGATGGTGTCTGGTGGTGTGCACATAAGGTGTTTGTATTTTTGTCTCAGAGAGATCCATTAGAGGTTGCGGTATTTTATCAATGTGCCCTTCACGTGCATGGCTTGTGTAACTTTTCCGTCCAAATAAGTAATGTCCGTTACCAATTAGATCAATTATGCATATTTTATAAAATTAAAAGTTAATGCAAGTAAAATTATAATAACTAAATTGAGACATGAGGTGAATAAAGAGGACTATTTGTGTAATTCATCTTTTATTTTTTAATTGAAATAGAGATTTCTAATAAGACTTGTTTGGGTTTGTGGTTTGGTTTATACTGTTTAGTCTTTGTGATTTCTTACCTTTGATCAAAACAATAGATTGAGATTTCCACGGAATAAACCCCATGATATCGAACCTAGTTCATTTTCCAAATTCCTTGTTCATACGCCAAATGGGTCCAAGACTCCATGGTAAAAAAAAACTTGAAATCGGGAAGATCCCATGCCATAGTGACCTCAGAAGGAGTCCGATGAACGCACCGTCTACAGCTTGTT
The DNA here is from genome assembly GCA_033060915.1 of Euryodendron excelsum. Classification (NCBI taxonomy): domain Eukaryota; kingdom Viridiplantae; phylum Streptophyta; class Magnoliopsida; order Ericales; family Pentaphylacaceae; genus Euryodendron; species Euryodendron excelsum. Next base: position 45,313,652 of record CM065378.1, on the reverse strand, counting down.
AAAGTGTTCCTGTCGTGTCCCGTGTTGATTGTGCATTTTAGGTTCAAATCCGTGGGATATTTACTTCTCTCTCCACTAAATCCTCTCCCTGTGGCTGCAAACCCTTCTTCAAAATTTTCTCTCTCCTTGTCTGGCTGCAAAGCTGTCCCACCCTCTCTCTCTCTCTCTCTCTCTCTCTCTCTACAATACCAAGCCTCTCACTATCAATTCCTTTCTCCCCTTAATATAACTTGTTTCTTTTGCCATAGAGAGAACACTCATTTGTGTTTGCATGATAAAGACCTCAATGGATTGACTGATTAAGGTCTCATCGCCTCTGCAAACCATAACTATACAACCTTCGAGTGTGAGTACTCAAGAACCTGGTAATGCATTTAGTTTCGTGTCTAAATTGAGTCACTGCGCATTTGATTCTAGGTTTAGCAACCTGAATTCAGATGGGTACTCTTCACTTTTGTCTAATTACTTGTACTTTGATGGACTTGGGGGGTGGGTTAGTGAGAACAAGTCCAAGGTTGTGGCTTCATTGAGTTTGAGAACTCGAAGTGCTTCCAGGATTCGAAAACTGTTCAATGAATTCAATAAGTTTGTCAAATTTCATTGTGAGAAAATCCCAATTGGTTTCGCCTCAGTTAGAATTGGTTCCGATGATGTTAATGGGTTGAGAGAAGATGGGTGTGGTCTTTTGGAGGATGAAGGAATACACTTGAATAGTGTTGAATCGGGTAGTCCCACAAAGGTACTTATTTTGATGAGTGACACTGGTGGCGGTCACCGGGCTTCTGCGGAGGCCATTAAGGCCGCTTTCAACAAAGAATTTGGTGCTGAATATCAGGTCAGTCTTGATTGCTTGGTTTCCATAAATTGGTAAAACGATTAGTGCTTATGTGTTAATTTATTGGTTGATCATGTTCTGAGTGTTAAGAGTGTCATTGCAGGTGTTTGTCACTGATTTATGGACAGATCATACTCCTTGGCCATTTAACCAATTGCCCAGGAGTTACAGCTTCTTGGTGAAACACGGGCCTTTGTGGAAAATGACTTATTACGCCTCTGCTCCGCGTGTGGTGCACCAATCCAATTTTGCTGCAACATCAACGTTTATAGCTCGGTCAGACTGGGACTCCTTTAATTGATAATTCATGTTAAAGTGTGTATTTTAGGTTATTTGTATGTTAATTGGGGGACTGCTGGGGAACTCTCTGTTAATGCATTGTGAAACATGGCATTGTGTGCTAGTGTTCTGCAATTTAATCTGCTTATTAGTTTGAATTGTATATGCCATAAAGATTTTTGTTTCGTACTCAAATATGCTAACAGCCCCTCCCATGAATTCCTATGCCAGAGATTGGTTTATACCTATGACCTTATATTGGTTTTGGAAACTAAATCAAGATTCTAGAGGAGTATGAGCTGTAATGCTTGTAATAATCCTGTTTTTAAAGCCTACTGCTTATACTTATCTGCAAGTTTCTTGAAGCCTCTAATACCTTAGATATTATTTTTAACTAGGAAGCACAGACACTCCGTTGGACGAGCCATACCCATGTTGAACACTGACATGCGCGGAGACATGTGTCGGACACTCCATTTTACGTGTCCAATGTTTTATTTACTTATTTTTAAACCGGTTACTCTGCAGATACAACTTGGACACACGTTTCGCAATTTGGACACTTTAGAGACATAGCGGGGGTTCAACTATAAATTTCAAAACTAAAAAATGGGATTTATTTTGTCAATAAGAAAACTTTAAAAAAAAAAAGAGAGAAAAGCCCCTAATCTGTTAGATTGAAGAAAAAGGATCGGTGGTTAATTTGGTTTGTGTGTTAGATGATGATGGATGATTGATGAAGTGTAATGACGTCTTAATGTTTTCGGTAATTTATAACTTTGTAATATTAGGTATTGATGGAACAATTTATTTGTTGTTAATGTGTTTGTTTACTTTATCATTTTTGATGGAATGCAATTGAATAATTGTGAATGATTTGTTGCTAATTAAGTAGTGAAATATGTTATTTTCTTTTAAATTTAATTGGTGTTATCTTGTAAATTTTTCAGTTTTTTTTTTTTTTTGTAAAATATTTGTATATATGGCATATAAAAAATATAAAAATATATTATTTGGCCGTGTCCCCGTTGTGCCGTCTCTTACATTTTTTGAGAATTTGACACTTATCGTGTTTGTGTCTGTGCTTCTCAAATCTTTAAATGCAAGTGCTACTAATTTGTTTGGAGTGTTTGCCTTTTTTCTCAATTTAAACCTGAATTTCTGGCCAAACATTGGTTTCCCCAACAGTAGTAAGACATGAAAGTTTGAGAATTAAAAATAAGTATGAGTTACACTGAGTTGAAGTTTGTTCATGGTGGTAGAGTTTGTTTGTGTAAGTTCATGGACCATGTTGCTAGAGACTTGCTTTGTTCTATCAGCATGTTATCCGCTACCCTATTGCCAGTTCATGTGGGTGCGATGAATATGAAGATGACTTTGGCCCAAGGATCCATAACTAGATGGCTATTGATAGGATTTTGAATAAATAATTATAGTGGATTATAGTTTTTTTCATTTATTGGTACTGGGAACAAATGGTAGAAGTATAGAGTGTTATATATGCAGTCACGAACGTAATAGTTAAGGTGTTTTCATGATTCTTGCCTACTCAGATGCAGTGTTTGCACTTTCTTTCAGTGCACAATTTTGTTTTTACATCTGGAATTGAACATAAAAATTTTGTCAAAAAGTTTTCTCTTTATAAAAAAAAAAGCAATTGAAGTTTGAACCTACTGAATAGCTGACATTCTGTTACTTACCGGGTGGATATTTTTTTTTTTTTTTTTGTTGAAAGACTGTGCCTCTTTTTAAGGCAAAAATAATTCAAAAGTTGTGGGCACATTCACCAAAAACTACCTCTACCATGATAAACTTAAGGAGGAAAAGAATTAACTATTGAAGATTTGGAAGTGAGTAAAGCTGCAACCAGATGGCATCATAATGGTGAGATGATGAGATGGAGCACTAGCACATTATATTCCAAAGCCTTTTGCCTCAATTTATAATTACCACTTGCTGCTTCATTTTATACATTGCACCTCTTCTATATCATTTCACGATTATTAACTATACAGTGCTTGATTGTCACCTCAAAACAGTCTTGAGCCTATCAATGAAACGTGGTTAAAGCCGCTCAAAAATCAGGGTGAGGTCTCTGGTAGGAAAAGAGCCAAGCAGAATAAGTTCGGGATTTTCTACAATGCTATATCTTTTAAATGCTTTTCCACTTACGCCTTTTATACAATTAAATTATAAAAAACACGCAAAAGTAGCATATGGCTTCTTAATACTCAGAAGTTTCTTTTCTTTTGTTTTCTTCTTCTTCTTCTTCTTCTTCTTCTTCTCTCTCTCTCTCTCTGATGAAGTGGCCAAATTTGGCTGAAACGTCCCTATTAATTTGAACTGGCTAAAGTTCAAGGTGGAACGGACCTGAGGGAAAACTGACCTGAGGGAAAACTGTACCATTTTCTGTGTGTAATGGTATGTCCTTGACCATGTTCTGTGCAAAATGAACTGATTCAACAACATTACTTAGCAGTTGTGTCCCCATCTAGGCTGGATTGTTAATGTTGTAGTGTTTCCACTTGATTGTGGCTGCACTTTTCACATTGTTAATTCTAGACATCACTAGTTGACTGGTGTAGTTAACATATTCTATTGGCATTATGAAGTAGCTTCTCTTTTGTGTACCTTTGCTAATAATGCATGTTTTCATATATCAATCCTGCATTTTCATTTTTTTTTTTTTTCATTTTGTTTCTAAATTTCTGTTTGGTTTCAATGGCACTTAACAACCAGTTGGGGTTAGCCCTGCCATTTGGTTTCTAGTCACTGTACCATCGCCTAGAGACTTTGCTAGCTAAATTGGCTGATGTCTTCAATGCTGCCAATGTTTTTTAGAATATGATTGAACCATACTCATTAGCTCCCTTATGTTATTTTTTCTTGTTCAATTTTATTAATGATCTTATGTAACACTTAAAGTGTAGTCTTTTCTTATTTCATTTTAGTTTTTTGTTGCATCATCCATATGAAGCTATGTTACCTGGAACTCGGATCGTTTCGGTACGTGTAACGAGAATGGGAACGTGGTGCGTCACATGTTCTAAAATATGGTTAGCTATGAGTAGACTTTTATAAAGTATACTATTATAATCAAGGTACTTTTAGAAGAATTTTCTTTAATAATCAGACATTTAATGAAACATAATATATGTATTTTTCATATTAATCATCTAAAAACACATTCTAGGAGTATTATGGCCTATTTTTTTTTTATATTATTTTGCCAAAATTCTATTCTTTCTATAATTTTTGTTCATTATAATTGATTTTGTCTCACTATTAGGTGACCTTTAAAGATATAAATAGAAAAAAAAGTTTGGGATCGTTTTGGATCGCTAAATTTACCGTTTTGGAACGCTATAGTACCATGTTTTAGAACGATGTTCTAAAAACATAATTCGCTAGGGTAGTAAGGTATTATGGTAACACAAACCTGAAGTTATATTCTCTACTACACTTTCCTTGGAAACTTTGGCCTTGGTTGCTCAAGATTTTTGTATGAACTTTCTTATTGAACTCATCAAAGCATATCCTCTACTAAATCTGTGTGTGTGTGTTTGTTGGGGGGGGGGAGGGGTTTGATATGGTTGAATTTACCTCAACCAATTCTCTCCATACAAATGGCCAGTGTATTAAAAATATGATGGTGTTAAACAATACCTCATTGTCTTATACTTTATGTTTGGTCTACCTATTTTGAAACCCTAGATTCCAAGGTAGTGTCTTGCAATTCTATTTTGCATTTTCAGCACCTGTAATCACATCAATCAATGCTACTTCAAATAACACAAGGCAATGAACCCATGTGGAATTTTTTGTATCAATTCATTGATAGCTAGAAGAGATAAGAGAGAATTAAAGCTGACTCTTGACGTTAGCCATTTCAAAGGGGAAGCCCTTTTGTCTTACAAACTTCTGCTCCTAGATTGCCTCTGATTTGAATTGAGTTACTTGAAAGTTGAAATCCTTATTGACTTAGAAACTAGCCAAACAAATTCTCCCTCTCTCTCTCTCTCTCTATATATATATATATATAGGTGCACAAATGGGCGGCACACCATCAATCTTTAAGAAAATTAATAAAAAAAATTTTCTAGTACTATACATTCTTTAAAAATGAACAGTTGACCCATTCTGTAAATAACTGACCCCACTTTTCTCCAAATCAGGCCCTTCCAAACTTCATTGTCCAATTTTCTTAGATTTACACGTCACAGATACACTTGGAACAAGGCTGGGGTTGAAGGGTTTTTGTTATGCCTTCATTTCTATTGGTTTTTATAATTTTTGCTCAATGCCCTGATACTGTTGGTGTGCTTCACCTCTATTGCTTGCTAAATCCAATAAAGAGAAAAAAAATTAGAACTAAAATTCGAAGGAGGGACAAAAAAAAGAAAAAAAGAACAGGTTGGTACTGCAACCGTATATCTTGTGCTACTTGATGGTATATTTTATTTCTCTTTTGAAATTTTGGTTGCTTTGATAATTTGATTGTTACCATCATCTTGTGCTACCTGCTTTTGCTATCTTGTGCTTCCAAAGTTTGATAGTAATGATAATGAGGTTCTTGTGCGAAATTTCCAAAATATGAACCTCAATGAGGGCAATTATAAAAGTACATTTATTTGTATGTTTTTTTGGCAAAAAGTAATAGCATCCACGTATTAAGGATTTCTTTTATTTATGATTTTAGAATTAGTATTTAAATTTTTGCACAACCCGAACAACAAAATTCCTGGAGGCGCAGCTGCATACACGTATATCTTTATTCAAGATGTACTTCTCTTCGTTTTGAGCTTCACTATTCTTGTTTATTAGCGTTGTAATGTCTATCCTTCATGGTTTAGTCATAGGTTCAGTCTTTCCGTCTCTTTTTGCAACTTGGTCATTTATTTTCTTCTTTTGTTTTCTTTGCCCTTTTGTCTTCCCCTAGTCCCGTGAAATAAGTGCAACCTCTAGAAAATTAGAATTTTACATTCAATCTAGTTTGTAGTGAGTGAATTTGCAGTGCCATCTAATGTAGCTGTTCTGTCTGTAGTATTTGTTATTCTCATCTAATTCTGTTATCCTGTAACTTCACAGAGAGGTTGCTAAAGGTTTGATGAAGTACCAGCCAGGTATAATTATCAGTGTACATCCTCTGATGCAACATGTTCCACTTCATGTCTTGAGGGCAAAAGGTCTTTTGGAGAAGATTGTGTTCACCACTGTAGTTACAGATTTAAGCACTTGCCATCCAACATGGTATTTTCTGCACTCATAGTGTGTCTCCTGCATGCATTATTCTTAATGTAGTTTTGATGTTGTATGTCTTTACTCATGTTTAGGTTTCATAAGCTAGTGACAAGATGTTATTGCCCCACAGAAGAGGTAGCAAAAAGGGGATTGAAAGCTGGACTTCAGCCTTCTCAAATCAAGGTTTTTGGCCTTCCTGTGCGACCATCCTTTGTTAAGCCTGTTCGCCCAAAGGTTGGTCAAGTTTCTAGCTAATTAACTTTTGGAAAATTTGATGCCTTTCTGAAGCATATACTTTGCTGTAACTTAATGTTTCACAAGGAAAATGTCACCTTTTGGGCGAAAGATCATGCAAATTTCGAATCTCATAGACGAAAATCTAACTCCCATTTTAATCAAACAAACTAATGCCTTATATTATGGGTAGCAAATGAATTTTGGTGGATCTTAGTTTGTGTCCTCAATTACTTTGTGATTTTGAAGCTAGGTAGCATAGATACGACTTCGTGTCATAGACATGATATGCCATGGAAAATACCAAAGAAAAAAGGATATAGCCTACAAGCATGGTGAGGACATGGCAAAGTAAATGTATAGTCCTTAAATATTCGTAAATCATAAGTATATAACTTAAATATACTCAAATTTCTATTTTAAAAATTTCATAATGTGGAAGATGAATCTCGACAAGTTAATTTGAGTATTATATTATCTATAAAACTACTATCCCCTATGACATTTTCGAATTTACAATTGTGTTCTTGTTCTATAATTGAAAGTTCCCTTTGTATGCTTGACTTGTGATTGCCATGAGAATAATGTCAAATTTTCATAAAAAGAAAGGAATGTTGGTCACTTTGAGAGATGTTGGGGAGACATTCAGATGTGTCACCTAAGTTTCCAAAATAATGGAATTTACATTTTAAATATGATACATCCATGAGGTATTGGACATGTTTCAAGGAGTGTCTGTGAGATATCAGTGTCAACCACATGTACGGCACCTTTATAGAAGTGGCAATGCTTCTTAGTTTAGAAGTCAAAATAGGGGAGAGAACCTATTGCTTACCTCATCCTGCTTTAGGTTTCACATTGAATAACACTCCGTAAATGGGAAACATAATAGGAATAGTGTGGGATTTGATAATAATGTGACTATTCACAATTTCAATGATAAATAAATTAAATTGGTAAATTATAAATACGTAATTTTTTCCTTTGACATGCTATGGGGACACTGTCTCTTTGTTCAAAATGATAATTGATGTGGATTCTGTGTTACCACATTAAATTATGTTTTTACTCCAGCAAATTATGTTTTTGGAACACCGTTCCGAAGCATGGTACTTTTAGGTTCCAAAACACTAAATTTAACTATTTAATGCAATTCCAAACTTTTTTTCCTATTTATTTCTTTAAAGGTCACCGAATGAGGAAAAAAGATCAAATATAATGAACGAAAATCTAAGTAGAATGGAGTTTTGTCATAACAATATGCGAAAAATGAGTCGTAAATACTCCTAGAAACAGGGACGAAGCCAACATTTTGTTTTAGGGGAGCCAACAGTTAAGAACAGGTATAATAAAACATGCACACAACAATACAAGTTAGATTTAATATATTAAAATAAAAATTAATATTTATTCGGTCTTAACTAAGATACGACAACAAAATACCAAATAATAAACATGAAAATAAAAAAAACATGTTTTGCAGAAAAAGGTTAGTTTTTGGGCCATGATCTATCCAACTTGAGTAATACTATATACAATTTCATTTCTCAATCCCTTTTCTCACACAAGGTTGTAGGACCCATATTAAAAAATATGTGTGGAACATATACACTTGTGTCTGTAGTGAGAAAAATGATTACATATAGCATTTTTCATCCAACATATAATGGATTCTTTTAAGGAGGGGCGCCCGGGGGGGGTGGGGGGGGTTTCAATTTACTAAATAAATTTTTTTGAGTCTTAATTTTTACTATACCTAGTGAGGTTTTTTTTAAATTAGGGGGGGCCATGCCCCATGCCCCCTTTGTTCTTGCCTAGAAATATGTTCTTAGATAATTAATTTGAAAAAACATAGACTATAGTTATAGAAGTCTACCTCTAGTGTATCATATTTTTGAATATGTGACGTACCACATTCCCGTTCCCGTTCCACGTACCTGAACAATCCGCGTTCTAGGTAACATAGTGTGGATTGCTTTGCGTGCTTGCTAAAATAATGTAATTCAAGTGGATAACATTTAGTTTCATTCTGTTTAATCTTACATTATTAGGATGAATTAAGGAGAGAACTGGGGATGGATGAGGATCCTCCTGCTGTGTTGTTGATGGGTGGTGGGGAAGGGATGGGTCCAATTGAGGCTACAGCAAGGGCACTTGGAAATACATTATATGATGAGAATGCTGGGGAGCCAATAGGTCAGGTCCTCGTAATATGTGGCCACAACAAAAAGCTTGCTAGCAGATTGCTTTCTATTGATTGGGAAATTCCTGTCCAGGTATTAAAATCACTTGGAACACCAACCACTACCTTGCTTATACTTTGAACTTCTAATTTTTTTTTGACAAGTAGCCTTTTATTTGTTAAACAGAAGGCCAATTTAAGAAGTTAAATTGGCCTGTGTTGAAATGTTACTGCTTTCATTCTTGTGAACTGGTGACCTTTTTTATTTATTTAATCTGCATTTCCTTCAGGATCAAGGTATCCGCCTCTCTCTCTCTCTCTCTCTCTCTCTCTCTCTCTCTCTCTCTCTCTCTTGCTTCTTCTTCTTCTTTTAAGATGCATGCCTTCTCTATCTGAAGTTAAATTTGAATTTAGGTCTCAAATTATACTTGAAGTCTTGCAGATGCGATGAAGATCCCCAAATCCTTAATTTTTTATTATGCTATGGATGTATCTTTCAACTTTTGCATCCCTTCCAAGTGAACTTGTCACTAATGGACGCACATCTGTTAATTATTATTGTCCAGAGATAGTGATAAGCTGTGTGTTTTTGGATTCTGGAATTTGTATTGCCGCAAACTTAGGTGAAGGGGTTTGTCACTAAAATGGAGGAATGCATGGGAGCTTGTGATTGCATTATTACGAAGGTAAATCTCTCATGGCACTGATTGCAATAATAATAACCTTTCTTCTTCTTCTTCTTCCTATTATTAATCATCTGATTTTTATTTCCTTTTGTAGGCTGGTCCAGGGACTATTGCAGAAGCTATGATCCGAGGACTTCCCATAATTCTCAATGATTACATTGCTGGGCAGGTAATCCTTAATTTTATCTTTGATTGCTCCTTAAATAAACAAATAAATAAGAAGTTTAACAAATACTTTCTATTTCTAGTCCTATTTTATTGTGGGAAATTCCTCATCAAGATTTTCTCACTGAAATACGTATGCCAGTTTGAGTCAACTTAAATTTTAGACAAACAAAAGATTGAAACATAGATTTGTAGCTCTTTAAAAGCCTAGTAATGGTAAATGGCTTTCAACAGCCTTACATTCAACAGCTCTCTAGGGAAGTTAATTTCTCACTATTGAGCAGTATAAGCAAGTGTGCTGATAGAGATGGTAAAGGAGGCTATAATTGAGAGCTTAATTTCTAGAAATTTAATTTATTTAGTTTTTGAATCTGTTTAAGATCGTAAAGGATTTGTATACTGGGCATGTACAAAGGTCAGTTTCCTTTGGTGCCTCTTCATTGAAGTTTTACACATTCATGTGTGTGTTTTTGGATGCCTCTTTTGACATGCTTATTATTTATGAGTTTGTATGGGTCTGTGCCCTTAATTTTATTGAAAGCTTTGTTCATTATATGTTATTTGTTATTAGCAATGTACGTTTTATATATACATATATGTATTTGCTTATAAACATATGTATATATAAACGCTTTATTTTACTATTTCTCAAGTTAGCAATTCTATCTTGGGCTGAAAAGGTAACATGACAACAGTGTCAAATCTTCTTACTCATTTTCTCCACACGTCTCTCCTTTTCTTTCACACCCATCTGACTTTTCTCTTTGTGCATTCTCCAGATGTCGCGTCTCTCTTCCAGGACCAACTGGCACCCTTCTAGGGTGTGTTATCCTGCTAGTGTAGATATGTACCTAGTTATCCAAACATTTCTCTGATTAAGTTTTATCTGGAAAACAAGAGTGAGGCTTGAGTCTCGTGCATCAAGAACCCTTAAAGACTCTTGAAACATTTGTCAGTGCCTAGCCCTCGCGATTTAGCCAGACACTAAAAAATTGGATAAGGGAAATTCTTCTCATGGATATTGCCCTTGTGCTACCACCAGCACTTGAGCCAATATGCTGACTGACAAGATTTGAAGCTAGGACGTATTCAACCCACTTCCCTTCTTTACCACCTTAAATGCTGATATCTTTCCAAATAGAGGAGGTGGAGGTGGTAGTGCTTGGACTTGACTCAACTGAACACTACTTTAAGCTCTAAAACATTGGTAAGAAAAAATAAACAGAAAATAACTCAATGTTGTTCTAAAACCAATTTAACAAAGACAGCAATCTTTTCATTTTTTATTTTATTTTTCTTATTACTCCCTTGGTGTTGGCTGGTTGTGTTTTTAAATAGATTATTATACAGGCCTGCACATTATAGAATACGATTTCTTTCTTTCTTGTCATTTTTTATTTTTCCTATTTTTATTTTTATGATCATGAAGGTTTTGGTTTAGTACTTTTTTGTTGTTGTTGGTTGTTAATTGTTATTCTTCTCACTGTTGTTGTCCTAAATATGAACTGACCTATTAATACTTCTAGATCTGAATTGAAAATCTACTTCTGACTTTTTAAATCGTGGTTTCTTGTTATGTGATTGAATTTCTCATGCAAGCTTAAGGAGGTTGTCCTGCTCACTGGCATAATCCCGTAATACTTTCAAATTTTATTTGTTTTTACTATTACTGAGTACTTCTAAACCTAGACAACGCTGTACAGATTGCTTTGTAGTCAGGTTCTTGCATTTTTAGGTGATTGGTTGTAGGACATAGTTACACAAAATTTTGCGAACAACACCTTACCTCCATGATCATAAAAAGTACTAAACCAATTCTTACTCTCAATTCCTACTTCCACTATTTACATGAGAGCATTATTGGGATTTTTGCTATCAAATATTTATAATTCTTCTTACAATCTTAACTTAGCATACTCAACATATGTAATTAAGCACAGGGAAAAAAAAAGAAAAAGAAAATAAAGTAGAATAAAAAAATATAAGAAATGAAATTTTATTGTTATGAAGTTTAATAGTGCAGATGGCTTTTAGGGGAACTGGCCACCTAAACCCCAATTATACCTTCTCAATTGAAGACTCAAATGCTGAAGCCTTAGCCCACCATATTTGATCGTTGGCAAGCTTTATATGGGCTCCATCTTAGATCACCTAGTCTCCCATAGTTGATCGTGGGACAGCCTTCTATGGGCTTTGTCTGTCATACATCAGTCAATCTTACCTTCTCCAGTAACAGAGCACTGTTTATGTACCACCCGCAAGGGCAATAGTGTGCTTGAGAGTGAAATTTTCAATTAAATTAGGGAGTGAAAGAACTTGAAAAGGTTTGGTCTCTGTAATGAGAGCCAGATAGAACAGCTACTTTATGTAGAAGCTATAAAATCCCTTAAGCATAGTGCTTCCGAACTTCAATTTCTGTCCCATGTTGCAGGAAGCTGGAAATGTGCCATACGTGGTGGAAAATGGATGCGGTAAATTCTCAAAGTCACCAAAGGAGATAGCTAATATTGTTGCTCAATGGTTCGGTCCAAAAGCCGATGAACTCAAGGCCATGTCACAAAATGCATTGAGGCTAGCAAGGCCAGATTCTGTATTCAAGATTGTTCATGATCTTCATGAGTTGGTCAGACAGAAAAGCGTTGTACCCCAATATTGTTCAACTTGAGCCAAATGTTTTAAATAATTTTGGGTTTCAAAATTTTCCAATATAATGTTATTGATGGTTAAAATAGACACGTTTGCTTTGCCCTTTCATTCAATTGCTTTGTAATGATAGTTTAGTGAAAAACCATGAAACTGTTTCCTATTTATTCCTAGAATTCGCCATATTTTTTTCTGAGAAGAACCTAGAAATTGGCCTAATTAACTCCACCAGTTTGTTGAGAAATAACTCGAACATGCCCTGATGAGAATTCAGATTCGGCTCCTTTCCAGTTCATGAAAATAAGTGATCAACGGCTATGAAAGAGCCACATTGGCGAATAACAGTTTGAAGTCGCAACAAATGAGGAAAAAAATGGCATTTTGAAGATGTTCGATTTGGATTTTGATTATATGTTGTAATCTTGTTTTAGGGACTGAAGATTTTCAATTCCCGCCAGATCTGGAGAGGGTTTTGATTCATAGTAGTTATCAAATTCAAGCTTCATGTAGAGGATGGATCTCTCTCTCTCTCTCTCTCTCTCTCTCTCTCTCTAATGAATTCTGAGCCATTGGCATGCCATATCACCTGTAACCATGTTTATATCCCTCTCTCTTGTGGTAGAGATGGATGCAGATTAGATTACATCCCGTCCTTCTCCCCCACCATGAAAGTTCAATGGCCACTGACATTCACAAACTTCATAAACTTCTTTAGAAGTTTGACAACTCCAAACTGGAATTTCTAGGTTTCATTTCTTTGGGCAAAAACTTGGCAATTTGGATTTTGGAGGAGTCAGTTAAGAACTGCAATATATATGAATGAAGTAGAAACATGAACATTTATTCCAACTCAAGTGCAATTAACCTTTTATCCCAAAGTTCTCTGCTCGTGCATCAGCCTTCCTTCTCTCGCTCTCTCTCTATATGTATACCCACACATATATTGGGGTACATCTGTTAATTGTTCTATACAAATGAACGTAGATCCTCCACCTCCTAAATGTGTCCCCTTCTTTGCCCCATGTATTTTATTGGGCCATGTCATCAAATATAATGGCAAATTAATTCTTATTTTTATAAGTGTTAAATTAATAAATATGGCAATTAACATGTATAATTGGAAACAAATCAATATAGGAATTCTTTCTAAATCAAAACTCCTCTCTCTAATCTCTTGAAAATGACCCTAATCTTCTTTGCCTTTCTTCAACATCCAGCCATTAACAAGTAGTAAAGAAAACCACAAAGAGTCGAGAAGAATATACATACTGATTATACTGATTATTCACATTCGAAGTACAAGATTCATTATTTTTATTTTGTTTCTGGTATTCTTTTAATTCTTTTAAGGAGGAACATAAAAAAAAAATTAAACATACATGCACCATCTTTAGAATAAATTACGTACAACTTCACAACTAAAGTTTCACATTCAAGTTGCAGACTTTCTCATAGTTTTCATATATCATGCTTTTCAGACGATATGAAACCTACTCCTCAAGCATCCTGAAGGCTCAATTTTCAAGAAGACCAAGCTTCAAAATGTTCAAACGAGATTAAAAATAATATTGAGGAAGGGCTTGCTCAATCTGATGCTAGTATTGACTTATCCAAAGACATTGTTACAAATGAAGACTCAGTTCGTTGTACAATGTCTGATGGTTTGGTTCCAAAAATAGGCATGGAGTTTGAATCTGAAGATGCTACATATAATTTCTACAATAGATATGCTAATAAGGTTGGTTTCAGCACTTGAAGGAGTAAAGGGCATAGATCAGATACTGGGGAAATATTAGATAGAGTATTCTATTGTTCTGGTCAAGGAAAATGCATGGAAAATAAACGAGATGATAAGGTGAAATCACATCATGCTGAGACAAAATTTGGTTGTTCGGCTAAATTGAGGGTTTCTCCTCGATTGACTAGAAAATTTCATGTATTTAAATTTGTAGTTGAGCATTCACATTCATTAGCGAGTCCAAGAAAATGTCACCTGTTGAGATCCCACAAAGGCATTACAGATGCACAAAAGGTTGAAGTTGACATGGCAGAGAGTTTAAGAATTGCCCTCAAAGCAACAATGGAATTATTGGCTAGACAAGCTGGAGGACGTGAGAATGTAGGTTTCATTCCTAATGATTATAGAAATTATTTGCGCTCTAAGAAAACTACTGATATGAAAATTGGTGATATAGGAGGTGTGCTAGAATATTTACAGAAAATGCAAGTAGAGGACCCGAATTTCTTGTATGCAATATAGGTTGATGTGGATGATTTAATTACAAATATTTTTGGGGCAGATGCAATGATGAAAGTGGACTATGGTCATTTTGAATATGTGGTTTGCTTTGATATGACTTACAAAAAATATAAAGAAGGCCGCCCATTTGCATTATTTGTTGGAGTGAATCATCATAAGCAAACTGTCATCTTTGGAGCTTCATTATTATATGAAGAAACAACAGAAACTTTTTGAGTGGTTGTTTGAATCATTAGTGAAGACAATGAATGGAAAAAGGCCAAAAACTATACTAACTGACCAAGATGCTGCAGTGGCTAAAGTATTAGCTTCTTCATGGCTAGAGACCCATCATTGCTTTTGTGTATGGCACATGTACCAAAATGCAACAAAACACCTTAGTGGTGTGTTTGATCAATTCAAGGGCTTTTCTAAAGATTTTACTAGTCGTGTCTATGATTATGATGAGGTTGATGAGTTTACTGTTGCATGGAACAAGATGCTTGAAACATACAATCTCCAGGACAATGAATGGTTGAAACGGTTATTGGATCAAAAGGAGAAATGGGCATTAGTCTATGAGCGGCAAGCCTTTTGTGCAGACATGAGCACCACACAACGAAGTGAAAGCATCAACAACCAAGTGAAGAATTATATTGATTACAAGTATGACTTGTTGCGATTTTTTCATCATCTTGAAAGATTAGTAGAAGATCGGAGATATGAAGAGTTAAAAAGCATATTTCAAAGCTAGCTAGAACACTCCTCATTTAGCATTCCCCGCTAAAATATTAGAACATGCTGCTAGTGTATACACACCAGAAGTATTTAAGATATTTCATCAAGAGATATGGAAGACATGGAATTGCAACATAGACGTATGTGGGGATGATGGGACAGTCACCGAGTTCAAGGTTACTCCTTATGATGGACGCAATGAACAGTGTTATCTTTGACTCATCAAAGTGTACAATTCAATGCAGTTGCAAGAAGTTTGAATTTGTAGGGATCCTTTGTTCACATGCTTTAAAAGTTTATTCTTTTAAAAATGTTAGAATGGTTCCAGATCAATATGTCTTGAAGAGATGGATAAAAAATGCAAAGTTAGAGCTTCGGAAACTACTCGTGAGTCGATAGTGGCAAGTAACCCAAAAGCAAGCATGGCAAAACGTTACAAAGATTTATCACTCTTATTTAATCAATTAGCAGCAAGGGAGACAGAACTAGAGAAACATATGAAATTGCTATTGGAGGGTATAACAAGATATTGGAAGATGTCAAAGCAAGATTCAAAGGTTTTACCATAATGGAACCTTTTGCTGATTCACATGCTCATGATGGTGCATTTCTTGAGAGCACAGAAAGTGTTTATAAAAACTTAAATTCATGTACTTGTAATGGTATTCAAGTGAAAGGATTGAAAATAAAGGCAAAAAGGGGAGGTGGTATAGGTTCTAAGAGATGGGTTAGTACTTTGGAGAAGTGATTACAATGCTTATAAACCAAGACCAGCAACCTTAGACCAACAAATTGACTTACAACCATTTGATTTAAGTGTGCATCAACAAATTAATTCCAATGGTTACAAATCATTCATAGATGAACATAGCTTCTCCAACATAACAAAGCTAACCAGGTACCAAACATAATTCATGTATGCATACCATTGGATCTAGTTGTACTATGGCCTATCACTGACCAAAATCACACAAAAATATTTTTAGCACAGTGGATATCAGCAATACCATTATCTGAATTACTAGAAGGAGGGGCTTTAAGGTGACCATGTTTCATCATTATGAAGGTAAATTTGGATTTTTAATTTGAATTTTTTATTGTGTGAGGTTTAATTATAATTTAATCACCACACATCCTTTCTTAATTTTCACTGCATTATCATATGACAACTTTTGTATTTGATTTTAGGTGGATTGTGTACACTTTGGGACTTAAGATTTATTGGTGCAGTTAAAAGTTTGTGAGTAGTCGGATTGGTTGGAGATTATGTCAAATGATATTTTTTTAAGTCAGACTAGTTGCGAGTCCTTCTTAACCTTTCTTTTCTGTTCTTACTCGATATTCTTTGTAAAACGAAATTATATTACTTGAAGATGCTTCCATTCTAATCCTTTGAATTAAGTACCAAAATTTTTCTTACATATTTCATTCCTATAAAATCATTTCTTAAGGTTTATAGAGAGTTATTGATTTTTTTTTTTTGCTTTTGGAAGACATATGGATGTGGAGTGTAATGGCGTGGGTGATTTGTCAAGGAACAAAAGTTTACTGATTCAAGGAACAAATCAGAGTAATGGAATGTTGGTTGTGCAATTGTTGAAAAGTCGGAGTAATGGAATGTAATAAGAGTAATGGAATTTGCAAATAGAATAAATGATATTATTCTAGAAAATCTTGAAACCTTGTTCCAGAAATGAAGGGGTTCTATTTAAATTGAACTTCTTATTTTCATGCATACAAGTTTTAACGCGCTGCATGGGAGCCCTTATCAACGTTTTGACATTACACTCTACATGGTCTTCAACCCCTGAATATAGACCAACCTCAGAATATATAAAAAAATCTGTGCAACCCCATAATTAAAAATTACAGAAAACAGAGTGCTCTGTAGACTCATAATTTGAATTTACGGAAAACAAGGTGCTCTATTTTTCTGCTGCATGAAGTTTCTTAGTTCTAGACTGATCATGGGAGGTCTTCACAAATGATTTAACGAGTTTAGTGGCCTACCTTCATGTTCAGATTATTAGAATAACTGAGTCAACACATTTAAGTTCACTAGAACTGTGTTTCCGAGTTGAGTATTAGAATATCTAGAATTTGTTGCAATAAATAATGACAACAGTTTGCAATCTCTACATAGAAAGGATATTGGTTTAGGAATCTGCAATTCTTTTCAGATTTGTTCTTTTATCTTGTTACCTATTATAAATTTCATACTTATCTTTTCTAAATATTAAATAAAATTAATTAGAATTAATTTTAAGCATTAATATGTCATTATATTTGATGACATGGCTCAATAAAATACATGGGGTAGAGAAGGGGGCACCTTTAGGAGGTAGAGGATCTGCATTCTATACAAACCAATTTCAACTTTAGTATCTCATTAAAATTTGGATTATAATAAAACTTAAAGCAATATATGTTGTTTACTAGTTTTTCTCAATCAAAATTCAATTTTTACCCTATTTTTATGAGCTTTTATTTAGACTCTTAGTCTTTTTTTTAGAGTTTAATTTTGATGCACTATCAGTGTAAAGTATTTTTTACATAAGTGGGACACCAAATTGCAACCATCATTACTTTCATTGTTATGCTTAAACTCTTTTATTTATATTAAATAATTATCATCTTTGGAAATATGTCAGACAAGGAAAATTGAAAATTCCTTTTTCCTTTTTCAAATTCTTCCTTCTCTCTTTGTTGACAAATCATTTTTGAAAATTCTGGGAATAAAAAAAAATCTAGTCACATTGCAATAACTCTAGCACCAAACTATTGCAACGACTCTAGCACCAAACTATTAAATTATATGACATATGGGTTCTTGGCCATCCAACGGAGCAAAAACAATCTATCGAAGAACTATAAGTAAAATTTTCAAAAGGAAGAATGACAAGGAGGGGTCTGAAAAGGAAAAGGAATTTTTAACTTTTCTTGTCGACATGGTTTCCAAAAATAATAATTATTTAATATAAATAAAAGAGTTTAAGTAAAACAATAAAAGTAATGAGGTGTCGAAATTTTGTTTCTCGCATATGTCAAAAAAAATTTATACTGACGGTGCATCAAAATTAAGCTCTCTCTTATTGAAAACCAAAACTAAAATTTAGTAATAAAAAAGTCAATAAATTGATACAAACAAGCTAAAAAATAATAGATTCGATAATGTCATCTTCAAACTTGGCAATTGTTATTCCTTTCTTTCTTTTCTTTTTTTTTTCTTTTTTTGCTATAGAGTGTTCAGGCTGAAAAACATTCAATGATAAGGTAGTACCAACTACTGCTACTAAGCTTCAACTATTACAATATTAGGATCCACCACTACATGAAAGGTAAAAAGATCATAACAGAAGTAATACTTAAAAATATGAGTACTACATACCTAATGAACTTTTTCTCGTTCAGGCCTTTAATCGACTACCTCTTTAAACTCATGCTAGGCCACTATTCATACAAATTAGGTCAACTTCGTATATTACATAAATGATGGCCATTTTGATTTTGAGACCATTGATGATCATTTCTTGAATGGGACCATTTCGTGGAGATGGTCCCCTTCTATTACTGTTGATATATTGTATAAATTATGATCATTTTGATTTTGGAACCATTGAGGACCATTTCTTGGAGAGGACTATCTCTGGTGCCATCCTTGGCTAGAGGACGTATGAATATTTTGTCCTCGGACGTTTCTGGTTGGAAAACCAAGAGCTCATAAAGCTCTTCTACTGTAGAGGTGTAGACCCTTTTTTTTTCCATAATTTTATTCTACTGCAAAGGCACAAACCCTTTTTTTTTCTATAATTTTATGGTAACCTTAGTCCTCTTTTCAAAGTTCTCAGATTTGATGAAACCTAGATCTACGAAATGATTCCTAAAAATTTATAAAATAAAACATATTCAATTGTATACTATTGCAATATTTATGAGTTTGTGAGAGTCAAATATCTTCCTTAGTTTTGGCCCACTTCTGTATGGATCCGTACTTCTTTATCCGGTAAAGCAATATTATTCAAGCAATATGGGCTTTATACGAAGAAATTTTTCTAAAAACTCTACGCATTACAAAATATATAAAAGATTTGTTTACTTGTAATAAGAAGGAATACATTTGGTATATCTTAGATCGTCAACAGAGGTCTAAGAAGACTCCTACTCAAAGACTACTAAATTTTCTTTTAGCAAGACATAATAAAGAGAATAGCAAAGGAAGGTTGAGATTAGATTTCCTATACCTATTTTAAGCAGACGCTTTCCTTTTAAAGACGAAGGATTCCATTACAAGACAATCCGATTTGAAATTCAAAATTCAAAAGTTCAAAACAAAAGGTAAGTGTCGTACTAGACCCATATGATAAAAGTAAATGAGAATCTGCTTTCATCTGATTACTTTGGGTTACTTTGAATAAAGCATTTTTTTTTGTTGTTGGCATCTTTCAAATATCACATGACTGAGTCAGTATTCCATAATATTGTCTAGGTTTTCTATGCCTTTGTCATCAATGATGCATATGGAATCAACTTCTTCCGGATCTATTTCAGCTATGCAGTTGAAGCAGATAAGTGCTTCATTCCTTTCCTTGTGTTGTCCGAGCTTTCTCTTATTGCTTTCTTTGCAAAGACTTTTCTTTGTCTTTACGGGCTTCAATAACACAGGAAAGAATTTATGTGCAAGTACTTCGGATAATCTTCCAATCTTTCTCAAATATTTTCTTGGAGTAAAGAGAGATGATGATTAATCATATGCTAACCAAATTTACTTTGATCATAGATTCTTTATCATACTTCCATAATTCCTCAAAAATTTCAAAGAACACGAAAGCCCTTTTCTTGGAGTAAAGAGAGATGATGATTAATCATACGCTGACCAAATTTATTTTGATCATAGATTCTTTATCAAACTTCCATAATTCCTCAAAAATTTCAAAGAACACGAAAGCTCTTTTGCTGCATAGGAGTTTTTTTTTTTTTTTTTGTTGAATACTCCTTTGGTGAATTTATCTCTTTTTATCTGGGGAGTTCGGCATTTCCAGGATTTAGCTGTTTTTCCCATGATAACGAGATTATGTGTGGGAAAATAATTGTCATCTTCCCACTCTAGGATGGTGCTATGGAACCTGAGGTAGATCCTTTGTGCTTTAACACCTGTCCATAATTGTTTAACTTGTGCAGTAAAATCTTGTGAAAAATACTAGAGTTCAGGGAGTTCTAGGCTTCGGTATAATGTATGGATAAATCCATTAGTAAATAACCTCCCACTTTGAAGGGTGGACCGCCTTCAAGGAGAATGACAGTGGGTTGTTTTAAAATTTTTGAATCTATACTGAACCAAGGAGCGCCATTGTCAAGATTTAATGGGGTAGTAATTGAAACAAATTCATACCAAACCCGAAACTTCCTTATGTAGTTCCATGCTTCTCAAAAATGAAATTATAAAACTGGTTTGATAGAAACCTTGAAAGAAGAATTAAAAATTCTTCCATTAGGATAACGGCAGAAGATCTTAATAAGATCACCTGCAAAACATGCCATCAAAAAGTCTATATGTGGAATATAGATTCACATTGGGCAGTATGTTACAAAATAGGAAAACCAAGACCCCCACAAAATATTAATAAAGTCAATGCTACTAAATCCACTAATATTTGTGATATCCAGACAAATCCAAATAGTACTTATATTGAAATTGAAATTAAGATCAAAGATTTCAAAAAATATAGGCTGCATGCTTATATTGGCACGGGAGCAAACATGTGTGTTGCTAAATGCCATGTTTTCCCAAATTCCTTATGAAAAAAAAAAAAAAAAAATAGAAAGCTTCGAGCTATCACAAAGTCAGAACATGAAATGATCCTCGATAAAATAATAGAGAACCTCAAAATTCTCATATCAGGAATATATTTTTTATTCCCATAATATACCCATGTGAAACACGATATTCTGATGTGTTACTTTGTAACAATTTCATGAATACATATCAACCTTTCATCCAAGGAGCAGATCATGTTGCATTCGCAAAGGATAACAAAGTTACCCATACTAGTAAAATCTGAGATGCCAAAAGTATCTCTCATCCAGATTTCCTAAAAAAATTTAGAGAAACAACAAACGTGGTGCAATCCCTATCCCACTAGATGCTCAAAAAATAATTCTAATAGAGGAAAACCCTTCTTTGGAAGAATTGTTCCAAAAACTAAGTGAATTCTATCTTTCACAAGAACAACAAGACTTAGGTGAAATGGAATCACTTCTCCATAAAACTTTCTTTGAAAATCCTCTAGAATTTTGGAAAAGAAAGAAACCAATAGCTTCCTTATAATTGAACCCACTAGGAACCCAGACTATCAGAGTAAACCCAATGGTTTATACCAAAATATATAGAGAGGAGTTCAAAAATCAAATCAATGAACTCTTAGAACAAAAAGTGATTAGACCATCAAAGTCTCCTGACTCTTCTCCAGCTTCATGGTTCAGAAACATTCAAAAATCATATGGGGCAAAAAACGAATGGTTGTTAATCATAAAAAGTTAAATGACCAAATAGAAATGGATGGGTATTATTTACCTAACAAAGAGCAACTGATTGCAAAAACAAACATAAAGAATGGTTTACCAAGCTTGATTATAAATCAAGATTTTGGCAAATTAGATTAATAGAGAAAACTATACCCCTGACATCATTTAGTTGTCTTCAAGGACAATATGAGTGGACTGTTATGCCCTTCAGACTTAAAGAAGCACCACAAATATTTCAGAGATACATGGATAATTGTCTCAGACAATTTAGTAATTTCTGTTCTGTTTATATTGATGATATACTTATCTTTTTAACTAACTTGCATGAATACAAAAAACACCTTAAAAAAGTGCTAGAATGTCTTATTGAGAATGGAATTGCCATATCTCAAAATAAAGCTGAACTAGTTAAAAAAGAGAGTGAATTTCTTGGCCTAGACATTAGGCGAGGAGAAATTTCTCTTCAGAAACATATTCTTGAAAAAATCCATGGATTCCCAAATGAGTTCACGGATAAAAAATAATTACAAAGATTTTGAGGATGTCACATATGCTGAGATGTATATTGAAAATTTGGCAAAATTAAAATTATGTTCATCCTCTAAGGGAGTGATCAAGTAGAAAGAATTTTAGATTATGTTCTCTTAGAACAAAAGCTATTGACAGTGATAGAAGAAATCAAAGATGGATTGACTGCCATAGAACAAAAGTTCTAATGGAAAAATATCATTTTTTTATCAAAAAGGATTTGGAAAAAGAATATTTTGATCCAAAACATTTTAAATCCTTTATAGGATATGCTAAATCTTCAGGTGTTTCAATGAACCTTGAAGAAATAAGGAAATCTCTAAACTACATAACCAAAGCTATAATGGTCTGTGTAAAAAATACTAGGTTCATTTATGATACTATCAAGAGAAACAAAGAAGAAGAATTTAATGAAATAAAAACAATTCTTCAGACAATCTTGAAAGAAGTCCAAAATACTAGTTCTCCTATCCTACAAGAAAAACTCCAAACTATTAAGTATTTGATAAAAAACTTAAAAGGAAAAAAAAAAGTTCTTATACCTAACAGTGCAACTGTACAAAACAAATGGAAGAAATGCTTAAAGAAAATTTAGGGCAAACCTCTCAAATAGTTCCTTATGTCAAAATGGACGCCCATAAATACAAGTTCCAATGAGTTCTAAGGAACAAATACAAGACCAGGTTTACAAGATTAATCTTGTAAATCTAAATGATGGAACTCATACAGTTCATCAAACCGATGATGAGATGGAATCTCAACATCCAGAGGATAGTGCACATAGGTGGACTATTGCAACAATAAAATTTGCTGAAGTATACAAGTCTGGATGGATACAGTTCAATCAGAAAAACATATTACTTCATTATGAACAAACTATTGAATTGCCGTCTTTCGACAATGGTACTTTTTCTGTACCACTAATCAAACCTAAAACTCTTGATAAATACCAAAAGAATTTTAGGTACACTCACTATGGTTTGGTTAGAATTGGGCTTGACCCAATGATAAGAAATAACCAGGACCTACTACTATTGGCAACAATCATGGATGGAAGTATCCAAAATAACTTTAGCAACGCTCTGTTAGGAGCTAGAGCCAATTTAGGTCTAGGACCAGTCAGTTTTACTGTCAAACCAGACCTTTAAGTTGATCTTCACGATAAACACATACATAATATCCTTCAGTTAAGATTATATACAACCAATGGCATAAACTCGGAATTCCATTTAATAGGAGAGTCATTAGGCTCATAATAGCAGTAGTTATTGTTTTTAACTCAGGACGACCAACCTTTCAAGATAAAACCAAAATAACCCAGCTTATACAAGATACTAGAGCAGCAGAAAGACTTACTATCCAAGATATAGATCCACAGGATCTTACTTGGCCAGAATCATGGGTAAATTCAGTTTCGATAGAAACACAGAAGAAGCTAAGTGGGTGATACCCTAAAAATAAAAAGATGTTCTTCTCAATGACTCCTTAAGATATTCTTGCCACCCGCATAGGACAGGTACATCCACCATTGAATGGCAACACGGGTACCTTCCTATTATTCGTAAATTAGCTATTTAAGAGCGCAACTCAAGCTTGAGTTTGAAGATCGAACAATCTCCCTAGAAAGACTCAATGAATTAATCATACTCTTGACACAACCTGTTGAGCAACTCCTTATAGCCATGGGAGGACGAGAAACTAATGAGGAAACTCATAACATAAATCCAGAACAGACTTTAGGAACCTTAGGCATAAAAATAGAAGAACCCAAAGCCTCTAGGCACACTTTAAAAGAGCAAAAGACTACCCCGAACTCAACACCAGGAGGAAAAGGTCTTTAGAAGAATACTTATTGCAAAGAGATGACCGTACTAGAAGTAGCAAATCTAGAACTAATGATATTCCATACAAATATAAGATACATGAGTATCTTAATGAAAATATGGCAACTACAGGAAAGATACTTAATCTTGACTGTGTTGATAATCAAAGAGAAGCATTGAACAATTGGCACAGAATAATGCATTTTCTCATAGCTCTTCAAGGAAGTAGTTGGAATAAAAAAGATACAGTGAGTTACCTTAATCACTCCCTTAGAGGATCTGTTGCCCACTGGTATAATGGTCTTATAGACCAAGATAATTTTATGATTTCTTAACTACGATCAGTTTCATCCATTCTTTGGACTATTCTAGTTGTTGTTTCTCTAATGTCTTCTTGGCCTAGGTCTAGAAAGTTTACTAGATAATTTAAACCTTTCTTAAGATTTTGTCTATCTTGATATAAGATTCGTTGAATCCCAGTGTTTTGCTTCTCAAAGAGGTCTTCTATTAGTTCAAGGTTTGAACTATTCATCATAGGATATGTTATTTGCCAATTATGTGGTGAAAACAGTTGACATAATTTTACTATTGTTGGAGAATACACATATTCGTAACTCCGATAAGGATGGTTCATTTGCTGTAGACATCATTTGTTTTTTGTTACTCTGTGGCTTAGGATTTTCTTATGCCTCAGCTTTAGCTATTTCCTTTTCTACTTGTAACTAGATAGGTTATTCTTTGTATATTGGTTCACCATCCGAATCACATTCGAATCATATTCTTCTTTATATGGAGAATCATATTTATTTTCATTTGAGCAACTAAGCTCTTATACCAATTTTGTTTTGTTTTAGGGACGAATGTGAGGATAAAATTAATAATTTATAATTTAAAGCTTTAAATGAAAAATAGGATCACCTTTAATTAAAGCTTCTCATCATTGCTTAATTAATTCTATCCCACAGATCAAAGGTTCCTCCAATTGGAATAATGTTTGGTTTGGAGGCAAAAGCTTGAGCTTACAAGCAATTAGGGAGTGAGAAATTGTTTTGAGCAAAATAATTTTTGACTGAATTGCATTAAGGCAAATTTGTCTTACTAAAAGGAGGAAAATGATGAATTCCATTAAGGGCTTTTTCAGCCTTCATTTCTACGATATTTTTTAAATGAAAAGAAGCCCCTTATTGTACAAAGGGTTAAAACGGTTTCTTTTACAACTTTCATTAATTAATGTCATAAGTGTAATTTATCAAAAATTAATTCTTATAAATAAAGACATTAATTTTCTTTAACCAAAGAAAGAGGAATATAAGCTTAATCAATATTAAAAAATAATTACAATATATTAACCCTATTATACTAAACACACTAGCATGAGGGGTGGACATGGTTGGGTTTGAGTCCTCTTGTCTGCTCTACATAATAACATAAAATGAAGTGACTCAAGCCTCAAATCGGAGTTAAACTTAATTTCTCTAGCTCAGTTCAAAAGGGAATTAAAAGGTCAAGTTCACCATTTAACTCAAAACTATTTAAAATAAAAAGTATTTATGCAACTATTAGAGTACAAATGGTAGGGTAGGGTATGGTATGGTAGGGCAAGTTAAGTGACTTGGTCAATTTCTTATCAACTCGGGTTCAAATCTTTTAACTAATCCGTTTACAAGACTTGTAAAACAATATACTTATATTATATATAGTAACATATAATTTTTCGGCAAAGCTAGGCATTCTCAAGCTCGACTAATAAGTTCAGTATGACATAAAATAGCAACCCAGTCTTACATGCTTTCACCCTCATTATAAACCCTAAAAATTAGGGATGAGCTTGAGCAAGTTTCGCAAGCATGGATCCTACGACCTTTGAAGTTTAGCATTAGCATTAGTACAGCAAAAGAAAAAATTTGGATAAATTACAGTAACTTCTCTTGAAGTTTCTAATAATTACAGACAATACTCACGAGGTTTAAAAAATGACACTTACCTCCTTTTTGGTTTAGTTGTTGGGTAATAGTTTCCATTCATAGTTATAAAAGTCGAACTGTATTGGCCGATCGAACCGATTCAATTGAAAATCAAACCATGAATCGATACTGTTTAATTAATTTATTAAAAATGCATATGAACCGAGTTGAACTGAACAAACCGGCTATTACTTTAAAAAACCAATGAACCCGCCGGTATTTAATGAACCGGTCAGTTTTTGAAAAAAATCAAAATATCAAAAATTTTGCAAGATTTAAAACCATTTATTTTTTTAAAAACATGTCTTTTATGGTCTTTTGATAAAATATAGAATAAAAAAGTAAAAACTTTAAACGAAAGTTAAAAGAAGAAAAAAAAAGGGGAAGAAAGAGGAGGATAAAAAAAATAACTAGGTAAATAAGATATGTTTCTCTCTTTCTCACATTGAGTTATCTCATTTTTAGATATTTTTTATATTATAATTAGATATATCGAGATATGTATTATCAAAAAATAATCTAAATATAAAAAAACTATAAACTAAAATAAAAAATATATATAAAGATGAAGAAAGAGAAGGGTATAGAAGTAAAATAATAATAATAATAATAAAGGTCATGCAAATAATGCACATTATTATCTTAATAATACATATTATTGTTAAACTTTATGATACTTCTTTTAAATATAAAAATACAATAAGCAATAGTTTAAAAATATTAAATTGAAAAAAAAAAAGATGTCCTTTTGAATTTTTTTATAATTATTTATTTTTATACTTTTTTTAAATATTTATCATTTATACTTATGTTGAGTTATTATATAAAAAAAAAATTTAGCTAATTTTTAATTTTTTAATAATTATTTTTATTTAAATATATATATTTATTATTATTTTATTATATAACCAAATGAACCATAATTAAACCAATATCAACCACCGATTCGCCCTGATAACTATGTTTCCTTCCTCTTTAGCCACCATTATTAACAGTGATGGCAAGACATGAAGTATGCTGATGCCAATTAATAATATATTAAACTACCAATTTTACCCTTGTAATAAAAAGTAATATAAAACATAAAACATATTTTCACATCTTCAAATCATATGCTGCCACCTCATAACTCCAACATCACCAACACCACACCTGATCAAACCCAACTACATCATCTCCAGGTTCTCTATAAACCTAGTCTCTCTTCAATATCTACCTCCACCAAATCGGAGAACCATCTCCTCTATTCCCCTCCCTCCCTCCCTCTCGCTCGCACCCATGTCAGCCGTACCGTCACCACCACCTCGCGAAACCAGCACTGGCTATCACCAGCGCCCTCCTCCACCACTCCCTTCACCATCTCTGGCCAACCCCAACCCCAACCCCTCACTCCCACTACCCTTACCCCATGCTCACTAATATTGACCACCATAGCCAACCGCAACTCTTGTAATTAGCTACTGGTGAACATCTCAGTGTATGATATTATCTATATTTTTTAAAAAAAAATTCATTCTCAACAAAACCCTTACCCAACCCGTCACTGCATTTAAATACAAAGGTGGGGTTCGACAGTGGCTATGAAGAGAGCGGTGGTAAAGGATGGCTGGGTTGTCACGATGAGGTTTCGTAGTGGTTTGTGTGGGCTGGACTCTAGGTCTCTGTTACATAGTGGTGGCGGTAGGGGTTTCGGTTGGTGGCGATTTATGGTGAAGGGAATAAGGGGATAACAGGAGCAAAGTGTGGGTAGGTTTTGGTTGATCGGTGGGTTATGGGAGGAAGTGATATTGGGTTAGGGATGACAGTTTCAGAATGACTGTAAACCCCAAATTTCTTTTAAAATCTCACAACCCAAGCATTGATTTGAACCAACAATAAGAATTTATAGTTATTTGTGGTGATCAAAATCAAATTGATTATAGAAACACAAAGATTTATATATGTATGTACAAGTTTGGCGGTTGTTATGGATTTGTTGATGCATTTGTTCGTAGAAAGAGAGAGGAAATGAGTTCGTCCATGGTGTGTTCGAATAGTGAGAAAGAGTGAGGGAAGAGGGAGAGAAATTAACTGGGGGAAATGATTTTTATAGAGAAATGAGAGCTCAGAAAGAACGGGAATAATTGAGGTTTACCAAGGTTATTTCGGCTTCCAGTGAGAGAAATTGAGTGAGAAGGCAAGCACGGTCAATTGTGTGAGAGGCATTTTAGTCTTTTAAAAAAAAAAATTATCTCTTTTAAATAAAATATTTTTAGTCATCTAAGGCATAAAAAGGTAATGTATTAGTCCGAAATATCAATTATGACAAATTAAAACAATAATCACATAATAGTGATGCAAAGACCAATGCAACAGTAATCTCAATGCAACATAACAATATGCAAGCAAGTTTTGATGGTGATGATGAAGATAAAATTCAAGTAAGAAGCAATAAAGTTTTTTACAATATAAGATATTTACAGAGGTTTGGCTAACTCTTACTTACATCCTCTCTTTCTCGATTCTCTCGAAGGTATTTTATTATGTAAAATTTTTTATATAGCTACTAGTTACTTCAAGTGATCAGCGCACTTTTTTTTACAAGAATTCAGTCCGAACTCTCAATCTCAATTGATATTGACCTAGACCATTCAATCTTACAAGTGTATTGCCTAAGTTACACTCAAACTCACAAGGTATACAACCTTAAACAAGAGTAAAACAAGATTTATACAAAGAAATCACTCTCTCAAGTGTGTAGATACAAGTTTAAGCTCAAATGTACAAACTCCCAAATGTACAAAAACAAATTATTAATTGTAGATGGTTGAATATTCACTTTGTGCACTTAATTTATTTGTCTTAATCATCATAAATGAGTTGCGAGTCTTATATATATAACCATTCATCAATTTTAGTCGTTGGAGGTTGTTGGAGTAGCATTTAATGCAAGTTCAGCTCATTCAGAATGTCTAAATTTCTGACCGTTGGAGCTAATGTGTCAACATTAGTGTTTGAGGTGTTGACTATTTCAACAATTCTCAGCAAATTAATCTTTGAAGGTGTCGACTAGATTTGCACAGTGTCGACCATTGTTTGGGTTGTCTTTCTATTTTTGCTCACTGTCTTCAAGGTGTTGACCGGAACCTTCCAAGGTGTTAGCACTTCGTTCAAATTTTACAAATTTGTCTTTTGATGATATCAACCATATTTGTAAGGTGCCAACTATATCAGAGACTATTTTTTTTCATTTGCTCAATGCCTTAAAAGTCTCGACTAGGACCATTCAAGATGTAGATCATTGTAAGAGTATATAGGTCATGAAGTTAAACTTTTTCAAAGTGTCAACCACATTTGAGATGTGTTGACAAAAGCAATGGAGCAAGATATCAGCAAATTGAGCTTTGAATAAGGTTTCAACCATAATTGCATGGTGTTAACACGAGCTATAGACTTTCTTTTTTTAAATATTGAGGGTCTTCAGCAGAAGACGTTAACCATATATGTATGGTATTAGCAATAACTTGCAGAATCTTCTGATGATCTTCAATAAAGTGTCAATCATCTTTAAACGGTGTTGACAATTAGTCTCGTTCTTCAAAAAGATCTTCAACAGAGATGGTTATGGTGTCAACTAATTTGTATAGTATAAGTCATTTGTTTGAAATTTGCCAACGCTTAGTTCTTTATCAAGCTTTTCATTTTGTTTTTCAATCTTCATATATGAGTTTTGGAAGATCTTTGAAACCATTCAATAATATTCCATGAATGCTTGAACACTGAATAAACTCTTGAAACCTTATAAGACCTTCAATCTTTTTAAGATGGGACAAATTCATATTCATCATGTGTAGGATAATCAACTTAAGAGCTTTACTATGTTGTTATTTGTCAAAATGATTATTAACTGATCTGCACATTTAATTAAAATCATTAGATAACAAATACATAATTTTATTATCATCAAATTCAATATAGAGATTAACTTGGAGTCAACAATATGTAACCTCTAGTTAACCTCGTTTAGGGAGGGGTATTGTCTGTCATTTCAAAAACTAAATGAGTAACGTATGTATTGTCAGAAACCTGAAGGGAGATTATTATAATTTGTTTAAAAAAAATTTAATAGAGAAGTACCACTCCGTTATTTGAAATATTAATTTTGTTGTTATTTTTTTCTTATGTGTATTTGATAGATCTCATTATAAAACTTAAATCCGATGGCAGTATTACTATGTCAAACAAATTTTACAGTAATTTCAATTACTACCTCATAGATTTAATCTTATAGTGAGGACCCCACTAAATATAATTGGAATAATCTATGTATAAAATTATATTTTTATGAATGTGTAGAAATTACATAATAATTTTTTATTTAATCTCTTAATGATAATTGCTAACACGAAATTATTAATTGATATAAATTGGTATTCATATTTTAGAGTTTAAAAAAATTTAGTACTACTAAATCATAATTTAAAAAATATTTTTATAATTATCCAGTATAATTTAGCGAGAGTTAAAAGCAAAATCACTTTAGTACCTTAAAAAAACGTGAGTGCATCTACTGTTTTGTCTTTCCCTCTATAGTCCGACGGAAACTATTTGCAAGACCGACTCCATTGAACTGCTCTTGAAGTTCAGGCCGAAAGGGATTTATGTCTGATGAATTTCTTAGTTCTAGGGTAAATGCTTAGAAGAGAACTAAAAGTAGACACCCCTGCAAACTAGACCAAGGTGGGGCAGGGGAGGTCCGTCCAAGACAATACCGAACCCCCGCTCTTGCCACGTTATCCCAAATTTAATGAGCCGTTGTGGTATTACGTTGGCACCTGTCTTCTCTCTCTTATGTGTCCCTCTCTCTCTCTCACATGTAACTGTGCAGACACCAACGTCTCTGAAACGCTGGAAACATACAAACTACTGTAGCGGTAAGAAAATGAGCTAAGCCGTTTCTTCTGACACCAATTTCGTCATTTTCTTCTTCGAATCCGCGGCCGAGTTCGCACATAAAACCAAACCCTGAAAACCCCCCCTGGTTTTGCTGTGTGCTGAGCCATCTCTGCTTGAGGCGTAGCAGAGAACATGCAGATTTCTTCATAGAGATAATTTCCTATTCCATTAATTTTTTTTTCACATATAGATATATACATTCATATCCATAACCATATTGGGGTTTTGGTGCTGTTTTGGGTAATGGGTTGGAGATACAAGGCTGGGTTAGTTTTGATTGGGACTGTTGTTTTCATATGGGTCACCTCTGCAGAGGTTACTCAGGTCAGATTTTGATCCTTTCTCTCTGTGAGTTTGTCTGTACACAATTTATTTTGTTGTGTTGCATGGTTTGCTACAAGAAGTATCGATTTCTCTGTTGAATTTTCCATGGAAGTAGTATACTCTAGGGCTTGAAGGTTATGTTGAGTTCAGGAATTGGAAACAAAATGAAACCCAGTTTGGCCATTTGAGGGTCTCCGTATTGTCTTGAATTATTTTGGATTTGTTAAACCCTCTCTCTCTCTCTCTCTCGTGTGTGTGAACCTGTGTTCTTCAAACTGGCCCTACTGTTTCATGATATTATAGGCTTTTCTGCACTTAGCAGGAGTGTACATATCTAATTCATTTGCAATCTTTAGGGGTTGAACCATGTGTTACGTTCAAATTAGCTATATCAGTATTGATGCGGTTAAATTAAGGAGCTTCCCCATTTCTCTTTCTTGTTCTTGTTCTTTCAGAATTTTTTTTTCATGTGTGTTGTAAATTTGGCAATATGACACTAAATTATGTAATGTAATCAATGAATGTGCTTCCAGCTTCAAATTTCTCCCTTAAATATTTAGGCTCAGTTGGGAACTAGGAAACTAGAAGGGAAAGGAAAAGAACTATGAGGATTTCTTTTTCGGTTGATTACTATGAGTTTAAGTCTTTTTAAACTCTAAAATGTAATCAACTTCTCTATTAGCAATATATTAAGCTCTATGTTAGAAAGTAAAATTGTCATGTGCACATGTTGACCAAAGTATGATCTTTGTTCCTAAATTGACCTTACTCTTTGTAATGATTGTCTAATGACTAAAACATGTTAAAGGGAGTGATGCTGTAATTATCCCCTTTTCTTTTTCCCATGTGTGTATGGTGGGAAACCAAGACAGGAAAGATTTGCAAAGAATACAAGAGTAAAGACCTTTCACCCCTGATTATCAACTTATCAAGCTTCTCACGAGATAAGCTCAAGCGCATTGCCGAAAAGGAAATAGGATTGGAAAGGAGAATGAAAAAAAAATCACCTTCTCCTTATTTATAGGGATCTGGGAGAGAACTTATGAGAAAAGGAAATCAAAAATTTTCAAATTGTATACTTTTTTTCTTTTATTTTATTTTCTTTTTCCTTTCCCTTTTTCCCCTCTGTTTCTAGGAGTCCAATGGAGCTTTAGGCCTACTATTGGTAAAATTTTCGGAAGCTTGTGGTTTTCTGACAATTTGATTCTACCATGCTTGTGAGTGTGCACACATGCATGTGCTTGCTTTGCATTGTGTAAATTCTGAATTTTTTTTCTTCTTGGAATTTTTAGTTTATCCTTATTTTGTAATGGAGTCACCTTGGAGGAATGAGGTCTGTAGATTATCCAATGATAGAAGCAAAGTAGGATGCTTCTTAAATATCTTAGCTGTGAGAATATCACTTCTGGCAAGGCTGACGGGGTGGCTGTCCATGGTACTCAATGAAGCCTTGTGCACCCTTGCTTGGCTCTCCATGAGAGCTTAGTTAGGATTATGCAAGAAAGGAACTTAACCCTTGGTGGGAGTCAGGGCATGCATTTGGGTTCCATATGGTCATGTCAAATTGTTCATCTCCCATTCATAATTATCTCCAACATAGAAATCGGCCTTCAAGGCCAACTCGGTGGCTTCTATGAGGAAGGTGGCATCAAGGAGCCTTGAGGGCTTGTTTTTTCCACGAAACATTGTATTTTAGGTGTGGTCCTTAGGCATGCACCTGCCCAGCAAATGAGCACCAAATTAGGGGTTGTGTGAGAATAGTGAAATTCAAAAATATTGAATGTGAATTCTAGAAGATAACTCTTGGGAAAAATCCTTCAAAGTTTAGGCCCTTGTGCTGAAAAGTGTTGACATTATATTATATTAATATACGACGCTGCTTCTAATTCACCTCGCTTACTGTGGACCTTGTTGTAGAGCTTTTAATTCCTTTATTTGAAGCTTCCGTCTGAATGATCTGATTATCCATGCTTAACATTTCTAAATTCAAACTAACAGTAGTCATGTCTTGCAGAGAATCTTTGAGGAGTATACACAGCCATTTGCCCTGACGTATCTGGGGATCTCTCTTATGGTTATCTACCTACCTATAGCGATTTTCAAAGATTGGATCTGCAGCTTACTGGACAAAAATTTGCTTAAGAGCTCTTTGATTGGACTAAATATCCCACTTAGAATCAATGACATGCATCATAGACCAGAAGACGATATTAAGAGCTGCTTAATTACTGACACGGACTTTAATCAAGCTGAAGAAGGGCGGCCTTTGACATATAAGAATGGAGAAGATGAGTCGCACATGCTTACAGAGAGTTCTGGGCTTAGTTCATGGGAGATTTCCAAATGTGGTTTTTATCTTGCTCCTATATGGTTTGTAACAGAGGTAACTGTGTTACATCTTACAGTTCTTTTAGAATCTTCTTGGAAAAATAAATAAGTGGAAAGTCTTTACGGGAAAATTTTTATGGGCATGGAATCCTCTGTTATCTTCTTTGTGGAGTCTGTTTTAACAGCCAAGTATTTCAAACCAGGACTTCCTTTTACTAGCAAAAAAGTATTGCTTAAAGCATTTACCATGAATTAACATATGACGTGGTAGTTTTCAGAGATGCTTTGTTGCTTTTAGGCTCTTTTGAATAAAAATTTGTGATCATGGGCTTTATGTGGCCATGGAAGCATCAAAACAACTCAAGCAAAAAACTACCTGGCAAAAATATAATAATCCCAATATGATTCTTGCTTATCAATTCCTTATTAGAACTGCATTTTTTAGACAGGAAATTATTTCATTTACTGATATTTTGAAAATTCCTGCGACTTCTCAGTTTCTTTAACTGTATCTACATATGTTCGTGAATGAATAGAGAAGGTAAACCAGATAGAAAAAAATTTCAATATGAGGTCCATCCCATGTCCTTGAGCTGGCTGACGTGGTATGGTTTTAGACTACCCTGTAGCTTACTCAATGCCAAGGTTGCTGAGATTGGGATACTAATAAGGATTTGAAGGAAATCATTGGGTTCCTGTTAGAACCCAATTGTCATTATGGTCCTTTTCTTTCTGTCTTGGATTCGACAATTTAATTTAATTTAATTTTTTTATTCCATGCAGTATTTATCGAACTCTGCACTGGCAAATACCAGTGTTGCAAGTACAACTGTCTTGACTTCTACATCAGGGTTCTTCACACTTTTTTTTGGAGCACTTCTTGGTCAGGACTCCGTAAATACTGTGAAGATCATAGCAGTTTGTATTAGTATGACTGGTGTTGTGATGACTACACTTGGAAAAACTTGGGCTCCTGATGAAATGCTGAGTGTCTCTGAGTAAGTTTAAAGTTGCTTGCTCTTTTATAAAGTAGGCTTTCTTTGGTTGTTTAAGTACCATTTATTGGTATTCAAATCACTTGGAGCACAACCAGGAAATGCAAATAATGATGTGTGATGTGAATATATACCTATATGAATATGTCAGTGTGCATGCAAGTAACTCTGTTTGGCTTCTAGAGCTTCTTGAAAGTCTAGGTTTTGTAAAAAGCATCGTCATAGACTCGTAGTTTGTAGTGTGCAATACATATTTCTCTACTGATTTCTGGTCGGCAGATTTTTTAGATTGGCTGGATTTCAATATTTTTGGCAATATTGTTTAATTAAAAGCTTTGAATGCATCATTTTGAACTTTTTTTTTTTTCATGATCAGAGAACTCATTCCTTTCACTACTGAAAGCATGTCTGTTTAATCATGCAAGTGAAGAACATTACTCTATTTCCTTTTTTTTAGGTCGCTTGAAGTGCAATAGTTGTTCTGACTTATTTGCTTGAAAATGTCATAAATTCTTACAATCAGATTTCTTTGCGCATCATCTAATGGTGTTTTAGAACGCCTCTTCGTGTTTCTGATCACAACATATCATGAATCATAAGGGCATCATCTAATTTGGGAACTATTGATCTAATTGTCTAAATTGTCAGATTGGTGATGAGCAATCATCTTCATGCTTTGCTACCATCAATAGGCCTATTAATTTTTATAGTAACGATCATTTTGAAAGGATTAACTTGGATATAGCTGACACAATTTCTTGGTGGTCAATACTATTTCCTTTGTTAGCTACTTCAGTTTAGATCTATAAGTCATTAAATGTTGGGTGATATTTCACAATGTTGTTATTACTACTGTAAATAGGTTTACCTTTGCTAGTAATCTATTAACATTTTATTTGCATTGGCTTTTTCCTTTAAATGTGTTATTTTTATCTTGTTAAGGAGCACAAAGCATTCCATCCATGGAGACATTTTTGGTCTTCTCTCAGCAGTGTCATATGGTTTATTTACAGGTAGGATAACCTTAATGAAATTCCATTGGATACCAGTGTCCACATTAACAAATCCATTGATCAATTTCAATTTTATTATAAGTTTGATTTTGAATTCTCTTCCTTGATTTATAAAGTATTGGGCCACTTAATGCAGTTCTGCTCAAGAAATCTGCTGGATTGGAGGGAGAGAAGGTTGAAGTGCAGAGGTTTTTTGGATACATTGGACTATTTACTCTTCTTGGACTCTGGTGGCTAGGTAAGATTCCAAAAATCTCAATTTTCCTTATTGCAAATTTTTAGGGCCCAAAAGAAATCTATAGTGAAACATTGGGGTAGTTTTCTTATTGTCATGGATCTTGAGGAGCAGCATTACCGTAACTGGTGAGTCTATGATTGGAGGATTCAGTTGTAGAGTTGGTGTAGACTACAAATAAGACATCATTATCGCACCAACATATAATTAGCCGTTTTAACACCCATATTTATTGTAAAGAACAAGGGGTAACCCATGCCTACGGCACTCCTAAAACATGCATGCATTTGGTAGTGGGTCCCATTTGAGTTCACAGTTAATGGATTTTGGTCTATATGACAGTATCCTTGTGTATTAATGCAGAAAAGGTACTGCATGTAGATTATAGCAAGACTTAGTGAAAAACCCCACAGGAAGAAAGAAGAAAGAGAAAAGTAAAACTAAACCAACTGTAGTACACATGCGTGACATAACAAACTCCATATAATTAGAAAAGGAATGATAACTAAAAGGAACATAATTGTAGAGACACCATACAAAGCATCACATATTGAGCATGTCTTCATAAAGGAAGCTAATTCTGGAGACTTCAAACTCATTATGCACTTAAAGCTTTAAAAGCACTATGCATGTCTTGACATGATTGAGGTTTATCTTATGAAAATACAGAATGGGATGTATGAATCCTGTTCCACTATTCTACTCTACCAAGTGCCATAATTTTAGTTAAGCCACATGATATTATGTCTTTCCTTACTATCTCAACCCAACAAATTTTAATATTGGTCTTCCTCTCCCCTAGCATACCCTCAATGTCAACAATATCGCTCTTCCTCCTTGTGTAGTTATTGGTCTTCCTTTTACATGGCCAGACCAACTTAATTTATTTTCTTGCATTTTAACGGTAATAGGGGCTACTTCTTCTAACATTATGTTTTCTAATTTCATTTCATGTCTATCTGAACACCCTTCACTTTAGCCACACTCAACTTATGATGATATTGTTGCTTAGCTAGACTAATATTATTTCCATAAAACAAGCTTGCTTTTGTAGAATTTTCCTTTCAATTTAATTGCTATGCATCAATCATACGACACACCAAAAGCACTCCTCCATTTAGCCCCTCTTGCTTTAGTTCTATGAATACAATCTTCACCCATCTCTCCCTCCATTATGTATAATCTAGCCTAGATATAAAAATTATTCTCTTGGGTATTTCTTGTCCTTTGATTGTAGTCTAGCCCCTCATTTGTATTCCTAGTTTTAGTAAAGTTACAATCCATGAATTAGATCTAGTTGTACTTTTCTTACAATGATATAAATCTAGGAGTATCTCCATGACTTTCATGGGTTTTTAGTTTTATTTAGGGCTTTCGGTTAGAGATCATGACTACTACTTTTTGCACAAAAATGTTGAGAGAAGAGGAAGATTCTGTTGTACTTTACTATTGGGGAAAACTTAATCTTCCAACGAGAGCACGATACTCTTATCATGGGCTCAAGTGCTGCGATAGTTTCACTTAGGTGTGGGAAAGACCTTGGAAAACTTGTTAGTGTATTTGTTGCCTCCATAATCCTTCGTGGATTTTTTAGCTGCATGTCCATTTGGTTTGCTTGATTGGAGGAGATCACCACATTTGCTTTCTACTAGTTAACCTTTTTACTCCAGTAAAGTTCAATTGGAAGATTACCAAAGCATCCTTGGAATGATGTTGTTAACCAAATGTTACTAAAGAAAAAAATGGAAGAAATTGTGCTGCTTCAGAAAGCTCTGTAGAGAAAAATGGAACAAGTTCAATTGACTGGTTGGTTAACACTAGGAAGTTTATTCATATCAACTATAGCTTACTAGATAAATTTAGAAGTTATGCCTCTGTAATTAGAATTTTGTCAGATCTTTGTAGATGTCATATCTCATGCGGTGGGAAACCTTGAGATTGCAAGGAATTTCCAAACCCATTTCATATTTCCTCCTGCCACTAGCAATGAGGCTAATAGTGCTCTCCTTTGTTAATATTTGTATCCAATTCGTTATACTTCTCGATAATTGTTTCTTTCTGTGTTGTTTTCTTGTTGGTAACCGTTTTCGTTTTGAAGGTTTTACATAGCTCTCAGCAATTATTTTCCCAATGTTACCTTGTTCCATGCAGTATGGCCGCTGAATGCTGTGGGGATAGAACCTCAGTTTACATTTCCCCATTCAACTTCCCTTGGTGAAGTAGTGCTGTTAAATGGCTTTGTGGGGAGTGTTCTCTCAGATTATTTTTGGTACGTAGAGTAGCCGCCTCCTACTACTAGTGTGTTATTCAGGCACCAAAAGGAATGAAGCTGTCTAAAAGGATTTGATTGATTTCGTGTCTGATGTCTCTCTCTCTCTCTCTCTCTCTCTCTCTCTCTCTCTCTCATTTCGTTGGTATATACAAGAAAAACTACAAAAGTACTGCTATTCTTGTAAATGGATTGTGTTGGTAATTGAAAAATAAATAATTTAACCAGAAGTATCAAACAGGGCCCTTTCTGTGGTTTGGACAACACCATTAGTTGCGACTCTAGGCATGTCCTTGACAATACCCCTTGCAATGGTAGCTGACATGGTGGTGCATGGCCGACACTTCTCTGCAATCTATATTCTTGGGTGCCTTCAGGTAGCCTATTTAAATCCCTGGTATTCTGATTCATCTGAACTTGTTTTGATATTTTCACCCCCAAGAGCTTCACTAACTAGTCCAATTTGATTTCAGGTTTTTGCAGGATTTGTTATAGCAAACCTTTCTGACAAGCGTTCTTGTGAAGAAGATAAGTAGCAGCAGAAGTAAATGCTTGTCTAGTGACTGCATAAATGTAACTTCTGACTGCTTTGGGACACTACTGATCTCCCTTTTGTTGTAGTATAACCTTTTTTTTTATTTTTTGTTTCTTATCAAGTTGCTGGTCAAATAATGGCATGACATTTGAAATCACATTGAAAAATTTTTTTGAGATGTTTCAATAATTCACAAGGGGTTTCCCACACAAGGGTTATGAGTTCTCGATTGACCTGGGGAGGAGTAGGAATTGCAACGGGATGTGTTTAGGGATTAAGCTAAACGCTACCCATTCCTAATAGGAAAATTTCACCACCCTCTTGCTAAATTCGTGACTGAACTTTCCTACTCCATCCTTATTTTATTGCATTTAAGTTAATAGGGGTTAAGGTCAAAAATAATTTTCTAAAATTTACCATAATGCAAATTATATAAGTACTAACACAATATAAAATTTAAAAAAAAAAAAAAGATGCTAAATACCAAAAAAATTAAGTTACACATTTACTTGTATATATTAAGAATATTTTATATTATTGAAGTATCATTGGAGGATTCTGGAAGGACAGAGTGAGCTAAATTCTATTGCGTTACGTTCTAGGAAAGAGCTCCCTAAGATTACTAGGGTTACGTCCTAGGAAAGAGTTCCCTAAGATTACTTGGGTTTAGGGTAGCTCCAAATGATCCTGTCGCAGTTCGTTAAAAGAAGAGTTAGTTCCAAAGCAGAGGTGGGTCTAGGATATGCTACAATTAAATTAAATTCCACTGCATTTGCCACTAAACCCATCACATATTGGTTAAATTTTCTCTAATTCTACAATCAGTTTAGTGGAGTGAGATATATAATCACATTCCCGGAGGACACATAAATTTAAAATCTTTTCAGTGCAAGTGGGATAGAATCAAGTCTACCATATATGTATATGTATATATATACATCCATAGAGGTGGAAATTGAACATAACATGTCCCATAGCATTTGAACATACCATATCCCGTATGTTTTTTGAGGAGGGCATCAATTATTATTAACCTGCTCAACAGTTGCAAGTTGTGCTTTTTTCGTAGGTTTTAGTACTTTTACCATTGGCCATGTTTCGAACTGTATCAGCAACACCGTACATAGAACTCAGACCAGATATATATATACATATATATTTTGGTACATGGGAATAAAGAGCAACAGACAGAGAAACAGAAAAGAAAAACAGCAAAAACAACAGAAAAAAAGAAACGTGGCCCCAGCAAGATCAGCTTGGAGGAGGAAGTTTATGCCATCAGGGAGGTCTCCAAAATAATCAGCTCTTCGTTTACCGTGGTTCCCATATTAGCTACAAAGTCAGCGCAAAAATTCCCTTCCCTAACCTGCAACCGAACCTTCTCGCTAGGAATTTGCATTCTTCAAGCACTGCTTTGAGAGGATGATGCTCAATGTTCTGCTGGCTCAAGAGATTCAGAGCTCAATGATAACCTCCTTGAGATTCTTCCTTATGATCACCTGAAGACCTTTGTGTATTCCTTATATCTCAGCCACCATTCTAGTAGCTTCCCCCGTACAGCCTACAAATCCAGAGATCCAAGCTCCCTGATCATCTCTGAGCAGTCCTCCATAACCAGCCAAGCCTGGATTCCCTTTAGCGCTTCCATCAACATTTAGCTTGAGCTTCCCTGCACATGGAAAAGACCATTTAATTAATCTTTGCACATTAAGAGTTTTCACTTGTAGATGGTTAGGAAAAGCTACGATAATATCATTGCCATAATTAATAATTTTTCTAGCAGTCTCTTGAACAGGATGTATCTGGTTCTGGAACACTTGAAAATTTCTTTCTTTCCAGATACGCCATACGATGGAGGTAAATAAAACTCTCCAAGGTAGGCCATTCCACTCAGGTTTGTTGTTATCCTTCACATTGCTTTGAAGCCATTGCTCTTGTAGGAAAATATATGTATAGGTATACGAAATATCTTATGTGGATTACAATATGGTGTATGGATTATTTTGCTTACTTTATGAGCTCTTCACGCAATACATGCAATACACCACAAATAAATCAAAATCTCTTGAGTATCTTCCTCGTCGTATAATAGACGATTACAAGAGTTTAATACGAAGAACACACGTTCCAAATTTTAAGACTCTTAGATGGTAGCCGTAAAAAGAACTAGAGAGAGAGAGAGAGCAATTTGACAATACATAAGTTATTTTTACTGATACAATATGTGTATAACATATATGCACCATGGTAAACATAAAATTCACTTATCTTTATTTTATAGGAGTTCAAATCTTATAAGGATATCTCCTTATCTCTTTACCAATCAGTAGGTGATATATACTGGATATATATATATGTGCTCATATGGACAAACTGTGGGCCCCATGCAACATCTCTCACTTGGACACAACGGGCATCCATAACCTCATCTCATAAATCTCTCATCATGTTTAGTTCCTTATATAGGAAAATAGAACATAGGACAGACGAGAAAGGTATCGGTGAAAAATGTTATATTAAGTTCCCATCTAACTAACATAACACTACAACTCAATCATCTCATGTTTACCTCAAATCATTAAACCACACTAGATCTTGCACTTTTAATCCTTCATGTAACTAATACAGAGTCATACAAGACCTCACAATGCATTTGTGTTCATGATCATATCAAAAACTAATATTAACACAATTACCGAGGCTATGAGGAATAAATCATCAATGTGATGTCAAATGATCTTTCCTTAGCCACTTATGTCAATCCATCTAAACTCAATTGCTTTCCTAGATATGTTCCGTTAGATCGTATTCCTCAAGACCCTTCAATAGCATGCTAAAGTAGCAACATCAAGCTTTAGATTCATGACATAGTATTAAGTCCCAAAGGGTATAAATTTGGACTTAAAGTTCATATGGATCACATAGTGACAAAGCAAGGATCTATTCTATCACTCCCACAATAGTCGTCTTATAGCACATACAGTATGATATGTATGCTATGATGGAGCTCCCACTCAAGGTCTGTCATACTCTAACATCACACAAATCTTAGTCTAGTCGCTCCCACTAGTGCCTAACTTGAACTTCTCAAAAATCTAATATCTAGCTTTTTACAGGCTTCATAGAGGTGTGGATAACTCCATATTTGACTCATACCGTCTCATCTTAACTCTAACTAAGGCAACATTTCAATAAATAAAAATAAACTCTTGCTCGCTTTCTAAACGCCAAAGAGATCACATTATCATTGTACTTTTGTGATCATTTAATGTCTCATCCTGCTCGTTATCTCAACGTTAGGGCAATCGCCTGTATGAGAGGGCCGATCATAAAGCATGGTAACATCTATTCATAATACAAGATATGTGCACTAATTAAACCAAGTATCAATTATGCCCATTAAATGAAAACTCATCTCATAATGCACAAGATATAATCTAAAGCGTCCAACAAAATATTCATATCAAATCCTATGTAATTCCAAACCCCTAACATGCCTAGGAAAAATATCTCTGTCAATGGGTTTGGTTAGTGGGTCAGCAATCATATCGCTAGTGGAGACATGCCTTAGGACCACTTGCCCTTGCACAATGATGTCTCAAATGAAATGATACTGAATATCAATGTGCTTAGTCCTACCATGGTACTTGGGATCCCTTACATAAGCTATAGCGGCTGTGCTATCACAATGAATCACAACAGCCTCATCAGAATGCCCTGTGATATTAAAACTCTATAAGAATCTCCTCAACCACATAGCCTCTTGAACAATAGTAGTACATGCCACATACTTTGACTCCATGGTGGATAGAGAGACACATTGCTGTTTCTTGCTACACCAAGAAATAGCTCCACCTTCGAGTATAAAGGCGTAACCCGTGACAGATTTACGCTAATGTTTATCAACAGATCCATCTGCATCACTATATCCGGTCAATCTGAGACTAACACCTTGGTAGTATAAAATGAGATCTGCAGTCCCTCGCAAATATCTCAATATCCTCTTAACTGTAGCCCAATGTGTAGCTCCTAGATTACTTTGATATCGGTTGACCATACCAACTACAAAACATATGTCGGGTCGAGTAAACATCATAGCATACATTAGACTACAAACTACACTGGCATATGGAACATTGGCCATTTGCTTCTTCTCTTCATCAATCCTAGAACACCGCTCAATGTTAAGAATTTGACCTTTGTTTGTTGGAGTGTCTATGGGTCTCGAATAGTGCATACGAAGCAGTTCTAAAATATTCTTTATGTAAGTATCTTGAGACAAACTAAGAAGCCTCTTAGATCAATCTATTAAGATCTTAACCCCAAACACATAATCTGCCTGACCCATGACCTTTATCTCAAATGTAGAGGACAACCACTCCTGAGTGGCGACAATCATCTTCAAGTTATTTCCAACTAATAAAATATCGTCCACATAGAGTGAGAGAATAAGAAGATTATTCTTACTCCTTTTAATATACACAAAATGATCCGTTTCAGTCATCGTGAAGCCCATAGAGATAATGACTCGATAAAACCGAAAATACCACTGCCTAGACGATTGTTTCAGGCCATGGATGGAGCGCTTCAAGCTACAAACCTTACGCTCTTATCCTTTTACCTAAAAACCAATGGACTAATTCATGTAGATCTCATCGTCTAGGTCTCCATTGAGAAATGTTGTCTTCACATTCATTTAGAACAATTCTAAATCTAAATTTGCAATGATAGCTAGAATTAGGCAAATGGAGGCAAATCTCACCACAGGGGAGAACGTCCTCTCATCGTCTCCCTCCTGTTGGGTTATAACCTTTTGCCAAAAGACGGGCCTTGTATTTGTTAATTGACCCATTAGCCTTGTTCTTGATCTTTAAGATCCATTTGTTGCCAATAATCTTGTGCTTAGGCGAAAGATCAAGCAACTCCTATACATTATTCTTAGTCATTAAGCTCATCTCTTCCAGCATAGCAACTAGCTATTTCTCAAAAGTAGGTGAAGTTACACTTTCAGCATAAGAAGCTGGCTTATCAGCATCCGCAGATATACTTGTGAAGTACTCTCCTTCAATATCGAAGTGACAATGAGGAACTATTCCTCGAGTGCTCCTACGTAATTGTAAATCATGAGAGTCATCTAATGGTATACTCCCATTAGGTAAGGGATCGCTCCCACTGTCTCTGGCAACTACAGGATGAGGTTGAGATTCCTCATCATGCCTATAAGATAAATATGCATCTCCCTGGGGTTTCTCCAACTTATCGAGTTCAAGATCCCTCTTAACTTCACCAATACTTAGGAAATCCTCCTCTATGAAATCAACATCGCGTGACTCAATCTTAATCATTCCCCTATCTGAGTGTTCATCGTAAAGCCTTTAGAGTGTTTTGAATATCTAATAGAAACATATTTATTAGCTCTAGGGCCTAATTTCCCATACTTATGGGAGGAATTGTGAACATACCCAACAGATCTCCATGGGTACAAGCCATCCAAGTTAGGCTTCTCGCCTTTCCATAACTTATATGGAGTGTATGAACTGACTTTGAAGACACTCATTTAAGGATATAGGTAGCAGTCATAAGAGCATCCCCCCAAAACTTATTAGGAGGTTTGTTATTATTCTTAAATTGGAAAGAAAATCCTAATTGCAATAATGAGATAACTTAAAGTAGATTATATCAGACAGTGGGTGCATGAAGCACATCATAAAGGAGTAGATTACGCCCAGTGTGCATCTTAAGCTAATAAGTTCTAACCCCCACGATATCTTACTGCGCTTTATTTTCCACAATCACCTAGTGTCTACCCATTGAGACCTGACGGTAATCAACATATCTAACTCTATCTCTTGTTATATGTTTGGTTGTTCTTGTGTCTACAATCTAACTAGGGAGATAATGAGTCACAAAAACATTCGAGAAAAGAAAAATATTAAAAGAGCTAAAATCAGGGTGGGTTTATCTTCTTCAGCTCAGTACAA
This sequence comes from Euryodendron excelsum, assembly GCA_033060915.1. Classification (NCBI taxonomy): domain Eukaryota; kingdom Viridiplantae; phylum Streptophyta; class Magnoliopsida; order Ericales; family Pentaphylacaceae; genus Euryodendron; species Euryodendron excelsum. The sequence continues at coordinate 45,268,958 of CM065378.1, read as the reverse complement.
TCCTGAGCGAAAATGATCCTTTTGTCCACAGTTAGAACACTTTAGTTTGGATTTATCTTTCTTCCCACCACGCTTGCCTCTGCAGTGTTTGGACATTCTACCATCCTTTGGCACTAGATTCTTTGGTTTTCCTTGTCTAGCTCTACCTCGCTGTCTATTGCGTTAGGGCTTATAACCTTATAAAGTCTAGCTTGGGTGACAAGTGTAATGCTGCAAATCACATCTATGCGCTCTATCTTAAGTTCTAAATGGTGAAATATGTCATAAAGGTTCTTGATCCCCTCATTGTGCATGAGCACAAATTTCACCTGTCCCTACATAGGTTCAGGTAAGGATTGGATGACAACTAGAATTTGTTGCTCGTCTATGAGATCATTGCCAATTGCTTTCATCTCTCCAATCATAGCAGACATCACCCTAAGGTGCTCAGTCATAGTTTGTTTTGGGTCCATCACATACTGATTGAACCTCAAAGTCAAGGCACCCAGCCGAGTGGCAGTGGTGCCACCATACTTAAGACGCAACTGTTCTCACATTTTTTTGGCAGTGAGAAATTTCTCAAATTCTCCTGTGAGGTCATCATGCATGCAACTTAGTATAGTAAAGAGCGCAGTTCTATTCCTCTTAAACTAACTGTCATAAGCATGTTCATCACAACGATGTGGGGTCGTGCTGCCTGACTCAAGCGCAGTCATGCTATTGGTTAGATGGTTGAACAACTCTTGCTCATTGAGAAGGTACTGAACCTTCCTCTGCCAGATATCATAATTATTTCCATCAAGTTTTTCTCTCTTATTAAGGTCAACAATTTTGATCTTTGAGGCCATTGCACTACATACATTGCGCAAGAAATTAATTAGGTACATATCTATAATATTTTATCTTAAATTCAATTACACCAAAAAAATCTTCCCTGCATCAAAATATCAAAAATTTTATATTTTTATGTACTAGTAATCATCTCCCATGATATAAGAATAAATTAAATGTCTAACTAATTTAGAATAAAATATAGGGAACATTTCCCACTTTTCACAATGTCCAATTACAAGCATACAACCAAAAAATGAGCCCAAATTAGGCCTCCATTGGCAATTTGGTGCATCATGTCAAAATAATTTAATATTTACAAACTTGGTGTGAAACACATCCCTTTACAAGGATTCTCATAAATAATTAAAAAATCACATTACCTTTACAAATGAGAAATACCTACTTCATCAAATCTAATAAAGAATGAGCAAATGGGGAGGCCATAACTCCTTTGTATCTAATGAATTATTTTGTAACATTAATAAATAAATAACATATATTCATCACAAGAGCACCTCAAAATGGCAATATTACCTCCATTCTATTTCATACGTGACATACATTGGTCACTTAAATGGAAAGTAACCACACTCACCACTTATGGAAATAGGTATATGGTCCAAAAAATAATCTTAAGTTATCAAAACATAAGATGCTCATATGACACGCAAAAATCACATCGATAAGCAGCATACAACTAAATAAATGTGATAAGAATAATTTAAATACTACTACTGTAATACATGTGAAATAATGATCCTAAGAAAAAATATAGAACTATTAAACTATTTTAAAATTCATTTAAAATAATTTTTCTTGAAGATATCATCTATTTATAATTTTTTTTTTTATAAAATGATATTTACGTTTATAACGCACATGTGAAAACGGATGTATAGGAAAAAACTGAGTCAACAATAGAGTTGAATAGGCCCTATATTGCGTTACACGCACAACCCATGTGCATGAGATTCAATAGGGCAGGTACAGTGTACTGATATGCCACATGGCATGTGTTTACTGGCTCCGGCCACAAAGGCATGAGTCTCACACACGCTCTCTGCAGCGTCACGTAGACGCATATAATGGGATAATGGGACAAATCATCATCTGTGATGATATACGTAGTGACATCAACAAATGATGTCAGCAAGGCTTAGCTTAATGGCGGCTAAATGGCTTGGAAGGCTGGCTCGTGGCTACGGTGGAACACTTCCATGCGCTGAGACCATGATCAAAGCGCAAATTACGGAAATTCAACTTCAAAAGTCAGCAGATTCAACAATTTGCGAGCACTACTTTGAGATTTTCTATTTCACTCATCAGAGATCAATTTTTTCAAAATTCGACAGATTCAACAATTATTTGTATTATAACTTTTATTGTACTTAAACTCTTATGTTATTTGGAAGAAATTTTTTTAGATTTTTAAAATGTTAATAATGTCGTGTTACACAATGATTGATGACAATATCTTTTTTAAGGTGTGGATGATGACGCATCCATAATTCTCATATTTTTAAATTTTTAGTAGTGCCTATGTTACAGTCTGTTTGATCAAAATATTCATTTTTTTTTTTAAATTTTAAGATATGAATAATGACACAAATCACTATGCTATTACTTTTTAAAAAAAATTTAAAAGATAAAAAAAATTAACACATACCATTGTTTTTAAACTCGTACATTATCTAAAAGAAAACAATGGGATGTAATGTTGATAAGAACCTACATCTCAGTTGACATACTTATTTCTGATTTACATTTCTTTTTTCTCCAAAAAAAGACTCACATTCTCTTTCTTGTATATCGTTTAGTAAAAGATTCTCAGTAATCTGTAATCACTTTGTAATTTTTGACATGAGTTGTGATGGTATGTTTGATTGATAAGATTTTTTTGGCCAACGAGTTTTTCTTTTGACATATTTATTCTAAATTTTACAAAACTTCACCTTTTAATACTTAGACGAGGACTAGATGCTTTTTTTTTTTTCATCTTAAATGTAATTAAAGGGATGTTTAGATATAACTTATTTAGTAGTTTACGGCTTATGCTTATGACTTTTTTGAAATATATTTGAGTGAGTAGCTTAAAAAAGTAGGTTATGTCTAATTACGTTTTTTTAAAAAAATTATTTTTAAAAATAACTTATTGATAATAACTTATAATTTATGGCTTATGATTTATAAGCAAGACATCCAAACACCTCTTAAGTACATGACTATTTGAATCATTTACATTAAACGCACATTAGAAAAAAAAAAAAAAGGATAAATGCATTTTAAGTTTAAACTTATGTTCTATTTTTTTAAAAAAATATTTGTAGATAGCGCATGCTCTCTGTGAGTTTCAAAAAGGAAAAAGCCATAATTGGCTCAAGCTAATATAGCTATTCATAAGCTCCCTAGTTTTAGGTTTACAAATTAAGGCACGCACCCCTATCATTCAATTCAGCATTTTACGGTGATTCTACAATCAAATTTTAGGTACACACATTAATTAAATCTGATAGCACGCATTAGTTAAAGATAAGAATCTCATTTGACCACATTTGATCCTATTTGATCGGGTCATTTAATGGATGCCTGTAGATCAATTTACGTATTCTCTTCCATTTCTAGATTGTGTCCGTGAAAGAAAGATATTGACGTGTTATGTGATAATTTAGGCTAATTTAGTATCGCTGTCATTTTTATTTTTTATTATATATGTTTATTATTTATTATTTATTTAATTTTTGTAATTACAAATATTTATAAGTTATTGTTGTATTTATTTTGATATTTTTTATTTTTTTAAAAATTTTTATAAACAATTAAAATAAAAAAATATTAAACAATCATTATTTTTTAAAATTTTGAAAAAAAAAAAAAACAAAAAACATTCGCAAACAAGGCCTTATTGTTTAGTGGACCAATGAAAAAAAATAGTGTTTAAAATTTTAAATTTTAATGCCAAACACCAACCTTAACAGCCTAAATAGTAAGAAAAAAATTTAGGATAATTACAACCATTTTTAACTCAATATTATTAAACTATAAAAGTGATATAATGACTCCTTGAACTATTAAATTTTATAAATTATTATATTTTATTATCAATTTATTAGAAAAATAAATAAAAATTGCATGTGACTTGCATATGATATCTGTATAAAATTATATTTTTGTGAACATATACAAATCACATGATAATTTTTTATCCACTCTCTTTATAGATTGCTAACATGGAGTATTGGTTTATACAAATTAATAGTTTAGAGGCTCAATGTATCATATTTTAGAGTTTAAGATGTTTAGTGATACTGAGTTATAGTTTAAAAGATATTTTTATAATTAATTCAAAAAATTATTATTTCCTTTCTTTTGTTAGTGTTCTAAGTTTAGGAGAGAAGGGAAAGGAAATTCAAATCCAACTTCAAATCACTTTATAATCTCTTTGCCTTTCAGAAGTCCTAACTTCCAAACATACCCTAAAAAGCCTAGCGAGAGAGAGGGAGAGCCCTTGAGGACTCGTTATCGAAGATCTTGCCTCGTAGTAGCAGATACTCCGATTTGCCGGCCGTGGTACAAATTCTTAACTTGGGTCATCACTCAGAAGTCATCAGTGTCAGGCTACATCAAAACTGAAAGCGGGACAAGAGAAAACGGACTCGTCAAATACAGATTCCGAAACAGATAACAGTGTATTTGAATGGAGAAAGGGAAAGGAGTGGTGATGGGTCGAAGATGGGCCGTCGATTTCACTGACAATTCAATCACTCCTTCCTCTCGCGATATCCCTGATCCTCCCGGTTTCTCTCGTGCTTCTCTCGATCAGGTCTCTCTCTCACTCTCTTTATATATATGTATATATATATATATATATATATATATATATGTATATTAATATCTGTAAGCCTGTGTTGCGCTGTGGGTTGAAATTTATTTTTTCTTGTTATTACTTGTCTGATTTTGTTGGAATTGTTGTAGGATGATTCGACGCTGAGTCGCCAAAAGAAGGATGCTGAAGCTAATTGGAAAGCTCAGGTAATTTCAAACTACCAAAAATAAAAAACTAGATTTAGGGTACTGACCTGCGTTTGAAGTCTGTTTATGAGCTATGGTGGATTGGCTGTTTAGGAAAAATTTCGAAATGGAAAAAGAAGGAAATAATTTGAAACCTGTGTATGTATGGTAGGTAGGTTGTAACATGACAGAGCGTCACTTCACATTTTAAAAATTGTGTTCTGGCATGGGCTTTGAGGTGGGGGCAAAATCTGCATAATTCGAAATATCTATTGCCAAGAACACATAAAGAGGGTTATGGGTATGAAGAAAGATTGAATTTGAATCTTGTGTATTTATGATAAGTGATAACATGATAGATCGGTCCTTCAAAATTTTGAATTGCGTTTTGGTATGTGCTTTGTGGTGGGTCAATATATGTCTAATTTGAAATATCTATAGGTACCAAAACATGAAAAGGGTTAGACTAATGTACTACTTGATATTTTACATATCTACTGACCAATTGAATCCTTTTCCTTCCAATTGAAATCATGCATTTGCTTTCTACAAAATACAGATTTATGTTTAGCCTTTTCTTTTTGTCTGAAAATGATACGTAATGAGGCATTACCTGCCAGACATGTTGGGAAAGCCTTTCTGTTTCTCCTTCCAATGTTAGATCCATTTTCCTAACACTTAATTCTGTTTCTTACATTGGCTCTTCCTTTTTCATCGGGAAGTAAACGTGACTAGTGATTATTTGTTTGCTGTTCAATCTTTTGTTCTGTCTTATCATGCTTTCCTGAGGAACTGTAACTCTTAAGAGCAAGAGTCGCCATAAAACAACTTCGTTTGGCGTATATAACTAGTGGTTTTTCTTTTGTTTTGAGTGCTTGTTATTATCTTCAACAGTTTAACAACTTGTGTCTTTTTGTCTTCTTTTTTATTTATTTTATTTCTATTAAGCAAAAATAATTTCTCAAAGATATCGAGAGGCATCATAAGAGAGACAATCTTCCCCACGGGGGGAATAACATTGGAATTGGTCAATTACTATTATAGATTTTGTTATGAAATAGCTGTTTCCATCAGTCTGATTGGTGCGGTAAGGTTGAGCTTGAGAGAATTCCGTTATCTTAGATGGCGAAAGCTGATGCCAAAATGAAAATTCTGCAATCTTAATGACACTTTTAGGGATATGATCTCTGAAGGCCTTTTACTTTTATGATTTTCCTTCTGGCTTCCACCAAGTGCTAATTTTTAGAAATTGCTGTCGGGGGACAACTAATATTGAAACTGTTCTTATAGAATTGAATTAACAGGTAACATATTTTGTCTAGTTGCACTGAATTGTTCACCTCACTAACATACTTTGCAGTGAATTTTTTTTTTTAATAATCAGTTTTTTGTACCACAATTGCTAAGTTGCAACTGGCTGGTGTTAATTTATGTTATTAACTTAGTGTTGCTTTCTATTTGAGCAGAAAGCATGGGAAGTGGCACAAGCTCCTTTCAAGAATTTGCTAATGATGGGCTTCATGATGTGGATGGCTGGAAGCACGGTGCACTTGTTTAGCATTGGTATCACATTTTCAGCGCTTTGGCAACCCATAAGTGCTCTTCAAGGAGTTGGGAAGGGTAAGGCACTGGGTATAAATTTGCTGTAACTTTCATGTTCTTTGAACTTCTTTATGTTTCTGGCTGTGCAGGCTTTTTTTTGTCGAAAATACTTGTTTTTTACTTTTTTGGGGGGGTTCATGGGTGAGGGTGCCAGAGGGAGGGAGTCAATAAAAAATCAGAGCCTCTTTTTTCTTCCATTCACTGGTTGATACTAATTTGTTGTGATTTGTGTACAATTTATTCATACTGGAAGTGGAGGCACATGTGTGCCTCTTACACACACTAATGCCACTAAACCCCCTCACCCTAGTAATGACCACCTTATTCCCTCAAACTAAAAGATGATGTAGTTAGTTAAGTTAACTACACATACGAAGCTGACAGTTTGATAGTACAAAGAAAGAATGAAAAATCACAAAGTATGTGAGTAGAAACAATGGTGCTGTCTAAGAAGGTCATACACTTCTAAGAATGTCATGTATCCTTGTTGGATACCGACACTCGTCGAAGACACTTAAACACATGTCTGACAAACATCCAAACGTATCCTCTCTCTCTGTCTCTCTCTCTTTTAGTATTGTTAAAACTGGACACACATTGAACACTTGGGGATGAACGTCTCAATCTCTTAGACATCCATAAATCACATCTCAGATTTGAAGAAAATAACTTTGGAGCAATGATTAAATTAAAACAAGTAGATTAATACCTATTAATTCATTTTTCTTTAGGCTTTTTAGTTTGAGGAATTCTAAAGCCTAAGACTTTCAGTTTATTTGGGAATAGAGCTTTTTAAGATAGATAGTAGGACCTTTCTGTTCACACTTCTTGTCCAATTAAGTTAATGTATAACATGGCTCGTATTATTTTGATATAATAAAATATAGATGTACTAGTAATGTTAAAAAGCAAGAAATTATTATATTTATGTATACAATTTAAAAGTACATTTATTTATTGCCATGTCCATTTCTATATCTATAGTATTCGTGTCCCATGCCCATATTTGTGCTTCTTGGGGTTTTTTTTTTATAGTGGACTATCATAGAGGCGGGGGACTGCGTGTAATGCTTAATGGTGGAGAGCAGAATGAGGGGGGCATATAAGAAAGGCTCTAACATAAAAATCTGAACCTTTAAGGTTTGCAAATTGGTGGAGAAAAATTTCTGGTGCGTGCATAGATGTATTGTTTCAACAATATTGGCTAGCTCAAAGTTTTGTTGAAGGGGAATAATTTTGTAAGGAAACAGGCAAACAACCATCAAAATTTAAAGCATGCAAATTTTCAAATTATGCCGCTTCCTTGAATTTACTTTTTGTTGCTCTTATGGACTGTATCCATTAGGGCTAAGGAATCTAAGAAGCAGAACTCATAATACATCATAACCTAGATATATACAATGATAGTTAATCATGCAACTTAATTATGAGAAACCAGGCTCCTTAAATCTCGCAACGGACCTACATCTTCCTTTCCCACCACAAACGCCTAAGATCTTGATCACATCATTTGGTTAGCCACTGTATTGTGAAAGGGATCAGTTAGTTTGTTGGGATAGGTTGTCATCCTAAGCAGTTTGAGGGCTTGGTCTAGGCAATTTGGTTGCGGGAGGTTTTCTGGCAATATGGAGCTCTCTTTGGTGCATTGTTATCATGAGTGTGGTCTGCCTCAAAATTGTTGAGATTTAGGTACAGCTAACAAAGAATATCAAAACTGCCTGTAGAAATTCATCAGTTCTGGCATACCTGAGCTCTCTTATCCTGTTACACACCTCCGTTGTGATGTTTTCTTATTCAGTTCTGGGAGGATCCTTCATGAAGGAATAGACCCTTTTGAGTATCATTTCCTTGTCTTCGTTGCCTTTCCAACTGATAATATTTTGCTTGCTAGCATTTATTCTTATTCTTCTGTTAGCTTTCGTATGATCGTAAATTCTTTTTTGCAATTTTGTTGATGTAGAGATTGATGAACTCTTTGCTTAGCTTCTGGAAAATGTAGAATTTCTTCATTTACAGTGCTTGGGTTTTGGGTCTTAGAATCTTCAGATATTTCTTCTTGTCATTCCTTATTTTCTTTGCATCAGTGCCAAGGATCACAATGTTGATTATTTGTCATTAATTTGATCCTCGTTAAGTTTATAGCAAGGTTAGACTATTTGCTTTGATTACTGTTCGTATGATGTGAATACCTTGGACTTGCTTCCTGTCTGTGAGGTGTAGGAAGTACTTTAAGGCCATGGGTCATTTTTATTTTTCCATTGCTTCGTTACCTATCCCATGTGAAAAAAGCTCTTTGATATGGCTAATATCAAGTGTAGTGCCCCCCAACCACCAAAACCCAATGTGATATTCGCCTTTTTGGGACTTAGTTTGGAATACTTGGTTGAGGAGAGGTTGGAGCAGTTTTCAAGATAACAATGGCGATCTTATTTCGAATAAGATTCATCTTGTGCCTTCCTTTGGGCTTCCATATCCTAGAGATTGAAGGGTTTCCTCTTTCTTTCATCATGAGGGATTGGATTTGGGCATTTTCCTCTATTCTATTGAATGAGTTGAAGAAGGATTGGCATGCTCTCATTGGTTGGGATTGGACTTGGTTTTGATAGTTGCTCTTTAGGTTATGCTGACGGTATCAGTAATGGCCGCATTTATCAGAGATGAGGTGGGAGGCCTTATTATCATTCGTCTAGGTGAGGCGATTTTTTGCAGTCATAGGTTTGTGCTCTATTATATGGTCTGCTGTAGGCTGAGGAGGAGAATGGTTTTGGAGATTCTTTAGTTGGAGATGATTAGGTGCGCAAAGTTGTGTTCATGGTAGTTGGAGATCATTTGGACTTTGGTGCAGGTTATTCTCTTGTGGTCATCATTCTGCAAATGGCAGGTGGATTTTCTTGCCAAGCAAAGAGGTCTGCCCCGTAGATGTTTAGGGGAACATTTCTATCCAGTGATTGGGGAGGTTATTTATTTTGGTTGGGAGGTTGGGGACATTATTTCAAGTAGTGCATTCTAAAAATTCTTCTAAGGTGTCTCCAGGGATTAAGTTTTCTTGTCTTTCATCTCTGCATTATTTTTGGACTTGCAATGTCCATGCAAGTTTGTTAGACTCAATCATATTTACTGTCAATTTTTTTCCTGCAGTTTTTGAGCCTTACAAGGACAGTAAAGTAGATCTTCTTGGGCCCAAACTTTTGTTCATTGCCCTCAATTTGGGGGGCTTAGCACTGGGTGTATGGAAGGTGAGATGCATTTTTCCTTTTATTATTTTGCATATGTAAGAAATTTAAAATCTTTGCAACGCATTATGTATTTGTTACTAGATCAAACTTGTTTGATGTTGGCAGCTTAACACATTGGGTCTTCTTCCAACCCACGCTTCAGACTGGGTTTCATCTTTACCCCCTGCTCAGGTTCAATCCTTGAATCTAATTTCCATACTTTTCTCATTTGTCAAGAATTATTTTCTTATAGACAATAATGCTATTGGAGTATTTTACTCGTCAGAATTAGTGGATTAAAAAGCTGTGAACTGAGGAGTAATTGCAGGAGCGCTATATCAAATATAAGCAGCATGATAATTATGGTGTTACGTTTTCTCACTTGAATCCTATAAACAGTTATAATCATTCAATAGGATTAAAGCATGATAAGTCTTACAAGTAAAAAATAAACTGGAATTTTGTCCCGAAGCAATCTTGCATCTTTTGCCTGACGTCTTTCCAGCATTATATATGAAGGGTTGAGGTTTTCCCCAAACTTCTCATAAGCTAGTTTGAGCTGTTGTTCACAGCAGATATGCAGTTATATCAGAAAGTAATCATGATGATTCTGAGTATGAAGCACATAAACACCCATCTGAAGTTTAAGTTTTCCAACGTGGAAACTTCCTGAGTTCAGATTTTGCACTTGTTTGACTTTAAATAAATATTTTGTCAAGGCCATAAATTTTTGTTCTGCATTGATTTCAAATTTTTAATAATTCTGGAGGACTATTTCTATTTTGTTAGTTTTAACCAAATTGCAAATAATAATGAGTTGTTTTAAGGCAGGAGTTGGTTTTTGGTTAAGCGAGTTGAACCAGAAGAAGCTGTGAGGTTTGGAACGTATGGCATGGTTTCTTCCCAACAGTGTGGTAGTTTTAGGTGAAAGTAATTTATATATACTGTATGAAGAAATGAAAGATAAAAAGGCTAAAGAATGGGTCTACCAAGGGAGATCATATTTTGCATAAAACACACAAATACTCTCAAACTCTATTTGTCATTTGAGATGTAATCACCATTTGAGATTCATGCAATTAAAGGGCTGCAGCTGTGGGCTTTTAATAGGTCTTCCTAAGCAATTTACTATTTTTCTTATCATCATACTGAATTCCTTTGTGACAACAAGTGCTTGAATTAGTTTCTACATGACTGTAGCGTAAAGATGCCAGCTAAATTAGGAAGTACAGAAAATAAAGAAATAAAGACGAAATAAACACCCTATGAGTTGATTTGTTTAACTTTTGTCTAATTAAATAAGTTTAACTCTTCAAATTTCAAAAATGGGGAAAAAATAGTGGTCCCTGCTAACGGAAAGGGGATGGGTTGTGCTTGTTCTATGGCACTTCTTTATATATCAAAAGAAAGGAATGGTGACCAACTTATGAATTTAAATCATAGCAACCAAATCAATGTGGCAGGCCTAACACTGACCTCTAAAATAAGTTGATACTTGAGAGCTATTCTCTTTAGGTGGTTAGCATGGTGCATCTTGGGTATCTGATATTTCACTGTTCATCAACTCCCTACATGTGGCATTCCCAGTTAATTGATGAAGCTTATAAATTTTCATTCTATAATAAGTGGATGTCCTTATTCTTTTTGACCTTTCATGATGTTTTATGCCCATCACAAGTCTTATGGCCTTTGGAAAAGTTATTGATGCTATTTCCAAGGCATGAGCTGCAGCTTTCAATTCTATTCTGAATTTCATTTTTGGAGATCTATTTGTTTGAAGCTGTGCCTAAATGTGCCCTTAGTCAAGTGGCACCGAAAACGCAGGCTAGAACTTGGAGGCATGGTTGACATGACTTGAAGTATTTCCTTGTAGTATTACAGTGCACAAGGCCTTATCCCAGCTAGACGCCAGCTCCATGGACCTCCTTCCATTGCATATCAAAAGCAGATCTGATTTCTTTTAGGGAATCATTAATGTATAGGGTCCGGTTTAGTAACTTTTGCAAGGATATCCATTGCACTACTCCAATCCAAGCAAATTTCTAGTTAATCTCCTTGACTATATTACAATCTAGGCAAGCATTAACATTGCACTACTCCAATCCAAGCAAATTTCTTGTTAATCTCCTTGACTATATTACAATCTAGGCAAGCATTAACATTGCACTACTCCAATCCAAGCAAATTTCTTGTTAATCTCCTTGACTATTTTACAATCTAGGCAAGCATTAACATCTGCTAAGTGACTATACTATTTGTATTGACAATTCTAGTCAGTGTTTAGGCAGCCTTTTTATGTGAAGAAATGTCCGTCACTCTCTCTCTCTCTCGTGCACAGCCACGTGCTCACACATGCTCATTGTCACTCTACTGTGAACGTTTCTACAACTCACAATAAATTATTATATATGGTGCAGGGAAGAGAAAAACCATGTTGGATTTATAACTGATCCCTGATTTTGTTTGAAAGTTTGTTGCCACTTTTTTGAGAACTGGTTGAGCTAATATTCTGTCATCTGGACTGTTGCTACTGGGAGTTTAAATGGCAGAACAATTTGCCTTTGCATTTGAATTTATGTGCATCTCCCCAAAACCCAAACACAAACAAACAACAATCCCCCCCCCCCCCCCCCCCCCCCCCCCCCCCCCCCCCCCCCCCGCGCGAACTGCCTTTCTGTACAAAAAATAAAGAATTACTTGGAAGACATGCACTGATTGTCTGAACTGTACAAGAAATGGTTATTTTTGGATGTTTTTATCAAATAGAAGTAGAATGGGAAAAAAAGAAAAAAGAAAAATTGGAGTCACACCAATGGAAATTTTTTATTGAATATCAGAATTTTGTATTTTGTGTTTCTTGTTAATGAATTCCAGAAATGTGTCAGGCATTAGGATGCCTAAAAGTTTCAGGACTCGTAAATGTATATATATATATATGTGTGTGTGTGTGTGTGTGTGTGTGCATATATCCTTTTTTCTTCTAGGGGATGCCTGAGACTTGTATATTTACTAGTTATGCTACTTCATAGTGTTCCTTATAAAATTCAAGTTTCTCTTTGCATTTTCAGGAGGTTGAGTATTCTGGCGGGGGTATGCCATTACATTTAGGTGCTTGGTCAGCTTGACCTCCGCAGGGCATGAAAATATCATAGAAGTCGAAGCAAACTTATTGAAGAAGAAGGGATGTTTAACTGCTGTTGTTGGTGCAGAAAACTTCACTACGGTCATCGCACGGGGATGGTTTGCTCGTTATGATTTCATGGCCGTAGAATCTCTCACTGGGGCATGAAGTAGCTTTGTAATGTCCTCAATGGCTCGTGACTTATCCTTTTAGTAGATTTGTGATTACATTTCTCAGTGAACTGATATTGTCAGTGCGAAGACGAGTGTTCTTTAAACCAAGGTATTAGGAAATCGGAAGTAAGATAATGGGAAATCTGATGTGAAAAATGTTTCGAAAGTGGACAGGAAATTTCTTAGCCACCTAAGAATGTATTGTTGAGGAAGTACTAGAATTATTTATGAACTTGTTTGGAGTAATTTTTCTTCTTTTTTTTTTTTTATTGGTTTCCTTTTACGCTTCATTTAAAATTCAAATTTTTGGTGAAAAGAAAAATGTAAAGAAAAAAAGAGCAAAATGAGCTCTAAGGTTTTCCTTCTTCTTTTATTTTTTCAATTGAAAATTCGGGTTTCAAACTTAGTGTTTTGCGAAGCATGTTTTTCTAAGAGTTTCACTACGCTTTCCGAGGCATTTTCTTAAACTTCTCACAGTTATTTCTAGGGGGTGTCAGCGATGAGGAGGTTTGGGAATGGGAGTTCGGAGTTGCAAATTTGAAATGCCAGCATTGCCTGTGGAGATTTGTGAGTTTGTGGTTGTGATGGGAGGCTATTTTGTGCGGTCTCATGCTTTAATTAAAAAATATTTCTTTTGAAAAATAAGAAAACATAAATAATTGTTTGAGTAGTCTCTTTGGTTTATTGTACTGATTTTTTTGAATTATGATTCACTATTTTTACTTTATATACTTTATGGTGTTTGTCTAAGTGAAGAAGTATGGGATACTTTAATTTTCATAAATATTTATTTTTGGTGTAGAATTCGTATCATTATATGCAGTATTTATTAAATTCAAATGCAAATAAACTTTATTATCTATCAACCTTTTTAATTATTAATTTTTTCATTACACTGAAATTTAATTTTTTATACAGAAATATATAAAACAAGTAATTATATTGATATTTAATTTAAATTAAACATAAATGGATAACAAATAAATTTCAAAAGATAAATATATAACTAAAATTATTATATTAATTTTATATATAAAATCAAAAGGAGGTATTTTGAACACAATTGTAAAAATAAAAAAATAAGAGGAAAGGAATGTTCTTGATAGTATTTTTTTTTTTTTTTTTTTGAAAATAATGTTCTTGATAGTATGATGATACGGGTTAGAGTAGAAAATGGGAGAAAGTATTCGGTGCTTTTGGAATACTATATGATCTTACTCCATCGTCTGTGGTGTGTTTACCCTACTAATAGGACCGACACCTACAATACTATATGATCTTACTCCATCTGAAGCAGCACCATGTGGTAACTGCTAATAAATGAAATTTATCGGATAATATTATTATTTAATTAAAATTTATGTTCTTATTTTGTCAATTTTTTTAATACAAAGTAAAATCGTGAGTTTAAATAAAATAATATCACCTGTAGATGTGAGTAACTAACACGTGGCATAATGAAGTAATGAGTTTGAAGAATTCTAGATATTAAGAATTGGAGGAGAGTCAAACTCTGGTACTTGAGGGACTAAACTCCCTTTCAAATTTTAATGTTCAGAATCTTCTAGACTTCTTATCTTATTACTTTACGTGTTAATTTTGTCTAACATTAATTGAGATCGTGAGTTTAAATAAGATAATGACAATCGTTTGATATAATTTTTTTACACTTGATATGATAAGATAAAAAGTCTGAAGTATTTTGAACATCGAAGTTTAGAGGGAGCCGAACTCATACTTGAGATGAGCACTGCATACTTTTCCCCAAAAAAATAGGGCCTTAACTGTGCCTATTTGTCTTTTCAAACCATTTGGTTAGCGTTTCAATGTCGGTTCGAGTTTCATTTTTCAAGTTTTCAAAAACAAAAAAATTTTATGAACATTTTATTTTTCTTATTCTTGAAAATATAAAAAAAAATTGGGATCATAAAAAACACTAGTGTTTTAATTTTTGAATGAAAAAACTTTCAAAAACTCAAAAAATACTTTTTCAGTAGTACCTAAAATTAGAGTATTTTCTAAAAAAAATTTTAAAAATAAGTTTCGAAATCGGCTTACCAAACTTGATTTTGATAGAAACAGTTTTCAGAATTAATATGGTAAACACAATTCCATCGAATTTCAAATAACGGAAACAGAAAATAAAAACCGAAATAGTAACCAAACTAATATGGGCCATCTACGGGCACTTTTGTTATTTTATTTTTTATTTTTTGGTTATGCAATTAGAGGTATTCAAACCAGTTTACGTGCATCTCGATTAATCATATTCTGTTCTGGTTAAGGACAAATCATTTACGCTATGACTAGAAAATTCACGAAAGTATCGCAGCCTAATTCCAAGAGACTTATCATGTTTCAAACCAAATACGTGTAAGTTAACAACTCATCTTTGTTTCCAATGGGCTAACCCTCGTGATTACTTTGGTTATTTTAATAATCCAAAATAAACTCTATCTTCTTATTTTGTTATCTCTATCTTAACGGTGACTTAACAGTTAACAGAAGAGGTATTGGCATATAGTCCGGAAAAAAGAAAAAAGCATAGGAGCATAGTTTTATGGGGCAGTTACAATTTACCTTCATATGATTTTAGTGCAAATTACATTACCTTGTGATTTAACTTAAGTACAAAATAGATAAAAACAGTTAGAATTAATAACAATTTTGTCACATATCTACTTTTATCATTTCATCTCTCTAAAATGAAACATCAAAAAATAATTTTGTCATATTATTAGAGATGGCAATTGGAGCCGAAAAACTTGAACTCTGCTTCACCCTATTCCTAGAATTTGGGGTATGAATAAACTAGTTAGGGGTGAGATATATGGAAGAAAACTCGATGCAAATTTCAGACGGGATAAAGTTTAGGTTATCCCATCTAGAACCAGCTCGATTATACTATGAAAAATCTAGATAATTATATTATACTTAACTATACAAAATATCTTTGCTCCTTACTAACTATACATATATTCGATTCATTCTCAAAAAAAAAAAAAAAAAAAAGAATTCTAAAGTTAATTTTTTAGTCTTAAATTTTAGACTTTTTAATATAATTTTGTATAAGAGTTAGTATAATTTATATTATTTTTATTTTTTATAAATTTATTTTTGTTTTAAAATTTTATATGACTTGAAATCATTTCAACCCGAACATCAATTACCTTAAATAGGACAGGAGCAAGGTAAGGTTTAACGAAACCCATATCGATCTCACCTCGTTGTCATTCCTACCTATTATGTCAAAGTAAAGAGTTGTTATTCGTAGTGAGATTTTTACTATTTTACAAAATTTGTCATAATTTTATCTATTTTACAAATAAATCTTAATTATAAAAGTGTTATGTGTTTTTTTAATCATAATTTAATTTTTGTTTCAATTATAAGGGGTAAAGTGTCCCTACTTTTATTTCCGTAAGCATGGGAAAGATATGTGGTTGATGTAATTTATTGATTTATTTATTTATAAAGCGATTTTAGTTTTATCTCTTCTCTCTGTCCCACTCAGCCAAACCTACCTGAGAAAATCGATCGACGATCAATGGATCTCTCATTGCAGCAACTGAAACAGTACGACGGCACAGACCCGTCGAAACCCATTTACGTGGCCGTCAAGGGCCGCATCTTCGACGTCACCACCGGCAAATCCTTTTATGGCCCTGGCGGCGCATACACCATGTTCGCCGGCAAGGAAGCGAGCAGAGCCCTGGCCAAGATGAGCAAGAACGAGGAGGACGTCTGCGCCTCCCTCGACGGCCTTTCCGACAAGGAGATCGGCGTTCTTAACGACTGGGAGAAGAAGTTCGAAGCTAAGTACCCCATTGTTGGCCGTGTAGTCTCTTAAATTCTTTACCTACATACATATTTGTGTTATATCTATGTATTACTTGAAATCTGTAATTTTCGGGAAATAAGGACCCTTTCGCCGCTACTGATGGTGTGTGGGGTGTCGGGTCAGATGGGTTTGTGTTTGGTTTAATGCTGTAAGGGATTGAATGGTTTCATAAATATGTGCTAAGCTCATATCCAATTTGGTACTGCTGACATTTGTTACTGTAATTTGTGTGAAATTATGGCTTGTTACCCCAATGTTGGCCATGTTCTCTTCTAAATTCTCAACATACATATCCACACACACACACACACACACACATTATCTAAAGCAGTATGCACCTTTTGAATTGTGACCAACAAAAGTCTGTAATATGCTGTAAGGACAACCATTTGACTACAACTGATGGTTTATTGGTGTTGGTGCAGATGGGTTGTCTGGTAGAATGGGGTAAGGGATTCACTGGTAGTATAAATAAATCAAGGATTTGTTTATTTATTTTTTTAATTCTTCTTGTATCATATGTCTATATATAGTTGTTGTTGTTGTTGTTTTTTTTTTATTTTTATTTTTGGCTTGATTATTTATTCATATCTGTGAAATTCATACTCAGTTTGGTTTTGCTGATCATTGTTTACGTATAACTGAAATTTGTGTGAGATTATGGCCTCCAAAGTCTTTGGTTATTTATAGTATCATTGAATTCTTGTGCTTCTGTTGGAAATATAGCTACATTGTTGCTAATAGTGAATTTTTTTGGAGCTGGGAGATAAATGGAGTTTGTTTGAATCTAGGATTTATATTTGGATACATGATACACATGTAGGTCCCTAGTACTCTGTGAGTGATTTCTATCAAACAGAAAGCCTCCTTATCAGGCATGATAAGTTCATATTTGACGGTTGTTCTTTGGGAAACTCGGGAAAGCATAATGGGCATTTTTTTCCCCCAGTTTTTCCAGGCATATCACTCTGGATCATGCAATTAGAACCAAATGGTAATTGTTAACATTCATCTTGGTTCAATAATCGCAATAGGCATAATTTAAAGGATCTCTTGGTGCACAGGGATTCCTTCACACTCATCTTCTAGAAATTGCTCCACACAATGTGCATGAACTTTTATTGGCCTCTTGATCTTAGTATTGCTTATTGTAGTAATTTAGTGATTGCTTTTCTGGTTTGCTATTCTTAGTGAAAGATTTCTAGAATTCCTTCCACCTTTTTTACATGGACTCTTTTAAAATATATAAAGTATCCATGTCGGACACTTGACACTTAGACTCCAGCACTTAGGTAATGGTATGGGTATAGATATTTCTTTGACATGTATTATTGGACACTCACCAAACAAATTTGTTTAGTGATTCGACTTTATCATATAAATATACATAAGACTCCCATAATATGATTCAGCACCTTGTAAAACAATTTTATCCTAGAAAATAACAGAACTATAATGAGGAATATAAATAGTTTGTCATGTTCACGAGTCTTTGGACATGAGAATTAGATGAATTTGACACTTAGACAAATACTCACACTCTATATCTGAGTTTGTGTAACATAACCTTCCACTATCTAGTATGTATGACTTCATTTTGTCAATAAGGTTACTTTAAAATGATTTCTACATATTTGCATGTTCTTGTTCTTGTTCATGTGCGAGTGTGGTGCATGTATATTTAATTAGGTTTTATAGAGAGTATAATAATATATTTGTTAGGGCTTGAGATTTTTCATTAGAGTTTGAGGTTATGTTTCATGGACTCTAGTATAAATATTGGGTAGGTGTCGGACCTCTCTAAACACCCTAAATCTTAGGATGAAGGGATATGTATCAAAAAGTTGGGTATAGATACGTGAACAGTATAAATTTAGGGCTAATTACACCAGAAGTCCTTCTACTTTGGACAGAGGAAGTACGGACACTTCGCTGAGGCCCCCATATGCGTGTCAGACATCTCTAGGACGCGGACACGTGTGGGACACGTGTTGGGCACATGTCCAACACTCCGTCAGACGTGTCTAATTTTTTTATTTCTTCAGACACTCCGTGGATACGGCTTGGACACGCGTGTCTTATTTTAAACACTTTATGGATGCAGCGGGGGCTCTATCACAAATTTTAAAAATTAAAGATGGCTAATTGATTTTGGGGTTTTACCCATCTTATTATTTTTCAATTACTAAGACTATTTTAATAGCTAATTGCTTGGAAACATAAGACATTTCTGCACTCTTTAATTGCACATGGTTCTTTAATTAAGGTATGGAAGATATTTTCTTTAATTTTAATTAGTGTTATCTTGTATTTTTTTATTAACTTGGAATAATATATATATATACATATAACATATAAAAATATATATAAAATCGTATTTTTTTTCCGTGTTCTTGCCGTGCCATGTCTTACAGTTTTTCAAAATCGTCGTGTTGGCGTATTCGTGTTGGTGCTTCTTAGCTTTGGACATAGTTTCGATTTTGTCCCTGTAGTTTTAATTTCAACAAAAATACCTTTTAATTTTACAGTTGGGATCTAATAGGTCCAATCGACAATAGACGTTGGGAAAATAAACAGAAAGTGGAAATAGTAAAATCACACTATTACCGCTCTCCTCTTTACTGCTGTTCTTTTTCCCTCTTCTACTTCCCTCTTTGTTCCCTCATCCTCTCCTTCACACCTCCTCAACTCCAACGCCACTAGCCACCCTCCAGACCCTCCTTGACCACCACTCATCCACAGCGTCACTGTAGTCCTTCCTTTGCCAACCATTCCCAGCCTCTGCCGCCACTCGCCGCCCTCCACCCATGGATAGGTGGAAGGTAGGGGACAGAGTGTAGGGGGGAGAGATAGAACAGAGGAGCAAGGAAAGAGAAGCAGTAAAGAGAAGAGACAGAGAGGAGTTGTGTGATTTAACTATTTTATCCCTCCTGTGCATAGCATGTGACCACTTTCCGTTTATTTTGCTAACGCCCATTGTCGATTGGACCTATTAGATGTTAATTGTAAATTAAAGAGTATTTTTATTGAAATTAAAACTATAGGAACGAAATCGAAACTAGGTCTAAAGTATAAGAACTACCGGTATAATTAGCTCATAAATATATTGTATGTTATGTAGTATTATGACTTCCCATATCGCCAATTCTATGTATACTGCATGATATGTTTTCGATGTTATGATAATCCTTTTTCTTTTCTTTTTTTTTTATATTTTTTATGGGTTTGTAGGACCTCATTCATGTTCTCAAGTTTATTCAAGTGAAACTACATTAACTTGTTACTGATATTTTATCTGCCTATTTAATCTTTGTTGCACATGACAAACCTTCCTAGCTTCTTGCCTCTCCATCGGGTGGTGCTGTCTCTTAGCTCACTTGGATGCTTTGGTTGTAAAGATTTAGGCTTTTTCCACTCTCTAGTTTGTGGAATGTAATGGGGATGACAAATTAATAATGCTAGAATGGAATGGAATAAAATTATATATATATATATATATATATAAACACGGACAAAGCTATTCATATATCAAGGGGGCCAGTGTCCAAAAAAATCCCATGAGAGGAGGCACAAACTAAGGTCCAAAAATTTTAACATGGTAAAGTGACCCCCCTAATTCTAAAAATATTATACTCACCATGTTGGGCAATTTACATTGTGGCCCATTGTTGGTGCTGTTTGGGGTTTTTTTAAGTTGCTGTTGATTTGTTTTGTTTGTGGTCGAAGTGTTATGATTATCCATTCCTAATTAATTGAGATTTAGGATAAAGTTTAGTAAAAAAATCACAGGTTTTTATTTTTTTTATAGGTTGATTAGACTTGTTTTCATTCTTTCGGTTTCTACTGCAACTAAAAACGTGCATTTTCGACTATAATATTGTTAAAACTAAATTTGAGAAACAAAACGTGCAGTTTAAGCTATAATGTTGTTAAAACTAAATTTAAAAACAAGATGGAAGATAATTTCCTCACAAATGCTTTGATTGTATTCGTTGAAAAAGAAGTTACTGAAAAATTTAGTAGAGATTTAATCATAGAAGGATTTCGTGCCGTGAAATATAATCAAGTGTCACTATGATGATAACACACTTAATATTTAATTAATAAATTATTTTTTTGTAATACTGTCATATCTTAGCTAAATTGATATTATTTTTTTATTTTGATAAATTAAATATAGCGTGCATTATTAGTCTTAATTTTTTTATAGATTTATTCTTGGCTTGCCCTCCAATAAATTCCTGGCTTCGTGCCTGTATATAAAGTTGTGTTTGCCTAAATTTTTACTCTCTCTTCTAAATGACGTCTCTTATGTTTTTAAAATGCCACCTTATAGGGGTAATAAGAATTGGTCCACCAATTCTTATAATAATCTAATAAAATTTTCTATTTAAGAACAAAGTCTTATTGCTCACTAATTCTTATTAAAATCTAACAAAATTTCTTATAAAGTATAAAGTCTTGTTCAATTAAGTCTCTACAAATAATACATTATCTAATTTTATGTACAAAGTCCTATCCAATTATGTATATATAAGTTATCTCAGAAAACATAATACGTTAAGCTAAATTTAAGTACAAAATCCTTTCCAAGTGAGTCTTGATGGTTCGATTGCTATTATATACACGAAACGATTTTTTATGTAACACATAACAAACAAAGTCTAGTCATTTAACTTCTTTTTTGTTAATATATTGCTTAATACATGGACTCCTCATTTATAATAGAGTTTTATATTATAGAGACTTATATTTTTGTACGTTTTATTTATATAAAATTAATATATTATATAAAATTTATATTTGGCCAAAGTTATCTGGATATTGCTCATTAGCTTCAACTTTTACAAAACATGTATCAATAACTTCAACTTTTACATTTGTAATTATGAATTGATTAACAAATAAAAATAATTTAATTAATCTTTTCATTGCAATTTTGAATTCTAACTTTAACCAATATACATAATTATTATTATTGCTTTTACGAGTTTAGTAGTTTTTCTTAATTTTTATTAATATAAAGAAGTTAAGGGATTCTCTCTATAGCTCTCTAGATATTTATATTTGTGCGTATATACGTACGCACACTTCTCTTAAAGTTAATAGATAAAATTTTAATTAGTATTTCTCTTTATTTTTATAGAAAGAGACTTTTTAAATTAAATAAATAACATTAGATAAGATGCATAAAAGAAAATTTTATATATTACAAAAGAGGATTAGAAGTGCATATCTATATAAGTTTGGAATTAAGTCCTTATTATTTTATAATTTTGAAGTGTTCAAATATCAAATTTATTATTTATATTTGTTTTATTTATACTACATGTTTGTTGACTAATTTTTTAATATATATATATATATATATTTATCTCATTTTTCGTTTTTATGCACATTGCACAATTGCACAAGTACACTCCTAGTTTTAGTATATAATATGAGAAATTGATATTATTTTACATATGCAATATTAGAAGTATTATCTGTTGTTTCTTTGACACTTGCAATCTCTCTCTCTCTCTCTCTCTCTCTCTCTTCCGTAACTTTTGGGCCAATTTACCCGAGGAACTGTTCAGCAGGTGGGTATTGGGGGTAGAATTTGCAAGGAAGCATGCTGTTGTGCTTGCTCTAAACCTGATTTAACTTAGGCCTCATTTGGTAACGTTTATTATTTTTGTTTTTTATTTTTTTTTAAAAAAACAAAAAACGCCGTTAGTTTTAATTTTTTTTTTAGTTTTTTCAAAATTCAAACAAAGCAAACTAAAAACACTAAAATGGGTATATTTTCTCTTACTAAAATATTGATCTAGTATTATTAGCACAACGATAATCTATAAATGTCCATTATCAAATTACAAAAAATATACAGCAAAAATACACAACAAAAACACACAGCAAAAAATAAAAATTGACAACGTTACCAAACGAACCCTTAATATTTTTCAGACTTAGAATCCGTGAATCCAAAATAACAGTGTCTTACACATGCCATGGTCAGTGCGAGAGTTTCCCATTTTATTTCTTCTTTTCGGGGTCTCTTCTCTTAAGCGAAAAAGGCCGTCCTCGCAGAATTATTTTATCAGGGGCAGACTGGTCTTAAAACTTTAGAAAAATGAGACTTAACGGTATCTTAGGAAGATGATGATGCATGTGGATCGTCAGTCCTTTTGAAGTTTGTACGGTGGTGGTAGCAACAGGTGGTGGCAATGAGGTGATGGTGGCAATGGTGACAGCGGTGCTAGATGGTAATAGTGGTGGCGACAAGAGTAAATAATGGTAGTGAGTAACAAGATATTTTTTTTATTTTTAAAATAAAATAGTTAAACTGGCCTTGCATGGACGGTTTTCATTTGTGTGGATTATATTTGGAAGAGTAGTGCTATACAATTAAAAAATTTATACAAAATTTATTATCAAAATGATGTGTCTAAGTTGTGGTCTTATTACTTCATAATAAATAACCTATTAAGGTACATATTAATTACAAAATTAATATTGTCACATTATTTTGATACAATAATTTTAAAAAAATAACATTTTTCTATTCAGGAACATGTATAAATGTATTAGGCTTCCAGTCTACCAGTCTATTCTGTACTGGAAGCAGCTTGTCAGTGAAAGGAAAGGAAGTAAGTTTTCCCATGACCACTCCGTGGGGTGCTCAATTAATATAACATGTTAGACTGAAATAGTATTTAAGGCTCCAAACAATTCTGTCAAGTCAAAAAACTTGACAAAAAAAATATCTAAAGATCCCATTAATTATGAATGGAAGCAATGAAGAAGGTTTTGTTGTAAGCATCTCAATCTGTTAATGGACTTGGAAGCTTATTTTCAATTCAATCATGTGCCACCGTTGAAGCAAAGCACAAAAAGTAAGAAACACATTAATGCTTTCTATAAAAAAAATGTTTTTTTTTTTAAAAAAATTTACACAAAAATTTTATTAAAATGATGTGATAGTAATATTTTTGTCAATAAAAATCACTATGATGAGTTTTGTATTTTTAAACGAATGACTTTCATTCAATCACATCATTCTAATAATAAATTCTGTTTAATTTTTTTTATTTATATAATATTACACAACCAAAAAATCTATTGTTAAGAAGATGTCACAGTTGGCAAACTTTAAGGACCAAAAGCTAAAATCCACCCAATTGGATCACTAAGTTGTAACACTGCACTATAATCTCACCCACACTGAATTAAATGCCCTTACGGCCTTACCCATCATCCATCTACAACCTCTCTGCTCACGAACCAGGCTCTGCAATCCCTCTTTTCTTTTCCTTTTTTTTTTTTTTTCTTCTCTCTCTTTCTTCCTTTCTTTTATTTTTATTTTATTTTTTCTCCAAACTCTTTCTTTTCCTTTATTCTTCTTCTTCTTTATCACGGTTGCACTTGCCCACCAGTTACACTTTCTTTGCCAGCTCCCCCTTCCTGCTCTAATACCGAAGCATAGCAGAACCTAAAGGGGCGGCGCCACTTGTTGTTTGCTGATCCATCAAAATTTTAAAAAGTAGTAATAATATATTTTATATATTAAAATATTATTGATGAAATAGAGAAGCTGACCCATTAACTCAACCGGCTTGACCCATTAATTACCTTATCACCCTTCAAGAGACTGTAAGTCACTATCTCTTTTCCTTTTAGTGCTTTCCCTCTCCCTCAATTTTCTGGTTTGTCCCTCCCCCTCCCCCTCCCCCTCCTTCATTTTTTTTACTCATTTTCTAGTCTGCCAAATATCTTTTTATTTTTTTCAAAATTAAGCTTATTTTATTTTCAGTAATAACTTGATGTTTATTAGTATATCAATTATTTTTTTTAAACTTTAATATTTAGGTTCATTTATGTGAGACGCCCCAATCAAGTTTTCTTTATATGGGTTTCATATTTGTATTGTAAACGATTTGAAAATCACCCCTTTATTTCTATCCGTGTAGGAAACAAAATTAAGTGTGAATCTATGCCTAAAGATAGAGTAATTTCTGATACAATTTATTTCAACAATTTATTTTTAAATCAGCTTAACAACTAATATTTTATGATAAAATTCTTGTATACTTGCATAGGAGATCAGTTGATAAATGTCTATTTAATAACATACATTAAGAATATATTTAATAGAATCGATAATAAAATTATTATGCAACAAAGGCTCTTCAAGAGCAATTAAAAATATACACATATTTTAAAAAATAATACAAGCAATATATCGGGATTAATTTATTTTATTAATAAATTTAAAATTATTATTTATTTGTTTGCATGGCCTCATTAATAAAATTTTTTGAAACCGCCACCAGAGCCTACCAATTCTATCACTCCCGCACTCCCTGTATCTTCCGTTCTTGTCTTCCTTCAAAATCTCACGGCCCCACAATCAGCAGCCCCTCCACAACTCTTCCACCATGAATGCCCCCCACATCTCAGAACATACAAGTTCAATAATATACATCTTACGATGAAGTTATACAACAAAGAAAAATATTAAGTTTGATTTATAACGTTTACATGAAAAGTGCAACACGAGTAACAAGGCGACTGCAACGCCGAGGATCTGCAACAGCTCTCTCCCTCTTCCCGCTTCTCTCTCTAGCTGTACGGATGGAGTGAAGGATAGAAGATGATAGAATTGGGTTTGTCATAAGCAGGAAGCCTCCAGTGAAATTTCGACCACATCCTCTTAGCGGTAGGACCCCTCGGTAACGAAGGGCAAAGGGAGTGGAGACTGAGGTGCCAGCAATGTACTGACATTTTCTCATTACATGAGGGTAGAATTGTCAGATTGCATAAGGGAGAAGGCAGAAATGGAGGGTAATACAGTCATATTGAAAGATGGAGTAGCCATTAGAACACGCTCTTTTTGTACAGTTAGATAAAAAAAACAAGAAGTTTTTTTCAACATTTGTGACTTTTTAAAATTGTTTTTGAAGTATTAAAATAAATTTTTTTTTACCAAACATGTTTTATTTTTTTCAAGAAATTTGACAACAAAAATATTATTAAATTTTATTTTATTTTATATTCTTATGAATAGAATAGTCATTCCTATTTTTAAAAGAGAGAATGATTATTTTAAGCAAAATGTAATCATTCCAACTTTAAATGGTGGATACCAAATAAAAGAATGAGAATAAAAGTGGGAATAATCATTTCATTCCACTTTATTCTCTTATACCAAATATACCCTAAAAAAAATAGATGTAGGAAATGCGGCCAAAAAAATGTAGGGAAAGTAAGTGGTGAGAAGTGAAGAAATAATTAAGAATTGATTGGGAAAAACTTTAATAAGAATCTTAAGAAGAAATTTTTTAAAAACTTAAAAGAAAATCTTTAAAAAACTTAGTAGAAATTTAATAGAATACTTCAATGGATTCTTTCTAATGTATAATGAATGCTAAGTTAGAACTTAAAGAACAACAATGTATAAAATGTCATACTTTCATGTTGCCAAATTGCCAAATAATTTTCGTGTAGTTAGTATTTTTTAGAGTTTTCGTTAAGTATTCTAAAAATATGCAAGAAGATTTTTGGGGGTTTTGAAAATGTTTATTTTATAGTTGCTGAGAAACTCATTTGAAAGGGGAAATCACGCTTTAAGGAAAACGCGCTTTCGATACAAGCAATAAATTCATTTGAAAATTTTGAAGAAACGTTCTAGAAATATGGGGAGAAATGTTGCAGAAGCCTTGGGGAACGATTAAGATACGTTGATTTAAATTACTTTATGAAAACTTTTGAGAAACTAGAAAAAAATATTGCAGAAACTTAAAATGTTAGTTTTTATACATTTTTTCCTTTTAAATCCCTTCTATATATTTATGAAATTATTCATATGAGTTTTCACTAAGTTTTCTAAAGATTTCTATTTAGTTTTCTAAAAGTCTCATTTAGTTTTGCAAAACTTTTCTAATAAGATTCTTATTAAAATTTTCAATCGTTTTTCATTTTCATTTTTGTTTCATTTTATATTTTTTATGAAATTTTTTTATTTTTATTTCTCCTAACGTTTTCTACTTCCGGTTTCATAACTATCATTTTTTTTACAATTTCAAAAGAGTTTCGTACCTATGGTCGAAACTTATTTTCCGTTTACAGATTGAGTTTCCTATAAACTGGGGGATTGGCACTAGGTAAAACGTGAAAGCCTCTTTGTACTGTCTTGTCTCAGTGAATCAGGTTGGCATCAATACCAGACGCACATGCCCAATTTTGGGACTGTTGGCATTTTTCTCATCGTAATAAAATGAGCATTCATGATGATCGACGCACCTTTTGCAAAGAATACATGAACTCTTAAACGCTGAACTCTAAACTTTAAACACTTCAAAAAGACCTAACTTTCAAACACAACTATCACTTCAATTTACTTAACTCAACCCCTTCCCTGAACTCGCCAAAAGAATTATTGTAAATAGTGTAAGAGGAAAAGGAGAAGAATACCACCATTTTTAGTTGCAGCCTTTCTTCACGATTTACATAGCATTTTGATATACGATTCCATCTTCAATAAATGGAGCTATTTACAGATATGAAATTTTCGTATTAAATTGGATAAACAATGCCTGTTGATCCTACCTCAATGCTACCAACAGCAATCCCTCTCTTTTCTTTTTCTTTTGTTTTTTTAATAAACAATGATTAGAAAGCTAGCTTACGTCTACTGAAGCCACCACACGTGTGGAGGAAAAAATCCATCACAACAATACTCTTGCTTATAGTAAAAGTCAAACACGAGACCTTTTAAGGAATCCCTAGACTCTCCCATGCTAGGCTAGCCCAGGGATTCAACAATCTCTTCGACCACTCTCTATTAAATCATATACGTCCTTTTGATTATATTACTTAGTATATTTCTCGCAGGTATTTTTCCTACGCATGCTCGTTATTCAATTACATATTAGCGCCTCCACACCAAATTGAATAGGATTTTTCCTAATCACTCTCTCTCTCTCTCTCTCTCTCTCTCTAATATTACAACCCTGCCCAAGATTGTTTTAATGAGAAATTCTAATTCACAATTATATAGAAGCACATGAGCTTCTCCTAATCATATGCCATAATACCTTCCATACTGTGGTGCCCTAAACACAAAGGTTACATGTTTAGGGTAAAATACACTGACCTCCCTTGATATTTTTACAGTTTTTCTATGATTTTAAAAATGACATTAACATCGTTTCTAGTTTAATTGTTGGTTTTAGACTCCTCCAATCGTTAATGGGTCAACCACATTTGCTATCATCATTTTTTATATTTTTCAGAATGCCAATAATACCCTTGCATAAATATAAGGAATTTTTTAATTTATTTGATACAATAATTTATTGAGTTGACTCAAAACAATTATGTTGAGTTAACAAAGTCTTAAATAAGTTAACTACTCGAATGCCTCTCTTGTCTCTCCCTCTGTCTCTCATATTCCCTACGCCATCACCACGAACCAGCATTGTCATTCCAATCGACCTACATCCTCCTCTTTCTCCTCCTCCTCCCCCCTGCCTCCTCTTCCTTCGGCTAGTACCGCCGCCACTTCCCCTCGATAGTCATAACTCACTGCAACTATAACCCAAAGCTCACTGCATCATCGATCGCCACAAAAATGACGTCCAGATCTACTTTCATTTTTCCACTTCATAGATCTATATGTGTGTGTATATATATATATATGAGATGGGCTACAGATGATTCTGGTATTCAATTTGGTTGGAAGGTGATGGTGGTTCATGGTTTCTCAATCCAATGTTTGACTTTTTACAGATATATAGATACATGTGTATATACATACATATACATTACGTCATAGTGATGCTTCTGAATTGCAAGGAGATTGGAAATCGATATATTCGATATATATACATAAACATGCTCATTAATTTTTTGGGGGTTTCTTTTATTTTGTTAATTCTTGATGCGTGGCCAAGTGGGGTTTGGTTGCTGTTGGCTTGTTTGGAGAAGGCTAGAGAGAGAAAGATAGGTAGTGTGAGACCGTGATGATGAAAAGAAATTTTGATTGAAGCACCAGTAATGGCACCATCGAACGTGCACAGAGAGAGAGAGAGAGAGAGGGCAGGGGTTAGGCAATAGAGGGAAGTGATGGCAGTGAGTTGGGTTGCTCTGGAGGTGGTGGCTCTGGTGGTCAGCCAAATTGGTGAAAGGAGAGAAAACAGAGAAGAAGATGATGATGTTTGCTGATTTTTTATTATTATTAAATAATGATAAAATATGTGGGGGTAAAAATATAAAAATGTAATTTTTTTAACACGGTTAGTTAGTTAACACTGACAAAAGAAAGTCAGTGTTATTTAAAAAATTTCAAGTAGTTTTCTGTTATTGTCAAAAAGCTTAAAGAAGGCTGATGTAATTTACCCAAAAGTTCACATTTTGGTTGTCGCAATGTATTTTCCAATACTTGCCTCAGAAGGCAGAAAGCTATAGGCAAGTTTTACTATTTGTTGAGCATTATCGTTTTAGGGAAATGGATTTGTGCCTTGTAAGTTGTGAACACAATGCTAAATCTATCATATTTGGACCGTGCCTAATCATTCTTTGACCTACTTGCCAGTTTGAATTGGGCGTTTTGGGAAGAAAAAAAGGTGTTTTTTTTTAAAAAAAATATTACATATAATTCTATTGGTTCCCGCATGGGTCTCGAATGAGAAAATGGATAGGAAATGTCAATTTTTTAAAATCAGCTTCTAACGTAAAACAGTTCAAAATGCAACTTTTTATAAGTAATAATAGAAAAAGAAATTCCTTGATTCTAGCTTTTGAGATTCTAGTTTTTAATTAAAAGTAACTTATTGGAAGCTATAGTTAGTAAAATATGGTAAGGGAAAAAATGGGATACAGAGACGTACAGATATAATTCTTTATTAAATGAAAAAAATGTTAAAAAATTCATCATAAAAATTCAAAAACGAAAAAATTCGTAAAATATTATATACGGGTATAATACGGGTGTTGATAAAAAATTTTGAGATAAAAAATTCGGCATTATATATAATTTTATATCTTATAGTTTCTACTTTCTACACTTAAAAATTTAATCATAAAAGTTCTACTCATGACATGAATAGTACAATAGCATAAAGAAAATAAAATACTCAATTATTTAAATATTAAAATTTATATGAAACTATTTAAACCTCCTATAAAGTATAAAAAATAAATCATATTTCTTTAAATATTATAATAATAAATTCTACTATTCTAACAATGCTTATAAAAACGTACAAAATAATTATTACATTTTTATTTATTTTTTAATAGATATTTTTCCCTAGAAAGAATGCAATAGATTGTTGCTTGTTGGTCAAACATTTGAGTAGAAACAAAACGTTAGTAAATTCACATCAGAATAAAAGATATAGATGTATTTTTATACACATTCGGTGGTTTAGTAGGGTTGAATAGGTGACACAAACATCAATGATTTGTGTACTGCAAAAGTAATCTAACATATTCTCACAAAAATCTCTATATATATATATATATATAAGTTTATATATTATATATATAATTATACATAATAAACGATAGATATATTTGTATTAGTTAAAAGAGAAATGTAAAGTACCTAGAAAATTAATCGATTTGATGGAATGATGGAAATTGCAGGGTTTTTAGATTTGCTTTACAGATGAGTTGACAGTTTAACAAGCTCTTACGCAAAAAAAATTAGGGTTAATAAGTGACATACTGGGTTGTAGGTACTGGTCCTAGTACTCTAATCCAATCCTTTCTGGTGCTAATTTCTGTGCGATTTTTACTTTCGAATCAAACGGTTTGTCATATATGCAAGTACAATGCGCATAGCATTAAAAAAAACGCGAATTTTATGGTTTGCCATCTATGTCAGTACAATTCGCATAGCATTGAAAATTGTATGTGAAACGGAAGAATTTTTGAATTGTTCGTACGGACACATACAATATTATACGTGAATTTACTAACTATGTTGGAAGCTAATCCAAATGGAAATACCTTGACGTAGGCATTCTATTTTTGTCCGTTCAGAAATCTCTGATCTAACTGAATTTCATTTCAAAACTCTGTAAGCACATTTAAGTCCAAATTAATTTTTGAAATCCTATCCAATCAGTCAACTGCTTCTCGGGTCCGCTGGGCCTAATAGAGGCTTAATAACCAAACTTATCCTTTGGGCCTCCAAGTACGTTTTGAGAAAGTTCAAAATCACTGAAAATGGTAAGTCCACCCTTCCAAAGTACTGCTAAGCACTTACGCGTACTCCGCACGCCATTCGGTCTAATTCCAATCCCATTCTGGCTAACTCCAGTTAAAATGACCATTTTGCCCCTAAATACCCCAGTGCTGCACAAACCCCAGCGAACGGTAAAAGACTTTCCCGAAACCATCACTGAATAACCCCGCATGCTTAACACAATACTCTGAACCATTCCAGACCGTTTTTGAACAAACCTGGCCAAAATGATCATTTTGCCCCTAGCGCCTCGAACGCGCCCCACAACAACGCTGGTCCTAGGTTACTGAGCGGCGGATCTCGTCATGTACCCCTGTTTAACCTAAGAAAGACCTCACGACGTTAAACACCTATGGCTCGATAAAAGTTCCCCAGAGTGTCTTGCAGACGCTTTGCTAGAATTGCATTTTCTCCAGATTCCCTGGTTGTAACGCACCATCAAACGACTTGAGAAATACGTAAACCAGGGAGCTCTCAAAAGCTCGTCCATAGGTCTTTCCATTGATACGGTTCGATCGGATAGATTGCTTCCTGAAGCCCCTCATCGTATGGCTCGAAAACTGTAACTTCCAGCAACTCTTAGAGCGTCTCGCAAACGCTCCGCCTAGGTTGACTTTTTCACCAATTCCCTGATTGCAACGCACCGTCAAACGACTTGAGAAATGCGTAAATTAGGGAATCCCTGAAAGTACTACTGGAATACTTTCCATCGGTACGGTCCGATTGAAAAGATCGCTACCCGAAGGCTTTGATCATGCAACACAAAAATAGCTACTTTTGAACACCCTCAGAGCGTATCACAGACGCTCCGTAAAGATGTACTTTTACGTACGTTTCCCGAGACGATATCTAACACTTTCGAACACAATTTGAACTTTCTGAAAACATGAAAGTTCATGAAAAACCCTAAGAGAACATCGTGGGTGCAACCAATTCTCCCAAAACCTTCTTGGTTGGCTTAATTATCGAGACAAAATTTAAACGAACACTCCCGGTGACGGAGCGTATGCTACATGCGCCTAGATTTTGATCAAATCGACCAAAGTTTGATCAACCGTCAGGATTTAACTAATACACTAGGTGCCAGGTGTCATTCTGGCAATTGGACAGTACCTGTGCATGTGCTACATGCGCTAGGATAAATTTTGGCCAGGCGCATGTAGCACATGCGCCAAGCCTATTCCAGTTTATCTATAAATACCAACCTCTCCCTTTGTATATTCCATTTCTGAAATTGATGCGAAACTCTGTTGAAATTGCTTCAGAACCTTGAATCCCTGCATATATTCCACCCCTCCAACACTTAGGCTAGATTCTACCTCCCTCAAGGCTATACACTTCACCTACAAAGCCTTATACACCACTAAACACTCCCTTCCAGCCCTTAAAGCCTTCTTGAAGTCATTCAAGTTCCAATCAAGACATCCATTGAAGACTACAAGTGTGTTGAAGGCAAAAGGTGGTATCTCTTTTACATTTGTGTCTTCCCCCACTCTTCTCTTCTCCTTCCTAGCCTACTTAGACTATTCTCTATTTTAATCCCCATCTTCAACACCCTTTCTTGCATGCTTGAGCCAAGAGGGTTCTTAGATCATGCCTAAAGGAAAGCAAGTGAGAGCCACCATGTAGGGGGATCTCTCACTAGCTTACTTTAAGATGGTATGGCCTAGAAGCCCTTTGTTTATGTGGTGTAGCCTAAAAGTCTTAAATGTATCCATGACCCCTTGCATTTTGCTATTTTGATCATGTTTTGTGTGATTGGCTTCATTCTTGTGTTTATGATCATGTTCTACAAAGTTTACATTAATCTTATCTCCATGTCAATTTCAAGTTTAATGCCCCTCTCAAAATAGTTCCAAGAGTTAGCTCCTTTAAGCTTAGGATGAGACCTTAGAAATCATGCCTTAGAAAATTCCCACTAACCTCTAACTCACTTTTGCATGTTTGCAGTTCAATTTTCATAAAAGTTGTTTTCAAACTCTCTAATTTTCAAGGCTTCCATTCTCTCAAGTTTAGTGGTTAGAATGGCCCCATGGAACCCTCTCTTGAGTGGTTTCCCTTCTATATTGGCCATAGGAGCCTTAAATTGTTAGAATGATCCCCTTCTCTTTTTATTCTTGCACAAAAGTGGTTTCCAAACTCTTTGATTTTCAAGGTTTCCATTCTCTCAAGTTTAGTGATTGGAATGGCCCCATAGATCCCTCTCTTGAGTGGTCTCCCTTTTATTTGGTCATAGGAACCCTCTGCTGTTTGAATGATTTCCTTTAAAAATGATTTTTATTATCCTTTTTCAAAAGTGGTTTTCAAAAATTCATTATCTCCATCTTTACATTAAAAACGGTGTTTTAAAAAGTTGTCATCATCATGTTGATTTTTTTTGGATTTCATACACTTGTCAAGATAATGGTGATAATGATCATAAGGAAATCTTCCTTGGAATGGTCTCCAAACATCAACCATATAAACTATACTCTTGGCTAGAACTAAATTTTCATGAAAATGATCTTCAAAAGGGTTCTCAACCAAAGTCCTTTGCATAATATAAGTTGTTTTCCAAAATCCTTTCCAAAAGTGCATGAAACCACCTTTCAAAACCATATTCTAATCCAACTCTAGGTTAACTTGACCCTAATTATCCAACCCTAAGTTAACTTGACCCTAGTTATCCAACCTTAAGTTAACTTGACCCTAGTTATCCAACTCTAGGTTAACTTGACCCTAGTTGTCCAACCCTAGGTTAACTTGACCCTAGTTGTCCAACTCTTGGTTACCTTGATCTTAGTTGCCTAACCCTAAGTTAATCTAACCCAAGTTAGTTAACCCTAGGTTAACTTGACCCTAGTCACCTAAACCCTTGGTTAACCAAACCCTAGTTAGTTAACCTTAGATCATCCCTAACCATTGGTCAACCCAACCTAGGTTAGTATACTTCAAGGTTCCAACCCATAGACCCCTTTTTAAATGATTTCTCTATTTAAAACTATCCTCATTACCCATTTTTCCAAAACCTCTTACTCTCTTGAGATTTCAAAAACCAACTCCATAACCTCTTTAAATGTTCCTACACTCTATCTTCAAAATATTTCAAAAAATGTTCTCAAGAACTCACAACCCTAAGGTGTCCCTATCCTTTCCATGGTTAGGGATTCCAAAGGAAGGTGATATATCAAGAACAACCTCCAAGGTTGTCCATATTAGAATTCCAAAGTCCTAGGTGCTTTCAAAAACCATTTTCAAAAACTTTTTAACATTCCAAAATCTTACCTCCAAGGTTTCCAAATAAGACTTCAAGGCATTTTCAAAACTCTCTTGAGTTATCCCAAAACCTTTCCAAAACTCCCTTGAGTTATTTGAAATACATTTCAGAACCCCCTTTCAAGAGTTCCAAAGTTCTATTTCAAAACACTCCACTACCCGATTTCGAATCAAAATTCTCAATTTCTCTCTTTCCATAGACCTCAAAGCGTCTTCAAACTTTTTCAAAGACCACTAAGTGTCTTCAAACTTTTTCAAAGACTGCTAAGTGTTTTCAAACTTTTCCAAAGATCGCCAAGTGTCTTCAAACACTCTAAAGGCCCTAATGCGTCTATTTTCTATCGGGCTTTTACCCGAACTAGGAATGACCTAATTCTCGCCAAATGGGATACGTAGGCAACCTAAAATGGTACTGTCATAACTTCTATTTCAACTCCAATCCCCTTTTCAAAAATTTCAATCAACTCAAAGTTTCTATTTCAAACTCCTTCAAAGACTTCCGTGTTTCAAATTTCTTCCAAAACTTGCCTCATGCATCATTCATCCGAAAAATGATGACTCGACCTTATTTTCGAGACTCCAAAGTGGATACCAAGTGGACAATGGGAACCGGTTATTCTAGTGAGTAAGCAAAGGGTGATTAGACATATAGGTACCGAAATGGTGGAGTAGGGTGATGATCTTAGGATATCTTCCCTACACTTAACCAACCACTGAACCATAGATTTCTGTTTTCGAAAGACCAAAATGAAGTTATTTTCAAAAGGGCTTAAATCTTTTCAAAGGTTGCCAAACAACCTATTTTATTAAAAACCCTCACTTGGGGGAGTTTTCAAAATCTTTTTCAAAAACCCTAAGTTTGATCTTTGGATTAACACTTAATTTTAGGTGACCTAACTCACCTTAATCAAGTTAGGTGGCGACTTCTATTTTTCTGAAAAGCCTTAGTCAAACCAATTTTCAAACCCAGTCGTACTTGTCCTTCTAAGAGGATGAGTTCTAATGATAGAGTTCCGTGCTTTTGGTCTCTAAGCCGAAAGGACCTTAGACACCCACAAACTGGGGCGCGACACTTGACATGTTCAAAAACTTTCAAGGGTTATTCAATTAACAAGCCCTAATAGTTCAAATAATCCGACCCTAGTAATTTACCTATGCTAATATATATATATATATATTTCTGGCCATTGTATCCCAATGCTACCTCACTAGCTGAGGGTATGTTATAAAAGAAAAGAGATAGGGATGGTAATGGATCGGGATAGGGCAGGGATTGGAATCTCCATTCTCGTCTCTACTAGAAAAATTCAACTCCATCCCCGTTTGGATGGAGGCGGAGACCTCCATCCCCACGTTCACAAGTACAAGGTTGCTTTCACCCCCGCCTCCGTCCACGCCTTCATTAACCCTAAGTTTATTCAAATGAAATTTTAGATATGATTTTGAGGATAATTTACTTTAGTTTATAAATGTTTTCTTGATTAAATATATTCAATACTTCTAATTCTTGGTCTAGTTGGTATAATAAAATTTTGCAGGATTATGAAGCACTTGAAGGAGAGATTAAGACTTGAAAAGTAATATCTAAATCTTTGAGAATCATGTTTTAAGAAAACTTGATTCAAGAAAGAAAATTAAATGACATAATTTTCTTCTAAGGTTGAAATTTCAATGAAACTATATCCTATGATATAAGCATAGTATTCTTATCCTATCTTTTGATTCAACCGTTAGATTGATTTGATTCTTGTGGCATTAGAAAGAAACGCAAATATCTAATTATGGTGTTTTATGAAGTTTTCATAAAAGAACATTTACTGGATGAAAATAAGCTGGAAAATGACTTATTAGATTTGAAGTTCAAAATATGACAGTTTGCGGACAGTCATGATGATTTGACCATATCTTTTGATCTAGAAGTTCAAATAATTTGATTCTTGAAGTTATGAAAATATAACATGCATATATATATTTGATATGTTATATGAATTTTCAAATTCAAATGTTATTTGGGTGAAACACATGGTGAAAGAAGACTTAATACAATATAAATTTAAAGATGACAATTGGGAGACATTCTGAGTATTTTATTCATATCTTTTGACTCTGAACTTTAAATATTTTGATTCTTGAGGATATGAAAAGATAATGTCCATATCTACATTTCATATCTTATAAATACTTTCAAAATTGAACATTTGCTATATGAAAAAGCTGATGAAAGTTGACATAGTTGTGTAGAAATTCAAATATGCTAACTAGGAGACAATTCGAGTAATTTGATCATAATTTTTGCTTTGACTATTGGATCGACCTGATTCTTGAGGTTCTAAAAACTTGACTTCTATATCTACAACTTTTTTCTAATAGCAATTTTCAAATTCGAATCTTAGAAAGGAGAAAATCGAAGTCGAAATGAAGGCATCTGATCTGAAATTCAAAATCCTGTCTGGCAATAGTTTGCTTATCGGGAAGAAATCTTCAATACTTTCTCAAATGGCTAGAAACAGATTTGAAACTACAAATGAAGCATCATTCTTCATCTATAAATAGAGGTACACTTAAGGAGCAAAAATGAACAACAAGAACAATAAGTATTATGCATCAAAGTGATATTCATCCTACAAAGTCTTTGAAAGCTTAATTATCTTTTATCTTATAATGTTTTAAGAGCTTCATTGGCATATCTATTCTTTGAGAGAATTTATTTGTAAGCAAGAGTAGTTGTATTCTTGCTCTTTATTCTCATAAGGGAGAGACTAGTTAGGAAAAATAGTTAGGGGTAGCATCTGTATAAAAACTAGTTGGCCGGAGTAGGGGATCACTTAGTTAGGTGTGACTAGTATCTGTGTAAAAACTAGTTGGAATGGTGTGACAAGCATTTGTGAAAAAAACTAACTGTAAAAGAGAACTAGTACCTAGGTTAAAAGGCTAGTAGCTGTGTCTATAGTTAGAATATAGTGGAGAAAAATCTCAAGAAAGGAACTTTGGGGAGTGGACATAGACTTTGGAGTTGAAGTCAAACTACGATGAATCTTGGTGTCGTATTCTCTTCTCTCTATCTGATTTACTTTATAGTTTGAATTGCTTGTATTTATTTACAACATATTATTAGTTGATTAATATTTGTTCGAATATTTAGTTAGAATTTTTAAATCTGAAATTATTTATTGAATTATTATTCAAACCCAATTCACTCCTCCTCTTGGGTTGTACCGGGACTAGTAACCTTGAGCCTAAGCCCAAGTCCAAGTCCAATGTTTTTTCACCATTTAATTTGTTTAGAAACAACTGATTTTCAAAGCCAAGCGTTGATTCATGATTGAGAACTACTGGGATCGTTATTTTGCCTAATACATGATTTTCTATTAGATATGTTGCAGTGATAAATATTGATGGCAAACAATTTAAACCCTTGATGTATCTTAGTGTCAATAATAATTGTAGATTATGCTTAGTCACTCGATGTCCAAAGAGGCAAGATTTAAAAGAGTAAAGCAAATATAAAAATAGACTATATAAAATATAAAAAATAAAAAATAAAAAAATTAATGCTGGGAAATGGGGCGAGGAAATATCTTGATCCATTCCTGCCTCCATACCCGTATAGATTTTCATTTTAACCCCCATCTTTGTCTCCATCCCCGTTTTGAATCCTTTATATCCTCCCCAAACTGGACAGGTTCAGTTGTATCTCCACTTTTTCCCCGTCCATTGCCATCCCTAAAAAGAGAGATAATCTAGCTAGTGTGGCATTATTCTTCATATTTTACTTTGAAGCAAGTTTTTTTTTTTTTTTTTGGGTGTTTTTGTATCCATTTTTGTGCCTGTTTCACGTATCTATTTGCTTATAAGATTTTGCAAGTATTGGAATGAAAGCGAGAGCAGCGTATGTCCACAGTGATCAAGTATGTCTACTTATAAACTGCCTCCACTATAGCTATGAAAGGGGTGTAGAGCCAAGTGTAGTGTAGTGTAGTAGTAGGTTTATATCTCTTGTACTTGTAATGTATATAATATAAATCTTTTAGTCTAATAAATGAAGCTCTTCTTCTATTGCCCAAAAAATAAAAATAAAAACCTTCCAATTATCATAAAAAGGGAAGGGGAAATTTAGATATTACAAAATCAAGTTATATGGTGTAGTAAATACAATAACATTAATTATAGACGAATAGGGTTCTTTGCGGTGAAAGCCAGGAAATTTATTTAGGGAGACAACTATTTCTAGGTGGGATTTTTTGAAAAAGCTGGGCCGAACTCTCAAACCCGAGTAAATGAGTCCAAACTCTTTGCAAGAGAAGAAGGTTAGAATGGGTCGACCATTGGTGGGCCGATCACACTCCAAAGATTAAGTTAGCAAACTTAATCAAGATAAAAATGAATGAGAGTTGTGAATCACTACAAGAAAAAACACGTTTAGTAACAAATAAAATAGTCATTGAATGTTCTTTTTTAGTTGCCAATATAAATTTGTGACTAAGGTGGCGACTAAATTATTTAGTGGTCTATTAGAGGTTACTAAATGTTATGGCAACTAAGTTTTGGTTAATTACTGATATGTGATCAGTGGCGACTAAACGTGGTGACTAAATTGGTAGTCGCCAAAAGGTAATTAGTCACCAAAAGATGTCAGACGGCAACCATTGACGTTAGTCGCCAAACTCTCATAGTTGCCAATACTTAGTCGGCGGCCACTACACTTTGCGACTAATTATTAGTTGCTATAGCTAATTGTTTGCCAAAGTCATCTTATAGTGACCAATATAAGTAGTTACAAATCTCACGATCATAAGGACTTTCGCAACCAATACATGTTAGTAGCCAAAGAATTAGTTGCTCATTTATTAAGAAGAAATTGGAGACAACCATTATAATCCGAAACTTGTACGAATCACAATCAATTCTAACTTAACAGGTACACAGAGCTTCGTATAAAGAAACTATATACTTAATTTCAATAAAAATATTAGTGCCAACATCCACAAAACTATATCCACCTATCTAAACAATAAAATTCTAAAATGCATGTAAAATCCAGCCAAGTCTAATATTCAAAATCAGAAACCTTTATTCATAAGTACGAACTAGCCTAAAATAATTACATGTGCAATTAGCCGTATCAACATCTAAAATCTTCGTCCCACCAAAACTTCGTCCCACAAAATCTTTGTCCATAGCCATCAGCAATTTGCAAAAGAATAAACACAGAAAAGAAAAGATTTCATTAGTAACAGTCCTAAAATAGAAATTCTAATGTGATTATAAAAGACTTACGAAATTTGAACTTGATGTAGATAGAACAAAAAAAGTGAATAACCATTGTGTCTTATTCATTGTCCAATGGTCAATTTGATTTTGAGTAAAAGTGAGAGGCAATTTGATTTTTTTACAAATTCTGTGACTTCGCAATTGTTTTCTCTAGATGATCAACTAATATCAGAATAATATCCTAGACCAAACTCAGAGGAGTTTTATCACACGAACTTGGTAAAGGTTCCTAGAGTGGGCATCAGTGTTGAATCATCTAACCAATTAAACATGAATCAGATATGTACAAACCATTTTGGCAAACATATTATTTTCAACTGCATAATTAAAGAGAGTCAGAGTGGCAAGACATGGACCTATACCAAATTCCTTGACTGTTTCCACATGCCTTCATCTGCTGCATCATCAAACGTTAAAGTTCATCAAATTTTTTTTGTAGTGTATTGCGGCTCCTCTTCTAATCTTCTCGCTCTCTTTGTTACTCCTTCCACTCCTTTTCTCAATCCTCCCTCTCCTTAGCTCGCTCCTCCTTCTCTTTTTCCCGTTTCTCACGAAGTATCTCTAATTCAAATGCAAGTGTCTTGAGCTTTTGATTTGAACGAGACTCATTATCATAGCCCGAGGACGGCTTTAGACCTACCCCAAACCTAAGGATGTACCATTTTCTCTCACCAAGCGCTTTCCTTGAGATTTCTTTAGGTGTTATATCTATGCTGAATGCCTTAGCGTCGTCACAAATTTTTACCATCTCTTCCTGTCAAAAAAGAAACAAAGGTTATAAATTAGTTAGCATTTTTTGACAATACTAATAGTCCAATGAGAATGTTGTAAGTCTTGAAAAACAACTCCATTAATTAGTTACCATGTTGGTCCCTTGAAGCTTAGAATGAGGCTCTAAGAAATCATGCCTTAGAAAATCTCCCCATTAACCCCTAACTCACACTTTTGCATCCTTGCATTTCAACTTGCATAAAAATGGTTTTCAAACTCTAATTCTCAAGGCTTCTATTCTCTCAAGTTTAGTAGTTGGAAGGGCCCCATGGAACCCTCTCTTAAGTGGTATCCCTTTTATATTGGCCATAGGAACTTTAAATTGTTAGGATGATTCCCTTCTTTTTTTTATTCTTGTATGAAAATAATTTTCAAACTCATTGATTTTTAAAGTTTCTATTCTCTTAAGCTTAGAGGTTGGAATGGTCCCATGGAACCCTATCTTGAATGATCTCCCTTTACATTGGCCATAGGAATCCTAACTTGTTAGTATGGTTTCCTTTAAAAATAGTTTTCAAAATTTTCTTTTCAAAAATAATTTTTAAAAGTTTATTCTCTTCATCCTTGCATTAAAAGTGGTTTTCCAAAAGAATAGTGTAAGTTTTGGATCCTTGTAAATCAACTTGCACTAACTCACACGTTTAGTTAGTGCAAAAGTGTGAGTTAGTGTATGACAGGAATAAGACCAAGGCCTGAAAAGAACATTCCCTAGTGGATTGAACAAGTACCCATGATTTAAGAGTGCAGTGCTCGCCTGTGTGAGGCAAAAAGAATTAGAGAGTCTTACGTGTCAAAGGCTATAATATTGTTGCTAAGAGAATAAAGCGTAATAGAAAACTGATAAATATTTTATTTTTCGAAGTGAGCAAGAGAAGCATCATAAAGCGTTTCAAATGGAAACAAAGTGAATGAAATTTGTCTGTGGAGCAAGACCTAATCCAATTGCAAAAATTAATATACACAAACCAAATAACTCATGTATGGCTTCTACAAAATAAGGACCCCAAAATTAATCGACTGATGGCTCTTTACTAACAGAAATATAAATAGAAACCACTTAATCTCAACTTAAGATGTTGGCAATATTAACCTTCTTACTACACCACGATGTAGCCAGTTTTTTTCTTCTTTTTTTGGACAAGTAACAATGTTGTTAAGATATTTATAAAACCTCCTTCACCCAAACTTCTTCAGATCTCTTGCAATAAAATTATCTAACTTGGACAGTCCACTTCAAAGGCTGTACTGTCTTTGGAGTCACTACAACAGCATATACAAACCTAATACTAATGGCTTAACACCAAAACTCATTCAAGAACTAATTAAATGTCCAATTTTATGCATATTCTAAAGGGCAAATATGGTGAAAGGGAAATTATTATGATATAGGGATATCCCATAGTATGCGAAATTGCCATGCCTAATTTGTATTGCAAGATATTTTCAACAATAAACTATCACATTTCCCCCGTAACAAGCACTTAGCATAATCTCATCAAACTCACTGTTACCTCGAATTGAAGTTACAAATTATCACTTAGTTTTACTAACCTCCATTGATTAAGCATCACTGTCATCGTCGTCATTGTTGCCATGTTCATTAGAAATATAAACTCCGGGGTGAACTAAGTGCTGCCGAGTCCTCGATGGAAGAATGTTATCCAAATCGACCTCTGCAAGGGGATCTTCCGTGAGATCGCTACTATTGCCGTCAGATTCACTCCCAACGTTGCTCGAATCGTCGAACCCTTCAATCAATTTCCCTTTGCCCTTGTCTTCCTTCAAAATCCCTTTGCCCTTACGATCAACCTCCGCTTGGCCATTCGAATGCTCATTGCCATCTTGGTCCTCCTCCTTGTCTTCGTCTTTGTCTTCGTCCTCATCATCGTCGTCTACGTTGTCCTCTTCATAATCGTCTTCTTCATCTTCGTCATTGATCTTCTTCTCTTTGGTAGCTGAAGAAGAATTGTTATCAGTAGAAGATTCTAATTTCTGCTTCTTTTTTGAATCATCGCTATCGTATTTATCTTCGTTTATGGAGGTGAGATAAGGTTTTCGCTTCTCAGGCATTGCGTGCGCTTGTTGTTGTTGTTCTTCTTCGTTCTTTGTCTTTGCCATCGACTGATCCTTCTTTATTCGGTTCTTTTTCTATTGGTTTCAAAATTTGTAGGGTTTGGGAAGAAAATATTCAGTACAACGGTGAAGCTGAAGGAAGGTCACGCTCAGATGGCCACCTGTTTGTAACCCTCTGCTCCTCTAGGGCTTTCTGTCAGTGACAACTGCGTAGCAGAATCCTCGTCTTTTTAGTTTTTTAAGCTGACGGGCTTGGGCTTGGGCTTGGGCTTCAACTTATTCGCAAGTCTTTTACAAATCATAGACACTTTAGCTAGGCCAAAAAGTCCTGGCTTGTCTGGTTTGAAGCAGGGACATATGTCCATCTGAATCAAGGGTAACATGATTTTGGGGGCTAGAAGTTATTTGGTAATGAAATAATTTACAATTTGGATGTTATCAAAATATTTTGGAATATAAATTTTGATATGTTTGTTTGCTTGATAAAAATATTGCAGTTTTCGAAATATTGAGTAATTTCGGAACACTAATGTATGCGCTCGATTAGGTAAACTGGATGTTTAAGGGGAGAGAGTTTCAATACAGGGGGAGATATTTTATTATCTCACAAAATGGAGCGCGCCATCGCGGGATAATAGCGCACTAATAGCACAAAGAGTTCAATGGATGAAATTAATAATCGTGCGATCGCGGCCTTCTAGTGCTCTAATAGCACAGAGAAGAATTCATCCAGTTCAATATGGAGTGCGCGATCGCGCGGTTGATCGCACGATTGCGCGGTATAGCAGTTTATGTAATTTGTGAATTTGAGCCATTTTTCATTTGTCTTTGTTGAAATTAATAGCCATGTGGGCTTAATTAATTGAATTATAGTATACCAATTGAATGCATATGGGATACGTTTGCCTTAAGTTACTCCAAAGTTGCAAGTTACTTCATTTTATTCGACTTCTTATAGCATCAAATTGAATATTTGAATTGGTGATTGGAATGAGAGTCACATGGATGTCAATCTTGAATCCATGTTTGCACTTTGCATAGCTGCGAAACTTGGGAAATAAGGGGATTACTTTCCGTACGCATGCTGTAAGAAGCCCAACCTTACCTGGAAACTTATTTGCAGCTCATTAATGAGAAAGATATATGGTTGAGAGTTGACATGTTTTATTGAAATTAGAGAAAAAGGTTTGATCGTTAAATTCGTAGACGAGGGTATAGGATAGTTGTATTTTCTCAATATCTAATTGCTAAATGAAAAAGGATAGCAAGGGCTAAAAAAGTTAAATAATTTTCTCTAGTGAGGATATAGAAACTAAATTAAGAACCAAACAAGAAATAATATAAAAAATTATGGAAAATTTCCAAAAAAGCAATAACGTGTTTTGATTTTGTCACGGAATGACACGTGTTTCTACTTCTTTTTTCATTACCTCTTCCTTTTAGTAGCACAAAATAAATTTTCATCAAATTTTAGATTGCAACCAAACTTTAGTCGCAAATGTTAAACATTTGGTAACAACAAAAAACTTAGTCATCTAATGTTCAACTTTTGGCAACAATGCATCAAGTTAGTCGACGAAAGCTATAACTATTGGCCACTAAAAAGCCATGGTTGCTAAAATGTTAATAATAGTGACCAAATTATTATTTAGTTGCTAGACATGTAACTATTGGTGACTATCCACAATATGGTTGCAACAATTAGTCGCGAAATGTGTTTTTTCTTGTAGCGATGCTTGGAGTTAGTTGTTTATACCTGGCTCTCGATCTCTTGGGTATTATAGCAAGATCGACGAAGTGTGTTTGGCCTTGGCCTGCCAACAGGCCCTCATGGCTTGCTGGGTAGGCATCATCATTGACGCTGCCTGACTACTTACAGGGTCTGGCTCACCGTTGCTGGGGATTCTGGCTGACCGGACGTGCACGTCGCGTCGCGTGGGAAGCCGCTTGCGCATTTAATGTGGGTCAACTCTGTATTTAATGCTCGAACACCGCTAGCTGTTTGGGTCATGGCGGGAAGGAGGTCAGTGGTTTGGGCCGGCCCGTCCCTTAACTCTGATTTGGGCCACCAAGTAGCCTATCTTTAATTCGTGTAAATTGGGCCTA
Source organism: Euryodendron excelsum (assembly GCA_033060915.1). Lineage (NCBI taxonomy): Eukaryota > Viridiplantae > Streptophyta > Magnoliopsida > Ericales > Pentaphylacaceae > Euryodendron > Euryodendron excelsum. Next base: position 45,224,473 of record CM065378.1, on the reverse strand, counting down.
ATCCGCTGGGTTGGGTCGCGGGCTGTTCCCTTACAATTGTCCCCCAGCCTTTGTGTTGTTTTGACTTCCAAAGCGGCCAAGGGCTATAACGGTTACCCGGCCACGTGGATGGTGGGAATTTTTAAAAGATTCATTGATGGGGTGTCATCAAATCGACGACCGATACAACATTTCGGCAGAGCGTCATGAACTGACGGCTCCGATGTATATAAAAGGGCGACGCCTTGTTTAGTAAAAGGCACTCAGTATTCCCTTGCCTTTTATCTAGCGTGTGCGTCGGCTGTCTCAGCACCCACCACTGTAAGTGTTTTCGAGCCCACACTTCTTTCGCTCTTCTCTCTGTTTCTCTGTGCTTCGACGGTTGTCCCCTGATGGCATCTCGTCTTCGAAGAATGCTAGACGGTCTGACGGCCATTGCCGCGTTTAGGGCTAGGTTCGACATCCCGGATGAGATCGGCTTAGAGCTAGTCGATCCCGAGGACCACCGTATGGGATAGACCAAAAAGCGGGTGCCATTCTCGGTTATCGCCATCGTGGAAGGGGGACTTAGGTTTCCTCTTAATCCTCTTCTTCATAAGTTCATAGTAAAAAATAAGGTATTGCCCTCCCAGTTGTCATCGAACGTCTATAGGATCTTCTTTGGTATGCTTGAGATTAATCGGCGCCTGGGTGTGAACCTGGGGCTCGCCGAACTAGATTACTGCTACTCGCTTTGTAAGGTCGGGGATAGTTATAAAGTCTACCTTTGAGTCGTAGATAAGTCCTTAGAGTTAGTGAAGTGCCTGCCTTCCTCCAGGAAGGGCGTTGATGATGTTAGGGTTTGGGTAACCAGGCCCTGGGAGTTCGGCAACGTTCCTAAGGAGGAAAGACCGGCGATCCGATGCCCTAGAGTCACTTTTGAAATAGGTTTGATGCCAACCTCTTATACTATGTGTCCCTTAATTTCTGATATCGATCCTAATCTGATTGTGCCATTTTTGCAGAAAGGAAGGAAAAGGTGTCAAAAGCATGCGACTGGCTGGTCAACTTTTACGACCTCAACAAGGTTTTGAACTACCTTGGCGAATGCAGTTTGAGGCACGTTGCTCGAACCGCGCACGTTTTGCTTGCTTATCCGCTTCGATATTCGACCTTCATCGCCAATACGGGTGTCCCCCAGAGTGTTCTCCCGAGATTGGCGAAGGAAGGTGCCAAGGGAGATTTTGAGAAAATTCCTGTCAGCGTTGCAGTTGAGAGGGCCCGTAGCATTACTAGGGTGACAGTTACAGTTGCTCTTCCATCGGAGCCTGTTGTCGAAGAATAGTGCGAAGCATAATCGAAGTCGCACAGTTCGGCGTCAAGTTCATCGCCACTTACAGTTCCAAACCGCCGAGTTAGGATTCCGATCAGAACCCATAAGTCTACACCATCCCTCCACGAAAAGGACGACATGAGTTTGAGAGAGAGAATGTTTGTCGCTACAACTTCCATGGACACTCCACTTGCTGAACTAGTGACGGCTCCTATGGAGGAAGCCCTTCCCATTCAAAAGAAGCCGAAGACTCGGCAGTAAAAAAAAAGGGGCCCAAAGGTGACCGCGCCGCCCCTAGCACCCAAGAAGCTTAAAGGAAAGGGCGCAGTGGACGAGGTCAGCAAGGCTGTAACCATCATGCCGAATATTTTAGGCCAACCCCTTACGACAGCAAACTCAATGATTGAACAGACCGAAGTAGCTTTCGGTGTTATGAAGAGTGTTCTTCAGAAAAAGATATGGCCAAGTTGGGTGAGGTAAGCGACGCGGCCGTCTTTATGGGTGTCTTCCATGATTCACTGCTGGTAAGTCGGCAATCTCTTTCAACCCTTTTAAAGATTCTTCTAAACAACTGCTTTAACACGACCTTTTCTTTTCGGTATAAGACTGCCTGAATTCCTTAGAGGCGATGACCCGCTTCCAGAAGCTTACCGTGGTTCACCAAGAACTCATCGAAGAACATGGCTGCTTAAAGGAGGAGTGAATCGATGCCAATAAGGATCGGATCACCTTCAAGAAGCAGGCTGCACAGGCATCTTCTGAGCTTCTGTTGATGAAGGCAAATTTCGAAAGGAGGGATAAGGAAGTGATCGACCTCCAAAAGAAATTCGATGTGCAGTCCGTGGATCTGTACAAGGCTAATGCTGAGGTCGAGGCACTCCAAATCGAAGTGGCCAAGCTGAAGGTTGATGAGGAGGTGACATTGAAGAGAGGTGAAGACAAGGGGGCTGATCGTGTGGCCCTGGAGATGGCAGATCTGAGCTACATCATCTTTCGGCAAGGCTGGAGTGGCGCCTTTCATGTCGCTGGAATGGACAAGTCTACTGATATTTGGCGTTTATGCCCGGATCATTTTGACACAACTGAGGACGGCATTGTGGGCCCAAAGAAAGTGGTCGCCAATGTCGAACATCAGAGGCAACTTGCTCTGAAGGATGCTACAGAGAAGGATAAGACTGAGAAGGAAACAGTTGCGGCCGAACAGTCCAAGAGTGCAGAAGAGACCGTAGAGTACTCGGCAGAGACATCTGCGGAGCCAGGGGATAAGTCGACGTGACGATTGTAACTTTTCCTTCTTTTTGATCATGTTTTTGTAATAAACCAACGGCTAGTTTTAATGGAAAGCTTTGTTTCATCTTTTATCTAGATACTTTTCAATCTTGAATCTGCCTGATTTGCTTTGAAATTCAATATTCAGTACGATTTCTATTATTCTGATTTCTTGGTAGCCTTCTATGGCCGATCTGCCCAACTTGGACAGGACCAAGTTCACACTTGGTTTTTATGGCTTTCTTCGGCTTATCTGTCCAACTTGGATATGACTAAGTTTTTACACTTGGTTTTTGTGGTCTTCTTTGGCTGACCTGTCCAACTTGGACAGGACCAAGTTTTTATACTTGGTTTTTGTGGCCTTTTTTGGCCGACCTGTCCAACTTGGACAGGACTAAGTTTTTACACTTGATTTTTGTGGATTCCCGAAGTGCTTAGAGTTGATTCTTTTTCGAACAACTTCATTTTTCATTGATCTCATAAAAGCTTTACACATGTTGAGTTGTTACATTGTATGGGATTCTGTGCTATTGGTAGAATTTCTTCAAGTTGTTCGCATTCCAGGGTTGGGGCAACTGTCTGACCTTTTCCACAGTCTCCAACCGGTATGCGCCTATGCCGACCTAGGATGTCACTATGTAGGGACCCTCCCAGTTGGGGCCGAGCTTGCCATCTGTTGCGTTCTTAGTTGCCCCCAGTACCTTTCGTAAGACTAGGTCACCTGGAGCAAAGTTTTTCGGACGAACCTGTTTGTTGTAAGAGCGTCTTAACTGTCGCTGATATTTAGTAAGTCTGATCAAGGAAGCTTCCCTTTTCTCTTCAGCAAGATCGAGATCCTTTGCCAGCGTTTGGTCATTGAGCCTTTTGTTGAAGGCTGCCGATCTGATAGTTGGTAGTTCGACCTCCAAAGTTATGACTGCTTCCACCCCGTACGCCAGAGAGAACGGGGTTTGGCCGGTAGATCTCCTTGGAGTCGTTCTATAGGACTACAGAACGCTGGGTAGCTCCTTCGTCCATTTCCCTTTGGCCCTTTCCAGCCACTTTTTAATTCCGTTGAACATGGTTTTGTTTGAAATCTCGACTTGCCCATTGCACTGAGGATAGGCTGGTGTTGAGTAAAAGTTCCTGATCCCAAGGCCTTCACAGAATGATCTGAACATGTTTCCATCGAATTGGGTGCCGTTATGTGAAACAATGGCGCGAGGTACCCCAAACCTTGTTATTATGCTTTTCCGGTAAACCTTTTAGCGTCAACCTCTCAAATGGTTGTCAAAGGCTCCGCCTCTACCCATTTAGTAAAGTAGTCAGTCGCCACGATGAGGAACCTTTTGTTGCTCGGAGCTCGGGGCAAAGGTTCGACTATGTCCAGTCCCCACTAAGCGAAAGGCCACGGACTGGTATTGGTTGCTAGGTCTTCAGCTAGCTGGTGGATGATGGGAGAGTACCTCTGACACTTGTCACATTTTAGGATGTACTGGGCTGCATCTTTCTACATGTAGGGCCACCAGTATCCTTGTGAGATAGCTCGGTGGGCTACCGACCTTCCACCGATGTGGCTTCCACATATTCTTTAATGGATTTCAAACAGGACACCTTGCACTTTGTCTGGATGGACGCAGTGCAAGTATGGACCCGTGAAGGAACGTCTGTAAAGCTCCTTACTTGGTGACAGCCAATATCTGATAGCTGCGTGTTTGATTCGCCGAGCTTCATTCTTGTCTTCTGGCAGTTTGTCTTTGTCGAGGTAAGAGATAATTGGGTCCATCTAGGATGGTCCCAACTGTTCTACAGCCAGAGCTTGCTCTTCCTCCTGAAAGATACTGGGTTTGGCTAGGGTTTCCACGTTGATTGTCCTTTTTGATCTCGACTTTAGGGCTGTTGCTACTGTTGCCAGTGCATCCGCATGTGAGTTGTCGTCCCGGCTGATCTGTCGAAGTTTGTAACTGTTGAATTGGTCGAGCAATTCCTTAGCTTTGGCCAGGTATTGCATCATTCTATCATTCTTTGTTGTGTATTGTCCCGTAATCTGGTTGATAACAAGCAAGGAGTCCGAATAAATGACGATCTTAGGAATTTTGAGTTCGATGGCTTGGCGTATTCCAGCGAGCAAGGCCTCGTATTCAGCCTTATTGTTGGAGGCAACAAACTCGAGCTTGATGGCTTGTTCGATGGTTAAACCATCTGGTGTAATGAGCATTATACCCGATCCTGCCCCTCGGTCATTGGAAGCTTCATCGACGTAGAGTTGCCAATGATCAGCTTTTTCCCAGAGATCCAAAGGGAGGTCTTGGTGTGGTTGGGCATCAACTTCTGTTTGGTCGGCATCCAGTGGTAATTCAGCGGAGAATCGACAACGAAATTTGCAAGGACCTGTCCTTTCACGGCCGATCTGAGTTGGAACTTGATATCGAATTCCCTTAATTCCACGACCCATTTTGCCAACCTTCTAGAGATGTCGGCCCTTCTGAGAAGAGGTTTGAGCTGGTAGTCCGTGAGGACGTTGATGGTGTGAGCCCAGAAGTACTGCACCAATTTTGGGGATGCCACTACCAGCGCGAGCGCTAATTTCTCGAGGGGTAAATACCTGCTTTCAGCTCCGATGAGTGTTTTGCTGATATAGTAGACAGGTAACTGCTGCCGATCCTGTAGCCTGAGTAGGACAGCGTTGATTGCTTGCTCCGACACCGCAAGGTGGAGGAAGAGTTCCTTATACTGGAGTGAGGTGGAAAGCAAGGGTGGTTGGGTCAAGTATTTCTTCAGATCGCTGAGGGCTAAGTCACATTCTGGAGTCCATTTGAATTGTTCTCGTTTCTTCAGAAGCTGGAAGAATGGTCGGCATCTGTCTGATGATCGGTTGATGAACTTGTTGAGTGCAGCGGCCATACTAGTCAGCTTTTGTACTTCTTTGGCACTTTTTGGGGCTTGAACGCTTTGGATCGCACTGATCTGCCTCGGATCCACATCAATGCCCCGATGTGTGACTAAAAACCCCAAAAATTTGCCCGAGCTAACTCCGAAGACACAGTTTGAAGCATTTAGCCGCATTTTGTACTCCTTCAAGATGCGGAGTACTTATTCCAGATCTGCCTGATGAGAGTCGTTGAGCTTGCTTTTTACCACCATGTCATCAATGTAGACCTCAACGATGCTGCCGAATTGCTTCTTAAACATTTTATGACCAACATCTGGTATGTGGCCCCAACGTTCTTTAGACCAAAGGGCATAATCTTATAGCAGTAGATAACCTTTGGAGTGATGAAGGTTGTCTTCTCTTGGTCATCATAATGGAGGGAAATTTGGTGGTACCCTCGGTAAGCGTCTAGGAAACTCATCCTTCCGAAGCCAACTGTTGCATCCACGAGTTGGTCGATCTTGGGGAGGGGGAATAGGTCTTTGGGGCATGCTTTGTTAAGGTTAGTGAAGTCCATACAGACTCTCCATTTGCCATCCTTCTTTTTCACCACCACTGTGTTTGACAGCCAGCTTGGGTAATTGATCTCCCAAATTGCCCCGGCTTCCATAAGCTTTTCTGTTTCTTCTACAACAGCGTCTACGTGATGGGTTGCCGCCCTTCTCCCTCTTTGGACCATAGGTCGGCACTTTAGGTTAATATTAAGCCGATGACAGGCAACATCAGCGTCAATCCCAGGCATGTCTTAAGGTGTCCAGGCGAATACTTCCAGGAAACTTGTCAATAACTCGATCAAGGATTTTTCCTCCTGTTTGGACTAGGAGGTGCTGATGATGAAGTACTTATCTCCCTTTCGATCAATGTATATCTTCTTTAGGTCCTCCACGGCTTTATTTTCAGGTGTATGTCCTACATCGTCAATGGTTGGGGTGTCTTCGCGCAACTCCATCATTTGCACATTCTCAGCCATTGTCTTGGTTGTGCACGCTGTTAGGAAGCACTATTTGGCAGCTACTTGGTCTCCTCTTATCTCCCCTACTCCACTAGGGGTTGAAAATCGGATCAGTTGATGGTAGGACGAGGGAATGGCCTTCATGAGGTGTAGCCAGGTTCGTCCCATGATGGCATTGTAGGGGGAGGGCATGTTAACTACCAGGAATTCTGTTTGCAACGTGATTCCTCCGGCAGTCACTGGGACCGTTACCTTCCCCATGGGCCAAACTGGATCTGAGTTGAATCCGACTAGGGGGTTGAGCGATGGCTGGAGGTCGGACTGCTTGAGTTTCAGCTTCTTGAACAGGCTATAGTACATGACTTTGGATGAACTTCCTTGGTCAATGAGCAATCTTTTCATGTCACAATTCGCCATTTTCAATGTTACGACCAAGGTGTCATTATGTGGAGTCTGTACTCCCATGAGATCTTCATCAGTGAAGGTAATGGACGTATGGATTTCGCCGATCTTGACTTTCTTGCTCGGTGGTTGTATCTGTATGACTTTCCTTAAGTGTGCAGCCTTCTGTATCTCGGCCCGGTATCTATGTGGGTCGACGGTTCCTGACTCAGCCGAATTGTGTAACACATTGATTACTCGGACCAGTCTCACATCTATCTCCTTCTGGGCAGTGTCTTCCAATCACGGTTGCTCGGTTTCTTTCTTCATCTTTTCCCGGTTAATGAATTGGTCGAGATGGCCAGCCTTGGCCAAATCTTCCAAATAGGTTTTCAAGTGTTGACATTGCTTCGTCTTGTGCCCTTTTTCGCGGTGGTAGGAGCAGAATCTCTTCTGATCCCGAGCTGCCAGGTCTCCTCCTAGCTTCAGTGACCACTTGAAAAGGGTTTGTCGCGGATTTGGGGTAAGATTTTATAGATGGGGTCCTTAAAGACTGTATAGACCCCCTTGTTCACCTTTTTCCCCTGGTTGGTATCTTCTGTTCAGGGTTTCTTGGCATCCTTCTTATTTGTTTTGTCGGCAACAGCGCTGACATTTGCCGAACTTGGCTAGGGCATATCTTCATCCAATCGCGCATAGCGCTCGATTCTTAACATCAACTCCTGTATAGTGAGGGTAGGCTTTTTTTTATCAAGGATTGGTGCAACCAATGTTCTCTGGGCAGACCGATTTTGAACTAAGTTACGACCATTAGTTCGCTATACTCGTCAATTTCGTTGTAAGCCTCCTAGTAGCATCGTGCGTACGCCCACAATCCTTCCCCTTCTTCCTTTCGTAGGGTTAGTAGGAAATCAACCTCCTTTGGCTGCAAGCTGTTTGCTATGAAACGAGCGGTGAACAGCTCGGCAAGTTGCCTCCAGCTTGACACGGATTGAGACAGTAACTTGTCGAACCATCGCAAGGCCACACTTCCCAGACTTGAGGGAAAGATTCGGCACATCAACATTTGGTCTCCGCACCATACTACCATTAGCTGTTTGTAATGCCGAACATGGTTAATTGGATCGGTCTTCCCATCGTACAGTGTAAACTTTGGTAGGGTGAATTTTCGAGGAATTGGGTGGGACTTGATTTCCTTTGTGAATGGCGAGGATGTGATTTGGTCTAGGGCCTTCTTCACTAGGTCGTGGGCTGTGCGCTCCTTGGTTTGTTGCTTCTTGTCCTCCTGATTCTCGTTGTACCATTTATCCTAGTGTTTTTTCTTTTTTAGCGCCCTCCACATGCTCATCATTTGGCGGGGTCTTGCTCTTATCCCTCCGCCGATCTGCTCGCCTGTTGTCACAACGCCCGGTGCTAGAGGTGTAACTCCCTCTTAATCGTGGTGCTGGATCATTCCTACCACCAGTGCTCCGCTCCTGGTTAGGGGACCTTTCTCTCCCATGCCCATTTCTTCCAAAGAATGCCTCCCTCATGACCCGAACTTGGGAGGTGGGGTAGGTAATCTCTTCGTTGCGTCGCCGAATTTCTCTCTCCGTCGCACGGAGTATGTCTTCGCTTGGGACTTGCCCACTGGAGGGCGATGGGGTTAGGTTTCAGCGGTGGTTTCTATGGAAGTTTCAGTCCTTGACATAGTCTATATTCCTCTGCATTTCGTCCAGTACTTCCTGGCGGCTTTCAGCAGGTGTCTGTATTTCTGACCTTAGTGTTCTTCCTCGTTGCCAATCTACTGGCGTAGATTGGCAGTGTGCCGAGTTAGTCTGATCGTTGCTGGAGGAGGCTTTGCTACCTCTCCCATAGTGGTTCTCTCTTCTTTCTCTTTGCTCGTTCATGCTCATGGTTTTTCTAAGCCTTCCCACAGACGGAGCCAATTGTAGGTGGGATTTTTCAGGAAAGTTGGGTCAAACTCTCAAGCTCGAGTAAATTAGTCCAAACTATCTGCAAGAGAAGAAGGTTAGAATGGGTCGATCCTTGGTGGGCTGATCACACTCCGAAGATTAAGTTAGCAAACTTAATCGAGATAAAAATGAATGAGAGTTGTGAATGCTTGGAGTTAGTTATTCATACTTGGCTCTCGATCTCTTGGGTATTTATAGCAAGATCGATGGAGTGTGTTTGGCCTTGGCCTGCTGGGTAGGCATCATCATTAACGCCGCTTGACCACTTACAAGGTCTGACTCACCGTCGCTGAGGATTCCGGCTAACCAGACATGCACGTCGACGTCGCGTGGGAAGCCGCTTGCGCATTTAATGCGAGTTAACTCTGTATTTAATGCTTGAACACCGCTAGTGATTTGAGCCATGGCGGGAAGGAGGTCGGCGGTTTGGGCTTGCCCGTCCCTTAACTCTGATCTGGGCCGCCAAGCAACCCATCGTTAATTCGTGTAAATTAGGCCTAATTTGCTGGGTTGAGCCGCGGGCTGTTACCCCACGCTATTAATCACAATTTAGGAATATTTCCTTTGTAATAAACAAAAGAGCATTGGACTTCCAAATATATCTATATAATGTATATACAATAAGTATTACGAAACCAAGTTACATGGTGTAGTAAATACAATAACATGAAATGAAACTAAAGCCAATTAGGGTTTTTTTTTGCAATGATAGAGCTAGTAAATTCATTCAGCTGACAACTATTTATCACAACTCAAGATTTTTATTTTTTATTTTTTACAATCAACAATAAGGCACTGTAAATTTTACAAATTATTGAACATTTTTAAAACTGTATATAAAAAAAGAATTATAGAAAACTTGAGGGGACATCTACCCCACAAGCCTAATGTAGCACTGCCAGTAGTTCTTTGTTTTGTTTGCCGTTTGACACTCTTGTAGCTTTGTTTTTTTTTTTTTTATTCAATCCCTTGCACAATGACATATATAACCAGAATTTGAACATATGTAACAAGAAAATTCTATTCTTATAATTTTTTGATTTAATTTTGCCTAGACCTCCTCAAATATAAACTATTGACACTAAGATTTATCACCTTTCAAAAATAAACACATACTTCTTACTGTTACACTTTGTAAGGCACCCGTTAAAGTTAAGGGACAATTTGGGCTTTTTACATATACTACCCTCTCTCCTCTCTTTCCCACAAGTCATCTGCCGCTCGCGCTCTCTCTCTCTCTCTTTCTCCCCCAAAGCTCGACAATGCCAAGCCCACACCTTCGTCCTCAATTCTTCGCTGCAAACTACTCCACCACCACACAGCCCGCCACGCCACACCTCTCTATCGCGAATCATGACCAGCAGCTTGTTGCAGAAGATTTGGACAGTATCGTTGACGACGGCACACGGATCTGGGAAGCTAGAGCTTTGGCGACGACGCCAATGGCTATGTGGTGGAACATATTCATATATCCTATATACGCACACAGAGAGGGTTGAAAAGCAGAGGGGTTAGCGCCCGTCGACAACTTGGAAGTGTTAAGATAAAATTATTCTTTTATTAAAATTTGGAAACTTTATTTTTGTTATTTAATTATTCTTTATAAGTTTTTATTATAAAGTTTATTATCGAGTTTATTATATAATTATATTCATCCATTACAACATTTTGTAGACATTTATTTAAAATCTTGATAGCCATAACGACTAGTTTTTCTGGAGCCTATATAAGATTATTATTTAATTTTGTTAGAGATATACATAAAAAGAGATATATTTGAGATACAAAAATAAATACACACCACTTTCTACATGCATCTCTTTACTTTTGATATTGTGTTTATGGATAACTGTAGTTGGAACTGTTCATTTTTCTCCTGACAGATGTGACTCCCGATGAGATAGGTTATGAGCAAATTGGGTTAAATATTGAAATAACTGATTTTCAATAATAGCTTTACGTAAGGAGACACAGTTGCTTTAAAACAGTGATATCACACATCTCAATTCTCACAGATCAACTTTTTTATTTTTCTTTTAACGTATTTTACTATTCACTAAGTTGTATTTTATTATATTGTAATTAGGTTTATTCTAAAGCTATACTTCGTTTGTGTTAATGAGAATTATATGTTGTGTTTTTATACCATTCTTTTAACAATCCCAATTTAGCAACTGTAAAATTTAAACTTGTTTTGATAATCTGGGAGTTCTAGGCGTGTGAGCCCCTGTGTACATGCATTTGCATGGTTGTCTTGATTTCCTTGTAAATTGGGCATAGGGCACCAGTTTAGTGATAGAGCTTTTTTTTATAATATTATGACAAGGACCAAGGTGATGATTGAACCTCATGTACTTATTGGTTTTGTTCTTGGGCTTGTGGTTGTCTTGATTCCTCATCTATGCTTCTATTTTCCTTTATTTCTTCGTCTTAAAAATAAAACAGTTTCTGTTTCACATGCAATAAAACAAAAAAAAAAGGTTTCAAAATGATAATAGATATCTGGTTTTATATATAATTTGAAAACAGTTCACTGTTCTATATCTCACTGTCTGTTTTATGTTTTTAATTGTTGAATTCTATTGTATCAAGGCAATATTGTTTTAAGGGTTGTTAGCCGTTGTCTCGTACGTGTGTGTTTATGAGCATTTGATTTCACTATCTAATGAATAGTACTAGCCGCTTATTTCTTTTGTATCTTGTAAGCTTGAATCGGTTTAACTTTTTTGTTTTCTCATGCTCCTATAAGTATAAGATTATGTTTGGTATAAGGAAATAGAAAGGAATAGAATAAGAATGAGAATGAAAAAAAAATGAGAATAGAATATAATAGAATAGTTATTCTCATTCCAGACCAATGAACAATATTATAATAGAATAGAATAAAATTTGGGTATGATATGAAAATTCAATATTAGTAATGGTGGTAGTGACGGCGGTGGTTGGTGGCAGGGTGGTGGTGGTGGTGGTGGGGGGGTGGGGGTGGGGGTGGCGGTGGCGGTGGCGGTGGTCAATGATGGGTGGTGGTGATGGGACAATGATGGCGGTAGGGGATAGCAATGTCGGTAGATGGTGGGTAATTGTGACTGACGGTGAACGGTGGTGGTAATTAGTGGTGGCGGTGATGGTAAGAATTTTTAACTTTTTAAATTTTTTTTATTTTTTAAAATTTTTAAAATAAACAAATAATTACCACAATATGTTTTATATTTTTTAAAAAAATTTGACAATAAATTTTTTACTAAGTTTTGTTTTTTGCTGTTTCATGTAAGAATGGAATGACCATTCTCACTCTTGAAATAAGAAATAGTCATTCTAACAAAATTTAGAAATAATCATTATATGAAAATAGTCATTTCACATTTAAAAAGTGGTACCAAATAAGAAAATATGAATGACAATTTCATTCCATTTCATTTTATTCTATTGTACCAAACATAGCATAAAAGTGTTGGCTTATATAGATATATGAAAAGGACAACAGTTATTTCTTTTGTTCACATGAACAAGTCCGGAAAAGTGTTATGTGAAAATCTATGTTCTTGCGAGTGTGAAATAGTAACGATTCTTTTTAATATAAAATAATAAATAAATAAATGACAGCATTTGGTTTGGAAACGAAAACTGTGATCTAGAAAGGTTAGGCATATTGAATTTGTGAGACTCAAAATATGATGTTTGAAAATTCAGATTTAAGTTTAGAACTTCAGAACGTGCATAAAAAGAATTTATCTTCTGTTAGCTATATATACATTTATGTGACTGTCATGGGCCTATAGAGGCAAGTATCTTTGGTTGAATCTTTCAACTAATTGTAACAGAACACCTACTGTACAAAGCTTTTGTAATATAAATAACGTGTAATATGTGCACTGATCATTTTATAGATTATGATGTGCATGTGACCTGTTGTTTGAAGAAATTGTTATTATTTTAATAAATCCTTTAGTTTTCCTGAACCTCAACTATTCATACAGTAGTTTCATTGTCTTGGTTCCAGTGTATGGGATTTTGTTTAAATGTTGCATGACACGGTTGTTTTGATTTTCTATCACCAGAGCAGATGTAGGAAAATGGATTGTAAAAATATAAACTTAGAATGAGTTTAAAAGCTATTGTAGTCTCAGATCTTGAACTAACATGTGAAGGTTCTGTGGAGATTAGTTGGTTATTGGAGTGATAATTTGACATCTTGAATTGAGTTAATTTCTTACCTACATTATATTTTATGATAATAATTCCTCTAGTTTGAATCAATTCTAAATAAATTTAGCTGTATGAAATGTGGGGGTTGTGTTTTGTTTATAGATATGTAACTTACATGTTTTATATCTTTTGATTTTCCAAAGGTTAGCAAGTAATTCATTACGAGAAATTATCTTTCGGGAGATTGTTTTTGGAAAGATTTCACAGGTGGCAGGTGCATGTTGATAATTATGAGGTGCTTGTGACTATCTCATAGTTTTTCTCATTGTCTCTCATATTTTGTCTGGAGTACACAACATGGCTACTTTCTAAGTCTGCGTTTCTTGACAATGGGATGTTCAAACAATTTATGGGAGTTACATCAAGATGGTTACTTTTTATTTTCCACATCTAGAATTTCATTCCGATTCGGGTGCTTCAGTTTATGCTGTGTTTATTTGGAGTCTATTGGATGGAGTTATATTGCATGTGGAATCAGTCTATCGGAATCATTCTCTACCATTAGATATTGGATATATTTCTGCTGACGAAGACTAAGGGTTTCTTCATAGGCTGCTTCCATGGATTGCATATCAATTTTTATATGGCATTGTGTATCTTTCTTATTATTAAAAAGACAAGGGTTCTGTTATTCAGATATTCTATATTCTTATTACTCAAGACATTCTGAATCTCACATAGTTCAATAAGGCAAGAGCACCTATTATGGTGTTTTATTATTCTGGTATTCTTTTCTGTTCAAGAAGACGGTAGCATCCATTATATTGATATGGCAAGGCGAGGTCAATGCTATTGTTATGGCTTTCTTTATGGAATTATATATGCTTACTATTCTTGAAGGCAGGGATTCTCTGTGCAGTTTCCATCTAATAGATATTTTAATGACTACTTTGGATCTAGCAAGAAGGGATTATATTGTTCTATATTTTGAGCATATTGGCAAGTAGTCTTGGCTTCATTATGGAGTGTTTTTTTCCACATGGATATTCTCTATGGACTAGCGTTGGAAGTTAAATTCTTTATTTATTGGGACACGGTTAAGAAGTCAAAATGTTACATAAAATTAATTGTCTCTGGACTAGCGCTTAGGGCTAGCTCTTTTATATGTCCAAGGAGGATGAGCATAAGCCTACAGGTCGTATCCTGGGAAAGTAACCCGTCTTTTGTGATTGGGGACCCCATGAAGGAAATTCAACGGGTAAAAACTGATGAGGACCGCAGAATTTCACACGACCTGACTATAGTGCATATGCATAATATCAAAAATTCTGATCTCATTAGTATCGCTTAGTTTACGTGATTAGAATCATACCTTCGATATCTTTCTAGTTTGATCTCGAATAACAAGCAATAACAAGCACGAATCAATTGCTCGAATTCAACATTCGGACTTCTACTGTATTCCTCGTACCCACCTTATTCTAGAGAGAATTAGCTCACAACTGCTATGGTTTTTCTTCTTATAAAAAACGTGTATCTCTCAATTATGAGTAAGTGTAATCCTAACTGCTCTTAGAGTGCGTATATATAGAAGTTACGCAGGGACCATATGATTAATATAACTAGGGCTTTCTCAGTAAATAAGGATTCCTAATCCAACCAGGATTAATTTCTATTTTTGTAAATTATAATTTATACCACCAATGAATTATAATTGCACTCCTTGTTATACTAGAAATTATATTTCGAGATTCATATTATTAAATACTTATTTATCTCCCCACCTTAAGATTATAGATACTCGTACCATGTGTTTTGCCCTCTTGTGGGTCTTAGATTCCTTCAAATTAGCAACTGCCCCGCTGTTATCACAATATAGTGTAATAGGCGATTGTACTGAAGGTACTTCTCCTAGATTTAACAGAAAGTTTTTGAGCCAAACAGCCTCCTTAGCTGCCTCAAAGGTTGTCACATATTCGGTCTCCATGGTGAAATCAGCAACACATGATCACTTGATACTCCTCCAACTAATGACTCCACCTCCTAAGTTAAACACATTTCCTGAGGTCAATTTATGGAATATTTATCTAACTTGAAATATGAGTTTGTGTACCTAATTGGTACTAGATTGTCTGCTTAGTAAACCAATATATAATCCCTAGTCTTTTTCAGGTATTTGATTATATTCTTTACCACATTCTAGTGTTCTCGCTTTAGGTTTGACTAATATTTACTAACTATACCTATGACAAAACAGATATGAGGTATTATATGTATACAGTGTCAACCAAGACTCTGATACCAATTGCTGAGGATTATGAAATTTTTCACAACCTAGTTATAGTGCATACGCATAATATTAAAAATTCTGATTTGATTATCATAGCTAATCTACGTGATTAGAATCATACATTCAATATCTCTCTGGTTTGATCCCGAATAACAAGTAACAACAATAAGCACGAATCAATTGCTCGAACTCAACATTCGGACTTCTACTATATCCCTCGCATACGTCTTACTCTAGAGAAAGTAGATTCACAGCTGATAGGATTTTTCTTCCTTACAAAAACGTGTATCTCTCAATTATGAGCAAATGTAACCCTAGTTGCTCTTAGAACGCGTATATATAGAGGCTACAACAAGGACCGTAGGCCTAGTATAATTAGGACTTTTTACGCAAATAAGGATTCCTAATCCAATCAGGATTAATTTCTATTTTCGTAAATTATAATTTATACCACTAATGAATTATAATTGCATTCCCTGTCATACTAGAAATTATATTTCGAGTTTCATATTATTAAATGTTTATTTATCTTTCCATGTTAAGATTATATATACCTGTCTATTAAATTAAATTATTGATAATTAAATTTAATAGATTTATTTAATTCCTCGAGACCTTCTACTTAACTTATTTGATATGTCAGATTCATAATCCACCTGCATGGTTTGACATAATCAAAACTTATAAGCTGTCTCAAGGGGGTATTATCAATCCTATACCAGGATGCGGATTTCATCAATAATTAATATTCATGATACACGTAATATTATTATTCAACTCACTGAGTTTATTGACCCACAAAGAATCTCACTATTTTGTGAATTAAAACAATAAATACTACATGCACCTACCTATTTATTATATTAAGATTAAGAGTATAAGCACTCATAATAATTATGAGGTATTAATTATTTTATATAGTTAGTATAAATACAATTACTTTAACACGATTATGTTCAATACATACAAAGTGTACTAGTAAAAGGAGTTGGAACTATACTGTTCCACATAGAATAACTAATTTATTAATAAATACTAAATCCATTACACAACACATGCCTTTTAGTATAAATCCTTAACAAAAACAATTCTTAGTGCGTGACTCAAACTCAGCACCATTATATGAGGAGACACAAAAGATGTTCTCCTACTCATCCCTAGGACAGTTGTACTGTGAAAATGTGAACGTTAAAAAAGGGATTAACCCTAAATGAGTCTAAGGGGAACAAACTCCTGCGGGATATTCTCGTTAGATATGCCTTTGGAGGATTCACCTAAGTGAGAGCCATCGTGAGGTCTCGACTATGAGAATTGGGTTGTTACTAGTAACTCTCATGAGAATCAAGATCGGTGCACGGCCATAATCATACCAACCTGCGAACTTGTCTAATGGTCGGTACTATGTATGTGATATGTTGAATTCTGGGTCAAATGGTCTAGTTCAAGGTGTAGTCTCACTATGATTCTTCAAAGAAAAACTGTTAACACTAAGTGAAATTCAAGTCCAAAAGACACCTACACCTATTACACAGTATTAATTAAGGTTGTCCAAGCCTTTCATATGTATTTTTGTTTATTTTAAAGTTTTAAAATTTGTGAGGGATTGTTAGAATAAAATTATTTTTTTATTAAAATTTCAAAACTTTATTTTGGTTATTTAATTATTTAGTTACAAGTTTCTATTATAAAGTTTATTACCGAGTTTATTACCGAGTTTATTACATAATTATTTTTCGCTATTACAACATTTAGTAGACGTTTATTTGAAATCTTAATAGCCATAACGGGTAGTTTTCTTAGATTTTATATAAGATTCCTATTTGGTCTTGTTAGAGATTTACACAAAAAGAGATACTTTAAATACAAATATATGTATATGTATATATATATATACCATCTTCTACATACGTCTCTTTACTTTTGATATTATGTTTATAGGCAACCGCGGCTGAAACGGTTCATTCTTCTCCCGGTAGACATGACTCACGAGTAGATAGAATGTGAGCAAATTGGGTAGAATCTTAGAGCAGCTAATGTCCGATTGTACTTTCACGTAGGGAAGCATTGTTATTTTAAGACAGTGATATCACACTTCTCAATTTTCACATGTCAACTTTTTTAATTTTCTTTTAACATATTTTATTATTCACTAAGTTGTATTTTATTATATTGTAATTAGACTTATTCTAAAACTATACTTTATTTGTGTTAATGAAATTACATGATGTGTTTTTATACAATTCTTCTAACAGGAAGCACCATCTGTTTTCTTATTCGGCACCTTGGAAGCACCGAATCACACATTTTTCCTGCAACACAGCCTACTCGAATCCACTATATCAGCAGCACCCCTTTTCTTATTCAGCACCACGGTGAGTTGGGCATTGTAAATCTGGTGTACCAAGAAATGCCTGTAAAAATTTTTTTTTTGTCTCTTGGAAGGCATTGATTATTGGGTTTACTCAATAGTGGCAGTGGGTCTCTCTCTCCTTTCCTATTCTTGGGGCCAGCCCACCACTTCCACCCAGCACCCCTCTAATCTTGGAAGTGATTGGATCAACAAAGGTTTTTAATAATTTGTCAAGGCTTTTTTTTTTTTTTTGTAAATCTGCTATGCTTGTGTTAATGAAGTGTATGATGAAATTTGTTGTACTTATGTTAATTTTTTTGTGATAAGAGACTCAAGAGAAAGAAATCTAAAAAAAAAAAAAAAAGATCACAGTGACATGTGCTATCAAGTGGGCTGAGCCAATTTGCTACTGCTTCATTAATAAAATGTGAAGCCTAATTCAATTTCCTTCTTCCTTTTTTTTTTTTCCCTTTTTTTTCTTCTTTTTGATTTGTTGGATACTTGGTTCACCTTGATTTAGTTACTTCATTGACAAAATAGAATTTTTTTTGTTCATTTTTATCTTATTTGAATGAACTAATATATTACTTTGTAATATGTATTCACTATATTAGGGTACTCACTAGATTAGAATGTATTTTGTGAAAATTTTATAAAAGAGAAAGTTGCTGGTTAAAACTTTGATCATTTTTTGTTTCTTATTTTTGATAACTAGCAGGTTGCATTTAGTGAAAATAATACAAAATGAAAAACTGATGGGTGAAACTTTGTTGTTGACACTCCAAGCTGTGTGAGAGGCAAAATACAGTAAAAAGTGTTAATTGTGTGTGTGTGTGTGTGTGTGTGTGAGAGAGAGAGAGAGAGAGAGAGAGAGAGAGTGTGTGTGTGTGTGTGCAAAGATGGTGGAGAGAAAGAGATACAATAGAGTAAAGAGAGAGAATGGAGCTTTTATAAGTCTTTTTTTTACTGTTGCCAGTAGCAATGGCTGCATTTTTTTATTGCATTTGGAGGGCATTTTTGTCAATTCAATTGGTTAAAGTGATCAACAAACGGAATTGTTCTAACGGATTTGACGGCAGGGGGTCCATCGATCAAGATAAGAAACCTCAGGTGTCTAAGTGCTTATTTTTAAAAAGTGGTGGGTTTTACTGTTGACCCTTATTTTTTTACCCTTATTTTTAAAAAGGGGGTCTAAGTGGAATTAACCCTTATTTTTCTTTTTTGTAAAAATTAAGAACTAAAAAGTGCAGTTTGGATTTGTTTTGTGCACTTATATTAAGGATCTACTCCTATACTTGTTAAAAAAACCGAGGTCTCAGAGAATGCTCAAGTCCCAGGAAGATCAAGATGCATGGTTAGACAAAGTACGAGTGAGATCAACAGAGCAAATCTAATCAGCTAATTTTCCTGACACACTCCATTTTTTAAGTTTATTCTCAACGTGTGTGCTAATTCAATTTAATTCAGTAATCCAGGTTAAGCGCCATTTTAAAAGGTGTTTTTAAGTTGTATTTCAAATAAAGGGAATACGGAGATTTAAGGTTGTATTCCAAATAAAGAAAATACGGAGTGTAGAAAAATGACAACTAAAAGCACCATTAGAAATGGCTTTTTTCCTAAAAAAATGTCATTTGAAATAGCATTTTTCCTAGGAAAAAACGTCATTCCAAATGGCGTTTATATTAGGAAATTTTTTTACCCCCCTCCCTATGAAGCAACTGAACTTAAATTTACATAACTTTTAAATTAGGAAACCAATTGACATACTATCAACTCTCACACGTCATTCGTGTCACACCAGTGCCTCTCGTAAAGTTTCACACTCCCCGGACCCTTCCTCCCCATTTCAGTACCTCAACGGTCAAGTTGGCCTACTTCTGATAAGCTAAGTTTCGAAATTCAAAAACTTTGCATAACTTTCAAATCGAGAAACCGATTGACATGCCATCAACTCCCACACGACACTCATGTCACACCGGTGCCTCTCGTAAAGTTTCACACTTCTCAAATCCTCCTCCCCATTTAAGTACCCTAATGGCCGAGTTGGCCTATTTCTAATAACTTAAGTTTCGAAGTTCGAAAACTTTGCATAACTTTCAAATCGAAAAACTGATTGACGTGCCATCAAATCCCACACGTCACTTATGTCACATCAATGCCTCTCATAAAGTTTCATACTTCCCGGACCCTTCTTCTCCATTTCGGTACCTCAATGGCCAAGTTGCACAATTTGAAATAAAAAATGACAAATATGACGAAAACCAAACTCACACAAAGATTACATGAAAACATTATAACTTATTTTACATCATACTAAACTAAAAGCCAGAACAAGCTTTAGGGACTATGTTCATAACAACATAATGGTTTACCAGCAATGCTAAGGTTACTAGGTAGTTAGTTAACAAAGTCATCGTGACCTTCTTTTTCTAAGAATTCTGAAAGTTCTGTGTCAGAAACTAGTAATGGATGATTAGCAATTATTATTAATCGTTGTGTTGGATCAACACATTCTTTCTTCACATAATATGTAAAATGATATCTATCCAACTTTTGTTGCATTTGATCGATCTTGCATTCGAGCGCTTTCATGACCTTGGGGTAAGGTGACCTGCCGAACAGCTTAGTTGAACGGGCCTTTGGGACACGTAGGCCATGTCATCGGCAATACATCTCTTGTTCACACCGTTTATCAAACAAGTCCTCCCATAGCAACCTTATGCATTGGTCGTCAGTCACATCACTAGGTGGACATAAGGATGCATCACCGGTGAAGACGTGGCTGACAGAACCCATCGTATCGTGCATTAGGATAGATTTGTTAAGAAAGCAACGCTTTCACCCATACCATTTGTTACCAACTAGATCCGTGTATGTATGCACCATATGGATGGCTGAGGATTGGTTTTCATCTATGTCGCCGCTTGGAACCGAACGACTAGACGATGCCCTAAATAATCATTTTCGATTCGGCATATTTGGAAGTATGATTTAGCAATTCTTCACGTAATTACACGACGTATATATAAGCAATACGGTACAATGCATGAGTAAATATTTCACATGAATTTATTGGGTTGCAGGATAAGCCTTTTGTGTAGACTTCACGTGAAAACTCAAGGACAAGCCAGGCTTTACCATTGATATGACTTCACGTGAAGTCTCAAGGACAAGCCAGGCTTTACCATTGATATGACTTCACGTGAAGACTCAAGAACAAGCTAGGCTTTATCATTAACATGACAAGTAAAAAAAAAGGCTGATATACCAGATGAGCCATACTTTATTTATGTTACAATAATATATTTTTACAAAAAAACTTAATATGAAATTACTTTGAAACAAGTTTTCACAACAAACCCTAAAGTGTACAAAAAAAAAAGTACCCCAACAACTATGCATGACCTCTCGTACCACATCGGGGTGGCCTACTATCTCTCTTCGGCCTATAGTTCTTGTAGACACGTGTGATCTGACGTAGTCTCTGTGGTTTTGGCTGTGGTTCTGCCTGTATGATTGCGAAACCTCCTGAGATAGCCCATCTGTGTATGATGGTGGATATGGAGGTGCATACTGGGACGACATTGGAGGTGAAACGTAACCCTCTATATGCTTGAAAGGCGTCTCTATATGCTACATGATGCTAATAATGGGTTGACATATGTGTTAAAATCCTCGTCATCGCTTAGTGTCGAGTACCCAAATCCCTGGTCATATGCAACAGGGGAGGTAATGTGGCGGGGGCCAGTGCGACGCAGTCTCACCTCGAAACTAGTCACACGTGATGAAGAGGGTACATCTCGTGACTCACTGTGATATGTGTATGTTGGCATCGTCGGAGTCACATGCGATAAGTATGGCTCGATAGCGCCGAAAAACTGTGGCATCTAATGTGATGATGATCCTGGGGGGTGTGGCCACACGGGAGGGGGAACAGCTGGACTTGCTAATCATGTAATCCACTCCTGCTCTCGTAATACATGAAGTGCCATGGTACACAGGTCTCGCGCCCCATACGTATCCTGCAATGCCTCTGTCGAGCCATACGCAAAAATGGCACGATCTACAAGATGATGTATGGACATGATATGACGAGTTTGCAAAATGAAGGGATGTATTTATGACTATCTAATGTTAAGAATTCAAGGTAAAATAAAATAATTTTTAAGGTCATGTATTAATCGCTATCTCTACGGTGGAGCCCACCTCCATGTATCCAGTAGCAGGGCGATGAGTTGGATTGCCCATGAGTGGATGTGTAATTCTACGGTACCACACCATATATGCATCGTCATATCGCATGACTGTAGCCTTAGCAACCCCGACTACTAGATGCTCACGCCTCTGTTCCCATAGCTTTATGTACTCTCCGTGTCTGTTAATCCAATCAGTCCGACCTCTCCCTCTCATGTCGATAGCATGTAACCTAATAGAGGTCAAACACTCCTCAGGTACATCTTGTCTGAACCCAAACTCCAGCAGACACGATCTAGTAGATGCAACTCAACGACCTCGAAGCATAGTAAAGGGGATTAAGTCAACCATACATCGCTCGTTGCCTGGCAATAAACAAGCAGTGTAGGAATGATATCATCGTACGACCGCTAGATGAACTGCATGTGTTTACATTGACATTACTATTTTTTTAGCAATGATAGTACAATTAAGTAATATGAAATATTAATGGAAGATATCACATACATACCTCGTCAGGCCTCAATCAGTCTAGCTGGTCTCAGTAAACACGGACCACATGGGTGGAAGTAATGTCTGTGCTATATTTACATCTCCACCTGACATACATGTTAAATATAATATAAAAATTATTAGTAATGCGTATATATTTGTAGGTAAGAATCATAAATAAGTCGTTCATATCTGGCTCCCCATGGTCCGGCAGGGAACTGCACCCCTCCTAAAAGTAATGGCTGCTGGCAATCAGTAGTGTCATCCATGCAATGCGGGGCCATGCATGGAAAGCGTTTGCATGCCCATGTTTGTACAAAATGGGTGACACTCGCATAATAAATAACTTGTAGTAAAAAATATAACTTGTCAAAAATATGTATTAATATAAAGCACTGTCAAGTATGCCAAAGTAAAGACCTGTAACAACACTAGTGCCCCCGCAATTTACCTCGCGTCGGACTTTGCTGCCTAGCACATGGCCTTGTAAAGCATGGCTAGGAGTGCACTGCCCCACCTATATCTCCCCGCCTTGGCAAAGTAGTCTAAAAAAGTAAGATATGATACTCGAATGTGGGTCTGAGAGTAATCTGTAACTAGTACCCCTCCAAGTAGGCACATAATGTAGGCACGTGCGTGTCGCTAGACTGTAACCTCATTATCATCCTCTGGAAGCGCCTAAAATGTTTCACGAAGCCATGAAATCCTAAGGCGACCCTTATCCAAATGTTATGCAGCTGGGGCAACCCCTAATAACTGTGCACAAAGCTGTTGACACTCCAAAACTATAGCAGGCACCACTCGGCTTATGATGGGGTACCTGTTGACAAGTAGTCCCAACAGTACAACAACGTCCTATAACGCGATGGTGGTCTCCCCAATAGGTAGATGGAATGTGTGTGTCTCCTCCCGTCAACGCTCAACCAAGGCAATGATCAAGTGGTGGTCCAAATGGATAGGACCAAGTAGGTATACACCATAACATCTTGCCTGTAATACATAATGTAGGACACGAGAATGTAACTTTACATCATACAGATGTGCACCGCCACGTTTGTACTAGAAAGCCTCCGTACCCTGTGTAAAAAATGTAGTGTATATCAAAAATCACATACATGAACAAAAAAATAAATGCATGCAAATAGAAAAAGTTAACTTATGCATACCCTATGCTTCCATATGTAAGCGGATCGATGATGGTCCTGTAACCTTAGCACCGAGGCATCGGCAGGCCCTGGCAAAGCTTTATCCAAAATCCCTGCATTGTGACATGTATACAATAATATGACTGTCCATAATAAAGAAAAGCAATAATACAAAATATTTGTAAATGTATGAGTATTTAGGCGTAGTCTATCTATAAATAAGATCAGTGGGAGGATAATTTGTGCATGAAAATTTTAAACTTGATGAGACAATGGCAAATAAAGGACCCTACAGTTTGGCAAGTCGCCAACACCCTCGTGTGTGGTTCTTGCCTCCATTCAACGACCAATACTGGAGTGAAAAGTACTCGAGCCCTAAAGACTATTATGGTGGTCTACGGTAAGAGTGGGTGGTTAGGGTTGAGGAAAAAAAGGCGACTAGTCATAGATCTACAAAACTTGGGGGCCAATATCCTTTGACGCAGGTCACAGGTTTCAAACAATGCGGAGGCAGAACATATATATATATATATATATGCGTATGAAGAAGCAGTAGCAAGGATAAAAAGGGAGAGTAACAAAATACTTACGCAGCGATGCTGATACTTCATGCTTAAACTTGCCACTAAGATGGCAGAGGCAAGCGGGAGACAACTCACAATCGAAGAGCACACCAAGGCTCTAAACAATGAAAAGTACTTATTGGACTACGAGATTTCTGATGAGGATTGAGAGTTTATTTGGCCATTGTAACCTTATTGACCATGCCCTTGTTCTCGTTTTGTATGTTTACTTAGTAAGTAATTTGTCTATCTACTACGACCATAGTAGTCGCACGTGTAAACTATTTTTATTTGTGACGATGAATTTAGTAATGAGAACTTGTTGGTCATAGTATTATCACTCATTGTATCAAACTACAATACGAAGTATACGAATGCACTTGAAAACATAGGCAATTCCTTACATGGTTACAAAGAAACTAACATTTACAAAGTACAACTACAAACATATCCACGTTTAAACATTCTCTTTGTCAGACATCTCGATGTCTAGTTGATATTTCTCTTCATTACTGGCTCGCATATACATTTTCCATTCGCCCATAGATCCATCTTTCTTCTTCTCATTTGCGAACTGTATAAATGATCATCATTGATGACGCTGTGTCATTTTATTCACTTATTCACGGAAATGGTGCAACGCCATTTGTAACAACTGAGGAGTATTAATTGGCATATTCATGGCTCTACGACGGGGGATTGGAATATTCACACCTCAACAAACTTTTACCAACACTTCGGCTTCCGTAATACGATATTGGTACTCATCGTACATTATGTTGACAATGTTACGTGCGTAGCGTTTATTAGGGTCCAAAGGATACTCCTACTTGTCATACCCAATCTAATGTCGACCCGTTGCCTAAAAAATATCACTCACTGTGTAATTCATGTTTGAGTTGTATAATTGTGACCCACTCTGTATATAGGAGCGGGTGATATAATTGTTACATGTGAACCATGTCATCTCGTGAGTGGGAAACGACTTTCATTTGGACTTCGCCTTCGATGCCAATTGGTGGTACTATTCACACCCTACGTTAAAGGCTGTGAACGATGTCACTACTCTCTGCAGGCCATGTGAAGGATGTGAGTAAAGGTTGTAAAGTATGTGCATGCTGATGAATAAAGGTTGCGAAGGGTGTGACTACCCTACGCAAGGTGCAGGCTTTTGACCAAAGGGTGATACCATTAACATATCAAGATTGTGAAGGGTGTGACTATTGTATGCAAGGTGTAGGATTTGACCAAAGGCTATGAAGGTTGACAAAAGGTTGTGAACTCTGTAGGATGTGACTAAAAACTGTGAACGATGTCACTACTCTCTGCAGGCCATATGAAGGATGTGACTAAAGGTTGTGGAGTATGTGCATGCTGATGAATAAAGGTTATGAAGGGTGTGACTACCTTACACAAGGTGCAGACTTTTGACCAAGGGTTGTGAAGGCTGACAAAAGTTTGTGAACTCTGCAGGCCATGTGAATGATATGACTAAAAGCTGTGAAGTATGTGAAAGCTAATGAATAAAAGCTGTAAAGGGTGTGAGTACCCTACGCAGGGTCTAGGCTTTTCACATAAACTTGTGAAGGCTATCGAAAGTCTGTGAAAGATGTGACTACTCTCTGCAGGCCATGTGCAGCATGTGACTACTCTATCAATGCAAAGGATGATGTTATTACTTTCTGTAAAGATGTAATGACTGCTGATAAAAGACTGTGAAGGATGTTACTGATACGTCGTTCTTTAATTCAGATAATGCAGTGCATAAATAAGATTAAGTTCAAATACAAGTACAACCAAATAATATCTTCAATACATATAGAAATAAACCATCACACATGGTTAACTACCCTCCAATACACAACTTAGGCAGTCCGGTTTGGAAATTTGCGGCTATCATGCCCTTGTTTCTTACAAATACCGCAATGATTGGTTTGTCGTACACATCAGTTCAAAACTTGTTTCGTACACTCGAGCGTAAACTTCCATGCTATATATCCATGCCATACTGGGGAGCAATTAAGCGACATGGTTGTCTCCCCGATTTCGCGCACACTGCGAGCATGTGCGAGCAAGGATAATGATAGATCATCCATTTTCTGTAATTACATGACGGAGGATTTAGAGACACCGCATGTTTGTTATTCCCTTTCGTGCCTACTGAATTTGTAATAACCTCAGCAGAACCCAGACCCCTGTAATTGAATTATAATAACATGGTCATTGTATTATGAATTTAGAAGTATAGAATTCTAGCAACAGGTGAGACAACTACACTTTTCAAAATTTATGAAATTACCAATTAAAGATAGTTACGTGATGACCCGCTGATCAAGCTTGATACTCTTTTATCTTGTCTTGCACTTCGCTTGTATACCTCAACCCCTTACCTGAATCACGCTCATTTTCCCTTCATTTATTATTGAAAGTGTTAACCAGGCGGTAGAAGGTAACCTGAACACATGTAGTTTTGGGCAAGTCTTGTGCACCTCTTAATACAATATTATAGCACTCAAAATCGTTGGTGGTTGTAACTCCCCAACAATAACCTCCATCATGTGCCAATGTCCACTTCGTAGGGTCCTCCCTACATAACTTATTGTACGCTGGCTCACATAATTTTTTAATTGCTTCCATTACCTCGTCGAACTTGCGTTCTTGATAGGCATTTTTAACTTTCTATATAAGATCTTTAACTTTAGCGTTATCAAACTTTGTTTGGCAGTGGTTGCCTAAGGCAATATCTATGGAATCCAGGTGGTTGCCCTCGTCGTGGTGTTTCCCATTCACTTTTGACGATGCTCAATATGGCGGCATGTCGATTAGAAATCATAGTGATTCCCTCCTGCCCTGGCACAATAACATGCCTGACATTGTAGATAAACTATGCCTCATGATAGTTTTCTGATTCAACTAGGGAAAAAGCTAAGGGAGAAATGTTTTTCCTCGCAGTTCTAGCTGTAGCAATCAGCATAACTCCTGTGTATTTTTTGTAAAGATGGGTACTACCGATACCTATCACTGGAGGATAGTGCATGAAGCCTTCAATGCATGGCCAAAATGCTTAAAATATTTTGTCTAGAGCAACTTCTCCCATTTGTCTAATGTCACGTGTTTCTGAAATCATAGCCGTGCCCGAGTTCCTACACTCTAAAGTTCTCATGTACCTTAGAAGCTTTTCGTATGACTCATCCCAATCACCAAATACCACCGCAATGGCCTTTGTTCTTCCAAGCCATGCTTTCTTATAGGACACTGTGAAACCAACATTATTTGTTACATTCTTCACTATGGATGTTATCTGTTAGCCTCAAGTTTTCATTAATTGATTTTGATGATAACAAATATAAATGTTTTAATGATTAAAATTTGGTTAATCTCAAGATTTCATAATAAAGTAAGTTTGATGTATAAGTTGAGATTTTTAAAGATTTTTTATTTAAATATATTGTGCATTTCAATGATATATCACTTAATTTTTATTTATGTTTTAAAGGTTAATTATCTAATATTTTTTGAAGTTATTGTTAGTCTTGGAGTTAAAAGGAATGCATAGCATGAAAAAGAAGACTAATTTAAAGATAATAGTAAGAAAGCTCATTGGAGATAGTTTCGGTATTATATACATAACTTTTGATCCAACCGTTGGATTGATCTGATTTTTGTGGCATTGAAAATAAGACTCAAATTCCTATAAACGGTATTTTATAAGGATTTCGTGAATAGAATGTCTTATGGGACAAAACTAAGCTGGAATGTGACACAGTGGAGTAGAAGTTCAAAATATGACAGTTGGGAGATAGCTCGAGTAATTTTATCATTACTTTTGATCTAACCGTTGTATATCTATGATTCTTATTGATCTGAAAAGATTACTTCCAGGGCTACAACTTTTATCTTATAGCCATGTTCAAATTCAAACGTCATAAGCAAGAAAATCGATGTGGAAGTTAAGATAACTTTGCAGAAATTCAAATATGCTAACTGGGAGACAACTTGAGTATTTTGATGATAACTTCTGATCTGACCATTAGATCGACATGATTCTTTCAGACAACTCTGCAGAAATTCAAATATGCCAACTAGGAGACAGTTTGAGTATTTTGATGATAACTCTTGATCTAGCCGTTGGATCTACATCATACTTGAGGTTTTGAAAAGCAGACGTCCATATCTACAACTTGTCTCTTATAGACATTTTCAAATTCGAATGTTATCAAGAAGAAAATCGAGGAGGAACAGAAGTAATCATATTTGAAATTCAAATCCTAACTGGCAGCAGCTTTGTTCAAATGGGAAGAAATGTGTTCAAACCTCTCCAACAACTAGAAGTTGATTTCAAGCTACAAATAATCCACTACTCTTCCTCTATAAATAGAGATACACAAGAGAAGCAAGGACACACAAGAGATTACAAAGATTGAGCATACAAAGTGATATTCATCAAGATCTTCAAGTTTTGAGCTTTACTTCTTCATCATTCCATCTCATCTTTGAGTTTCATTCTTTTATTCAACTTTTGAGAGTTTTGTATCTATTGTTGTAAGATTCAACTCCCCTATATCATTTGTAAAAGGGTTGCTAAACCCTTGTGATTTATTTCTTGAGTGATTAAGAGGAACACTTGGAGAAGAAGATCCTCTTGATGCTTTGTTTTGGAGAGCAAAACAAAGAGTTATTTTTTGAGTGTTTTTGGAACAAAACACTTGGTGTAAAGATTTGCCAGCAACCGGACAAGCTAGTGGTGTAAAGCTATTTGAAAAATAATGGATTTGCCCAAGGAAGGAGCCTTGGAGGTGGATGTAGGATTGACATAAGAGGAGCCAACCGAACCACTTTAAATCGTTGCGTTTGATCTCTTCTCTTTTTTTTTTTCTTTTTATCTTACTTAATATCTTTCTTATATGTAGTCTTGATATACTTGAGATACACACACATTTGAATCATTTGTTCTAATCTCACATTGATCATATCTTAGCTTGTCTTATTCATTACTTAACTAGATTAATATTTTATATCTTTTCTATTGCATCTCACCTCTTGGAAATTAAGTGTATTGGTTTATTTTAAATTTTAATTTTTAATTATAAACCCAATTCAACCCTCCTCTTGGGTTGTCACCTGGTTTAACAATTGGTATCAGAGCAAGCGCTCTAGTAATTGGCTTAATCGTCATAGAGTAGATAATGGCTACCATAATAGGAACATCACTTGCCGAAGGTCAATCCACTAATAGACCTCCTTTGTTCAATGGCACAAATTATAATTATTGGAAAGCTAGGATGAGAATTTACATTCAAGCTGTAGATTATGAATTATGGAAAGTTATAGTTAATGGTCCTAAAATACCAACCAAAACCATAGGTGAACAAAATGTGCCTAAAGAAGAAAGTGAATGGAATGAGAATGACTTAAAAAGTGTTCAAATAAATTCTAAAGCCATGAACTTACTATATTGTGCTTTATATCCAAATGAGTTTAATAGAATCTCTACATGTGAGTCGGCCAAGGAAATTTAGAATAAATTAGAAGTTACACATGAGGGAATTAATCAAGTCAAAGAGTCTAAGATTAGTATGCTTGTTCATAAATATGAATTGTTTAAAATGAATCAAGAGGAGTCTATTTTTGATATGTTTACTAGATTTACTGATATTATAAATGCTTTGAAATCTCTTGGTAAATGTTATATTAATGTTGAAATGGTGAGAAAGATTCTTAGGTCTTTACCAAGGAGTTGGGAGCCGAAAGTAACTGCAATACAAGAAGCCAAAGATCTCACGAGACTTAGCTTGGATGAGCTCTTGGGTTCACTCATGATTCACGAACTTACCATGAGAATGGATGACGACGAAAACAAAAAGAAGAAAAGCATAGCATTGAAATCATCCACCATATTTGATAACAATGATGGAGAAACTAGCAATGAAGATAAGGAGCTTGCCATGATAACAAAGAAATTCAAAAGATTTTTAAGGAAGAAGAAGCAAGCTGGAGGAAAATTTTCAAAGAATGATGAAGCAAAAGGAGAAGGTAACAAAAATGATAAAATAATTTGTTATGAATGCAAAAGACCGGGTCATATAAAATTCGAGTGTCCTCAACTCAAAAATTCAAGGAAAAATGACAAAAAGAAAGCTATGGTAGCGGCTTGGGGAGAAAATGATGATAGTAGTTCCGAAGAAAGCGATAATAAAGTTGCCAACCTATGCTTAATGGCAAAGGAAGACAATGAGGTATGTGATACTTTTAATGAACATTTTTCTTATGAAGAATTACAAAATGCTTTTGAGGAATTGCATGATGATCTTAAAAAATTAGGCATAAAAAATTTAGTCCTCAAAAAGATTATTTCTTCTCTCTCTCAAGAAAATGAATCTTTGAAAAATGAAAATGAAATTTTGAAAAAGAATGTTGAAGACTTATCTTTCAAACTTAAAGTTTCAATTGATTTGAAAAATGAAAATAACACTTTGAAAATAAAAGTTGACGAATTGAATAATACTCTTTCAAAGTTTGTAAAAGGAAGAGAAAATTTGGATATGTTACTCGGAAAATAAATATGTGTTTTTGACAAAGTTGGAATTGGTTACAATCATTTTCAAAAGCAAAAATTTTACAAAAATTTCTTTAAAACAACATCATCTAGTAATTTACACTCTACGCGTTATTTTTGCCATAAGAAAGGTCATCAATCACATTCTTGCCCACTTAAAAAAAATATATATGTTGGAGTCAAACAAGTTTGGGTTCCTAAGAAAATTGTGAGTTCAAGTAACTTTAAAACTAACTTCTATGGCCCCAAGAAAGTTTGGATACCAAAAACTAATTGTTGATTTGTTTTTGTAGGTTCACCTAAAATCCAAAAGAGCAAGATAGTTTCTTGATAGTGCTTGCTCAAGGCATATGACGGGTGAAGAATCAATGTTTACAACTCTAGTACCCAAAGATGGGGGATATGTGACTTTTGGAGATAATAACAAAGGAAAAATTATTGGTATTGGTAGTATCGGTAAAAGTCATTTTCCTATTATTGAAAATGTTTTACTTGTTGAAGGTTTGAAACATAATTTGATTAGTATTAGCCAATTATGTGATAAAGAAAATAGAGTTATTTTTGAAAATACTCATTGCATAATAGAAAGTATCATAGATAATAAAATATTATTTGTTAGTTATAGGTATGAAAATGTATACGTCATTGATCTTAATGATATATTTTCTAGTGATGTAAAATATTTTTCGGCTATGAGTGATAGTAATTGGTTATGGCATAGAAGACTTGCACATGCTAGCATGGATTTGATTTCAAAACTTTCTAAAAATGATTTAGTTATTGGACTACCAAAAATCAAATTTGAAAAAGATAAACTTTGTGATGCATGTCAAAAAGGAAAACAAACTAGAACTTCTTTTAAATCAAAAAATATTATTTCTACATTTAGACCATTACAATTATTACATATAGATTTATTTGGTTCAACTAGAACAATTAGTTTAGGCGGAAAACAATATGCACTTGTCATTGTTGATGATTACTCAAGATATACATGAACATTTTTTCTTACACATAAAGATGATGCATTATATACTTTTGCAAAATTTTGTAGAAAAGTTCAAAATGAAAAAGGTTTTACAATTACAACTATTAGAAGTGATCATGGTGGTGAATTTGACAATTTGCAATTTGAAAAATATTGTGATGAAAATGGTTTTGAACATAATTTTTCGGCACCAAGAACACCACAACAAAATGGTGTAGTAGAAAGAAAAAATAGAACTCTTGAAGAAATGGCTAGAACAATGTTATGTGAAAATAATCTACCAAAATATTTTTGGGCTGAAGTCGTTAATACTGCTTGTTATGTCATGAATCGTGCTATGATTAGGCCTATTCTTAAGAAAACCCCATATAAACTTTGGAAAGGTAGAAAACCTAATATTAGTTATTTCCATGCTATTCTTTAAGGAGTATTTCTTTAGGGTATGATGATCAATCAAATCTCTTTAACTCATCAGAGTTAACTTCTATTCAGCTTTGATTGAATCAATCATTGGATATTGATCTTCCATTGACTCTCAAACAGTCAGAGCTTCATTAGATCAATGTTCATCTTTTCTTCTTCATTTGCAAAGCTTCTTCTTTCATTGTAGAACATCTCCTTCAATGCCAAGCTTCCTCAATTGTGTAGAGCTTCACAATGCTTGATTTCTGATTTCCTCTCTTTGCTAGCAATTCTTCATTCTTCTTTAAAATCACTTCACTGAGGCTTTTGCAGACTTGATGAAATCTCTTCATACATCTAGTCTTCATTGATCATTTTCATCTTAGAAGAATTCTTCACTTGGATTTCATGTAGAGATCAGGCAATCATTGTGAGTCATCTTCTCAGCAACTTCAATCACATTATCTGGAACTAAACTTTGCATACTTGATGAAGTCTTCTCTTGAGCATTTTCAATCACTTCAACAATCAATTCTTCTTCAACTGATCTTTGCACTTCTTCAACTATTCTTTGCATATTCTGATGAAGTCTTCACTCTATCTTGAGTGCAAATCAATCTTCATTAAAACTATGCATACTTGATAGAAGCTTTATTTGAACATCTTCAATCTCTTCGAATGTAGAACATTTGTTTGAAGTAGAGATAAGCGTCAATCCTCTGTTTGGTTCATTGCATAGCTCTTGGAATTCATTGCTTGATCTTTGAATTCGTTGTGCATTCCCTTTGACATGTATTAGATTTAAGATTGAACTTTAAGTCTAAATTATGAACTTTGTTAATCTGCACACTAAGTAGATTCATTAGTAAAATAACACAAGGTTTAGTTATCATCAAAATCAACATGGGAATTAACCTTGAGTTAACAAGGGTCAACTTTGAGTTAACAATCTCCCCTTTTTTTATGGTGATGAAACCTTTGCAAAATAAGTTCATATAAGATTAAATGAAATGAACAAAGTTAAATAGCATACTAATGAGAAAACTCCCCATTTGTTTTGTAATTAAGCAAATGATGCTTAAAGGATAAAACCATTTTAAAAACAGTTTTAGGGAGTTTTTGTCAGTAAAATCAAAGACATTTTGAGATAAATGATTCATATTACTCCCCTTGAGAATATGCTCTATATATGTCAAAAGGTACTCATTTCATTTCATTTTCATTTAATGCCAATACATTAAACAATTCATGTTTATTTTAGTAAATTACATTTCTTGTCCAATTCAGGTTCCCCAATATTGAGAAAAAAAAAATACTTCTCCCCTGTAAGTCATGTTACTCCAATTCTAAGTGATGTTTGACTTATTTTTCAACAAATATGCTTTGTACAATTTTGCAATACAATTTCATTTCAAAATTCTTCTTCCCCATAATTTAAATAGATTTTTCTTGTCAATTCTAAGTGATGTTTAACTCATTTTCCAACAAACATGCATTGTACAATTTTGCAATACAATTTTCATTTCAAATTCTTCTTTCCCTTTTTGTCAATTCATCAAAAAGATAAAATAGAATGAGAATAATACAAATTGAGTGAGAATGATGGATAGGTACAATAGTAAAAAAAAAATATTAATAGCAGAATAGATTATATAAGCAAACAAGCAAGTTATCAGAGTAATCACATTTGATACCAGAATAAAGTGATATATCATTGATTAAACCATTGAAATTACAAATGAAATTGTCACATTTATCATTCCATAAACACTATTCCAGAATTAAAACAAAACATTCAGTCAAAGCAACAAAAAAAATGTTATAACAGGACCATTAGAGTGACAGAGCCATGAGTATTCAAGATGATGGGAAAGGATTTTGGAGGAGTTTAAGGAGATGGAGAAGGGGAGGGTGTTAGATCAACAGGATCTGAAGTAGTGTTAGATGGACCAGAAAATGGTCTAGGCCTCAAACCATATGGTCTCCTTCGCACAAATCTAGATGCTGAGGTAGAGGATTTGACTTTCTTTGCTGGAACAACCTTCTTTCTTGGGGCAGCATCCTCAGATTCCTCAGAGTCATCATTTGCAGGCTCATCCTCCTCAGATTCTAGGTCAGTGTCCTCAAATCTTTCTCTGCTTCCTTTTCTTCCTCATTTCTTTCTTCAGTTTCTGGTTCTCTTTCTCTTTCTTTTTCCTCTACAGAAATACCCTAAGCCCTTTTTAGTTGGATCACATCTTTCTTAAGATCTTTCAGTTGTAGCAGCCCTTCATCAATCTTTTGGTTCATGCTTTGAAGCATGTCCATTATGTTCCCCAAAAGTTCATCAACCGAAGAGGCATCGAGGGTTTGGGCTAAGGGCTTCCTAAGGCCAGAGGCAGATGCCCTTTTCTGTGAAGAACTGGCAGGGGCAACTTTGTTTGGCCTTGGAACCCAATGGCCATTAACTTTCTTATAACCCATCCGACTCAAAGTGTACTTGCTATATTCATCTTTGTAAGAATCCGGCTTTCTGTAGTTTACTCCCAAGAGATTGACATGAAAGTGTTTGAAAATCTTGGTTAGCAACATTCCATAGGGTAGGTTCTTGGAGGCGGTGGTAGCAATATTGGCTATGTTGGAGAGAATGTAGTAAGGAACATCAATTCTGGTGTTCGTGAGAAAGGCCCATAAGAAAAATAGGCCCTTCTCAGTTACACGCTCAAAACCACCAACTTTGGGTAAGAAAATGGTTGTCACAAAATGGTGGACAAGTCTCAATTCAACAGGGAAGTTGTTGGCTATGGGTTGAGTGGATTCGGGCATGTCACGACCAAAGAGAACTCTAAGTTGTTCTTTTCGACTAATGTTTTCAAAATATATTTCCCCACCATAACCAGTTCCCATAATCTCTGCCAGAGTCCCTTCATTCAAAGTGATTTTCACTCCATTCACAAAACTGGTAATCATGTTGCTTCCAACTTTCTTCATCAGATTAGAGTAGAAATATCTAACCAATTTTGGGTATACATTTTCTCTAATAGTAGTGTAGGGTTCCTACCCTAGATTCTCAAGGATATGGGGAAAGTCAAAGTTCTCAATCTTAAAGAAAGCATGATCTATCCAGCGTCCATTCAAAACTTTACGAAGACCAAAAATGTTCATATACCTTTCTTCTGCCATTGCATCTATGAAGTGTGTTGAATCCCATCCAGGTTGCTTTGCTGGAGCCCTTTCCTCTAAATCTCTGATGATTGGTCCAACCCTTTTTTGTTTCTGAGTGCGTATAGGAGGAACGTTAGGGTTTTCTCGACCAAGTTCTATTTTAGGAGTCATTGTGGGGTTGAAAGAGAATGGAAAGTAGATCGATGAGGGTTTATAAGGAGATTGAGATGAAGGTTAGCGATGGTGAGAGTGAATGAGTGAGAGAGAAATTTCAAATGTTTGTAAAGTGGGCTTCATCAAAATATACAGGCCCGAAGCATGAGGTGACTCATGAACTAAATGAGCCGACATAGGCCTTGTTAATGAAATAATTTAAGTCCATTGACGTGATGAGCCGACCTTTGAAATAAAGTGTCGACTCTTTCACCTAAATTGAGCATGTGAATCATAAGGATTTCATGAAATAATCTTTTTCAATATTTGTGATAAAAGATGTCTCAATATGATCATATAATGCATCATAAATTCAAGAAAAGTATTTCATATGAATGATAAACATATTTAAACATTCAAAACACAAATTTCACTCAAATCAAACAGAATTTAAGATAAAGGATCACTCATCCCTAATTCTCTTCTAATCATACAAAAATGATCTTCACTTAATGGTTTAGTAAAGATATCAGCTAATTGCATATCAGTACACACAAAGTCAAGTTCTATATCACCTTTTTGTACATGATCACGTATAAAGTGATATCTGATTTCAATGTGCTTTGTGCGAGAGTGTTGAACAGGATTTTTAGTTAAGTTGATAGCACTAGTATTATCACATTTGATAGGAATATGATCAAACAAGATTCTATAATCTTCCAATTGTTAGTTGATCCACAACACTTGTGCACAACAACTCCCAGCTGCTACATATTCAGCCTCAGCTGTGGAAAGAACAATTGAATTTTGTTTCTTGCTATACCAAGATACAATCATATTGCCTAGGAGTTGGCAAGAGCCACTTGTACTCTTCCTATCAACTCTACTCCCCGTGTAGTCAGCGTTAGTGTAAGCATTTAAATTAAAACATTTATTTATTGGATACCATAATCCAAGATTTGGTGTGTACTTAAGATAACGAAAAATCCTTTTTACAACAATCACATGAGATTCTTTAGGATTAGATTGAAAGCGAGTACATAAGCAAACACTAAACATTATGTCAGGTCTACTAGTAGTTAGATATAATAGAGAGCCTATCATGCTTCTATAAAGCTTAGTATCTACTGACTTACCTTTCTCATCGCTATCTAATTTAGTTGTAGTACTCATTGGAGTACTTATAGGCTTTGCATCTTCCATGCCAAACTTTTTGATTAAGTCCTTGATGTACTTGGCTTGGTTGATAAAGATACCTTCCTTCGATTGCTTGATTTGAAGTCTGAGAAAGTAGTTGAGCTCTCCCATCATACTCATATCGAATTCTCCCTGCATACACTTAGCAAATTCTTCGCAAAGCGATTCATTAGTAGCAGTGAATATAATATCATTTACATAAACTTGTACTACAAGCATATTATTGTTTTTTATTTTAATAAAAAGAGTTATATATATTTTTCCTCTAGAAAAACTTTTTTCAATCAAAAACTTACTCAATCTTTCATACCAAGCCCTTGGGGCTTGCTTCAAACCATACAAAGCTTTTGTGAATTCGAAAACATGGTCAGAAAGTTTTGGATCTTCAAAACCAGGTGGTTGTTCAACAAAAACTTCTTCAGTGATAAAGCCATTTAAAAATGCACTTTTCACATCCATTTGATATAATTTAAAATCTTTAAAACAAGCAAGAGCAAGTAATAATCTAATGACTTCTAGTCTTGCTACAGGGGCATAGGTTTCATCAAAATCAATGCCTTCCTCTTGACTATAACCTTGAGCAACAAGTCTTGCCTTGTTTCTCACTACAATTCCAGATTCATCCATTTTGTTTTTAAATACCCATTTAGTTTCAATAACTAGATGATCATTGGGTGTAGGAACAAGGTGTCATACCTCATTCCTTTTAAATTCGTTTAATTCCTCTTGCATTGCATTTATCCAAAATTCATCATGTTCAGCATCATTAAAACATTTAGGCTCTATTTGAGATAAGAATGCAAGATGATTACATATATTTTTGATAGAGGAGCGAGTTCTTACACCTTGTGAAGGATCACCTAGGATTTGTTCCGTTGGATGGTTATGCACAAACTTTCACTCCTTAGGTAGACCTTCATTATTTTCTTGTTGGCTGGTAAGAACTCCTTGTACTTCTCTTTCCTTTTGTGGTTCCTCATTTGAGCTTGGTTGGATGTCCATCTTTTCCATTCTAGATTCTAGCTCATTTGCATCATCATTTGCAACATTCTTTGAAGAAGGATTGAGTTCATCAAAAGTGATGTGGACTGATTTTTCAACAACTAGAGTCATCTTGTTAAAGACTCTATAAGCCTTGCTATGTGTTGAATAGCCAAGAAATACACCCTCGTTTGATTTAGCATCAAACTTACCGAGGTTGTCTTTATTGTTATTCAATACAAAGCATTCACGTACAAAAGCTTTAAAGTATGAGACATTTGGTTTCCTTTCTTTCCAAAGTTCATTGGGGGTTTTGTTCAAAAACTTTCTAAATAAAATTCGATTTAGAACATAACAAGCTATGTTAATAGCTTCAGCCCAAAAGTATTTTGGTAAACTATTTTCACAAAGATTGGTTCTAGCCATTTCTTCTAAAACTCTGTTTTTTCTTTCAACAACCCCATTTTGTTGAGGTGTTCTAGGAGCTGAGAAATTATGATCAAAACCATTTTCATCACAAAACATTTCAAAAGGTTTACACTCGAATTCCCCTCCATGATCAGTCCTAATAAAAGTAATTGAAAATTCTTTTTCATTTTGGACTTTTCTACAAAATTTTGTAAAGAAAATAATTGTCTCATCCTTATGAGCTAAGAAGAATGTCTATGTAAATTTAGAGTAATCATCAACAATAACAAGTGCATATTGTTTACCACCAAGATTTGAAGTTCTTGTTGGTCCAAATAAGTCAATATGCAATAGTTGAAGTGGCCTAGAAGTAGTGAGCATATTTAAGGATTTGAAAGAAATTCTAGTTTGCTTACCTAGTTGACAAGCATCACAAATTCTATTTTTGTCAAATTTTATTTTTAGAAGACCTTTGACCAAATCATTTTTAGAAACCTTTGAAAGTATGCTCATACTAATGTGACCAAGTCTTCTATACCATAACCAACTTTCATCATTATTCATAGCAGCAAGACATTCTATTTTGCATGAAGATAAATCATTAAGATTGAAAGCATAAATATTACCTTGTCTATGTCCAGTGAGAATTGTCTTGTTATCATTCATGTCAATTACATTACATTTAGAGGATTCAAATACAATCTTGTATCTTTTGTCACACAGTTGACTAATGCTCAAAAGATTGTGTTTGAGTCCCTTAACAAGTAATACATTTGTTATAGAGGTAGATGAATTCTTACCAACACTACCTATACCGATAATCTTCCCTTTGCTATTGTCACCAAATGAGAAAAGACCTCCATCCTTTGGTAAGAGAGAAGTAAATTAAGTTTCATCTCCCGTCATATACCTTGAGCATCCACTATCCAAGTATCAATGGTCTTTCTTGGATTTGGCTTGAAGGCAAACCTACAAAAAGGGTTTATCTAACCTTAGGTACCCAAATCATCTTGGGTCCTTGGGAATTAGTCCTCAATGGTCTTCTAGAGACCCATGCATTGCTAGGAACATTTGATTTTTGTAAGGCAAATCATCTACTAGCAATATGTTCCTTTTTATGACAGTAAAAGCATGATATCTATGTCTTTCTAGTTGAAGTACTAAATCTGCTTTTTGAAAATTTCTTCTTTTTAAGTGGATCAAAACCAAGGCCAGCTTTGTCAAGTGAACAATTTTGTTTTCCTAAAATTGCATCCAGTTTTTCTTTTTTCATTTACACATTTATGAAGACTTGTTTCCAAGCTTTTGACCTTTTCAAGCAAAACTTGATTTTCTTTTGAAAAATCCTTTTGAAGAGAACTTTTCTTAACCTTATCCTTTAAGATACAAACTTCATTTTTCAAGACTTCATTTTCCTTTTGTAAATTCTCATTTTCATTTGAAAGAGTGGAAACT
Organism: Euryodendron excelsum; assembly: GCA_033060915.1. Lineage (NCBI taxonomy): Eukaryota > Viridiplantae > Streptophyta > Magnoliopsida > Ericales > Pentaphylacaceae > Euryodendron > Euryodendron excelsum. The sequence goes on along the minus strand of CM065378.1, from coordinate 45,185,250 downwards.
ATCTTTTTAAGAAGTCCATTTTTAATTCTCAATTTTCTAAATTCACAAATTAAGTTATCAAAAGCATCTTGTAATTCATTAAAAGTAGATTGGGAAGAATCAGATACCTCACTATTATCTTTATGAGCCATGAGACATAAGTTAGCCACTTCCTGTGGTTCAATTTCTTCTTCAGAGCTTGATTCTTCATCATCACTCCATGTCATGACTGCCTGGCCTTCTTCTCTTGATATTTCTTTCCTCTCTTTCTGAGCAGAGGACAATCTGCCTTCATATGACCAGGCTTCTTGCATTCGTACCACGTTATGTTGGAGTCCTTGCTAGGTTCTCCTTTGGCTTCATGCTTCTTTCCACCTTTCCATTTCTTCTTTATGAATCTTCTAAATTTTTGAGTGATGAGAGCAATTTCATCTTTATTCTCATCACTTTCAGGTTCATTATCTTGACAGGTAGATTGAAATGCAACTACCCTTTTCTTCTTTTCTTCATCCTCTTGGGCATGTTGTTTTTGGTTGAGCTTATATGTCATTAGAGAGCCTAAGAGTTCTTCCAGTGGCAGGGTGTTGAGGTCCTTGACTTCTTGGATTACTATGACCTTAGCTTCCCAAGCCTTTGGCAGAGACTTTAGTATCTTCCTCACCTACTCATTGTTAGGATACACCTTTCCAAGAGATTTTAAAGCATTTATAATATCGGTAAACCTAGTGAACATTTCGGTGATGGATTCTTCCAATTTCATTTTGAACAATTCATAGTTATGTACCAATATGTTGATTTCAGATTCTTTAACTTGATTGGTACCTTCATGTGTGACTTCTAATCTATCCCATATTTCCTTAGCAGATTCACAAGTGGAAATACGATTAAATTTATTTGGATCAAGTGTACAATATAGAATATTCATAGCTTTAGCATTAGATTGTAGCATTTTCAAATCATCTTCATCCCACTCGGATTCTGGTTTAGGGATATCAGTTCTATCCACTCTAGTTGTAGGTGTTTTGGAACCATTTACAATGAGTCTCCATAGTTCATAATCTACCGATTGAATATAGATTCTCATTCTATTTTTTCAATAATTGTAATTGGTACCATTAAACATAGGTGGTCTATTTGTGGATTGACCCTCACCAAGAGAGCTTCCGAAAGTGGTTGCCATAGATCTATTCCTAGGATGTTAAGCCTTAAAATAGCAATATAGGCTCTGATACCAATTGTTGACCCAAAAGGCAACCCAAAGGGGGGGTGAATTGGGTTTTTCGAAGATTAATACTAGTTAAGATTAATTAAAATTAATCTAAGCAAAGTAATAATGATCAATCTATATGTGATGCAATGTAATCAGTGAAAATAAAGAAAACAGAGCAATAGAAGGGAGACACATATTTACCGAGGTTCAACCACAAATAGTGGTCTACGTCCTCACCCCAAGACCTCCTTGAAGTCTTCTTCCACTAAGTAATCACCTATTATAAGATGGGCTACTGATTGACAAAGTGCTTAGCTTACTATATAAGAACTCCTCACCGAGCTCTTCAATCTCCAAGTAGTTTTGTCCAAACTCTACTCAAACTTACAAGAGTTTTGCTTTCACAAGAGAACTCTCAAACTCTCAATTACAAGTGTATAAAAGTATACAAGAAACAAACAAACTCTCTAGCAAGAGTAGATATTACAATCTGAGCTCACAAATGAAGATAGGAAGAATATTCAGAGTATATCAGTGATTCAGTCAGCTGATCTTGTTTTTATCTTCAATCACTTATATAAATGCAGCTGGAAGCTTATATATATATATATATATATATCCCTGTATTGATTCCATCCGTTAGTGGTTGTTGGGAATCATTAATGCACGTCCAGTCTATTATAACGTTAAGAAAAATAGCCATTATATCAAAGGAGTCGGCTCCAGGTTTGTGGAGTCGACATTTTCTGCTTCTGCATTTACCAGATGTAGTTCACTGACTTCATGAGTCCGCTCTTCATATCAATGAGGCGACTCCTTGTTCATTCTGTCTTCACATCTTTGACTTTTACTGTCATGAGACGACTCTTCATCTTCATGTGTCCACTCTTTGTTCATTCAATTCTTTAGCCTTTACTTCTGTTGTCATGAGGCGACTCTTTGTCTTCATGTGTCCGCTTTTTGATTATTTCATCTTGAAGCCTTTGCTTCTGTCTCCATAAGGCTACTCTTTATTTCAATGAGTCCACTCTTTGTCTATTTGGTCTCCAAACTTTTTGCTTCTATGATCAAGAGGTGACTCCTCATTGTACATGAGTCCGCTCATTTATCATTTCGTCTTTAGGCTTTTTGCTTCTGTAACCATGAGGCGACTCCTCATTTTAATGAGTCCGCTCATTGCCCAGATATCTGTATTCTATCTTCCAATGATTCAGATCATCTTAGCATAGGTATAAGATCTTCAAGGAGTATTTCTTTGGGGTATGATGATCAATCCAATCTTTTTAACTTATCAGAGTTAACTTCTATTCAGTTTGGATTGAATCAATCATTGGATATTGATCTTCCCTTGACTCTCAAACAGTTAGAGCTTCATTAGATTAATGTTAATCTTTTCTTCTTCATTTGCAAAGCTTCTTCTTTCATTGTAGAACATCTCCTTCAATGCCAAGCTTCCTCAATTGTGTAGAGCTTCACAATGCTTGATTTTTGATTTCCTCTTTTTGCTAGCAATTCTTCATTCTTCTTTAAAATCACTTCACTGAGGCTTTTGCAGACTTGATGAAATCTCTTCATACATCTAGTCTTCATTGATCATTTTCATTTTAGAAGAATTCTTCACTTGGATTTCATGTAGAGATCAGACAATCATTGTGAGCCATCTTCTCAGCAACTTCAATCACATTATCTGGAACTGAACTTTGTATACTTGATGAAGTCTTCTCTTGAGCATTTTCAATCACTTCAACAATCAATTCCTCTTCAACTAATCTTTGCACCTCTTCAACTAATCTTTGCACTTCTTCAACTATTCTTTGCATATTCTGATGAAGTCTTCACTTTATCTTGAGTGCAAATCAATCTTCATTGAAACTATGCATACTTGATAGAAGCTTTATTTGAACATCTTCAATCTCTTCGAATGTAGAACATTTGTTTGAAGTAGAGATAAGCATCAATCCTCTGTTTGGTTCATTGCATAGCTCTTGGAATTCATTGCTTGATCTTTGAATTCGTTGTGCATTCCCTTTGACATGCATTAAACTTAAGATTGAACTTTAAGTCTAAATTATGAACTTTATTAATCTGCACACTAAGTAGATTCATTAGTAAAATAACACAAGGTTTAGTTATCATCAAAATCAACATGGGAATTAACCTTGAGTCAGCAAGGGTCAACTTTGAGTTAACACTTTGATTACTCTGACCAAGTGTAAGTATTCTAGTAAATGTCCCCAATGTTGATACATCACCCCCCCTCCCCCCAACGTTAAGAGTTCACTGTAGGACTGGACATCTCTCTAATTCACATTTGCACGACTGACACTGGTGGTCATTATGCTCCTCTCATTTACAACGTATATGTTAACACAATGCAGGACACTATATCTCAAAGGAATATTCAAGACAATTTGCAATGTCATGTCGTCATTGATCGGTAACTTCTTATATACCAAAACCTCTCCAATTCGCCGATAAGGGTATCTACATATGAACTTTGTATTCACATGTTCTTCATACTCAGCCATCATAGGCATGATCATTTCCCGTAACCCAACAAGTGAGGTTTCCAATTCTACATCATAGCAGCCACTAGCCTCTATATTATAGGCTATGCCTTCTCAGAAATCTTTTAATATCTTTCTCTCCAATAAAACATTACCATTGTCGTCATTACTTATCTGTGCCTACCATCAAACACATATATTAAAAGGTATTCATGATTGATTCTTATGCCAAAATCTCAAAATAGGAAGATGGATTGTAGAAGTGATTAAGATATTTACATGTATTGGTTAGTAATGATAACTGAAACTAGAGTTGTTATCATATACATATACATATACATATACATATACATATATATTGATCTGAATTTATGAACATGTTACGTAGCACTAAACCTAAATATATACTGATATAAACTGTAGTTTATACCCAAGGATTGCGACTTTTGGAATTAAAAAATCCATGTCCATCATGATTGCTTCATACATCTCAAATATCAATAACTACAATGATGTGACAAAACTAAAATTCAATTGTTTGATGAAAGAGGTTCATTTTATTTCATCTAAAATGAACCTCTTTCATCTAAAATGAACTTCTTACACTGGTAGTCATTGCCTTACCTGAGGTTAGACGGGTTATGGATTAACTAGTCCCTAAGGCAATTTATTCATTGTTAGTAGTTTTGAAGGTCCTTACCTTGGTTAAGTCATGACACATAATCGAAAAAATTCACAAAACAGGTTGCTGCCCATTGTGTGGTTAAATCCAATAATACATAGACATTGTAATATTACTACACAACAAAAAATTCACAAAACAAGTTGCTAGAGGCTACAAAACAGGTTGCTAACCTTCCACCAGTCACAAAACAGGTTGCTAACCATCCACTAGTGACCAATTACAACCACACTCTACTCATAAATATTGGTGTCAACCAATCTCCCACTAGCAAAAATAGTCTAGTGGGTAGGTAGCGCCATTGTTTTAAGGTAGTACTTTTATAGGTCTAACCTTCCACGTATTTGACGGGTTACCCCTACTGTAAAACTTAAATCTAAACAATATCAACTACTTTTTGACCTTATTACAATAAGACTCTTAGAATTCGCCTTTTATTTCACACTAGTAGGATACATTCACACATTTGCAAAGCACAATAATTTGCAGATTGTCATTTTATAATAGATAGCCATTTTGGAAGTCCATCAAAATGAAAAAGATGGGCAATAATTAGCATGGAGAGACATACGAGTAGTCGGAAAAAAGCTTAATTGAGTTGAACTGAGTTGAGTAGGTCATTAAACACAAATCACGTTTTCAAGTACGGGACAACAATAACAAATCTATATATTCTTATTATTAATTAAAAGTTCAACTTCATCACCGATTAAGCCCAAAAAAAAAAAAAAAAATTTTTGAGGGCTAAAAACATGCTAGTGCCATGATTAATAGCAAATGCCATCTTCCCTGCTAACTTGGAAGTAGTGTTATTCTGTAAAACAGGTTGTTGCCCAGTGTTCGATTGCAAATGGGAAGAGTTCGACTGTGTGAGAAATGAACAGTGAGAGAGAACGACAGAGAACGTGAGAGTGAGAATGAGAGAGAACAAGAGAGAATGTGAGAGTGAGAACGAGAGAGAAAACGAAAGAGAACATGAGAGTGAACGAGAGATAACGATGCAGTTAGGGTTATATTTTCAGTTAAAAACCCCATTTTAAATAGCGTTTTTACCTTAAAAAAATGCTATTTAGATTAGTGTTTTTTTTGGAGTTAAAACACCATTTGAAACGGTGTTTTTAGGTGGCAAATACGCCCCCCTCGTATTTTTCTTTCCCTTTTTACTTGTTATTTGAGAAAAAATATTATTTTAAAAAATATTATTATTAAAAATGCTATTTCAAATAATGCTCAAGATGAGTTGCAACATAAACTTTGGAAATAAAATTCAAAATAACGATTTGTCATAAAAATTAGCCAATCTAATCACAGGCTGTCAAATTCTTCAAGCAATTATTGGTCCCTTGAAAGCAATCCAGTACGTTGGATTAGTTGACCATCACTTAACTCATCCAACAATACCTACGTCTGACCTATGGTAACATCATTATACATGAGACTCAATAAGAGTATGTTTAGTTGAGCTTCTCGGTCAATTTTTTTTTTTTTCTAGTTATAAACAAAAAAAATTTAATTTTTCAAATTTTTTTTACTTATCTTCAATTTATAAAAACAAAAAAATAATTTTTAACTTTTTAACTTATAAACTAAATAAATAAAAAACTTAAAATAAACTCGACCAAACCAATCCTAAATCTGAAAATGGTGCCCACTAGTGATTACCCACTAAAAACCGTTCGATGAAGATCAACGGTCGAGAATTTTACAGAAAAAAAAGACTCACATAATTGAAGTGTTCTGTCCAACACAAGAAACCCCGAGTAGGTCTGCAAGCAAAAGCGCCTCCTTCTTCCTTTCTGCAGGAAGACTTTGTTCCAGTTTCTCTCTCCTCTCTCTCATCAAGTCAAGAAAAAGCCATTAGAAGCTATCCAAACCCATTTCTTTATGCCTCAAAACCTTCAAATCCAATCTGAAATCTATCCAAGTTTAATAGAATTTCACATATATTTTTGATATTCCTGTTACTCATCTTTATTACTACTGATATTTTCCATATTGTCATATTCTTTGTATCAGATAAACCTGTTTTGATTTATTACCAATCAAAGAAAGCTTTTTTCAATTCTTATCGACATGTACTCAAGAAACCCCTCCTATACGGCCCCAAAACTCTGCGAGCACCTTGCAGATTTCAAGCTCAAACATGGCATTAATGGGTACAATCTGATCCAAAACTGCATCAAAACCAGCCCCCATGGTAGAACAATGATTGACAAGTGCAAATCAGAGACTATTAGATGCAGTTTTTGTTCTGGTTACCAAGGTAGACTCTATATATGTTTGATCTGTTCATCAGTGTCATGTTGTTTGGCACCTGATTCAAACCATGCTCTTTTGCATGCCCAATCTCAGGATGGTCATGAGATTGCTGTGGACATGGAAAGGGCTGAGCTTTTTTGCTGCGTGTGTTGTGATCAGGTCTATGATCCTGATTTTGATAGGGCTGTGATGTGTAAACACATCACCGGATTGCCAAGAACTGAAAATGGGGTTGTGGGTCGTGAATTGAGATCGAACAAGAGGAAAAGGTTGGGTCTTGGGGTAGAGTTGGATTCAAAGCATAGGAGCCGGTTGGTTTCCTTGAGAGATCGCTGGTCCAAATCTTGTTTTCCATTAGGATTGAGGGGCTTGAACAATTTGGGCAACACTTGTTCTATGAATTCTGTGTTACAGGCTTTACTTCATGCACCCCCGTTGAGGAATTACTTCCTTAGTGATCACCACAACCATGAAACTTGCCCGAAAAGGTCATCGGACCAGCTATGTTTGCCCTGTGACATTGATGTTATGTTCTCTGCTGTGTTTTCAGGCGACCAGACTCCTTACAGTCCCGCTCAGTTTCTTTACAGGTGTGCCATTTTTATCTCATCCTATCGCTGCTTTTGATTTTAGTAAATCTTGGTTCTTAGTTGTTCTTGAATTTGAATATTTATGTGATTGATCTATGAAAAATGCATTTCTATTTCGAATGCTTTTATTAGAAAGAAGATTTCTGGATTTTGCAAGTGTATGCCAAATGTACTCAAGACATGTTACGTTGCTCAATTCAATTCATGAAGAGCCTCCTCAAACAAGAGGAGATGGAATTTGTGACCCCAATACGGCATGACCTATATATAGCAAAGTATTCCTCATTTGTATTGGATGTCATGTACTGGCTGGATATTCGAAGTGTTTTCACGATCTTTTGTTGTGCCTTTGGAGTTTCTCGGATTGCCTACAGTAATTTAGTGGAAACTTCTAGAGATTCTCTATCAATGACTGAATTAGTTTTTATGGGTATAATTCCAATTTAATAATCCTAGTGTGGTGTTTAATATCTAAGTCATTACAGTTCTTTTTTAACAAATGTCAGGGAATGGAAGTCCTGTTCTGCCTTAATAAATTGAACTCATTCAGACTTCTGTCTTTATTTGCAGTTGGTGGCAGCATTCAGAGAATTTTGCAAGTTATGAGCAGCAGGATGCTCATGAGTTCTTCATTTCAATGCTGGACAGGATCCATGAGAAAGAGGGGAAAGCAAGAAACCCAATCAAAGGTAATTGGCTTAAAATTGCTTAATAATTGGAAGGGCGTTGAATACAAAGATGATGTGTGGTTTTCTGTCCCATATACCGGCAATAACTACAAGTGCTGGTCATCATGCCATAGCATAGTGACAAATCTTAGAGTTTGGAATATTAGTCAACAGGAACATTTGAATTTTTGGGAATCACTGGGAGCATATTATGACTGATTGGTAAGAATTCAAGAAAGTGTAGACAAAAATTGACACAGTTTGGAACTTTGAAATGTTGGAGAATTCTGTTGCAGTGCCTAGAAGTTTTGTTTTACTGATGAAAACAGCATTTTCTGTTATGCAGATAATGGAGATTGCCCGTGTATTGCTCATAGAGTATTCTCTGGGCTGTTGAGATCAGATGTCACTTGTATGGCCTGTGGATTCACTTCCACGACTTACGATCCTTGTGTGGACATTTCTCTTGACTTGAATACAAACACTTCTGCTTCAACAGATCTAGCTAACAAGCTAAGCAAGCCAGCTGAGAACACTGGAACCTCTACTCTTATTGGCTGCTTGGATCTCTTCACACGGCCAGAAAAGTTGGGTTCAGACCAGAAATTATTTTGTCAAAATTGTCAAGAAATGCAAGATTCCTTGAAACAAATGTCTATAAGAAGGCTTCCATTGGTGCTGTGTTTACATATAAAACGATTTGAACACTCTCCAATCAGAAAAATTTCAAGAAAAATTGATCGACATTTGCAGTTTCCTTTCTCACTCGATATGACCCCATACTTATCATCTTCAATTGTCAGGAAAAGGTTTGGAAACAGAATCTTTGCTTTTGAGAGTGAAGAATCTGATATTTCTACGGATTTTGATGTTTTTGCAGTGGTTACCCATTCTGGCATGCTGGAATCCGGTCATTATGTGACTTATCTGCATTTGAAAAAACAATGGTACAAATGTGATGATGCTTGGGTTACTGAAGTTGATGAGGAGGTGGTGAGAGCCTCACAGAGCTATTTGATATACTATGTGCAGAAAGTGCTTTCCCACAGAGCAAGCGAGGATCTAAGTTGTCTGCCAATCTCCCCACGCGGGGACACTTGTGTTCCAATTGCTGGATGTTGCTAAATTGAATGCCATATGGTTATGGGCTGTTGCAATTGGTGAAATATGAGTTCAGCTCTCTTAGCGTCTAATGAGCAGCCCCGCGGGAGAAAAGGCAGATTTCCTGTGAAAGGAATGTTCTCTCAGAATAAGGTTCCCTGGCAGAAATGTAATCGCAATTTACATTCATCATCTACATTGCACGAAGGACCAACCTCAAATTACTGGTCTAATGAGACTATGAAGATTGAGTTCGAATTTGGTGGATATCCAGATACCAATCCAATAAAGGTCCAAATGATCTACTGGTGAATGTTTCACAGAACTTGACAGGAACGTTGGCTATGGACTGTTGACTCGGCTGCTTCTTTGGGTGTCCGAGCTCCTTGAAGATTGTTGACTGCAGAACCATCATGTACAATATTAATCATTATTAAATGACCGGAGTGATTTATTTGAGGATATGGTAATTTCAACAGTTTTGAAGGGCGTTGTGATTTTGGGATTTGACTCTACTTATTGTCAATAATTTTGCAATCCTGCTGCATGCATTTGGAGGTGGAGGATGATTTTTTTGTGGGCTCTGTAATGGCGTTTACTCCCTGCACTCCTCCAACATGAGGAAGTTGGTTTGGACTAGAAGAGGTATATGCTATTTGTTGATTAAATAACCCTTGAATGATGATATATATGTTGATGATATTGTTTTGACTTTGATTGTGGTTGTTGCTCTAGAATTGTGGAGTAGTAGAGATTGTTTGCAGTTTTTTTTTTCTTTTTTTTTTTTGAGGTTAATTTTCTGGAACGGTGACACTTGAGAGCCCGATGGATGATGAAACGCAAGCAATTATGTATTGTTGTGTGATCCTTCTATGTCTTCCAATTTGATGAAAAAATTTCCAAGATGAAAGAGCACGGGTCTTCATGGTGCAAAAATGTTGTGCAATAAAGTGAAGATGTGGACGATTGAGATGCGCGTGTCGCTACAAAAGTGAAAGAAAAAGAAAGGGGAATGAAATAAAGAATAGATGCTGTCATCAAAAGTTTATAAGTGCCACTAATTAAGGTGAGAGAAAGACCCCTTTATACTATATTTTAATCTAGAATTTGTAGAGAAAAATAAAAAGAAATTGAAATTACTGTACTTGTTAATTTTTTTTTTTTTTTAATGAGAAAGCATGTGTCTTAGTTGTTTGTTGCTGCTTTTTGCTTTGTTTTGCTTGTTCACAAAAAAAGAAGAAAAAAAAAGAAGGATTTTTTAAGAAATGCCGATTACTTTTCTCCTCAATTTTCTCAGCTCAAAGAAACAAAGCAAAGAATTGAGCTTCTCCCTTTCATTTTCTATTTTCTTTCTTTTCCCTTTTCCGTTTCTTTTTCTCACCAAATTGTAGATACCAAACAAAGCGTTGAGGTTGCTCGGCAGCTAATGACAAGAACTTGTGAATGTTCTGCTGAGAAGTTGAGGCATGACACGAACTTATAACAGCTCAATAAGCCAATTAAGGAATATCACAGCCCACAACTGTGGGGGTTAATTTATCAAAGAAGGGTGCAGATTTAACAATTTTCCTAATTTTATGGCGAAGAAAGATTGAGAGAGTACAAAGCTTTGTTATTAGACCCCTTTTTTTTTTTTTTTTTTTTTATGTAAAAGACTAACTGGATTGAATTGATTTTCAAGAATATTGATCTGATAAAAAGAAAATTGGTTCAATATGTAGCATTTCCAGTGCCCAGCTAAATCCAAAATATTGATCAGATCGTAATCCCCAATCTCCGCCGCCCCATTCCCTTCTCCCATTGCCTTGCATAAAAATAAAAATAAAAACATGCAGCAAGGGTGTGCTCGAACGCAGCGTTTGGCAACAAATAATACACGCTTTGCAAATTGAATACCACTGCAATTCAAAATCCGTACAAAGATGGCCTCCAATCCCAAATCTAAAGCAGGTATTCTATGCTGCCAAACGCAACATACGGAACCTCAAGGGATGGGTATAATGGTTAAGGGTTAGAGCCTAGGAGTCTGTCCCCTTCAAATTCTCAATTTTGAAACCATTTATGTGCTATTAATTTTTTAGGGCCACCCTCATAACTTTTGGTCCAATAATTACTTAATTTGTATAAGACAAAAGAATTGTACAGACTTCGAAATTAGTTGAGGTATAATGCGAATTAGCTTGGACACCCAGTCAGCACACACACACAAAAAAAAAAAAAAAACACGACATAGGAGAAAATTGGCGTGGAGAATTGAAATTTTGGAAGTTAAATTAATTCAATTAGCTAGTCTAACTGGAATGAAATGCATCTTCGGCTGTTTCCCCATTTTGCAATTCCAACTCCAATTCCTAGCAATGCCAATTTCAATTCCTGAAGGAATCTTGTTGACTTCGAGTAAAGCCAAGCAAGGTGGTTCACCAAATCAGATTGACTTTTATAGTTTCATGACCTAGGTTGATGCCCAAGGCAACCACTAAATTATAGATCAAGGCCGCTAGTCCCTGATAAATCACTACATAAATATTCCAAAACAATAACTCTAGGACATAATGTTGAATATTATTTATTTATATATTCAGTTATTTGCTGGTAAAGTGTGGATCTGCGTGTCAGGAGAAATCAAATGTAACACCGAGATGAGTCAAACTCGAAACCTTCAAATTTATCGTTCACCTCGGCTTTATGTTTACTTTTTTAAATTGCTTCTTTAACACTCATTTTTATCTTCATGCCCAGCCCCTTTCAACTCTTTTTGTTTTTATTATCTTCTTCATTAATTTGGTGTAAAATTAGCACAATATTCCTATTATTGTCTATTCTTCAAACTATGAGGGGGAACTTGTAGCTTCTTTAGTATTGAAAAACAGTGGAGTATTGTTGGAGTTATACACAAATATATTCAAAGTATTGTGGGTCCGTTTGGTACAACCTTTTTTTTATAATTTTTTTAGTTTTATTTTTATAAGCAAAAAAATTAATTTTTTTTTGCTTTTTTACTTTTATAAACTGAAGATAAGTAGAATAAACGAAAAAGTAAAAATAAAAAACGTCAATTTTATAAGTTAAAAAAAAAAAGTTAAACAGAAAAGCCCTACCAAACGGGGCCTTGTATATCAATATCTTAAAATAAAAGTCACTCTCATTTATTATTTTTCTTTTATTTGTTTTTTTTTTCATGTTTTTGGTTAATGGAGAACTATTTTATTGATGATGTTGACTACGGCAATTAATTATTAGGTTTTTGGGGAATGTCAGTAGATCGGTCAATTCAGGCATCCATGGGCATACCCAATCCAAGACCCATGGATGGTAGTTGTTATAAGTACCCACTTCTCTTTAGTGGCCTACTAACAGAGAAGTTATAACCCTATGAGACTGTATAAACGTAGTATATACAGACCAATTGCTCTCTCTCTCTCTCTCTCTCTCTCTCTCTCTCTCTCTCTCTCTCTCTCTCTCTGCAGAAACATTCTCTCGCAATAATATATTGTGAGAAAACACTACTGTGAGCTGTGAAGGAGTAGTTGGCCTTAATAAAGACTTGATTACTTTCCACCGCGAGTAGATCATCAAGTTATGAAGGTTAACATGTGGAGCACTTTTAGTTTGAGTTTTCGGGCCTAATTTAGATTTACACTTCATAAGGTATGCTCGGTTTACGCTTCCACAAAGCTTGTAGTGATTTTACATTGGTATCAGAGCCATTGTAAAGTATTCTCGTGGATATATATCATGTGTTAGGGACTGTTTTTCAAAAAAATTTCAAATGGAGCTTTAATGGTGATCTGGAGAAATCTTCTTCGTTTGGCTTGAAATTTTAGTATATGGTAACCTATATGTATGGTATGACATGTGTGAAGTTTCATCTTAAATGGTTGTGTGGTTTGAGAAAAATCTCGAACCCTAATTGTTATTGCAGAAACTTTATTAGACTATTTCTTCTTACACACTGCATTTCTGTGCATGCAACTTATATGGTTGTGTTCGTCTTGTAATAAGCTTTCCAACTATATATTATGAGCATTGCGCACCGATTTTTCAACGAGCCCTTTTGGCTCGGGAAAAAGTATAATACTCTCTCTGTTAGAACCTACTATCTTAGAAAGACAAGTGCGACAGGTATTTGAACTTAAAAACTTGATTTAAATAAGAGTTTTTTGAAAAAATTTGAAGTCGCAACCTAACATAGTTAAAGATGTGATAAGTCACCTAAACCTAATTGTAATCCAAAGGCTTCTTAAGAAGGCTTCTACGAAAGAGGTTTTTAGCAATCTTTTGAAAGTGGTTCTAAAGCCCTTTTGAAAATGTGACTCTGGTCTTAGTCTTCAAAATAAAAGTTTGTGGTCCGGAGGTTGGTTACGTGTAGGGAAGATATTTGAAAATCATCACCCTACCCCCCCTTTCAATACCTACATGTTTAATCACCCTTAATTCACTCACTTGAATAATCGATTACTAAATATTCACTTCATAATTTTGAAAAGGGGATTTGGTCATCACTTTTTGGATGAATGATGCATAATGCAAGTTTTAAAGAGAGTTCGAAAAGACTTTTAAGTTTGATTTAAAAAAGATAGTTTGATTAGAGAAAGAATTTTAAAGGTTATGATCATACTTATTCGAGGGTTGCCTACGTATCTTATTTGGCGAGAATCAAGTCATTCGCAGTTCGGGCAAAAATACAGTTTGAAAGATTTGATAAGGGTTTGAGATGTGAGTTTTGAAAATTGTATGATTGAAATATTTTTGAAAAGTGTCCATTCGAAGGATGTGATGTCCATTTGAAGGATATGGCGACTGCACATAGGTTTTCCTAAGTTGCCTACGTTTCTCATTTGGCGAGAATTTGGTCAATCATAGTTCAAGCAAGGGCCTGATTGAAAATAAATTCATACGTGTCTTGGAAGGTTTTTGAAAGTTTGAATTCAAGAATTTTGACTTGAAATAGAACTTGAGAGAGTTTGAAAATATTTTTTGGACATAGAACTTGAGAGATTTTTTAAATGTTTTAAAATAACTTAAGGGAGCTTTTGGAATATTTTTAAAACAACTCAAAGGAGTTTTTGAAAATACTTTTGAAATAATTCAAGAGAGTTTTTGAAATGTTCTTTAAACAACTCAAGAGAGTTGTGGAATGTTTTTATAATAGAATTTGATAAGATTTTGAAGTGTTTTTGAAAACCTTGGTTAGGAATTTTTTAAATCAGAGTTTGGATTGGAGTAATGTAAAAGCTTTTGTGAACTTGTCTTTGAAAAGTTTTGAAAATCATTTTTTATATACCTTATGAAAGGTACATTGAAATGTTTCATCACCCATGAGAGATTAGTTTTCAAGAAACTAAACTACTTTAGGATTAAAATTTTTGGAAAACCATTTTGAAAAAGGGATAGACACTTCCTTTAAAGTATTCAAGACTTCTGGGTATAGAACTCTACTTGATATCTCACTTTCTCTTGAAGCAAACTTAACCATAGAAAAGACTAGGATTACTTCAAGGGTGTTGTGACTCTTGAAAACCATTTTTTAATAGATTTTTTGAAAACACATAGGGTTTTAGAACCCTAATATGAACAACCTTTAAGGTTGTATTTGATGTATCACTTTTTCTTTGAAACCCTAACAATGAGAGAGTTAGGATCGCTTTAGGGTTGCAAGTTCTCGAAAAACGTTTGAGAAAACAAGTTTTGAAAAATGTCAAATGTTTAACCATTTTGTTAAGACAAGTTTAAAAGGGCTCTTCAAAATATTTTTAAGGAGAATATGGAAGCATTTGAAAAGGCTTTGGAATCATGTTTTTTGAAAACTCAAGAGAGTGTAATGCTCTGAAAAACATATTTTGAAAAAGGGTCTTGAATTGAGAGATGACTCAAAAGGCCTTGAAATTCGATTTTCTTGAAGTCAATTAACCTTGGTTGGGTAGACATAAGGTTAACTAACTTGGGTTAGGTTAGCCTAGGCTTAGGTTGACCTAAGGTTATATAACTTGGGTTAGGTTAACATAGAGTTAAGTGAACTAGGGTTAACTAACTTGGTTAGATTAACCTAAAGTTGAATAACTAGGATCAAGTTAACCTAAGGTTGAATAACTAGGGTCAAGTTAACCTAGGGTTGCACAATTAAAGTCAAATTAACCTAGGGTTTTCAGAGATGGTTTTGGAAAGTGATTTTGTATTAGAGGTTTGAACCTAGTAGTTTTGAAAGGTGGTTTTGAACTAGAGTTTTAAACCTAGTGGTTTTGGGGGGGTTAGGAAAGTGGTTTTATGCATGAAACTGTAAAAGAAGATTTTGAAAGCCATGATTTCATGTGAAAACCTATGCTTTTATGTAGGAAACTATATGGTTTTATGTGAAAAGATTGAAGAAGTATCTAGAAAAGTGTTGTTTTATATAGAAAAGTTATCATTCCATGTAAAAAATTTTAAGAAAACAACTGAAGAGAGTTGAGAGTTTTGAAAACCATTTTTATGAAAACCATTCTAGTAAGTGTAGGGTATATATGGTTGATGTTTAGAAACCACTTATAGGAGGGTTGCCTTGGAACCATTCCAACCATTAACTTAAGAGAGCCAATAAATGTAGAATAGGTAGTTTTTGAAAACCATTTGGAAACTTTTGAAAATCATGAAAAACTACTCAAGTAAGTATGAGATTCATATGGTTGATATTGGGAGACCACTTAAGAGAGGGCTCCATTTGGACCATTTCAATCATAAACTTAAGAGAGTAAAAAACTGGAAAACCACTCTTAGAGATGATGGTTTTGAAAACTATTTTTATACAAACTCAAGAGAATGAAGTTTTTGAAAATCTCTTTTAGGGAGGGTGGTTTTAAAAACCATTTTTATGCAAAATCTCGAGGTAGTGAAATACAATGATGCAAAATGGAGATTAGAGTTTTTGGGGAAGCCATCTAAGGGGTTGGAAATCTAGGGTTTTTAGTACAAACTTTAAGAAACTCCACTTTTAAGACCTTTAGAAACTCTTCTTTCTAAAACCATTTGAACATGGAACTAATGATAGTTTGAAAAAGGGTTTGAAACATGAAAACAAGGCCATCACATACAATACATGAATAATATAATCATTATAATGCATGAGGGTTATGAATCATACAAGGTTCAAGGTTTCACCACATAGTAAGGAGCTCTAAAAGCCATACTATGCTCAAGTAGACTTGTGAGAGGTCCCCCAATTGATAGTTCCCACAAACTTTCCTCTAAACATGGCTCAAAAGCCCTCTTGCTCATGCATGCAAGAAGAGGGGTTAGTAAATAGGGGTTAAAATAGAAGAAAAGCCTAAGTGGGGTTAGAGGGAGGAGATATGGAGTGGGAAAGACATAAATATAAAGAGAGCTTCACCTTTAGCCTCTAGGCACCTTCAATCCACCATTTTTCAATAGTCTTGAGCTTGGATAGGCTTGAATATGCTTGGAAAGGCTTGGATCCTTGGATGACTTTAGAGTTTTTGAAATTTTGAGGTTTTGTGTTGAATTAAGCAGAGTGTTTTTTCACTATTTTCAGCTCTGAATTACATCCGCGGGGGAGGGGGGGGGTGCCCTGGTATTTATAAGAAACATTCTTGAAGCTGGGGCATGTACTACATGTGCCTAGGAAATATTTACCTTGGCTCATATAGTACATGTGCAAGTACCCTTCCACTTACAAGATGCCATGTGGCACCATTGTACTACCATAACTTAAAGAGCAAGCTAAGTTTTTGGACGATGTGATCAAAATCTGGGCATGTAGCATACGCTCTGCCACCGAAAACTTTTATATTGACTCCCGAGATTTGTGCAATCTGGGAAAGATTCGGGAAAATCTGTCACACTTATGATATTCCCCCATTATTTTTTATGAACTCGGAGCTTTCAGGGAGCTTCAAGGGACTTTAAATGATAAAGATATTTTCTCGAGAAGCATGCATGAAGATAAGCTTTTTGGAGTGTCTGTGAGATACTTGGAGGGTTTCAGAAATGGTAATTTTTACGCCCCATGATCATAGCCTCTGGGAAGCGACCTCCTTAATCGAACTGTACCAATGAGAGGTCCTCTAAACAAGCTTCAAGGAATTCCCTAATTTACTCATTTCTCAACTCATTTGACAATGCGTTTTAATTAGGGAAGCAAAAAAAAAAAAAGTTAACCTCAGTGGAGTATCTGTGAGATACTTTAAGGGCTTCTTAAAGTAGTCATTTTTATGCCATATGATCGAGGGTTTCGGGAAGCGATCTCTTCAATCGGAAGGTACCGATAGAAAGCCCTCCGAAATGGCTTTAGGGAACTCCCTAATTCATACATTTCTCAAGTCGTCTAACGGTGCTTTTTAATTAGGGAATTGGAGAAAAATTCAACCTTAGTGGAGCATATATGAGACACTCCGGGAAGCTTTTGTTTAGTTAGAGGTGTTTTAAGTCAAGGGACTCGATTAGAAATGGATAGGGATGTTTAGTGGGGCATCCCAATGAAGGCCAGTTTGATACCCAAAGCCAATGTGGTTTAGGAAAAGTTCGGGCCATTAGGTGCAAAGTGGTCATTTTAAACAAAACTTACCGGAATAGGGCTGGGATGGATTTGAGTGGCATATCGAACATGCCAGACTGTGTAGGGACAGTCCTGGGAGAGTGGAAGACTTGGTACTTTCTCGAAAGACAAACCGGATCGAGTAAAATAGTCATTTTGATCGAAGTTGACAGGAATGGGATCAGAGTTGGTTTGAATGGCATATTGAACATGTCGGATTGTCTAGGGACAATCCTAGAAGGGTGGATTTATCGTCATGAGGACTTAGTACTTTCTTAAAGACGTGCCGGTGTGCCCAACGGGCAATTTAGTCATTTTTACCCTATCGGGCTAATAGGCGCAGGTGTTGACCTGGGTTTACGAGTGTTTTTATCACTCCGACAGTTGTGACGATGTGGTTTCCAGAGGCTTTTCTTTTTTTTTTTGATAAACATGCCACTGCCAAGAGGCATACTCGGTCCCGTGATAGTGGGTGGTTTAAAGGCAAAACCCGTGTTAACCTGTTTATGAGTGTTTTTGCCACTCCGATGGTTACGATAGTTTGTGAATATTTTTGTCACTCCAATGGTGTTGGTATTAGTTCCGAAGATTGCCTAATCTCGAAAACTACCGAATGCCAAAGGGCATGACGAATATTCTACATTGGCGGGCTAGTAGGCACCAGAACTAAACCGTTTAAAGTTTGTGAGTGTTTTCGTCATTCCAATGGCGGCGATTTGTTTCGCAGACCACCCGGTCTCGGAAAGCTGCCAAGACTGCTCGAGATTATTTTGGTCTTTTTAGCTTCAATTAGGGTCTAAAAAGTGACCAATTAACTAGATTGAAATTTAAAAAGCCGGTTTGAGTTTGATAGTGTTATGACATTTTTCTAAAGTGCTGGGTTAGATTGGAGATTACCGATGGGTAAAAACAAGGTGCTTACAGATGCTCTTCTTTTTTTTGTCTTTGCTTATCGAAGGCAGAAAAACGATAGAGTAAGAGTTTCATATTGGTCACGAGGCGATCAAGGGGACTAGAATGATTGGATTTAGAATTTTAGAAGTTGAAAACTTGTTTTTTTAAAACGAAACTTTTGAAGAAAAAGTTTGAAAACCTAGGAAATGTTTTTTAAATGAAAGTTTTGAGGAAAAAGTTTTAAAACCTAGAATTTTTTAAACGAAACTTTTGAGGAAAAGTTTGAAAACCCAAAATTTTGAAATGAAGTTTATTGAGGTGAAAGCTTGAAAACCAGGATGTTTGTTTTGAAAATGGGGCTTTTGAAGGGAAAAGCTCCGGAAACCTAGAAGATGCTTTTGAAACAAAACTTTTTTTAAAGAAAAAGTTTGGAAAATCAGAATTTTTAAAAGTTAGGTTTTTAAGGCGAAAGCTTCAAAACTTGAAAGCTTTTTTTAAAAACGAAACTTTTGAGGATAAAGTTTGAAACCGGAATTTTTGAAAGTTAGGCTTTCTAAGGCAAAAGCTTGAAAATCGGGAAATTTGTTTTGAAGACGGGGCAGTTGACAGAAAAAGTCGAGAAACCTAAGAAATGTTTTCGAGAGTGAAACTTTTTAAGGAAGAAAGTTTGAAAACCTTTGGAACACTTTTGAGAACGAAACTTTTGAAGGATAAATCTCGGCAAACCCGAGAAATATTTTTGAGATTAAACTTTTTGAAGGAAAAAGTTTTGGAAAACTAGAAAATATTTTTGAAGTTAAACTTTTTTAAAGAAAAAAAGCTAGGAAACCGAGAAATTATTTGGAAATTTTGAAAATCTTAGGATTCTTATTTGGAAAATGGAGCTTTTGAGAGGGAAAGTTTAGGAAACCGAGAAAACTTTTTCAAAATGAGAGTTTTTGAAGGTGAAATGTTCCAAAAATCTGAAACTTGATTTTGGCATGAAAATTTTTGAAGAAAGAGTTTTAGAAAACTCAAAATTGACTAAAAACTTTAAACCCTTTTTTTTTTCTTGAAGGGAAAGCTTTGAAAACTTGATTGCGCTTTGGAAGCATTGTTGGAAAGTAAGAGATTTTGATTTTGAAATTGAAACTTTTTTTTTTGAAAATTTGAGAATTGATTTATGCATTTGACAAAAAGCTAGGTCTTTCAACTTTGAAATTGAAGTTTGAACTTTTAAAAATTAACCTTGAATTTGAAAGGATGCAAGGGCTTTCGGTTTTAAAATTGGTTTTGAACTTGGAAAAGAAACTTTTGGTTAAAAAAAAAAATCTTTGCAAACTATTGGACTTTTGAGAATTGATATCGAATTTGAAAGAAAACAAGAGCTTTCGCTTTGAAAATGATTTTGATCTTGAAGAAAGAAATCTATTGTTTTCAACTTTGAAATCAATTTTGAAATTGAAATTGAAATCAAAATTTTTTGTAGACGAAGTTTCGAAAACTTTTGAAGTTGAAAGTAAATTGGAAATTAAAAGAAAGCAAGATTTCATCTTTTGAAATTGATTTTGAATTTAGAATGGTTTGTAGAAATTTTTTTGAAAACTTTCGAACTTGAAAATGTTTTTGAATTTGAAAGAATGCAAGGGCGTTCACTTTTGAAATTGATTTTGAACTTAGAATTGAAAATTTTTTGTAGAAAAAATTTTGAAAATTTGTGAATTTGAAAGAAATCAAGAGTTTTTGCTTTTAAAATTGAGTTAGAATTGAAAGTTAAAACTTTTTGTTGAAAAAGATTTAAAAACTTTTGAACTTGAAAATGTTTTTGATTTTGAAAGCAAGCAAGGGCTTCGGTTTTTTTCAAAGATATTGATTTGATTTGGTAAGAATCATACTTTTCCTTTGTTAGAAGCTCTGGAGATGAATTGAGACTGGAGGGTCACTAGAAGCTTCTTCATGCTTGATACAAGGGAGTCATTTTTAGTTACTTTGTCTTGAATGTTGGAGGAGAAGACATTTGTGGCTTCTTGGATTGAGATTTCTCGAGATCAGAATACTCAGTGTTCACTTAGTTGTTAAGTTCCACTTTTGCTTGGCATGACAAGATTCTTGTTGATATATCTTTTGAGAAGTTGTGTTCTTTGAAGTCGAGCTTCTTGAATTTGTTTCTGGAGAGCTAGAACGCTCATTTTGATTGAAGTTGACTAGAATGGGATCAGAGTTGGTTTAAATGGCATATTGAACATGTCAGACTGTCTAGGGACAGTC
Organism: Euryodendron excelsum; assembly: GCA_033060915.1. NCBI lineage: Eukaryota > Viridiplantae > Streptophyta > Magnoliopsida > Ericales > Pentaphylacaceae > Euryodendron > Euryodendron excelsum. Next base: position 45,164,586 of record CM065378.1, on the reverse strand, counting down.
TTAGAAGGGTGGACTTACTATATTGAGGACTTAATACTTTCTCGAAGACATGTTGGTGTGCCCAAAGGGCAATTGTATCGTTTTTCACCGTGTACCCAGGAAAGGAGATATTTGGTACCACACCGAATAAGCAACCAGATCTAGCAGGCATCGGTGTTGACCTGGGTTTATAAGTATTTTCGTCATTCCAATGGTTGTGACGAGGTGGTTTCTAGTGGCAAAAACCATATCGACCTATTTGTGAGTGTTTCCTCCATTTCGACATTTGTGATGGTTTATGAGTGTTTCCGTTACTCTGATGATGTTGGTGTTGGTTCCGAAGATTGCCTAATCTCGGAAAACTACTAAATGAAAATGAGCATAACAGATATTCTACATTGGTGGGCTAGCAGGAGCCAAAAGCGAATTGTTTAAAGTTTGTGAGTGTTTTCGTCACTCCGACGGTGGCAACAGCTTTCCAAGGCCACCCAGTCTTGGAAAGATGCCAAGACTGCCTAAGGATATTTTGGTCTTATTAGCTTCAATTGGGCCCTATAGGCCCGAAAAGTGACCAATTGACTGGATTCGAATTTGAAAAACCGGTTTGGACTTGATAGTATTTTAATGTTCATCTGGAGTGCCAGGTTGTATTGGAGATTGCCAAGGGGAAAAAATGGAGTGCTTACAATGAGCATTTTTTTACTGTGTATTTTTGAAGTTATGATTTTTTAAAAATTAGGTCATTTTTGGGTCGAATCTGGTTCAGAAAGAAGATGAACACTGGTTCATCAGACATTCCCTAGTCGTGCATAAAGGCGCATGTACATCACTCACCTAAATAGAGGAGACACAAAGACCAACCAAGGGAACTTACAGAAACTCCATAACCAAACAATTCCAACAAAAGCAATAGGAAAGACAAAGGCCGCTGGGAAGATGGACACTAGCCGTGACGTGTCCACACGTGGCAGCTGCTAGCCATAGTCGCTTAAACCGGCATGAGGCCAGGCCAAGCTGAGCTGAACACGTGCCCCTGGGCAGCGCGTGCTACTGACATCACCTGTGCATGCCCACACATACTAAGTGGCGCGCAGGGCATGTGTCTGGCCTTCCTATTGTTGTTTTTGTCCCAATTTTTTCCCAGTGGACTGAAATTTTATTTCCTATTTTAATAATATTTTTCTAGAATTTTTCCAAGACTAGAAATATTTTGTAGAAAAATAAGATTTGAAAATGAAGGAAAAATAAGATTTATGAATGCCACTCATGCCCGTGGGATTGCATGCAACTGTTTCTGTTACTAGGGTTTCGTGTAGTGTGGTCCTAAACTCTTGATCTAGGTGTTGGGGTTGTTGAATTAGTTTTTTTGATTATCTATAATATTTTTTTTTGCAATTTGTTTAAGTGTTTAATTGCTTTAAAATATTCTAAAATATTGTAGAAAATTCATAATTGTACCATGAAACATGTTAGCATGTTGTAATTCTATTTTATATTTTTTAGTTATTGGAGTTACATTTAATTCATGTTTTATGCTATGCCATGTAATAATTGTTAGTTTTAATTCCAATTTAAAATTTTTTTGTAGCATATAAATATTATTGCATTGATATTTAGGCTATAGGCTGGAATTGAAGCTTATCACATACTTAGTTGTATTTGATTTAGTGGGAGGTTGATCGATCGAGAGAATTCTCAAGATTTCACTCCCAATAACTGATTTTTAGATATTAGTTAAATTAAAATTTGATAATAATCATTAGTGGTGTGAGAGATGATTGGGAGCATAGCAAAGTTTCGATCTCATAAGTTTTAAAAATTGTCTTATTTTGAACTTGGATTTTTGCAACAAAAGCATGTGTTATGATTTATTCGTATATCCTTGTGTTTTGTCTCTATTGTAGTTCATCATGACATCTAAAAATGTAGCGGCTAACGTGGTTAAAGGAGAGAAGCTGAATGGCGATAACTATGATATTTGGCGCCATAAGATTCAGTTTGTTCTCATTGAGCAGGTTTTTTTGGATCATATTGATCATCTTATGGCTGAGCCTGAATAAGGTACTATAGCTCAGCACCATAGGGAGCAGGAACCCTACAAAACTTGGCAGTCTAAAGATTAGGATGTGTGCTTTCTTATGTTAAGTAGCATGGAGAATAATTTTATGTTAGAGTTTAAGGTGTACCTAACTTTCTATGAGAGTTGGGAGGCTTTGAAGCTGAAGTCTGGGGTTACTTCTCTTGCCAAACTGTGCGGGTTGACACTCAAATTTTATTCCTATTAGAGGAAGTCTCACCACTCCATGAAGCAGGATTTGCATGTGATGTCAACCATCATACGCGAGTTTAGGGCAACAAAACATATTTTTACTAATTTGCAACTGGTGTAGGTTGTTATCCCCTCTCTTCCGCAGTCATGGGAGCATATGAAGCAAAACATGACACATAATGATAGTTTTAGAACTTTGAGGATATCTCCTGCCATCTGGAGTTAGAGGTTGAGCACCTAGAGGCTGTTAAGACTAATGATAGTACTTATGTTGCTAAGACTAGCTCGCGCAAGACTTTTGGGTCCAAGCGCAAGAGAGGTAATAGTGCTGCCAATGCCGGTAAGGGTTGTTCTGATGTTGGATCCAATAGGACTAATTCTCCCAAGCATAAAAAGAGAGGCAAGAGAGGTGACAAGAAAGATAAGGCCAACATGAAGTGCTTTAACTATCGCAGCTAGGACATTTCACTCATGATTATGGCAAGCCAAATGAGGTACTCCCTGTTTGTGTTTCTCACATTGACTGTTTTGTGTCTAGTCAAATTATGATTGCTCATTCTCCTCAATTATGGGTTCTAGACTTTGGAGCGACATGTAGTCCAGGTGGCAACCCAAAAGGAGGGTGATTTGGGCTTAAATAATAATTCAACAAATAATTTTAGATTTAAAATTCTAACTAAATATTTAAATAAATATTAATCAACCAATAAAATATCGTAAATAAATGCAAGCAATTCCAACTATAAAGTAAAGGAGATAGAGAAAAGAGAATACGACACCAAGATTTATTGTGGTTCGACTTCAACTCCAAAGTCTACGTTTACTCTCTAAAGCTCCTTCCTTGAGATTTTTCTCCACTATATCCACACCGTAGATACAACCACTAGTCTTTAACCCATGCGCTTGTCCTCCTGTACAACTAGTTTTTTTCACAAATGCTAGTCACATCCCTCCAACAAGTTTTTACACAGGTGCTAGTCACACCCAACCAAGTGATCCCTCACTCTAACTAGTTTTTATACAAATGCTAGTCACATCCAACGCCTAGCTATTTTACCTAACTAGTCTCTCCCTTACAAAAAGAAAGAACAAGAGTACAACCACTCTTGCTTACAAATAAATTCTCTCAAAGAATAGATATGCCAATGAAGCTCTCAATACATTACAAGATAAAAGACAATTAAGCTCTCAAAGAATTTGTAGGATGAATATCACTTTGATGCATAATCTCTTATTGCTCTTGATATTATCTTTTGTTCCTCAAGTGTATTTCTATTTATAGATGAATACAGGAGGATGATTTATAGCTTCAAATGGGTTTATAACCATTGGAGAGCATTGAAGACATTTCTTCCTGTTGTGCTACTTGCTACCACTAGATAGGATTTTGAATTTTAGATAAGATGCCATCAGTTCCACCTCAATTTTCTCCTTGATAATGTTCAAATTTGAAAATGGATATAAGATACATGTTGTAGACTTGGAAGTTAGATATTCAAAACCTCAAGAATCAGGTCGATCCAATGGTCAGATCAAACGTTATGATCAAATTACTCGAATTGTCTTCCAATTAGCATATTTAAATTTTTGCACAGCTATGTTAACTTGCATTAGCTTTTTCATATAGCAAACGTTCGATTTTGAAAATCTCTATAAGCTATGAAATGTAGATATGGACATTATATTTCTAGATCCTTAAGAATCAAAGTATTTAAAGATCAGAGTCAAAAGATATGAGTGAAATACTCAGACTGTCTCTCTAGCTGTCATCTTTAAATTTCTTCAGCACTAAGTTAGATGTATGCTCCTTTTCCATCCAACTAATATTCGAATTTAAAATTTCATATAAGAGAGATATGGTAGATATGTAAGTTTTTTTTCAGTATCGCAAGAATTAGATCATTTGAACTTTTGGATCAAAAGATATTGACAAATAATTTTGACCGTTTTTTAGTTGCCATATTTTGAATTTCAAATCTAATAAGTTACTTCTAGCTCATTTTTGTCCCACAAAATGTTCTTTTCATATAAACTTCATAAAATACCGTAATTAGACATTTGAGTCTTTATACCATTCTCATAAGAATTAGGTTAATCAAACGGTTAGATCAAAAGATATGGGCAAACTACTATAGCTGTATCATAGGATATAGTTTCATCGAATTTTCAACCTTAGAAGAAAATTATATCCTCTAATTTTCTTCTTTGAATAAAGTTTTCTTAAAACATGATTCTTAAGGATTTAAGATATTACTTTTCAAGTCTTGATCCCTCTTTCAAGTGCTTCATAATCCTGCAAAACTTTATTACACCAACTAGACTAAGGATTAAAAGCATTGAATATTTTTAATCAAGAAAATATTTATAAATCAAAGTAAGTTATCATCATAACCATATATAAAATTTCATATGAATAAACTTAGAGCTAACAATATAGTTCAGAATTAGCGCTTACCACTGCACTAAAAGCAATTGTTGTTAGCTCAAGCGTAACTTTATTTCCTTATTCCGTAGTAGCGCAAAGCCCCATACTAAGTGGCAGGTGGACATGAGGGTCTGCGCCATATAAGCGTCATGGGTTAGCCAGTCACGTACTCTATGTGGGACCCCTATAAGACCCAACCCAACCCATTCAAAGGTCAATTGCTGGCTCCCATAAAGCCAACATGACATATTATGTAGCCAAGAGCAGAATTGGATACGTGGAGTATCACTGCGTACTAGTTGGTAGCAGAAGAGTATTCATAGAGAATGAGTCCAGTGTGAATGTCCTTAGGATTAGCACCTATAAACTAGATTTGAGGGGTGGTTGCACTCTTAACCGACATGATCTACTTTATGCACCAAAAATACGGCGAAATCTACTTTCAGTTACTAGTCTACTACGTCTAGGTTTTCGTTTTTATTTTGAGACTCATTCTATACATATTTATCATATGTCTATTTATTATGGTTCTAGATATTTGTTGGATGGTTTTGTGATTTTGGATGTTGATATTACTAGTATAAATGATGCTTTAGACTCTTCAGTTTCAATTAATGTTTGTGTCTATGATTCTTCTATTGATTCTGTGATATGACACTCCAGACTAGGACATATTGGATATGATAGAATGGTCAGGCTAGCTAGGGAGGGTCTTTCGGATTCACTCGCTAGGGTCAACTTGTCAATTTGTAAGTGTTGTCTTCAGAAAAAGGCAACCAGGAAACCTTTTGGCAATGCTTAAAATGCAACTTTTCCATTATAGCTTATTCACATAGACATTTGTGGTCTAATGAATGTGAAGGCAAGACACGGTGTTCTTTATGTTATCACATTTATGGATGGCTACACACGATTTGGTCATGTCTATTTACTCTCACATAGGTCAGAAGCATTAGATAGCTTTAGACGCTATGTTCTTGAGGTTAAAAATTAGTTAGACAAGAACATGAATGTTTTAAGGACCGATCATGGTCATGAGTGTCTATTCTAGTTGTTTTGAGAGCTCTAAGGGGATATGGGTATACTTAGACAAATGACTATTCTGGGCATTTTTTGCAGCAAAATATTGTGGCAGAGAGACGGAACCGCACCTTATTTAGACATGATTAAGTCAATGATGGCGTAGGCTAATCTTCTTATATCTTACTAGGGAGATGCCTTGTTGACTGTGGCCTACATTCGTAATTGTATGTCTTTTAAATCTATACTATCTACCCCTTATAAGTTATGGACGGGCAAGACGCCCAATCTAAGTTATTTGAGACCATAAGGTTCAACAACCTATGTACACAATGCTTTTCATAAGTATAAGAAGATAGGCCCTAGAGGGAAGAAATATATCTTTATATGCTATTGCAAGCACTCAAAGGGATATTTGTGTTGACTCTATATCTTGATTTGGATGATAACTAAACCTTGTGTTAGTTTACTAATGCATTTAATTAGTGTGAAAATTAATAAGGATTATAATTTAGACTTAAAGCTTGATTTAAAGTCTAATTCATATCAAAATGGATGCACAATGTTTACAAGTTCAAGCAATGCTCCAAAAGTCAAGCCATGCACCAAAATAGAGCAATTGCACTTATTCAAACTTCAAACAGATGATTTGCATTCGAAGAGATTGAAGGTGCTCAAAGAAAGATTTCATTGAATGTGAAAAGACTCAATGAAGATGACTTGAATTTGAAGAGATTGAAGGTGTTCAAAAAGAGAATTCATCATGATTGCAAAGTCTCTATAAACAATTCAAAAGAGGGCTTCTTTAAGGCTGTAAATATTCAAGAAAGTTGATATGTATTGAAAGTGCTCAAAAGTAGACTTCATCAGGCTTCTAAAGACTCAATGAAGTTGACTTGAACTTGAAGAGATTGAAAGTGATTTGCATTTAAAGAGATTGAAGGTGATTCAAATGAAGAATTCATCATGTATGCAAAGACTCCTTGAAGAATCCAAAAGAAGATTTAGAAGAAACAAAATTGAATTCAATCCAAATTGAATTGAAGACATTCTTATATAAACTCATGGATTGAAGACTTTAAAGTATCATCATACCCCAAAGAGAAGACACCTTGAAGATCTTAAGTGTTTTTGAAGAACATCATACCTCAAAGAGAAGATCCCTTGAACATCCCTAGATTATTTGAGGCTAAATTGATCAAAGAAAGTATGAAGGACATTTTCTGGGTAATGTGTCAACACATGGAGACAGTTGACAAAATCTGAAGAATGTAGAGTTGATGTGTCGACACATAGAAGTCAAGAGTCGACACCTGGGGACTAATGACTATATTTTTAAATGTTATATTGAAGAGGACGCGCATTTAATGAAGATCTAACAACCTCCAATGGGTGAAATCAATTCAAAATGTTATATATAAGCCTCCAAATGTATTTATAGCCAAGAGATACAACATTCACTAATTGATTGAGCTGAAAAATCTAAAAATTTTCTTTATCTTCAAGTTGGCATTTAGTGCGCTATTCAATTCCCATATACTCTTCATAGAGAGTTTATATTTCATTTGTATATCTTTTATATACTTGTAAGTGAGAGTTAGAGTGTTCTCTTGTAAAAGAAAAACACTTGTAAGTTGAAATGGATATTGGACAAAACCACTTGGTGGTTGGAAGAACTTAGGAAGAAGTTCTTGTGTAAAAGTGAGCTGAGCACTTTGAAAATTAGCATCTACTTTGTAATTAGAGATTGTATAGTGGAAGGAGACTTCAAGGAGATCTTGGGGTGAGGATGTAGACCACAAGTTGTGATTGAACCTCAGTAATTCTTGATGTGCTCTCTTGTGCTCTGTTTTCATTTCATTATTGCTTACATTGCATTGCATACATATTGAACTACTGTTCCATTGATTAGATTAATTTTAATTAATCTTAATTGCTTTAATTTTTGTAAAACCCAATTCATCCCCCCTCTTGGGTTGCCTTTTGGGCTAACAATTAGTATCAAAGCTTGTATTCATATTTTAGGCTTAACATCCTAGCAATAGATCCATGGCGACCAACTTTGGAAGTTCTCTCGGTGAGGGTCAATCCACTAATAGACCACCTATGTTTAATGACACCAATTACAACTATTGGAAAAATATAATGAGAATCTATATTCAATCGGTAGATTATGAATTATGGAGGATTATAGTGAATGGTCCTAAAATCCTTACGAAAATAGTAGAAAGAATTAATATCTCTAAACCCGAATCCGAATGGGATGAAAATTATTTGAAAATGCTGCAATCTAATGTCAAAGCCAAGAATATTTTATATTGTGCATTTGATCCTAACAAATTCAATCGCATCTCTACTTGTGAATCAACCAAAGAAATATGGGACAGACTAGAGGTAACACATGAAGGTACTAATTAAGTTAAAGAATCTAAAATCAATATCTTAGTGCATAGTTATGAATTGTTTAAAATGAAAACGGATGACTCTATTACCGAAATGTTCATAAGGTTCACCGATATTATTAATGGTTTGAAATCTCTTGGAAAGGTGTATCTTAACAATGAGCAGGTAAAAAAGATCTTAAGATCACTGCCAAAGACTTGGGAGGCTAAGGTCACGACAATTCAAAAAGTAAAGGACCTCAACACACTGCCTTTTAAAGAACTCTTGGGCTCCCTCATGACACATGAGCTCACTCAAAAGCAACATGCCCAAGGGGATGAAGAAAAGAAGAAGAGGTCAGTGGCATTCAAGTCCACTAGCCAAGAAGAAGATTCAGCAAGAGATGAGGATGATAAAGAAATTGCCCTCATCAGATGAAAATTTAGAAGGTTCATGAAGAGGAAATGGAAAGGAGGAAAGAAGCATGAAGCCAAACGAGATTCTAGCAAAGAATCAACTATTATATGCTATCAATGTAAGAAGCCTGGCTATATACAAGCTGAATGTCTCCTGCTCAAAAAGAAAGGAAAGAAAAACCAAGGGAAGAGGGCAATGGTAGCTATGACATAGAGTGGCGATGAAGAGCCTGGCTCTGAAGAAGAAGACGAACCTCAAGAGATGGCTAATCTTTGTCTCATGGCTTATGACTAAAACAATAAGGTATCAAATTCAAACACTTCTCAATTTAGCCTTCAATAAACTACAAAATGTATTCGATGATTTACTTTTCGAATTCAAAAAAATGGAAATAAAAAATGGATTTCTCAAAAAGCTGGTTTATACTCTTACCAAGGAAATGAGGATTTACAAAAAGAAAATGAAGTATTAAAAAATGAAGTTTGTGTTTTAAAAAAAAAAAAGATTAAGAAAAATCTTTTCTAAAGGATTCTTCAAAGGAAAACCAAATTTTAAATAATAAAGTTAAATATTTGAAAACAACACTTTTTAGATGTGTAAATGGGAAAAAAAAAATTAGATGCTATCTTGGGAAAACAAAGGTCCTCACTAAACAAAGCTGGACTTGGTTTTGCTCCATTTAAAAGAGGAAAATTTTGAAAAGGCAGATTTGTTTCTTCCATTGAAAAACCACAGATTTCATACTTTTATTGTCGTAAAATAGAACACATTGCTAGTATATGTTATACAACGCAAAAATCTATTACTCCTAGCAATGCATGGGTCCCAAAAAGGCCATTAAGGACTAACACCCAAGGACCCAAGATGGTTTGGGTACCTAAAGTCAAATGAACTCTTTTGTAGGTACGCCTTCAAACCAAATCCAAGAAAGATCATTGGTACTTGGATAGTGGATGCTCACGACATATGACGGGAGATAAAGCATAATTAACATCTCTCTTACCAAAAGATGGATGACTCGTCACAATTGGAGATAATAGTAAGGGGAAGATCATCGGTATAGGTAGTGTGGGTAAGAACACTTCCACCTCTATTGAAAATGTCTTGCTTGTTAAAGGACTCAAACACAATCTTTTGAGCATCAGTCAACTTTGTGACAAGGGATGCAAGATTATATTTGAATCCTCTAAATGTGATGTGATTGACATTAATAGTAACAAGACTATTCTCACTGGGCATAGACAAGGCAATAAATAAATTTGTTTTTTTTATCTAAATGACTTATCTATATAAATTTAAAATAATTTCAAATGCAATTTAATCATATGTTTCAAGAGGTTGTTGTCAAGGTATAAGCTGTTGAAGCACGCAGAGCTGAAACTTTGGAAACCCATATCTCTTGAACCAGGAAGGCTATTAAGACCTATAATTTTTCGATTTCATATAACGTTTTGAGACCTACAACTTTCGTGAAGGGACCATCCCATTTGAGTACTCAGTGGGAATCGTCCGTACAACTGACGACGGAATTTATAGATTAATTCACTTTTTAGTTGGGGGGAGATTAGTAGGTAGTGGAATATATTTAGGAGTTTTATGTTTTGAAGGAGGAGAAGAATTCTAGGGTTTTTCTAGGGTTTTGGAAAGAGGAATCATCCAACCTTTGGAGGCTACGAACCTTTTCATCTTTCAAGAGAGAATCTTTTAATTTTTAGTTTTCATCTTTAGTTTTTCCTTTCTTGTTCTTATTGTGAATTCAAGATTATATTTATTAATACAGTATTTTCTTGCTTTGATTATTATTTTCATTTTTGCAGTCTTTATAATATTTTTTAGTAGCTAAATCCATTCTTGGTATGGGTTAAGAAAGTAACTAGGTTACAGGTAGATATTCAAGATAGTTATTTATTTTCTAAGATTTCAAGATCCTGGATTAAGAGTCATTTTTTTGCCCATGAATATCTTCGAAAATAATATTCTTGATCATATCTAGCATGTATGTATAGACTGATTTGTAAGTAGGGATACTTATACCTAGAATTTCTGATAAGGATATTGATTATAATTGCATATATATTCCTATTAGGAGTGTTTTATAAATTTATTGTTCTTGATTAAGTTTCAAACATACTTTGTAGACAGGTTTATAAACTGAGACAAGTATGAATGAGACCCTGGTATGAACACTAGTAAATAACTGAATATCAACTCCAAAGAGGGTAATCGAATCTTGAATTTCTTTAATCAAAACTATCTTGGGAACCTACTTGTGGGCCTATTACTGGATTAAACCCTAAGAAGATATTTTTATATTATTTGAATATATCCCTAAAATTAGTTTAATTTTATTGTCTGATAATTTAGATCAACCATCTCCTATAATTGATTTTTATTTTCTTTTTGGAAGCTCTCCTAGAATTTTAATTGATTCCGAGCTCGTTATTCTATTGCTCTGATTGGAGATTTTACTCATAGGGCTTATGCTTTAATTTCCCTATGGATCAACCTCGGACTTACCGAGATATTATTATTACATCGCAACTACACATCGGTAGATATAAATTATACTATTCAAAAGCGATCAGTTTTTGGTGTCATTGCTAGGAACTTACAAAGCAAATAAGCTAAGGTAAGAAAAATAAATATGACAAAAATAAAAATATACAGGAGCAAAAACAAAGCAAATGAACTCGAGAGGAATTGATTCCTGCAGAAACAGTTTCACCATCAAACTACACCAACGAGGAAATTCAATCGCTTAATTGGGTAATCTTGTTCCATCCCTACTATTTGTGAGCATATTAGATTTTCTTTTCTTTATTTTACTAGTTTCTTTTAGATAAATTTTATATTTGTTTAGAGGAGGTTTAGGGTTTAATTGCAAATTGGTGGATATTTTATGTGGAGATTTCTGGTTCGGTTGAAAATTTAAATTAAATATTGTTTATCTCTACTTCACTATTGTGGTAGATTGTTGCATTTATGTGCATTGTATTGCATGTCAGTTTGGTAGAGGGACAGTTCATGTAGACTTTTGAGAGCAACCCCACCTGTTTACGCCACTAGATCTAGAGTTCTTCCCGATAGTACATCTATACCTATAGACTTTGACATGGCCTGCTTACTAGGTAATGATGAAAATAGGGATAGGGGTAATAACTTGCAACCCCCACAACCCCAAGTACCTACACCACCACAAAGAACTATGACCAAAATGCATCATATTACCTCCTGACCAAAATGCATTCCATCTTAAGTTAGGTATCATGCAACTAATCACACATTTTAATGGGATGAATTCTGAAAATCTATATACCCATCTTAAAGCATTTGAAGAGGTCTGTAACATCTGTTTTGATAATACCTGCTCTGTCAAGACCATCTATCTAAAATTGTTTCCATTCTTATTAAACGATAAGGTTAAATTTTGGTTAAATTTTGGTTAAATTCTTTAAGGCCGAGTTCTATTCCATCATGGGATGTCCTTTAGGCCAAGTTTCTAAAAAAGTTCTTTCTTAAGCATCGCGTAAAGGCGATTCGTCGCCAAATTTCACAGTTCACTCCTTTTGAAAATGAAACGTTTTACCATAGTTGGGAGAAATATAAAGAACTTTTGAATTCATGTCCGCATCATGGACAAGACCCATGTAGGTTGGTTGGTACTTTCTTTTCGGCCTTGACTCTCGAACTCAAAAGGTTTGTGGAGAGAATGTGCAACGGTTCTTTTTATGATAAATCTCTAGAAGAAGCTTATGACTTCTTTGACTTTCTAGTTGATAACGTGAGATATTGGGACACCACAAGGACTAAAAATCTTAAGATTAGAAACAATCTAAGGACAGGCACCATGTACCCGTTAAGGCATTTAGAGGAAGATAATTCAAAGATAGCCACATTGACTAAGTGATTAGAGGCCTTAGAAATGAAAAAAATTATAGCAGTTGAGAATGAAATCCAAGTTAATTGTAGTGTGTGCGATAGTAATAAGCATATGACAGATCTTTGTCCCACAATTCCAGCCTTGAGGGAAGTGTTGTATGGTCAAGTAAATGCTATTGCCTCTTATACTAAACCAACACAGGCCCCACAAGGACAAGGAAATCCATATGCACCTACATATAACCTAGGGTGGAAGAACCATCCCAACTTCAGTTGGAGGAATGATGGTAACTTAGCACCCCAACAATTCCAACACCTGCAGCAATGTAATGGTCCCCCTAATCAATACCAAGCATAAGGTTAACAATTTTCAATACCAACAACAAATGTGTATAGACCACCTCCTCTAGGACTTGTAGAGGATCCTTTGACCCAATTCATACAGGTACAACAAGCAACCAATGCTAGACTTGATAAATCCATAGAATAGTTAAAGAATTTGTTTGCTTAATCACTAACCAAAGAGAAAGGCACATTCCTTGCACAACCATTATCCAACCCTAATTGGCAAGCTCATGGCATAGAGATAAATCCAAATCCGCCAAATTATGAGCAATTTCAAGCAATAACTACCCTAAAGAGCAGAAAAGCCATAGATAAAACTATTTCAAGGAAAGAGTCTGCACCTAGGGCAGACACTAGCGAGATAGTAGAAAAAATATCAGAAGAGGATAGAGACAATCCTAAAGAGGTAGTGGAGGAGTTAGGAAAGAAGCCTAGGGAAGATGAGTCTAGGGATCAATCAGCGGACATTGACGTAGAGGATTTGTCACCTGTTCCATTTCCTCATAGATTAGACAAACTGAAGCAAGAATTAATAAACTCTGAAATCTATGAGGAATTCAAGCAAGTGAAAATCAATATTCCATTCCTAGATATCATTAAGCAGATTCCTTCATATGCAAAGTTTTTAAAGGACTTGTGCACCATTAAAAGACGGCTCACTGTGAGAGAAGCATCTTTTCTGAACCAAGAAGCTAAAGAGGTTCTACAAGTAAACCTTTCACCAAAATACAAGGACCCGGGGAGTTCGACCATTCCATGCATAATTGGAGATCATAGGGTTGATAATGATATGCTAGATTTGGGATCTAGTGTGAACCTACTATCTTATTCTGTTTATCAACAGTTAGGGTTAGGAGAGTTGAAACCTATTAGAATCATCCTACAATTAGTTGATTATTCGATTAAGATTCCTAGGGGTATGGTGGAAGATGTGCTTATCCAAGTGGATAAATTCTACTTCCCGGTTGATTTTGTAGTGTTAGACATCGTGGGGAACTCAAATGATTATTCTACAATCTCTGTCATTTTAGGTCGTCCCTTCTTAGCAACATCCAATGCTATTATTCATTGTAGGGGCGGAGAGTTGAACTTATCCTTCAAAAACATGACTGTAGATATGAACATCTTCCACGCGAGTAAGAAATTGGTAGAGTGTGAAGATATCAAGGAGATTAGCATTATAGATATTCTAGTATAAGAACATTTTAATAAAGAATTCTTGACAGATCCACTTGAGAGAGCCTTAATTCGGAATGAGCATATAGAGTGTTTAGAAGAAACAGTGATAAATGAGGAAGTAGCAGAGTGCATTCTTGCTATGTCTGTGAGTCATTAGACCCAATGTGTTGAGCCATTAGGGCTCAGTGCTTGTAAACTTGAACCATCAGAAGTGGAAGCTCCTATTCCGGAGCGAAAGCCATTGCCATCTACTTTTAAATATATATTTTTAGGCGATAGTGAATCGTACCCAGTAGTGATATCTTCTAGCCTGTCTAAAGGCCAAGAGGATCGATTGAAAAAGGTGCTTTTAAAGCACTGCAAAGCCATAGGGTGGTCAATTACTGATTTACATGGTATTAGCCTATTAGTTTGCACACATCGCATATACTTAGAGGAAGAGGCTAAACCGGTTCGCCAAATGCAAAGGCGCTTGAACCCTAATGTGAAAGAAGTAGTTAGAGGAGAAGTGTTGAAACTTTTCAATGCGGTATTATTTATCCAATAGCAGACTCTAGGTGGGTGAGCCCTACTCAAGTGGTTCCTAAAATGTCTGGAGTAACAGTGGTGCAAAATGACAAAGATGAATTAGTACCAACTAGGATCCAGACAGGATGGCGCATGTGCATTGACTATAAACGTATCAATGCCGTCACCACCAGAGACCACTTTCCGTCACCATTCCATGATCAAGTCATAGAGCGAGTGTCGGGTAGAGCTTATTATTGCTTTTTGGATGGGTACTCGGGGTACAATCAAATTGAAATAGCTCTAGAAGATCAAGATAAAACTACCTTTACTTGTCCTTTTGGCACATATGCTTATAGAAGAATGTCTTTCGGCCTATGTAATACACTGGCCACTTTCCAAAGATGCATGATGAGCTTATTTAGTGACATGGTAGAAAGAATCTTGGAAGTCTTTATGGACAATTTTTCTGTCTATGGGAACAACTATGACCAATGCCTAGAAAATTTGGAAAAATTTTTGCAAAAATGTAAGGAGACCAATTTGGTCCTTAATTGGGAGAAGTGTCATTTTATGGTGACACAAGGGATACTGTTAGGACACAAAATTTCAAATAAGGGGATCGAAATTGACAAAACTAAGACTGACTTTATTCAGAACCTTCCACCCCCTATGAACTTTAAAGATATCCATTCATTTTTAGGGCACGCCGGGTTTTATCAGCAATTCATTCTAGGTTTTAGTGCTATTTCTCATCCTATGTGCCACTTGTTATCTATA
The DNA here is from genome assembly GCA_033060915.1 of Euryodendron excelsum. Lineage (NCBI taxonomy): Eukaryota > Viridiplantae > Streptophyta > Magnoliopsida > Ericales > Pentaphylacaceae > Euryodendron > Euryodendron excelsum. The sequence goes on along the minus strand of CM065378.1, from coordinate 45,149,404 downwards.
AATGCTCCATTCAAATGGACATCCTCTTTCCAACAATCTTTTGACAAGCTAAAAGGGCTCTTGACCACTGCACCCAGCATGCAAGCCCCCGATTGGTCTTTACCGTTCAAACTCATGTGTGACGCGAGTGACTTCGCTACAAGGGCGGTGCTTGGTAAAAAAAGGACAAGAAACCATACGCCATCTATTATGCTAGTAAAACCTTAATTGATGGCCAAATGAACTACATTACAACCAAGAAGGAGCTTCTTGTTGTGGTCTTTGCACTTGATAAGTTTAGATCCTACTTAGTCGGCTCACTCGTCATAGTTTATACTGATCATGCCGCACTTAAGTACCTGCTCACCAAACCAGACGCTAAGCTACGACTAATTCGTTGGATTATACTCCTTCAAGAGTTTTATGTAGAAATCTGGGACAAAAATGGGATAGAAAACGTGATAGCTGATCACATGTCTTGCCTTCCTGTCGATGGCCAGGACCAAGACAAATCTCCCATTTCGAAACACTTTCCTGATGAACAACTTTTTTCCATCCAGTCTGTTACTCATATTAGTAACCCTTGGTTTGTAGATATCGCTAATTACTTAGCTTCATGTAAGATTCCATCTCAATGGTCATCCAATGATAAAAAGAAATTCTTTCAAAACGTTACAGTTTTCATGTGGGATGACCCATACCTTTACAACTGATCAGGTAATTCGAAGTTGTGTACCAGATAATGAATTCCAATCCATAATTAGTTTTTGTCACTCATATGCTTGTGGTGGGCATTTCTCCACCAAGAAAACAATTACTAAAGTCCTCTAATGTGGATTTTATTGGCCTACTATGTTTAGAGATGTCCATACATTTTGTACTGCCCTTGAATCCAATAACTGTCATAGAAATATTTGATTGTTGGGGCATCGACTTTATAGGTCCGTTTCCTAGTTCTTTCAGGTATTTATACATTTTAGTGGGTATTGATTATGTATCTAAGTGAGTAGAGGCAGTGGCATCCCATATAAATGATCACCCAGTGGTTATTAAATTTCTAAAAGAAAACATCTTTTCAAGATTTGGGATGCCGCGTGCTATCATAAGTGATGGCGGCACCCATTTCTGTAATAGACCTGTTGGGGTCTTGATGCGTAGATATGGAGTACTCTACAAAGTCGGAACGCCTTACCACCCACAAACTAGTGGCTAAGTAGAACTCGCCAATAGGAAAATTAAGTATATCTTAGAAAAAATCATGAACCCCAACTGCAAGGATTGATCCTCAAGGTTAGTGGAGGCACTCTGGGTGTACCGAACTGTATACAAAACACAGTTAGGCATGTCCCCCTATAGGCTCGTTTACAACAAAGCGTGCCATTTACCTGTTGAGGTTCAACACAAAGCCTACTGGGCTATTAGATAAATGAATGAAAACCCCAATGCTGTTGGACACTATCGAAAACTTTAACTCTCGGAGTTGGATGAAATTCGTAATAACGTGTATGAAAATGCGTGAATTGCTAAAGCGAAGATGATAGTTCTTCACAACCAACATATTTCTCGCAAATCTTTTGATGTTGGTCAAAAGGTCCTTTTGTACAACACCCGATTATATTTATTTCTCGAAAAGTTGTGAAGTAAATGGTCCGAACCTTATATAATGAAGATAGTCCACAAGAATGGGGCCATTGAAATTCGTAACCCCACGAATGACAATCAATTCACAATCAATGGTCATCGTCTAAAACATTATGTTGAAAATTTTGTGACAGAAATAGAGACATTACGTCTCGAAGATCCTCCTCCATTAGAGTAATATTCATTAGGTAATTGTGTATAGTAGTGTTGTTTTATTTTTACGATCTCTAGTGTCTAGTGTGCCCTTCATCACTTAAGTTTGCGTTTTTCCTCTTTCGTCTTTCTTCCATTGAGGATAATGTGCATAGTATGTTGGGGGGAGATCAATCTTGTGATAAATTGCATACTTGAGTTGTCCTTGAAATTTTAGTATGTTAAAATTTTAGTTCTGAAAAAAAAAACATTTTGAAAAAGGCCGTCCGGACGTCGTTTTACACTTACAAATTTTTTTATAGTCTGCGAAACAGGCACTAGCTGTCCGGACACCACTCAGGGCCCGTCTGGACGGAATTCCACACTTAGAAAAATTTTTGAACCAGTGTATGCAATGCTACTGGCCGTCTGGATGCCTCCCCTAAGAAAAATTTTTGGATTCGAGTTGCAAGGCTACTACCCGTTCGGACAACCTTCGTGTCTTAGAAAAAATTTTAAGTCGGTTTAGACGAGTTCACTGGCCGTCCAGACGCCATTATTGGATTGTTTGGACGACCTATTTTAAGTTGAGTGGCACCGTTCTGGACCCCCATCAGGACGTCCTCCAGGGGCCGTCGGGACGCCCCGCTACTTTATAAAAGGGTTAAGTTTCTCTGTTTTGTCTCATTCGCACACTTACAAAATTTCTGTTTTAGAGAGACAGGGAGCACCCGGAAGAGGCGAGGAAGTCTTGCCAATTTGAAGAGTTGTGGCCCTTTAACTTCCCGTCTTTTCATCTTCCAAGGTAATAAACACAACCTTTCACTCTCTATTTCGAATCATTTCGTTCATATCTATGCTTAGTTAGGATTAAGATTGTTGCTATACTTGGGATTATATGGTGGTTGTTGACTCAAGGTTGATCCTCATGTTGATTTTGATGATAACTAAACCTTGTGTTATTTTACTAATGCATTTACTTAATAAAGTTTATAATTTAGACTTAAAATTCAACCTTAAGTCTAATACATGTTAAAGTGAATGCACAACAAGCTTAGGATCAAGCAATGAACTCCAAGAGTTATGCAATGAACCAAATAGAGCACTAACGCTTATTTCTACTTCAAACAAATGATTTATATTCAAAGAGATTGAAGGTGTTAAAATAAGACTTTCATCAAGTATGCATAGACTCAATGAAGTTGACTTGCAGCCAAAAAGATTGAAAACTTTGTCATAATGTGCAAGGATCAGTTGAAGATGATTTGATTGTGAAGAAATTGAAAAAGTTCAAAAGAAGACTTCTTTAAGTGTGCAAAGATCAAATTCAAGATAATCTGCTGAAATCCAAGATCAAATTGAAGGATACTTGAGAAGAAAATTCATCGTGTTTGCATGATCTCTACATGAAATCCAAAGTGAAGAATTCTTCTGAGGTATAAGGAATCAATAAAGACAATATGTATGAAGAGACTTTATCAAGCTTATAAAAGTCTCATTAAATGATCATAAAAAAGAAGGAAGAATTACTAGCAAAGAGAAGAAATTGAAAATGAAGCTTTTTTGAAGCTCTATGTAATAGAGAAAGCTTGGCTTTAAAAGAGGAAGCTCTACAATGAAAGAGAAAGCTCAATAATAGAGAAGAAGAGATCAACATTGATTAAATGAAACTCTAACAGTTTGGAAGTAAAAAAAAGATGAATATCAAATAAACAATTCAATCTCAATTGAATAGAAGACAATTTTGATGAGTTGAAGATTTTGATTGATCATCATACCCCAAAGAGAAGACTCCTTAAAGATCTTATAATATTGCTGAAGATGAACTTGATCACTGGAAAACAGACTAAAGATTTATGGGTAATGAGTCGACTCATAGAAATAAAGAGTCGACTCATGAAGACAGAAGCAAAAAGCTTGAAGTCCAAATGATCATTGAGTCGACCCTTGAATATAAAGAATCGACTCATGAACATAGAAGCAAGATTTATATGGAAATGATGAATCGACCTATGAAGACAGAAACAAAACAACTCAAAGACAGAATGATCAAAGAGCTGACACATAGAATTGAAGAGTCGACCCATGGAAATAGTGGACAACATCTGAAAAATGCAGACTAGATGAGTCAACCCATTAAGCCTAGAGTCGACCTCTAGGATATAACGGCTAGTTTTTTTAACATTATAACAGACTGGACGTGCATTAAATGAGCCTCAACAACCTCCAATGGATGAAATCAATACAGGGGTTTACATACAAGCTTCCAACTACATTTATATAACAAGAGAGACAAAACACAAACATCCACTGAGTGATCAAACAGAAAATTCTGGACATTCTTTTTGTCTTCACTTTATGAGTTTTGATTGTTTAATCCACTCTTGTTAGAGAGTTTGTAAATATTTTGTACATCTTTAACACTTGTAAGTGAGAGTTTGAGAGTTCTCTTGTGGAAGAAAAACTCTTGTAAGTTTAAGTGAGTCTTAGATAAAACCATTTGGTGGCTACAGAACTTGGGAAGAAGTTCTTGTGTAAAGAGTGAGTTGAGCACTTGGTCAATTAGCATCCATTTGTAATTGGAGATTACATAGTGGAGAAAGATTTCAAAGGGATATTAGGGTGAGGACGTAGACCACAGATTGTGGTTGAACCTTGGTAACTCTTTGTGTTCTTTCTATTGCTCTATTTTCCTTTCTTCTTTTGATTACATTGCATTACACATAGATTGATCACTGTTACATTGATTAGATTAATTTTAATTAATCCTAATTGTCATTAATCTTTGAAAAACCTAATTCACTCGCCTTCTTGGGTTGTCTTTTGGGCCAACAATTGATATCAAAGCTTGTGTTCCTGATTTAGGCTTAACATCCTAAGAATAGATCCATGGCAACTAATTTTGGAAACTCTCTCGATGAGGGTCAATCCACAAATAGACCACCTATGTTCAATGGCACTAATTACAATTATTGAAAAAATAGAATGAGAATCTATATTCAATCAGTAAATTATGAATTATGGAGACTCATAATAAATTGTCCCAAAAGACCTACAACTAGAGTAGATAGAACAGACATCTCTAAACCAGAATCTGAATGTAATGAAGATGGTTTGAAAATGCTACAATCTAATGCCAAAGCCATGAATATTTTATATTGTGCACTTGATCCCAATAAATTTAATCGTATCTCCACTTGTGAATCAGCCAAAAAAATATGAGATAGATTAGAAGTCAGACATGAAGGTACCAATCAAGTTAAGGAATCTAAAATCAATATCTTGGAGCATAGTTATGAACAGTTTAAAATGAAACTTGATAAGTACAACACAAAAATGTTCACAAAGTTCACCGATATTATTAATGGCTTAAAATCTCTTGGAAATGTGTATCCTAACAGTGAGCAGGTGCGGAAGATTCTAAGATCTTTGCCAAAAGCTTGGGAAGCTAAGGTCATAGCAATCCAAGAAGCAAAGGACCTCAACACCTTGTCTCTTGAATAACTTTTGGGCTCTTTAATGACTCATGAGCTCACTCAAAAGCAATGTGCCAAAGAGGATGAAGAAAAGAAGAAAAGGCTAGTTGCATTTAAATCCACCAGTCAAGATGATGAATTAGCAAGTGATGAGAATGAAAATGAAATTGCTTTCACCACTCGAAAATTTAGAAGATTCATAAAGAAGAAATGGAGAAATGAAAAGAAGCATGAAACCAAAGGAGAACCTAATAAAGAATCCAACATTACATGTTATGAATGCAAGAAGCCTGGCCATATAAAGGCAGAGTGTCTTCTACTCAAAAAGAGAGGAAAGAAATATCAAGGGAAGAAGGCCATGGCAGCCACGACATGGAATGATGATGAAGAATCAAGCTTCGAAGAAGAAGCTCAACTACAAGAAGTGGCTAACCTATGTCTTATGGCTTATGAGGATAATAGTGAGGTATCAAACTCTTTCCAATTTACTTTTAATGAATTACAATATGCATTTAATGATCTAATTTGTGAATTTAGAAAAATGAGAATTAAAAATGGACTTCTTAAAAAGATGGTTTCTACTCTTACTGATGAAAATGAAAATTTACAAAAAGAAAATGAAGTTTTGAAAAATGAGGTTTGTGTCTTAAAGGATAAGATTAAGAAAAACTCTTTTCAAAAAGATTCTTCAAAAGAAAACCAAATTTTACATAATAAGGTTAAAGGCTTGGAAACAACTCTTTTTAGATGTGTAAATAGAAAAGAAAAACTGGATGCAATTTTAGGAAAACAAAAATGTTCATTAGACAAAGCTGGTCTTGGCTTTGATCCTTTTAAAAGAAAGAAATTTTTCAAAGGCAGATTTATTGCTTCAACTAGAAAACCACAAGTCTCAGGCTTTTATTGTCATAAAATAGGACATATTGCTAGTAGATGTTATGCCTTACAAAAATCAAATGTTCCTAGCAATGCATGGGTCCCTAGAAGACCATTAATGACTAACCCCCAAGGACCCAAGATGATTTGGGTACCTAAGGTCAGATAAATCCTTTTTGTAGGTTTGCCTTCAAACAAAATCCAAGAAAGATCATTGATACTTGGGTAGTGGATGCTCAAGGCATATGACAGGAGATAAAGCACAATTCACATCTCTCTCACCAAAGGATGGAAGTCTTGTCACATTTGGTGACAATAGCAAAGGGAAGATCATCGGTATAGGTAGTGTTGGTAATAATTCCTCTACCTCTATCGAAAATGTAGTGCTTGTTAATGGTCTCATATACAATCTTTTGAGCATTAGTCAAGTTTGTGACAAAGGATGCAAAGTTGTATTTGAATCCTCTAAATGTGATATAATCGATATTCATGATAACAAGACAATTCTCACTAGACATAGATAAGGCAATATTTATATTTTCAATCTTAATGATTTATCTTCTTGCAAAATGGAATGCCTTGCTGCTATAAACAGTGATGAAAGTTGGTTGTGGCATAGAAGACTTAGTCACATTAGTATGAGCATGCTTTCAAAGATTTTTAAAAACGATTTGGACAAAATTCTTCCAAAAATAAAATTTGACAAAGATAGAGTTTGTGATGCTTGTCAATTAGGTAAGCAAACTCGAATTTCTTTCAAATCCTTAAATATGCTCACTACCTCTAGGCTACTATAACTATTACATATAGACTTATTTAGACCAACTAGAACTTTGAGTCTTGGTGGAAAACAATATACACATGTTATCGTTGATGACTATTCTACATTTACATGGACATTCTTTTTAGCTCATAAGGATGAGATAATTATTTTCTTCACTAAATTTTGTAGAAAGGTCCAAAATAAAAAGGCATTTTCAATAACTTTATTTAGGACTTATCATGGAGGGGATTTCAATTGCAAACCCTTTGAAATGCTTTGTGATGAAAATGGTTTTGATCACAACTTCTCAGCCCCTAGAACACCTCAACAAAATGGGGTTGTTGAGAGGAAAAATAGAGTTTTAGAATAAATGAGTAGAACCACGCTTTGTGAAAATGGTTTACCAAAGTATTTTTGGGCTAAAGCTGTTAACACAGCTTGTTACGTTTTGAATTGAATTTTGTTTAGAAAATTTTTTAACAGAACCCCCTATGAACTTTGGAAAGATAAAAAATCAAATGTCTCATACTTTAAAGCTTTTGGATATAAATGCTTTGTATTGAATAACAATAAAAACAACCACGGCAAGTTTGATGCAAAATTTGACAAGGGTGTATTTCTTAGCTATTCAACACATAGCAAGGCTTATAGAGTCTTTAATAAGAGGACTCTAGTGGTTGAAGAATCAGTCCATGTTACTTTTGATGAATTTAATCCTTCTTCGAAGAATGTTATAAGTGATGATGTAGATGAGCTAGAGCCAGATATGGAAAAGATGGACATCCAACCAATCTCAAAACAAGAATCTCAAAAAGAAAGAAAAGCACAAGAAGTTCCTACCAGCCAACAAGAAATTAATGAAGGTCTACCTAAGGAGTGGAAGTTTGTGCATAACCATCCTACGGAACAAATCCTAGGTGATTCTTCACAACGAGTAAGAACTCAATCCTCTATAAAAAAAAAATGTATGTAATCATCTTGCATTCTTATCATAAATAGAGCCTAAATGTTTTAATGATACTGAAAATGATGAATTTTAGATAAATGCAATGCAAGAAGAATTGAACCAATTTGAAAGAAATGAGGTATGGCACTTTATTCTTAGACCTAGTGATCATCCAGTCATTAGAACTAAATGAGTATTTAGAAATAAAATGGATGAGTACGGAGTTGTTGTGAGGAACAAGGCAAGATTTGTTGCTCGAGGTTATAGCGAAGAGGAATGCATTAATTTTGATAGAACCTATGCTCCGCTAGCTAAATTGGAAGCCATTAGATTATTACTTGTTTTTGCTTGTTTTAAAGATTTCAAATTATATCAAATGGATGTGAAAAGTTCTTTTCTAAATGATTTCATCACCGAAAAAATTTTTGTTGAACAACCACCTGGATTTAAAGATCCAAAATTTCTTAACCATGTTTTCAAATTCACAAAAGTTTTGTATGATTTAAAGCAAACCCCAAGGGCTTGGTTTGAAAGATTAAGTAAATTTTTTATTGAAAAAAGTTTCTCAAGAGGAAAAATAGATACCACTCTTTTTATCAAAATAAAAAAACAATGATATGCTTGTAGTACAAATTTATGTGGATGATATTATATTCGGTGCTACTAACGAATCGCTTTACGAAGAATTTGCTAAGTGTATGAAGGGAGAATTCGAGATGAGTATTATGGGCAAGCTCAACTACTTTCTCAGACTACAAATCAAGCAATCGAAGGAAGGCATTTTCATCAACCAAGCCAAATACTTCAAGGGCTTGATCAAAAAGTTTGGCATGAAAAATGCAAAGCCTATAAGTACTCCAATGAGTACTACAACAAAATTGGATAGCGATGAGAAAGGTAAGTCAGTAGATGCTAAACTTTATAGAAGCATGATAATGTCCCAATTGTATCTAACTGCTAGTAGACCAGATATGATGTTTAGTGTTTGCTTATGTGATCGTTTTCAGTCCAATCCTAAAGAATCTCATGTGATTTTTGTAAAGAGAATATTTCGTTATCTTAAGCACACACCAAATCTTAGATTATGGTATTCAAAGAGTACATGTTTTAATTTGAATGCTTACACTGACACTGAATATGCGAGGAGTAGAGTTGATAGGAAGAGCACAAGTGGCTCTTGCTAACTCCTAGGCAATATGATAGTATCTTGGTATAGCGAGAAACAAGATTCAGTTGCTCTCTTCACAGCTGAGGCTAAATATTTAGCAGCTGGCAATTGTTATGCTCAAATGTTATGGATCAAGCAACAGCTAAAAGATTATGGAATCCTGTTTGATCATATTCCTATTAAGTATGATAATACTAGTGCTATAAACTTGACTAAAAATCTTGTTCAACACTCTCGCACAAATCACATTGAAATTAGATATCACATTATACGAGATCATGTACAAAAAGGTGATATTAAACTTGACTTTGTGTGCACCAACATGCAATTGGCTAATATCTTTACTAAACCATTTAGTGAAGATCATTTTTGTATGATAAGAAGAGAATTAGGGATGAGTGATCCTATACCTTAAAATTTTATTAATTCGAGTGAAATTTGTATTTTAAATGTTTTAAATGTGATTATCATTCATATGAATTGCATTTTTTGAATTTATGATGCATTACATGATCATATTAAGGTATCTTTTATCTCAAAACTTGAAAGAGGTCATATTCTAAATTCTTTATAATTGACATGCCTAGTCTGGTCGCATGAATCGACACTCCATTTCAATGGGTCGACTCATCACAACAGTGGACTCAAATTATTTTATTAACAGGTATGTGTCGACTCATCAAGTTCATGAGTCGCCTCATGAGTCAGGCCTATATATTTTAATGAGACCCACTTTACAAACATTCGAAATTTCCCTCTCACTCTCTCACTCTCACTCTTTTTCTCTCCCGCTCCCTTGTTCGCACCAAAGCCCAACCGTCATCTCCAACCATCACAAATCTTCACCTCAATCTCATTATAAACCCTAATCGACTCCATTCCATCCTCTCTGAACGTTCTTAATCCTATAAGGGCTCCTAAAACCTCTAAACCAAAAAAGATGTCTAAAGCCCTAGTCATAGCCACAACGCCTATTTCAAAAGAGCCAAAGAGGAAATCAAAAGAGGAGTCTAGCAAGGACAAAGGGAAGCGAACGAAGAGTAAAACTGGAGAAACCTCATCTACAACAGTTCTGGAATGCAATGAACTATACTTTAGTGAGGGCAAAACTCAGGAAAGGTACAATTCGAGTTTTTCTCTTAGAAAAGTGTTCAATAGAAGATGGATAAATTATAAATTCTTTGATCATCATAAGTTCAAATTTGGTGCAAAATTTGGTAATTTGGGGTGAAAATATATGACAACACTCATGGATGATGTATACCCTGACCTGGTTACTCACTTCTATTTTAATGCTGAAAGGGAACCTGGAAAAGTGACCATCAACAGTTATGTTGAGGGTATTACCATCACTTTAGATAGAGAGGTGATTAGATACATTCTTGGAATCAAGCTTGGTGGAGAAGTTTATAGAGATAAGGTCTCTAGGAACGATCAATTGAAAACTCTCTAGGGAAGGGATGTGGATGAAAATATACAACCCCTTACTACTGATTTGCCTCTTGAATTGAGGCTAGTTCATCACTTTACTTGCATCATTTTTTCTCCCAAAGGTGGTAGTTTTGAACATGTAAGTGAGAAGGAATTGTTCTTCTTATGGGCCTTCCTCACAAACACCAGAATTGATGTTCCATATGTCGCGCCCAGATTTTTCGCTGCTCGAGGAATACACACGCAAGCGAGAAAAACACTGTACTCTCTTATTAGAACTCACCCTCCCAGAAGAATGAGTGCGACTAGGTTTGAATTAAAAATTGGTTTGAATAAAGGGCTTTTGAAAAAAGTTTGGAGTCGCCACCTAACTTGATTAAGGTGAGTTAGGTCACCTAAAAACTAAGAATAATCCGAAGACTACACTTAGGGTTTTTGAAAAATGATTTTAGAAAACATCTTCAAGAGAGGGTTTTTAAGAAAACAGGTTGTTTAGCAACCTTTGGAAAATGTTTAGCCCTTTTTGAAAAGTAACTCCTTTTTTTGGTCTTTGAAATCAATGATATAGACTCGGAGGTTGGTTACGTGTAGGGAAGACGCACTAAGCCATCACCCTACACCGCCCTTTCGATACCTACATGTCAATCTACCCTAGATTCACCTATAAGAGTCTTCAACTAACTACAGTTCAATCCTATCCACTTTAGAAAAATAATGTTTAAAAAAGTATCATGATACATGATATGCAAGAAAAGAAAAGAGAATTGGAAAATAGATTTGAAAAGAATTTAATTTGATTTTAGAAGAGATTTGAAATTGGAATTGAAAAGAGATTTGAAAAGAGTTATGGAATTAGAAACTTGAAGAATGTTGTGGGATGGGAGATTGGAAAGAAGTTGTAGAAATAGAAATTTGAAACATGTTGTGGAATTTGAGATTTGAAAAATGTTGCGACCGTACCCATGGGGGTTGCCTACGTATCCCTTTGGAGGAATCAGGTCAGTCGTAGTTCGGACAAGAGTCCGATTGAAAATAAAAGATTTGATTTGAAAAAGGAGTTGAATTGAAATTTGGATTTGATTTGAACTTAATATAGAAGATTGGAAATTGGAATTTAAAATTTTGGAATTAAAAAGATTAGACTTTGATTTGAAAAGATAGAACTTGGAAGATAGACTTAGACTTGTTTTGAAAATATGAAGGTTTAGGAAACTTAGACTTAAGAAGGCTATGATTTAGGAAAGACGTGAGGTTTAAGAAAGATTTGACTTGACTTGAAAGAGTTTTAAAAAAGATTAGATTTAGGAAATGTTCGAATTAAGAAAGTTTCGAAATAGAAAAGTTTCGTTTTAGGAAAGTTTTGGAAAAGAAAGTTTCAATTTAGGAAATGTTTCGAATTAGGAAAGTTTTCGAAATAGGAAAGTTTCGAATTTGGAATGTTTTGAAATTGGAAAGTTTTGAATTTATAATATTTTGAAATAGGGAAGTTTTGAAAGTAAGAAAGTTTTGAGTTTAGAAAAAAGATTAGATTTAGGAAATGTTCGAATTAAGAAAGTTTCGAAATAGAAAAGTTTCGTTTTAGGAAAGTTTTGGAAAAGAAAGTTTCAATTTAGGAAAGGTTTCGAATTAGGAAAGTCTTCGAAATAGGAAAGTTTCGAATTTGGAATGTTTTGAAATTGAAAAGTTTTGAATTTAGAATATTTTGAAATAGGGAAGTTTTGAAAATAAGAAAGTTTTGAGTTTAGAAAAGTTTTAGATTTGGAAAGAATTGAAGTTTAGGAAAGCTTAGAATTTAGAATGTTTGAAAGTTTAGAAAGATTTAACTTAAGAAAGTTTTGAATTTAGAAAGCTTTGGATTTGGAAAGATTTGAAATTTAGAAAGTTTAAGATTTAGAAAATTTTAGAGTTAGAAAGCTTCGAATTTAGAAAGTTTAGGATTTAGAAAGTCTTAGAGTTCGAGTTTTAAAAAATCTTGAGATTAGTAAAGGTTGAGTTTAGGAAAGAATTGAAAACTTAGATTTGGAAAGTTAAGATTTGGAAAGGGGTAGAATTAGGAAAGGGTTGAATTAGGAAAGATTTGAAAGTTGAATTTTAAAATTTTAGGAAAGATTTTTATGTTCAAGTTTTGGAAACTTAAGATTTAGGAAAGTGGAGATTAGGAAGGATTTGAATTAGGAAAGATTTGGATTAGGAATGGTTAAGATTCCTATTTCCTAAAACAAGGGATTGGATTTTGTTTCTAAAAGAGAAGCTTTGATTTTGTTTCCAAAAACAGAGGATAGGATTTAGTTTCCTAAACGAGAGATTGGATTTGGTTTCCTAAAGGGAAGCTAAGATTTGACAAGGATTTGAAAAAGGAAATTTTTAAAAACCCTAAATTTGGAAGTGTATATTTTTGACGTAGAAAATAGGAGGTTTTGGAAATATGTATAGTTTTGATGTAGAAAACAGGAGGTCTTTGGAAACCTAGGTTTTGAGGCAAGTTTGAAAATCATGTTTTTAGAAAGAAAATTAGGGTTTTCTAATTGTTAACTCTAAGGCTTAACTTGGGTATCAAGAAAAGGGATTTTGGGAAAGTGCATTTTTAGAAACGAAGATTTTAGAAAGAAAATCCTAAAGGGGAGTTTCTAGAAGGAAGATTTTGGAAAGAAAATTTTTAGAAAGATTTTTGGTAGAAAATTGTTGAAAAGAGTTTTTGGAAAGATTTTTAGGGAGCATTTTTAGAAAGTGGATTTTGGGGAGAGGATTTTGAAAAGGAGTTGAAAAAAGAGAGTTTTGAAAAAATAGATTTTTGGAGGAAGTTTTTGAAAACAACTTTGGAAAGGAGAGTTTTAGGAAAGTATGTTGAAAAAGAAATTTTTAGGAAGAGAGACTTTTCAAAAGAGAGTTTTTAGAAGGTATAAAAATGTCTCACTTTCCTAAAGCGATTCTAACCATAAGAAGGCTAGAACCACTTTAGGAAAGTAGTTTTGAAAATAACAAAGGTTTGAAAATATAGACCATGAAAGTCACTTTAAATGTAACACTTTCCTAATGCAATCTTAGCCATGGAAAGGCTAGAATCACCCTAGGGTTGTGATTTTGAAAACATGTTTCGAAAAAACAAATTTTGATGCAATTTTGAAAACAAGTTTAATGCAAGCTTTGAAAATGAGTTTGAAAACAATTTTTGAAAGAATGCAAGATAATGATATGCACAATGTAAGTTTGGGGTCGTGAATATACAAGATTAAGGCTTCACCACACAATTAAGGGGGCCGAACCCACGTGGTCTCCGGTTAGACTAAAAGAAAGCTCCCGACACGGTGACCCTCCAATAGTCTAATCCTACACATGGATCAGGAGTCCCCTTGTTTCAAGCATGCAAAGAAAGGGGGGGAGGAGGGAAAGAGATGGGGGATTAAAATAGAGAAAACCCAAGTGGGTTAGGAGAGAGAAGAGAGAGTGGGGAAGTGCCGAAATTTAAATAAGAAGCCTACCTTGTGTCTTCTTTATTTTGCTTGGCTTTGTGCACCTTGCTTTCTTGCTTTCTTTTCAGTCTTCGCTTCAGTCTTTAAGAGCTTTATCTTGATCTTCAAATCTTCATAGTTACAGAACTCCAAGTCTTCAATGGAGGGTTGGAAGCTAATGTATAAATGTATAGGAGTGTATAGGACGCTAGGGCTTGTGTATGGTGGCTAGGGTTTGGAAAACCTAGAGAAGCTAGGGTTTAAGGTGTATACGAGCTCTATATATCGAATATTAGGGTTTTTAGACTGAGTTTGTGGACCTCTTTCACGCTAGGAGAGGCTCTGTATTTATAGAGGTAGGATAGACCTAGCGCCTGTTGCAGTGGCGCCGGGCCAAAAATGCTTCTGGCGCTACTAGGAGTGGTGCCAGGCCAAATATTGGCTTAGCGCCACTAGTAGTGGCACCAGCCAATTAGGAAACTATTAAGGTCGGCAAGCAACGTATCTTTGACTAGATTTGGATGCTTGTACTAGTGACTACCATGCAATTTTTAGCCTGGCTTCACTAGGAGTGACTCCGGAAAGTTCAGGAAGGAGTTTGAGAGACCGGGAATGACCCGAAAGGCCGAAAAAAAGGCAGGAACACTTAGAATAGTGTCCCAAAGGTATTTGACTTGAAAAATGAGGATAAGATGCGTCGGAAGGATTGACCGAGCCTTTAGAGACAAAACGGTCAATCGGATAGGGAAGCTGCCAGGACGGACTCGGACTGTCCTGGAAGAAGACTCGAGATTTGAAAACATTATTCAGAATGTTCCCAAAGGTTGCCAATTTGATACCCAGAGCAGGTGTGGTCAGAAAAGGTAACCGACACACCAGGGGCAAAACGGTTATTTCGCACTGGGTTTGCCGGAACTAACTTGGAATGATCCGAAAGGATAAAGAAAGGTTGAGAATACTATAAAAAGCATTATCGGGAAGTTACTGGTTTGATACCCAAAACTGGTGTGGTTGGAAAAGGAGACCGGCCCACCAGGGGCAAAATGGTCATTTTGTACCGGGTTTGCCGGAACTGACTCGGAATGATCTGGAAAGATAGAGGAAGGTCAGGAGTACTATAAGCAGTATTCTCAGGAGGTTACCAGTTTGATACCCAGAGCCAGTGTGGTTCTTGGGGCGTTCGGATGCCTAGGGGCAAAATGGTCATCTTAACCGGAGAGTCTCAAAATTGGCCCGAAACTAACTAGAAGGCACCTAATCGTAATGGTCATCTTGACCGGAGAGTCTCGAAATTGGCTCGAAACTGACTAGAAGGCACCTAATCGTGTCGGATTGCCTTTAAGACAATCCTAGAAGGTTGGACTTGCTGTTCTGATGACTCATGTGTGTTCTCGAGAAACATGTTGGAAAAGGCCCAAGGGGTAGTTTGGTCATTTTTCACTGAAGTGGGCTAGCAAGCACCGGTGTTGACCTGAGTTTTGAGTGTTTCCGCCACTCTGACAGCAGCCGTGTGATACAGGGGTTTGTTGGCAATTCCTTATATCGACCTGTTTGTGAGTATTTCTGCTACTCTAACGGTTGTGATGTTTGCGATTATTTCCGCTACTCTGATGGTTCGCGATCATTTCCGAGACTGCCTGATCTCGGGAAGCTGCTAAAGGAACTTAGCGCCTGAGAATCAACTTTCTCGAAAGGCGTGCCTAAACGGACATTTCTACATTGGCGGGCTAGTAGGCGCCAAAGGTGGACCGTTCTACCATCTAGGGGACTTAGGGTCTCGTCCCAATCGACAGGTTTAAAGGGACTTACCGCCCCGAAGAGATTTTCTTCAAAAAACGCGCCGGATCGTCTTGAGGAATAAACTATCTCGAGAAAGGGATTGGAATTGGAAAGGGGTCTTATCGTCTTTAGAAAGACTTGCCTGATTTGGAATAGATTTACCGTCTTGAGGAATCAACTGTCTTGAGAGAGGGATTGGAATTGGAAAGGGGTCTTATCGTCTTCGGAAAGACGTTCTTGATTGAAGTAGATTTACCGTCTCGAGGAATCAACTGTCTCGAGAGAGGGATTAGAATTGGAAAGGACAATGGCCCTAAGGGCATTTTGGTCATTTTGCCTCTATTTGGGCCTGGTGGGCCCACGAAGCGATGGACAGACTGGGTTTAGACTTAGAGAGTTGGTTTCGATTGGAATACGTCCATATTGACTTGAGTACAAGTTTGGACGGAGTGTAGACTGCCGAGTGATCAAAAATAGGGTGCTTACACCATACGATATTCTCTCCAACATGGCCACTACCGCTGCCACCTCCTCCAAAAACCTACCCTATGGGATGTTGCTCACCAAGATCTGCAAACACTTTCATGTCAATCTCTTGGGTGAGAACTACAGAAAGCCTGATCCCCTATAAAGATGAATACAATAAGTACACCTTGAGCAGGATGGGATACAAGAAAATTAATGGCCATTGGGTTCCAAGGCCTAACAAAGTTGCCCATGGTGGCTCTTCACAGAAAAGAGCATCTGCTTTTGGACCCAGAAAACCCTTGACCCAAACTCTTGAAGCCTCTCCTGTTAATGAACTCTTGGGAAATATGATGGACATGCTTCAAAGCATGAACCAAAAGCTTGATGATCGGTTGCTGCAGTTGAAAAGCCTCAAGCAAGACGTGATTTAACTCAAAAAGTATCAAGGCATTACAGTAGAGGAAGAGGAAAAGGAAAAGGAAAAGGAAAAGGAAAAGAAAAAAGAACTAGAAAATAAAGAGGGAAATGAGGGAGAACAAAACCCTAAAACTGTTTACACAACTCCAAGCACAACTCAATAAGAAAAGGAACCAGAGGAACAATTAGTGGACATAGAAGTTGAATCTGAGGATGAGCCTGCGGATAGTTTCTCTGAGGATGTGTATGAAGATGCTGCACCAAGAAAGAAAGCTGGTCCAACAAAGTGAGACACACCATCTGCCTCAATGTCTAGATTTGTGCGAAGGAGGCCATATGGTCTGAAGCCTAGACCCTTTTCTAGTCCATCCAACACTGCCTCGGATCTTGTTGATTTATCACCCTCTCCCTCTCCATCTCCTTAAACTCCTCCAAAATCCTCCAACATCATCCTGAATACTCATGGCTCTATCACTCATGGTCCTGTTATAACATTTTTTTTGTTGATTTTGGCATACTTTTTGTGAACATTAACTGTAAAACATTTTGTGTAATCTTAGTGTTAAATGAATGAAATATGCTTTTGTTCTTGTGCTCAATTGATTTCCTTGATAACTTGCTTGCTTGATTGCTTTCCTGTTTATATAATTTATTCTGTTTTAATATTTTTTGCTATTGTACCTGTCTATAATTTTCATTATCTTTCTCTTTTTGATGAATTAACAAAAAGGGGGAGAAGAATTGGAGAAGAATTGAACAATGAATGTATAAGTACAATGTGTGTTTGTTGAAAGTGAATTGCACATATTTTTGAATTGGAGAAGAATTAGACAAGAAATGGAGAATTATTAAAATGAACAATGAATTATTTGATGAATTGTCATTAAATGAAAATGAAATGAAATAAGTGATAATTATAGAGCGTGTTCTCAGGGAGAGTAACATGAATCATTTCCCTCAGTTTGTTTTTACTAACTGACAAAAACTCCCTGAAAGTTATTTTTGAAAAGTCCTTTGTCCTTTAAGCATCACTTGCTTAATTACGAAACAAAGAGGGAGTTCTCTACTAGTATGCCATTCTACTTTGTCCATTTTATTTAATCATATATCAACTTATTTTTCAAAGGTTTTGTCATCATCAAAAAAGGGGAGAT
Source organism: Euryodendron excelsum (assembly GCA_033060915.1). Classification (NCBI taxonomy): domain Eukaryota; kingdom Viridiplantae; phylum Streptophyta; class Magnoliopsida; order Ericales; family Pentaphylacaceae; genus Euryodendron; species Euryodendron excelsum. The sequence continues at coordinate 45,131,725 of CM065378.1, read as the reverse complement.
TGTTGACTCAAGGTTGATCTCCATGTTGATTTTGATGATAACTAAATCTTGTGTTATTTTACTAATGCATTCACTTAGTGTGCAGATTAATGAAGTTTATAATTTAGACTTAAAATTCAACCTTAAGTCTAATACATGTCAAAATGAATGCACAATAAGCTTAGGATTAAGCAATGAACTCTAAGAGTTATGCAATGAACCAAACAAAGCACTGACACCTATTTCTACTTCGAACAAATGATTTGCATTCGAAGAGACTGAAGGTGTTCAAATAAGGCTTTCATCAAGTATGCATAGACTCAATGAAGTTGATTTGCAGCCAAAAAGATTGAAGATTTCGTCAGAATGTGCAAGGATCAGTTGAAGATGATTTGATTGTGAAGAAATTGAAAAAGTTCTAACGAAGACTTCTTTGAGTGTGCAAAGATCAAATTCAAGATAATCTGATGAAGGATGCTTGAGAAGAAAATTCATCGTGTTTGCATGATCTCTACATGGAATCCAAAGTGAAGAATTCTTCTGAGGTATAAAGAATTAATGAAGACAATATGTATGAAGAGACTTCATCAAGCTTATAAAAGTCTCATTGAATTATCCCAAAGAAGAAGAAAGAATTACTAGCAAAGAAAATAAATCGAAAATGAAGCTTTTTGAAGCTCTACGTGATAGAGAAGGCTTAGCATTAAAAGAGGAAGCTCTACAATGAAAGAGAAATTTCAGCAACAGAGAAGAAGAGATCAACATTGATTGAATGAAGCTCTGACAGCTTGGAAGTCAAGAAAAGATGAATATCAAATGATCGATTCAATCTAAATTGAATAGAAGACAATCTTGATGAGTTGAAGACTTTGATTGATCATCATACCCTAAAGAGAAGACTCCTTGAAGATCTTATAATATTGCTGAAGATGAACTTGATCATTGGAAGATAGAATGAAAATTTCTAGATAATAAGCCGACTCATGAAAATGAAGAGTCGATTCATGAAGACAGAAGCAAAAAGCTTGAAGACCAAATGATCAATAAGTCAACCCTTAAATATAAAGAAATCGACTCATGAAGACAGAAGCAAGATTTCTGTGCAAAGGGTCGACTCATGAAGACAAAAGCAAGATTTCTGTGCAAAGAGTCGACTCATGAAAATGAAGAGTCGACCCATGAAGACAAAAGTAAAACAACTTGAAGACAGAATGATCAAAGAGTCGACTCATGGAATTGAAGAGTCGACCCATGAAAACAGTGGACAACATCTGAAAAATGCAAACCAAATGAGTAGACCCATTAAGCCTAGAGTCGACCCCTGGGATATAACGGCTAGTTTTTTTTAATGTTATAACGGACTGAACGTGCATTAAATGAGCCCTAACAACCTCCAACAGATGAAATCAATACGGGGATTTATATACAAGCTTCCAACTGCATTTATATAACAAGAGAGACAAAAAACAAATATCCACTGACTGATCAAACTAAAAATTCTGGATATTCTTTTTGTCTTCACTTTGTGAGTTTTGATTGTTTAATCCACTCTTGTTAGAGAGTTTATAAATCATTTGTATATCTTTATACACTTGTAAGTAAGATTTTGAGAGTTCTCTTGTGGAAGAAAAACTCTTGTAAGTTTGAGTGGATCTTAGACAAAACCACTTGGTGGCTGCAGAACTTGGGAAGAAGTTCTTGTGTAAAGAGTGAGTTAAGCACTTGGTCAATCAACATCCATTTGTAATTGGAGATTACATAGTGGAGGAAGACTTTAAGAGGATCTTGGGATAAGGACGTAAACCACGGATTGTGGTTGAATCTCGGTAACTCTTTGTGTTCTTTCTATTACTCTATTTTTCTTTCTTTTTTTGATTACATTGCATTACAAATAGATTGATCACTGTTACATTGATTAGATTAATTTTAATTAATCCTAATTGTCATTAATCTTTAAAAAACTCAATTCACCCCTCTCTTGTGTTGCCTTTTGGGCCAACAGTGGTGTTTGTTGCGATTCGTTTTGTGTAGTTATATTGATGGCACCAAAAGGGAGTAAGAAATCTACTAAAAAGTCTCTAGTCATAGAACCCTCTGAACCCGACTACTCTTTGAATTATGACTCTGAAATTTTCACTGGTCACCAAGCCTATTTGGACTTTAGGAAAACTTGGGCGAGCAAGGCTGCAGCTGTTGAGCGAATTATAGAAATATGAAATTTTGTGGGTGGGTTTGCCTTGGAAGCCGAGTTTGAAAGGCGAGGATGGAATGACCTAGCTGCCTATAGGGTGAATACATTTTAACCCTTTGTGCTGAACATATGACCAATATCCGAGTAGCTGACAAAACCGAGGGTCAAGAGAGGCTGGTGTAAGTACCCCATTTTTGCCCGCTCAACAATCTCCGGCCCGACCGGATTCGGTTTCCAACATCACAATACATGCAAACTCAAGATGAGCCTTTCAATCTCCAATCCAACCAACTGGCCGCTTCTTAGGTCCACAAGGATTTGCTAGAGCCTTAAGCACCATTATGCCAGGCAGTTTTCCGGACCGGGCGGTCCCGGAAACCAACGCTATCCAGGTAGCTTCCCGATATCGGGCGATCTCGGGGACCAACACCTTATCAAATTCCAGACGGTTCACTTCTGGCACCTGTTAGCCCGCCAACGTAGAATGTCTGTCATTTGGTAGTTCTCTGAGACCGGGCGTTCTCGGAGACCAACACCACACTTCCAAGTAGCTTTCTAGGACCAGGCGTTCTTAGGAACCAACACCACCCCTACAGGTAGCTCTCTAAGAACGAGCGTTCTTGGAGACCAACACTGCACAGGTAATTTTCCAAGATCAGGCAGTCTCGGAAACCAACACCTAGGTCAACACCTGCGCCTGCTAGCCAGATTCGGTGAAAAATGACCAAACCTGCCCCTTAGGCCTCCAGGCACGTTTTGAAAAAGTTCAAAATCCCTCCAAACAATAAGTCCATCCTTCCACAATGTTGTCAAACCATCAGGCATCCCCCGCACGTCATTTGGTCCAAATTCGGTCCTATTCCGACTCACTCTGGTCAAAATGACCATTTTGCCCCTAAACGACTCAGCACGGCACAAACCCCGCTGAACGGTGACAGACTCTCTCGAAACCATCCCTGAATAGCCCTACACACCTAACACAATATACCAGACCATTCCTGACCATTTCCAGCCAACCCCGGTCAAAATGACCATTTTGCCCCTAGAAGCCCAAAAATGCCCCGAAACAGCAACGGCCTTGGGACTTCGAGCGGAGGGTTCCACTACACATCCCTATTTAACCCAAGGAACACCCTACGACACTAAACTCACACAACTCAATAAAAGTTCCCTGGAGCGTCTCACAGACGCTCCGCCTAAAATGTCTTTTCCCCCGACTCCTTGATAATAACGCACCGTCAGCCGACTTGAGAAATGCATAAATCAGGGAATTCTCGAAAGCTCGTCCATAGATCTTTCCATCGATACGGTTTGATCGAATATATCACTTCCTGAAGCCCTCCATCGTACAGTGCAAAAACTATAACTTTCAGCAACCCCTGGAGCGTCTCGCAGACGCTTTGCTAAGGTTGACTTTTTCTCCGATTCCCTATTCAAAATGCACCGTCAAACGACTTGACAAATGCGTAAATTTGGGAATTCCAGAAAGTATTTCCAAAGTACTTTCCACCGGTACGGTCCGATCAAATAGATTGTTTTTCAAAGGTCTCGATCACACGAAACAAAGACAGCCACTTTCGAACACCCGCGAAGCATATTACAGACGCTCCGCGAAAGTGTCCTTTTTGGCACACTTCCCAAGACGATATCACTCACCTCCAAACATATTTTAAACTTTTTAAAAACGTGAAAGCTCATCGGAAGCACTAGGAGAACATCCCGAGTGCGACCGGTTCCCCCAGAACCTTCCCGATTGACTCAATTATCGAGGCAAAGTTTGGACGAACCTTCCCAGTGATGGAGCGTATGCTACATGTGCTCAAATTTTCATCAAATCGACCAACTTTCGATCAACGGTCGAGATTTAACCAGTACACAAGGTGCCACGTGTTATTCTGGCAATGGAACAGTACCTACGCATGTCCTACGTGCGCAAGGCCAAAATTTGGCCATGCGCATGTAGCACATGCGCAAGGCCTGTTTCAGATTGCCTATAAATATAGGCCTTCCCCCTTGCATATTCCAAGTCCGAAATTGATACGAAACTCTGCTGAAATCACTCCAAAACCTCGAATCTCTATATATATTCTCCCCCTCCAACACTTAGGCTAGATTCTACCCCTCCTAAGCCTATACACTCTACATACAAGGCCCCCTACACACTTATACACTCCACACTAGCCTCTCAAGCCTTCTTGAAGTCACTCAAGCTCCAATCAAGACCTCTATTGAAGATTACAAATGTGTTTAAGGCAAAAGGTGGTATCCCTTTTACATTTATGCTCTCTCCGACTCTTCTCTTCTCCCTCCTAGCCTACTTACGCTATTCTCTATTTTAAGCCCCATCTTCAACCCCCTTTTCTTGCATGCTTGAGCCAAGAGGGCTCTTAGACCATGCCTAGAGAAAAGCAAGTGAGAGTCACCGTGTAGGGGGACCTCTCACTAGCCTACTTTAAGATGGTATGGTTTAGGAGCCCCTTGTTTATGTGGTGTAGCCTAAAAGCCTTGTATGTAAATCATGACCCCTTGTATATTGCTATTTTGATCATGTCTTGTATGCTTGGCTTCATTTTATGTTTATTGTCATGCTCCACAATGCTTATATTGCTCTTAATTTTAGGCCATTTCCAAGCTCCATATTTCTTTCAAAAATTGTTCCAAGAGTTGGCCCCTTGAAGTCTAGGATGAGACCTTAGGAGTCATGCCTTAGAAAATCCCTCACAACCCCTTAATTCATACTTTTGTATCATTGTATTTCAACTTGCATGAAAATTGCATTCAAACTCTCTAATATTCAAGGTTTCCATTCTCTCAAATTTAGTGGTTGAAATAGCTCCATGGAACTCTCTCTTGAGTGGTCTCCCTTTATATTGGCCATAGGAGCCCTAAATTGTTAGAATGGTTCCCTTTTCTCTTTATGGTCGCCTAAGAATGATGTTCAAGATCTTTGGTTTCTATAGTTCCTATTCTCTCAAGTTTAGTGGTTGAAATGGCCCCATGGAACCTTCTCTTGAGTGGTCTCCCTTTTGTTGGCCATATGAACCCTCTCTTGATGGAATGGGTCCCTTGAAAAATGATTTTCAAAATCCTCCTCCAAAAATGATTTCAAAAATGCACTCTCTCCATCTTTGCATCAAAAATGATCTTCCAAAAATTACCATCATTATGTTGAATTTTAACCCCTTATACTCTTGTCAAAAGATTGGTTATAATGGCTATAAGGAAACCTTCCTTGGAATGGTCTCCAATCACCAACCATATAAACCATACTCTTGGCTAGAGTCAAAATTTTCATGGAAATGATCTTCATAAAGATTGCCAACCAAAGTCTATTGCATATCATGTTTTGTTTTCAAAACTCTTTCCAAGAATGCATCAAAACAACTTTCAAGACCATTCTCCAATCTAACCTTAGGATAACTTGACCTTAGTTACCAAACCCTAGGTTAATTTGACCCTAGTTACCAAACCCTAGGTTAACTTGACCCTAGTTACCTAACCCTAGGTTAACTTGACCCTAGTAGCCTAACCCTAGGTTAACTTGACCCTAGTTATCTAACCCTAGGCTAACTTGACCCTAGTTACCAAACCCTAGGTTAACTTGACCCTAGTTATCTCACCTTAGGTTAACTTAACCCTAGTTAGTTAACCCTAAGTCTTCTTAACCTTAGATCAGCCTAACCTAAGTTAGTTAACCTTAGGTTCCCCCTAACCTTAGGCTAACCCAACCAAGGGTAATACACTTCAAGGTTCTAACTCTTGAATCCATTTTTCTAATGATCATTCAAATTTTCAAACTATTCTCATAGCTTATTTTCTAAAACTTCCTATTCTCTTGATTTCAAAAATCCAACTCCATACACTCTTCAAATGTCCCTACACTCCATCTTCAAGATATGTCCAAAAATGTTTTCAAAAGGTCACGAACCTAAGGTACTCCTAGCCCTCTCATGGTTAGGAATTCCAAGGACAAGTGATAAATCAGGATCAACCTCTAAGGTTATCCATATTAGGATTTCAAACACTTAGCCATTTTCAAAAGCCACTTTCAAAAAACTAATTCATCAAAACACTCCAAAGTCATTCCTCCAAAGTTTTCAAAACAAGACTGCAAAAACACTTTCAAGTTCTCTTGAGTCACGCCAAAACATTTTTCCCAAAACTCACCTAAAGGTGATCCAAAAACATTTTCAAAACACTCCACCATCCAGTTTCAAGTCAAAACTTCCAAGACCTCAAAGTGTCTTAAACTCTTCCAAGGCTACAAAGTGTCTTCAACTTTTCCAAAGACCTCAAAGTGTCTTAAACTCTTTCAAAGACCCAAAGTGTCTTCAAACCTTCCAAAGGCCATAATGCGCCTATCTTCCATCGGGCTCTTGCCCAAACTACGAATGACCTAATTCTCGTCAAATGAGATACGTAGGCAACCTAAAATGGTGCGGTTATAACTTTTATTTCACCCCCAATCCCTTTCTTCAAATATTCCAATCAATTTAAAGTTTCTATTCCAAATTCTTTCAAAACTTCCATTATTTTTAAACTTTTTCCAAACACTTGCATCATACATCATCCATCCGAAAAGTGATGACTTGATCCCGTTTTCAAAATTCTAACATGGATATTAAGTGAACAATGGTAACCGGTTATTCTAGTGAGTGAACAAAGGGTTATTAGACATGTAGGTACCGAAAGGGCGGGGTAGGGTGATGATCTTAGGATATCTTCCCTACACGTAACCAACCCCCGAACCTTAGATTTCTATTTTCGAAAGACCAAAATGGAGTTATTTCAAAAAGGGCTTAAACATTTTCAAAGGTTGCCAAATAACCTATTTTCCTAAAAACCCTCTCTTGAGGGAGTTTTCAAAAAACCTTTTTCAAAAACTCTAAGTTTAATATTCGGATTAACGCTTAGTTTTAGGTACCATAACTCATTTTTATCAATTTAGGTGGTGACTCCTATTTTTCTAAAAAGCCTTTAGTCAAATCAATTTCCAAACCTAGTCGCACTTGTCCTTCTAGGGGGACAAGTTTTAATGACAGAGTTCCATGCTTTAGGGTCTCCGAGCCAAAAGGACTTTGGACACCCAAAAATCGGGGCGCGACAGCTGGTGACTTGGGTGAGAAGGAGAGATATAGTGACTAGCCCGGCCACTTTTTGTCATTATTATGGGCTTAGGCGTGAACCTAATGTCGAGTTTTGTCATGGGATTGGGACTCCGAGCCTCACTGAGATGGCATAGGAGATTCTAGTAGATGATCAACCCTGGGTTGAGGGGAAGACCTAATGTGAGAAAAAGTTTTTAAAAATGAGGTACCTTCCATTTTTTCTTTTCTCTTGCCATAGTCTATTACCCCAAGCCTGTTATGCCCAGGTCAGCCTACCCCGGGCCCAATTAATGTGGGCTATTAGAACCCAAAAGACCATAGACTTGCCGAGGTATATGTTCCTCTAGCTTTATCATGATGCCACTAATATAACCCGAGGGAATAGCATTCCATTTGTATGTATGCTCACTTCCCTGATCCTTGAGTCTAGAGTCAACCCACCTTCGTTCTTTTCAAGAAAATCTTTCATGAGTGCCATCAATATGACTTCTATTCACAAGTCAGAAGCACAGTATATGAGCTATAAGAAGAAAAGGGCCGAGGAAAAAGAAGAAGAGGGGGAAGGAGGAACGTTGGCTGAGGGAAGTGGCCTTGCTGGGCAACCTTCGTTGGACAAGGTAATAGAGATGTTGGAGTTGTAAGCACTGACGCAGCAACACCACACCCAGCTTTTGGAGGCCCACACCAATGCCTTTGAGACTTTTTAGACGGAGGTTTATGGTAGGTTCGATAGGATTGACAAAGAGCAGAAGCGGCATAGCCAGGCTATTGAGGAGTTGTAAAGAGAGATATCCCATTCAGTGTGGGATCCATCCACTGATATGTAGTGGATAGTGTTTGTTAGAGTTTAGATCATGTGCATTCAAGATTATTATATAATTGATCTAAAACTCTTATTTTTACATATTTGGATGTTATGTTTTTATGAATGAGTTTAGATTGTGCGTCACGCTGTGGCAGTCTAAAACTCTATTTTGACTAGAACTACTTGTTTTTTTTTATTTATGTTAGTTTAATGGAGTATTGTTTATCTTAATTTATGTTATATCATTCATTTTCTTTATTTTATTTTGTTTTATTTATTTTTGTGAGTTTTTCTTAAAAACAGGCCAAACAAAGTAATTTTGAGAACCATGTCATTCAAAGGGAGTAAGACCAAATCACAACAAGGAATCAAACAGTTTGCTAACTCTCGGGAGAGGGATATGTACATGAACTCGTTTCAGGGCTAGCAAGTGATAATTGAATGCCGGGTGCAACTCTCAGATTTTTCTAATAGATTTTTAAAATCTATATTCATACAGAGGGGTTGGCTTCAAATGTTAAGGAGAGAAGGTTCAGTGAATGTTGACATGGTGCGAGAATTTAATGCTTATTTGAGCGTATCTAAGACACCCGAGCTCTCCATTCAATCCAAAGTAAGGGGGCACACAATCACTATTGCGGCGGATGATATTTGTGAACTTCTGACTTTGCCACGGATTTAGAGGCCGAATTTTGCGCTATTGGAAGGAAAATCACCCCCTGTTGATGTGCTTTGTGCTGAACTACAAAAAATACCAACAGTGGGTCATCATTCCATCATACCCGTGTCATCTTTAAAAAGGGAATACCGGCCGTTGAATTTGATCCTTTTCTCAAATATTATCCCTGAAGTGGATTCGGGTGTTTTAATAGATCATTATAGGTGTTTTTGGCTTTATATTATTGGTAAGGGGTATACTATTGATCTGCCTACTTTGATGCTAACTGTTATGGAGAAGGCACGCTATTCATCTAGCGAGTTACCCTATGGTTTGTTTATTACTCAGTTTTTGGAGCGGGTTGGTGTGCCCACATTGCCTTGGGACACCATTGCACATTCCGGTCATCCGTTATCTGGTTTGGATGCTTTGAGTACCCGAGCACCTCAACAGAGTGACCTACCCACTTTAGTTCCGTGACAGCAACAACCTACCATGTACAATCCATTCGCAACTGTTGAGTTCTTGTAAAGGCAAATTTCTGAGCTAAAGGCCGAGGTGGACTGGTTGAAGAGCCACACTTCGATGGCCTTGACTTCGGTGGCTGCGAAACGTGGTCCTACCTACTTGTCTTACAGTTTTGAGAAACTTGATCTAGTAATTGTTAGTAATTTTTTTTTCAAAAGGATATTTAGTTTTTTTTTTCCTTTTATTTTATTTCTATTTCTTTCTCTAAGGAAAAAAAAAAAAGAAACTTTGTTATACCTTACTAGCTAGTTACATGTGTTGCCCACGCTGATTCACATTTGGACACCAAAACTGAGTTGGTAAGAGTTGAGTAGCATATGGTTCATCGGTCATGGTCGTTATCTTCAACACTTTTATTTATGCTTTTATTGCTTAGTATTATTCATGTTAGGAGTGCTGAAAATGTGTTCTTGGAGAATCATATTTATGTTCATATCAATATAATCTTTGAATTGAGAATGATTGGAAGCATCCATTGAACGAAACTTGAGCTTAATTGTCAAGTTAACTTCTTATGATGATGCATTACAAGTTTTTACCATGAAAGCTGCACAAGAGAGAGATTACATCATTATGCACTGTCTTGTAATATGACTTCTTGTGTTGATGGTTTTGTGCATTTTTCATCCTTAAATAGTAGAGATTGTACCTTGTGAGCTTTAGAGCCAATTTATCTTCTTTTCAAAGTGGATTTACATTTACTCGAGGATATTTCTTTCATTTCCTACTTTTTTCAATAGCTTCATTATACTTGACTTTGATTCATAAGTTAGGTAATGATTAAGGTTATTGACACTTATACTCTTTTGAATTTCAAACTTAATATACTTCGGATATGTTTTTGGGTCATTCTATTATTCTTAGATCCATAATTTCTAGATTCTTTTTCTTGAACATTTTATATATTATCCTCGATAGAGCCAAAGCATTGTTAAAATGTTTCCTATAAAAGAGATATGATCTTGGTGCTTGTGAAGAGCTTGAAAAGAAGGAATGATGTATTTGTGATGTAATAAAAAAAAAAAAAAAAAAAAGAGGAAAGGAGAAAAGAGAAGAAATTTGAAAAATTATGAAAAAAAAAAGAAATATGAAAAAACAAATGAAAAAAAATGAGAAGCATTATCATATGAATTAAGAGGTGAAAATATGGGTTTAGTGATCATTGGATGCCTTGAGCACAAACGTTTTGAGTAGCTTATTTTTGTCTCTCCATACAATTTTCTTCTTCATACAGACAGTCGTAGTTGATCCAAAGTATATATGAGTTACAAATTCTTTTGAGTATAAGTATCCTTATCAATTTTTTGATTATTAGTGTGACTGTGAATATTCTTCCATGAAGCTATGTTCAAGTCGATGGACGTATGTTTTTGTAGTTTTTGTTATTGGATTGCTTGTATTGCATTACTTATATAATTACCCTTACGATGAGTTTTCCATTAAGAGACCCATGTGTTCATATTTTTGTGAGTATATGCCTTGTGAGAGTTTGAATCAAAGCGTGAAGGATGTTGGTGCATGATATTGATATACTTGAGTTATATTGCAGTGTTAGTGCATGGTTTAATGTGCATATTTCTTGTGACTTTTATGTCTTAACCTTGCATAACTCATAATAGAGGTTAAGTTGAGAATTACCTTGAGTAAGTTCTCATATGCCTTAATTGTTCTCTCTATCATTGATTGCTTGAAATGAATAGATGTTTGTGGGTATCATCACTACATGCCCTCAAGAGATATCACTCGTCTATTAGAAGTAACCTAGGGGTTTAAAGACTTGATACATAGGCTAAATGTATTCATGACTTCTACGAAAGTGAAGATTATGTTTTTGGTTTTAGTATTTTGCTAAGGACTAGCAAAAATCTAGTTGGGGGAATGTGATTGCACTTCAAAAGTGCAATTATAAGGCCTTAATTAGTGCTTTGTTAACTTTAGTTTATGAGTATATGTCTTTTTTATTATATTTTGATATTAATTAAGATTATAGTGCTTTATGTAGGTTTTGATTTTAAATAGAATGATTTCGAATGCAATTTAATCATAGGTTTCAAGAGGTTGTTGTCAAGTTACAAGCTGCTGAAATTGTAGTACAAGCTGTTGAAGCACGTAGAGCTAAAACTTTGGAAGCCCATATCTCTCAAATCAGAAAGGCTATTAAGGCCTATAATATATCAATTTCATATAACTTTCCGAGACCTACAACTTTTGTGAGGAGACCTAACCTATTTGAGCACTTGGTGGGAACCATTTGTACGAATGACGACTGGATTTATAAATTAACTCACTTTTTAGTTGGAGGGAGATTAGTAAGTAGTAAAATAGACTTAGGAGTTTTATGTTTTGAAGGAGGAGAAGAATTCTAGGGTTTTTCTAGGATTTTGAAAGGAGGAATCATCCAATCTTTAGATGCTACGAATCTTTTCATCTTTCAAGGGAGAATCTTTTAATCTTTAGTTTTCATCTTTAGTTTTTTCTTTCTTATTCTTATTGTGAATTCAAGATTATATTTCTGTAATACAATATTTTCTTTCTTTAATTATTATTTTCATTTTTGCAGTCTTTATAATGTTTTTTAGTAACTAAATCCGTTCTTGGTATGGGTTGAGAAAGTAACTAGGTTACAGGTAGAGATTCAAGATAATTATTTATTTTCTAAGATTTCAAGATATTGGATCAAGAATCATTTTATTGCCCATGAATATCTTCGAAAACAATATTCTTGATCATATCTAGCATGTTTTTATAGACTGATTTGTAAGTAGGGATACATATACCTAAAATTTCTGATAAGGGTATTGATTATAATTGCATATATATTCTTATTAGGAGTACTTTATAAATCTACTATACTTGATTAAGCTTCAAACATACTTTGTAGTCAGGTTTATAAACTGAGACAAGTATGAATAAGACCCTGGTATGAACACTAGTAAATAACTGAATATCAACTCCAAATAGGGTAATCAAATATTGAGTTTCTTTAGTCAAAACTATCTTGGGAACCTACCTGTAGGCCTATTACTAGATCAAATCCTGCCAAGACAATTTTATATTATTTGAATATAACCTTAAAATTAGTTTAATTTTATTGTCTGATAATTTAGATCAACCATCTCTAACAATTGATTTTTATTTTCTTTTTGGAAGCTCTCCTGGAATTTTAATTGATTTCAAGCTCGTTATTTTGTTGCTCTGATTGCAGACTGTACTTATATAGCTTATTCTTTAATTTCCCTATGCATCGACCTCAGACTTACCGAGATATTATTACTGCATCGCAATCGCACACTGGCAGATATAAATTGTATTATTCAAAAGCGATCAATTTTTAAGACATGCTTTTAGTACAAATATATGTGGATAATATTATATTTGGTGCTACTAATAAGTCATTTTGCAAGGAATTTGCTAAGTGTATGTCGAGAGAAATCGAAATGAGTGTGATGAGCGAACTTAATTACTTTCTCGGTCTTCAAATCAAGCAATCAAAGGAAGGCATCTTTATCAACCAAGCCAAGTATATCAAGGACTTGATCAAGAAATTTGACATGAAAGATGCAAAGCCTATAAGTACTCCAATGAGTACTACAACAAAATTGGACAGCGATGAGAAAGGTAAATTAGTAGACACTAAGCTTTACAGAAGCATGATAAGTTTTTTATTATATCTAACAGCTAGTAGGCCAGATATAATGTTTAGTGTTTGCTTGTGTGCTCTATTTCAATCAAATCCTAAATAATCTCATGTAATTGCTGTGAAAATAATTTTTTGATATCTCAAGCACACACCTAACCTTGGATTATGGTATCCAAAAAGTACATCTTTTAATTTGATAGCTTACACTAATGCTGACTATGCGGGGAGTAAAGTTGATACGAAGAGCAAAAGTGACTCTTACCAACTCCTAGGCAATATGATTGTGTCTTTGTATAGCAAGAAATAAAATTCAATTGCTCTCTCCACAGTTGAGGCTGAATATGTAGCAGCTAGTAGTTGTTGTGCTCAAGTGTTATGGATTAAACCACAGTTAGAAGATTATGGTATCTTATTTGATCATATTCCTATTAAATGTGATAATACTAGTACTATAAACCTAACTAAAAATCTTATTCAACACTCTCGCACAAAGTACATTGAAATTATATATCACTTCATACGAGATAATATGCAAAAGTGTAACATTGAACTTGATTTTGTAAGCACAAACATGCAATTAGCTGATATTTTTACAAAACCATTAACTAAAGATAGATTCTGTATGATAAGAAAAGAATTGGAAATGAGTGATCCTATGCCTTGATTTTTGGTTAAAATTGAGTGAAATTCGTATTATTTATATTTTGTATGTGATCTTCATATTATTTGTATTTTAGATATGAACAAATGTGTTGATTAATTATATAAATTACATTTCTTGTTCTTAAAATTCATTGCATGCTCCTAATAGAACATATTCTCTCTCCCAATCGAAAAGCCATCTCACACTCAATGTGACCTAGTCTGGTTGCATATATCGACACACCATTTTTCATGTGTCGACACATGAGTCGGGCCTATATATTTTATAATAGCCCCCTTTATAAACATTCAAACTTTCCTTCCCTCTCTCTATTTTGTTGCCCCATTCACACCAACCAAACCGTCACCAACCGTCCATCTCAATCTCTTTTCTAAACATCTTTTTAACCCTAATCGAATCCTTCCCATCTTCTCACCACCCTCATTAATTCCACTATGGCACCAAAAAATCCTAAACTGAAGAAAATCTCAAAAGTCCTAGTTGTATCTACAACCCATATACCGAAAGGCCTGAAGAGGAAATCCGAGGAGAATTCAAGCAAAGATAAAGGGAAGAAGAAGAGAAGCAAAAAGGGTGAACTGGAGCCTTCTACTACCCTGAAACGAAATGAGTTGTACTTCAATTAAGGCAACGCAAAAGAAATGTACAATACAAGTTTTTCTTTGAGAAAAGTCTATAATAGATGATGGGTTGACTACAGTTTCTTTGATCATTACAAATTTGAGTTGAGTACCAAATTAGCTAATCTGGGTTGAAAATCCATGACTATATTAAGGGGTGATGTTTACCCTAACTTAGTTACCCATTTTTATGCCAATGCCAAAAGAGATTATGGAGAAGTATCCATTGTAAGTTTTGTTAAGAGTGTTAGTTTTACGTTGGATAGAGCTGTGATTAGGCACATTCTTAGAATCAGACTTGGTGGAGAGGTTTATAGAGATAATGTTCCTAAAAAAGATCAACTAAAAGTTCTTTATGGGAAGGAACTGGATGAGTCATACAACCTATTACCAATTTCTTGCCTCTGGAATTGAGGTTGATTCATCACTTCACTTGCACCATTTTCACCCCCAAGATTGGAAAGTACAAGTATATTTCTAAAAATGAATTGTTTTTCTTGTTGGCATATCTGACGAACTCTATGATTCATTTGCCTTTGTGTATTTTGGATCATATGCACAAAGCTACTATTTTCAGAATCAGTCTGCCCTATGGTATCTTTCTAACAAAAGTTTTCAAGCACTTCAATGATGATTTGAGCAATGAAAAGAAGAGAACCCCTAAGGCCATCAGTGATGAATACAATCAAAAGACTCTCAAGAGAATGTGGTACATTCTAAAAAACAACAAATGAACTCCTAAGAAATCTAAAGGTGGCAGTACTTCAAAAGAAAAGGCTCTATCTAGGAGTAGCTCTAGGCAAAGGAGTACTAAGAAAAGCTTGCATCAAGAATTTGAAGGAAGTGAAGATGCAATAACTGCATTCATAGCTCAGGTCTTGGACTCCTTCAAAAAATTGAACAAGAAGGCAGACATTGTTGCTACAAGAATGTTTTTTTGTGGAAAGAAAAGTCAAAAAACTAAAAAAGGAAGTAAAGATGTTAAGACATGGGATAGAAAAAATGATGGAAAAAGAGGAAAAAGATGAGGGAGAAGAGGAAGAAGAAGTAGAAGAAGAAAATGAAGGAATTGAAAAAGAAGGAGAAAGAGAAGGAGAAGAAGAAGAAGTAAGAGCAGGTGGAGAGAAGAGGCACACGAAGCTGAAGAAGGAGAGAATGTTGAAAAAGGGATCGAAGCAGAAGAAGAGGGTGACTCATCTGCTATTGAATCTAATGCTCCTCATTTCTCTTCTGGTCACCAGTATGGGCCCAAGGAAAAACTTGGAAAAAAGTTCTCCAACACCCCTGTTGACCCCCTTGTCCTAACCCTCTCACCACCAGCCTCTCCCCACTAATATCTCCTCTCTATATCCCATCTCTCTCTCTCTCTCTCTCACATTTGCATTTTTATTTTTACATCTATTTGCCTCTCTGTTAAAGGATGGCATGTCATCCTTAAAGACAATTTCTTTTATAATATTTTGTGAATGATCATTAACTAATCTTATGTAATGCTTTTTATGAATGAAATATGACTCTATTGTTGTAGCTTGAGGCCTTGTTGATTTAATGCTTTGGTTGCTTTCCTGTTTATACCAATTATGTTGTTATAAGATTTTTTCTATTGTACCTATTGTCGTTATACATTTTTTTCTCTTTTTGATGAATTGACAAAAAGGGGAAGAAGAATTGATTGAAATAAAATGGGGAGAAAAATAAACATAAAGAATTATAAAGTATGTTCTTAGGGGGAGTAACATCATAAATGAATTATTTCCCTCAACTTGTTTTGAAATTGACTAATAAAAACTCTTTTTGAAAGTTGAGATCTGTTCTTACTAATCAAACAAAAGAAAAGATATTTTTGTCTTAGAAGCATCAATTGCAAATCAAAGGGGGAGTGTTCTCTAGTAAGAAATTTGATTCTATCTATTTCACTTTATCTTATATTTACTGTTTTTGCAAAGGTTTTGTCATCATAAAAAAGAGGAAGATTGTTGACTCTACGCCTTGATTTTGATGACAAATAAACCTTGTGTTTGTTTATTAATGCATTTAATTAGTATGCAAATTAATAAGAATTATAATTTAGACTTAAAATTTGACTTAAAGTTTAATTCATATCAAAATGGATGCACAACGTTTACAAGTTCAAGCAATGCACCAAAAGTCAAGCCATGCGCCAAAACAGAGCAATTACACCCATTCAAACTTCAAATAAATGATTTGCATTCGAAGAGATTGAAGGTGCTCAAAGGAAGATTTCATTAAGTGTGAAAAGACTCAATGAAGATGACTTGAATTCGAATAGATTGAAGGTGTTCAAAAAGAGAATTCATCATGATTGCAAAGTCTCTATAAAGAATTCAAAAGAGGACTTCTTCAGGGCTGTGAATATTCAAGAAAGTTACTATGTATTGAGAGTGCTTAAAAGTAAAATTTATCAGGCTTCTAAAGACTTAATAAAGTTGACTTGAACTCGAAGAGATTGAAAGTGATTTGTATTCAAAGAGATTGAAGGTGATTCAAATGAAGAATTCATCATATATGCAAATACTCCTTGAAGAATCCAAGAGGAGATTTAGAAAAAACCAAATTGAATTCAATCCAAATTGAATTGAAGACTTTGAAGTATCATCATACCCCAAAGAGAAGACTCCTTGAAAATCTTAAGGGTTTTTTAAGAACATCATACCTCAAAGAGAAGATCCCTTGAACATTCCTAGATTATTTGAGTCTAAACTGATCAAGGAAAGTATGAAAGACATTTTTTGGGTGATATGTCGACACATGGGTTTGATGTGACGACACATGGAGATAGTGGACAAAATCTGAAGAATGTAGACTTGATATGTCGACACATGGAAGTCAAGTGTCGACATTTGGGGACTAACGGCTATATTTTTAAATGTTGTATTGAAACTCATGTGTCGACACATGGAAGTCAAGTGTCGACACCTGGGGACTAACGGCTATATTTTTAAATGTTATATTGAAGAAGGCACGCATTTAATGACGCTCCAACAACCTTCAATGGGTGAAATCAATTCAGGGCTTTATACATAAGCCTCCAAATGCATATATGGATAAGAGATACGACATTCACTGATTGATTAAGCTGAAAAATCTAAAAATTCTCTTTGTCTTCAAGTTGGCATTTAGTGAGCTATTCAATTCCCAACAACTCTTCGTAGAGAGTTTGTATTTCGTTTGTATATCTTTTATATAGTTGAAAGTTAGAGTTAGAGTGTTCTCTTGTAAAAGAAAAATACTTGTAAGTTGAAGTGGATCTTAGACAAAATCACTTAGTGGCTGGACGAACTTGGGAAGAAGTTCTTATGTAAAAGTGAGCTGAGCACTTTGGAAATCAACATTTACATTGTAATTGAAGATTGCATAGTGGAAGGAAACTTTAAGGAGATCTTGGGGTGAGGACGTAGACCATAAGTTGTGATTGAACCTCGATAATTCTTGGTGTGCTCTCTTGTGCTCTGTTTTCATTTCATTATTGCTTACATTGCATTGTATACATTTTGAACTACTGTTCCATTGATTAGATTAATTTTAATTAATCTTAATTGCTTTAATTTTTGTAAAACCCAATTCACCCCTCCCTCTCTCGGGTTACCTTTTCGGCCAAGAATTTGTTCATTGGAGAGCAGGCGAATGGGAGTGTGACTAAGACGAAGTCACGAGACGTAGATTTCTAGAGAATGTTTTTCCTAGCGCGGGGGGGGGGGGGGGGGGGGGGGGGGGGGGGGGGGGGGGGGGGGGGGGTGTCTAGAGACTTGGATCTCTATGAGTTGAAGGATATTCTGGATAGCGCACCAGGTGGACTAGTTGAGACTGAAGGAGAGATTCCGCAATTTCTTAGGGATAGTGGGATTGAAACACCGACTGATATGTTAGTTAATGAGTATTCTCTTAACACTCCATTATGTCAGAGCACACATGGGACTATCCCTTGTTATTGTTTTGAGATTAAGGGGGAGGATTTCATGGTAGCTTCACATAATGATGCCGAGCCTAGGACTGTAAAAGAGACTCTCTCATCACTTGTTAGCAAGAAATGGATTGTTGTTATAGACTAGGAGATGAATTCCATGAGAGTTAATTAGGTCTAGGACTTGGTTGAGCTCTCGCCCAAAGATAAGGCTATTGGGGACAAATGGGTTCTTAACGTAAAATGTAAGGCAGATGGTTTTATTGAAAGGTACAAGGCATGTTTGGTGGCAAAGGGATACAATCAGTGATAGCATATTGACTGTGAGGAGACTTTCTTCTTGGTAGTTAGATTTGCTTCCATTCGCCTTATGCTAGCCATTGTAGCTCATTTGGATTTGAAGATGTACTAGATGGATGTTAAAACTGCATTCCTCAATGGTGAGCTGGATGAAAAAATCTGCATGGATCAGCTTGAGGGCAATGTAGTTTTTGGTCAGGAGTACAAAGTTCGCAAGCTCCATAAATCTATATATGGCCTAAAGCAATCATCCAGGCAATGATATTTGAGATTTCATCGAGCCATTACTTCTGATGGGTTCATGATCATCGAGGAGGACCACTGTGTGTACGTTGTCGTGTCCCGATTTTTTGCACTCGAGAAAACACGCAAGTGAGAAAAACATGGTACTCTCTCGTTAGAACTCATCCTCCTAGAACGACGAATGTGACTAGGTTTGAAATTGAAATTGATTTGGTTAAGGGCTTTTGAAAAAATTTTGAAATCACCACCTAATTTGATTAAGGTGAGTTGGGTCACATAAAACTAAGTGCAATCTAAAGATTAAACTTAGGGTTTTTGAAAAAAGATTTTGAAAACTTTCCCAAGAGAAGGTTTTTTGAAAAACATATTGTTTGGCAACCTTTGGAAAGATTTAAGCCATTTTTTGAAAATAATTTCGTTTTTTATATTTGAAAACAGTGATTCTAGGTTTGGAGATTGCTTACGTATAGGGAAGATGCACAAGACTATCACCCTATCCTGCCCTTGCAGTACCTACATGTCTATTCACCCTAAGTACACTCATTTAGAATCTCCAATTAACAAATGTTCAATACTATCCGCTTTTAAAAAAAATTTAGAAAAATGTTTGATATGATGCGTGGCATGCAAGCGCAAGAAAAAAATTAGATTTTGAAAATAGATTTGAAAAGAGGATTTGAGGCTTGAAAAAGGTTATAAAAATTGAAAACTTGAAAAAGATTGCAAAAGTGGAAACTTACAAAAACGTTGTGAAAATAGAAATTTGAAAAAGGTTGTGATCGTACCCATGAGGGTTGTCTACATATCCCTTTATTGGGAATCATGTCAGTTGTAGTTTGAACTCGAGGTCTGATTGACAATAAACACTTTGAAGTCATTAGAAAATTTGATTTGAAAAGATTTGATTTGAACTTTAATTGGAAGATTGAAAATTAAACTTTGATTTGAAATCGAACTTGGAATTAATTTTCATTTGAAATTGAATTTGAGGATTTGAAATTGATTTTGATTTGAAAAGATTGAACTTTGAAGGAGAACTTGGACTTGATTTGGGAAAGATTGAGTTGAGCTTTAAAAACATCTAGACTTAGATTGAAATTTGAAAACCATTTTGGTTTAGAAAAGAGTTTTAGAAAAGAGTGGAAGCTTTCTAACTTTAAGATTAGGGTTGAACTAGGGTTTAGATATCCTAAGACTTAGGTAACCTAGGGTTGAAACATGTAATTGAATTGGAAAATTTCATTTAAACTTGAGAGGTTTGATTTTAGAAAGTTGGATTAAAAAAAGTTCCGCTTTAGGAAAGTTTCAGATTAGGAAAGTTAGATTTAAAAAAGATTTGGAACAGATTTGATTTAATTTAGAAATACTTGACTTCAAAAGACTTGTAAAGATTTGACTTGAATATTTGGTTTGAAAGAATTTAGAAAGTTAAGGTTCAAGAAAGACTTTATTTTGGAAAGCTTTGAATTAAGAAATTTTCCAAATAAGAAAGTTCCATTTTAGGAAAGTGTCAACTTTGGAAAGTTTCATTTTAGGAAAGTTTTCATTTTAAAAAAGTATTGATTTTGGAAATATTTAAATTTGGAAAGTTTCAAAATAGGAATGATTTAAAGTTTGAAAATAAGATTTGAGAGTGAAATTAAGAAAATTTTAGAATTTCAAAAGATTTGATGAGTTAAAATTTAGAAAGTTAAGATTTAGAAAGGTTTAAAATTAGGAAAGATTTGATTTCTTTTTCCTAAAGTCGAAGATTGAATTTTATTTCCAAAAAAAGATGATTTGATTTTACTTCCAAAATTGGAGGATTTGATTCGGTTTTCTAAATTTGGAAGATTTGATTTGATATGGAATTGGAAAGGTTGAGTTTTGAAAATCTTGGATTTGGAGATCTATAATTTGGCAGAAAAAGAGATTTTGAAAATCTAAGATTTAATATAGAAAATAGAAAGTCACTACTTTAGGAAAGGAATTAAGGTTTCCTAATCATAGATTTTAGGGCTTGACTTGGACTTCAAGACAAAAAAAATTTAGAAAGTAGATCTTTGAAAAGACTTTTAGAAAGTATATTTTTTAAAAGAGTTTTTAAGAAGTAGATTTGCAAAACAATTTGGAAAGAGGTTTGAATATGGACTTTTGCAAGTCTCTGAATATCCCACTTTCCTAAAACGATTCTAACCCTGAAAAAATTAGAACCATTCTAGGATTATGATTTTGAAAATAACTAGGTTGAAATATGGACCATAATGATCATAATAAATGTAACACCTTCTTAAAAAAACCCCAACTATGGAATGGCTAGAATCAACTTAAGATTGTGGTTTTGATAAAAATAATTTAGAGTTTATACCCAAGATTTGGACCTTGATAGTCACATTGAATATAACACTTTTTTAAAATAACCCTAATCATGGAATGAATAGAATCATTCTAGGAGTGTGATTTTGAAAACAAGTTTAAAAAAGAAATTTTGAATGTAAGTTTTAAAATAAAATTTTAATGCAAGTTTGAAAACAACTTTGATGCAAGTTTGAAAATAATTTTGAAAACAATTTTGAATAGATATATGAATATGACATGCATAATGCAATAGGGTCGTGAATATACAAGGCTAGGCTTCACCATATAATCAAGGGGGCCGAACCCACACCATCGAAGGTTGAACTAAAAAAAAGCCCCCAGCACATTGACCTTCAACTGTCTTTCCTAGGTATGAATCGGGAAGTCTCTTATTTCAAACATGCAAGAAGAGGAGATAGAAGATGGGAATTACAATAAAAGAAAACCTAAGTGGGTTAGGAGGGAGAAGAGAGAAGGAGGATTACATAAAAGTAAATAGAAAACCAACCTCATATTCTTCTTGCTTTGATTGTTTGATTTACTTTGCTTTACTTAAGTTGAACTTTGAGAGTTTTGAAGATGCAGCACTTGATCTTCAATGGATGTTTAGAGACTTGTGTTTGAGTGTATAAGGTGTATAAAGACTAGGGCTTGAAGAGGCTTGAGAGAATTAGGGTTTGGAGAGATTTCGAGCTCTGATTTCAAAGAGAAAGAGTTTCTGGACTAAATTTGCGGACCCTTTTTACGCATGGGGAGGGTCTGTATTTATAGGCAATTGAAAACACCTTAGCACCTGTTGCAGTAGCACCAAGGCAAAAATTCCACTAGCATCACTCCTAGTGGTGCTAGCCACTTAGAAAAGTTTTAAGGCGGCAAGAAACGTATCTTTTGACCCTTGGGACATAAGGCAAAAGATTTGGGCACCTATCCTAGTGATTACCATGCAATTTTTAGCTTAGCTCTACTAGGAGTGACTCTGAAAAGTTTGGGAATGATTCAAAAGGTCGGGGGTCAATAGGAACCCTCAAAAGAGTGTTCCGGAGATAATGGACTTAAGAAACAATGCCAGAATGTTTGAAAAGGTTGATCGACCCTACCAGGGGCAAAACAGTCATTTGAATTAGAAAAACACCGGAATAGACCCGGAGTGACCCGTAAGAAGGCTTGAAGGTTGGAAACACTAATGAGAGTATTCTAAGAGATTTTCAGTTTGATACCCAGAGTCGACGTTGTCAAAAAAGGCAACTGGCCTACTATGGGCAAAACAGTCATTTTGCACCGAACTTACTGGAATAGACTCAGAATAATCCAGAAAGGTGTTGAAAGGTTGAGAATACTGTCAAAAGTATCCCTGGAAGATAACTGGTTTGATACCCAGAGCCGGTATGATTCCTAAAGGCGATCATATGCCTAAGGGCAAAATGGTCATTTTGACTAGATAGTCTCAAAATTGTTCCGAAGCCGACTGGAAGGCATTTGAACATGCCGGATTTTCCTTGGGATAATCTTGGAAGGGTGGACTTACTACTCTGAGGACTTAGGTACTTTCTCGAGAAGCATGCTAGAAAGGTCCAAAAGGCATTTTGGTCATGTTTCACCGAAGTGAGCTAGCAAGTACTGGTGTTGACCTAGGTTTTGAGTGTTTTCATCACTTTGATGGTGTGTGATGAGTTAGTTTCCAAAGGTATCTCGTCCTTTCCTAAACGTGTCACGGCCAAGAGTTGTGTTTGGTCCCGTGACATAGGGGTTTTGTTGGCAATTCCCAATGTCAACCTATTTGCAAGTGTTTCCGCCACTTAACGGTTGTGATGTTTGTAAGTGTTTCCACCACTCTGACGGTGTGCATTCTTTCCGGAGACTGCCTGATCTCGGGAAGCTACTGGATGGACTTATTGTCTGAGAGATTAACTTTCTCAAAAGACATGCCGAATAGTGAACATTCTACATTGGCGGGCTAGCAAGCACCAAAAGTAAACTGTTCTATCATCTCAGGGACTTAGGTTCCGTCCCAGTCAACAAGTTTAAAAGGCCTTACCATTCCAATGAATTTTCTTGAAAAAGTGCCAAACTGGATGGATTTACCGTCTGACGGATCAATTTTCTCGAAAGACAGGCAAATTGAGTTCAATTGGTCTGGACTGGAATTAGAACTGGAATTGAGGTTGAAATAGAAATTTACCATTTTTAGGAAGACGTACTAATTAGAATTGGACCGAGCGATGCCCCAAGGGCATTTTGGTCATCTTGTCTCTATTGAGCCCGGTGGGCCCGTGAAGTGATTGATTAACTCGATTGAGTCTGAAAAACTGGTTTAGACTTGAATGTGTGTGTATCAATTTGAATATGAGTCCAATTGGGTCGGAGATTGCCAAGCGGGCAAAAATGGGGTGCTTACATACGTTAAATGGTCCAAGGGAAGTTTCAAATATTATCATTTTATATTGATGATATTTTACTGGCTAGTAATGATATGGAGTTGGTTGTTGCGACTAGAGGGTAACTATCATCCACTTTCGAGATGAAAGATATAGGTGAGGCAAACTTTGTATTGGTAGTTAAGATTATAAGAGATCGCTATAAGAGACTTATTGATTTGTCTCAAGATACTTGCATAAAAAACATCATTGAGCGATTCAATATGCAAAGCTGCAAACTCATTGATACTCCTATCACGAAAGGCGAAAGCCTAAGCCTTAATATAGGACCTAAGACTCCAGAAGAGAAAGAATAGATGTCCTAAGTACCATATTCATGTACCGTAGGGAGCTTGATGTATGCTATGATGTGTAGTCGCTTCGATAGCAGGTATGTTGTTGGGTTAGTAAGTCATTACCAATCCAACCCAAGACCAGCTCATTGGAAAGTAATTAAGAGGATACTTAAGTATATGAAAAGAAATACAGATTTTGTACTATGTTATCAGCATTTGGATATGTATTTGGTTGGCTACAGTGATGCTGATTGGGGTGTTGACCTTGATGAGTTGAAGTCCACATCGGGATATGCTTTCTTGTTTAGTGGTGGGACCATTTTATGGAGTAGCAATGCATTACCTTGTCCACTATAGAGGTAGAGTTTATGGCGTGCTCGTTTTCCATACAAGAGGCTATTTGGTTAAGGAGGTTCCTTGGACATTTGGATGTCATTACATTCCCTATTGAGACTATGACTGTTAATTGTGATAGCATGGCATCACTAGCTTATGTTGAGGATCTCAAGTACCATGGCAGGACCAAATACATTGATATGAAATATCATTTCATTAGAGACATGGTAGCATAGAGGGAGGTGATCCTGACATACATCTTTACAAGTCGTATAGTAGCAGACCCTATGACAAAGCCTATTGGTAGAGAGGCTTTTGTCACTCATGTTAGTGCATTAGGATTGCGTAAGTGGTGATGATGTGTTGTTAGTTTGTCAGTTGATCATCATGTACCTTATGATGTTTGGATATTTTATGATGTGATGCATATTTCAATTCAATAACTATTTTATAATTCTGTTTATTGCATAAAACACATATGAGATAGAAAGTATGCCAGTAGGTTGATAGGCTTTCTCACACGAGCTATCATCTTTGGCACTTATGAGAGCGAGGAAAGTTGAGACGCTATAAGCTATTACGTCACCTTAGTTTTGGACGGGATAAGATCTGATTGTTGAAGATCGATGGTGGTTATTTCCTAATATCCACTATAACCTATTTACAACTAGATGTGAGTTTTACATTTTGTTCCCTTATACGAGAGCGTATTTACACTATATGTGCTTAGCAACTAAACTTAAGAAGGTGAATGAGTCCCCAGTCTCTTCACCGTGTGAGCCCTTACTAGTCATTTTTAAGTGACCAATTGTTATTATACCCTTATTTTGACTTTGACTAAGCCATGAGATGAAAGGGTTAATGCAGCTACTTTGGCATGATACCTTACGGTCATTATTGATTTAGCCTTTCAGACATCGTTGGGAAAGCAGTTAATCCTAATCCGAGTGGTATGAGGGCACAGGAAGGATTATCTTGTACATCAGGCCAACTTCATAGTGCGTAGCTTACTTTTGTTTTTCTGTATTGCGATTTAAGTATAGGTATATTGTTGACTTCGAGGGGTATGTATGCTTCTAGAGGGATGGAGATACCTACAACAATGTATCTAGATAGATTTAGGGTACTTGAGACACTTATTTTATTTTAGAAGTGGGTGATGTTTCTATGTTAGCTTTTATAAAGTTTGGTGTAAAGCTCCTAAACTTTTAGTGTACTTAGCTGTCGCACAACTCATTTATTGTTTGATCTTACATAGTCATGTTTGGATGGTTGAGAGAGATGTTATTTTATGCATACTCATGTGCGAGTCAGAGATATTAGTATATCAGATCAATTCGGGTGCCCATGGACATGCCAAACTCAAGACCCATGGGTAGTAGTTGTCATAATTGCCCACTTCTCTTTAGTGGCCCAATAACAGAGAAGTTACAACTCTCTGAAACTATATATATGTAGTATATATGAACCACTTGCTCTCTCTCTCTCTCTCTCTATAGAAGCATTCTCTTCCAAAAATATATTGTCAGAAAACATTTGAGTTGTGTATTGTGAGGGACTAGTAGGCCTTGATGAAGACTTGATTACTCTCCACGGCAAGTAGTTCATCAGGTTACGAAAATCAACACGTGAAGTACTCCAGTTTGAGTTTTTGGGCTTGCTTTCGAATTTACACTTAAAAAGAGGTATACCCGGTATATGCTTCCGCAAAGCTTGTAGTGATTCTACAGGGAAGATAGAGGGATAATTTTGACAGTGTGTGTAGACTTGGTGAAATATCTACAGGGAAGATAGAGGGATAATTTTGACGGCGAGTGTAGACTTGATAAAATATTGAAGAAATTTTCAAAAGACATAATAATAAAAACATAAGAAACAATTTGTAAAAATTAGTTATTTTAAACTCGGTTTTCTGTAGTACTGTTTGTGAAAACAACAAACCAAACAAATTTTCGATTTTGTTTTTTCTTTTTAATTTATGTAACTCTGATAATAGAAACTTATTATTAAAGACTATGCCAAGCATAACCGGTTGTATGGACTGCCATTTTGATTACGTGGCACGTTTTTGTTGGTACTGGATCAGATTTTATAGTAGGACAGGGCGGCGAATGCTTTTTTCGCCTTCCATTGAGCATTCGTTTGGTGAAAACTTATTTTGAGATTTCTTTTAAATATATTTTTTTAACTTATAAGTAAATAAGTAAAAAGTAAAATTATTTTGAATTTTTTGTTTTTATAAATAAAGATAAGTAAAAAAACAAACAAAAAAATTATAGTAATTTCTTTGCTTAAAAGTATAAAAAGTTAATTAAAAAATGTTTGCAAAAAGTCCAAACCGCCCCGAGAGAGAGGAAGCATCCACGAAACTAGCATCTCTTGAACCTTCTCACGTGTTTAGGAGAAATTATTTGTGTTTCACGTGATGATTTTAAGGTGTGACATACTCATAATTTAGGAATATTTAGACATAACTTATTTAATAACTTATAGTTTATATTTATAACTTTTTTAAAATATGTTGAAGTGAGTGACTTAAAAAAGTAGCTTATATCTAATCATATTTTTTTTAAAAAACTATTTTTAGAAGTAATTTTTTAAAAATAACTTATAACTTATAGCTTATAGTTTATAAACTATCATGTCAAACACTCCCTTAATGTGGGTCGCTTCCCCTCTGCATGTATGAATCACTCCAGTTGCGTGCACACGCATATATATATATATATATATATAAACTATGTAAGAGTGAGTTTTCCCACATCAGTGTGACAATCCTGACAAAAAGTTTTGTAATTAAGTAGTACGAGAATTTTCAGTACTTATATATATTAGTTTTTGCTATGTGTCATTTATTATATTAAATTTTTTTTATTAATTATAAATTTATATTAATAATACAATAAAATAACACAAATCTCAATCAAATACAAAAGAGTACTAAAAGCAGTTAGCACTACTTACCACTTAGGCATTTTTTCCCTCGTCGTTAGGAATTTAAGAGTTCATAGGCCTCTCATCTGTCATCAATTGTCAGATGGTGTGAGTCTTTGAGTCTCGTCTTCTATTGCTCCCCACCTGCATGTAGATCAGTCCTATTGGGCGTGTTTAGTATAAAAGCAAAGTGTACTTTTTCATTGTATATAATTATTTAAATGAAATGATAACAAGTTCTTTATTTTCTCTTCATTTTATTTCAATTTCTAAGAGAAATAAAAGTGCTCAATATATGGGCTTTGTAGTGACCCAAAAAAATATTATTTTATTTTATTTTACTTTATTTTATTTTTTAATGGATAGGCATGTCAATCCAGCCTAGCTCGGGCCGTGGCCCACAGTGCTTAGGCCATGCTTTTCGGACTCCCATTAAATTTTAGGCCAAGCCAAAATTAAGAATAGAAGGCCCAAGCCTAGTCCACGGCCCTAAGAGCAAGCTCAAGCTTGGACTTCAGGCTTGGGCTTGAGTTTTTAAGCAGGCCTTTGGGAGGGCTTGACGAGCTTTTGAGAGGGCTTGGTCATTTTTTCTTTTTTACATTTTAGTTTTTAAGTTTAATTTTAGTTTTATAAATTAGTAATTAATAAATAATAATTAACAATGGTTAAAATTAAGTTAAAGAATTAATCAACTTATAAAAATCATACAAAAAATAAATAATTAAACTTATAAAATATTGATTAATGTAAATTTATATAAACTATTAATTATATAATAAATACACTTTTAATTAATAATTGATAATCAACAATGATTAAACTAAGTTAGAGACTACGTCAAACTTATAAAAATTATACAGAAAAATATACATAAATAAATGATTAAACTTATAAATTATTGATTAATATAAATCTATATAGCCTATTAATTATATTGAAATATACTATTAGTTATAAATTTTTAATTTGGGCAGGCCTAGGGTTGGGCTCTTTGGGCAGGCCTCGGGCTGGGTATGGGCTAGCAAGGGTAAGACCCAAGTCTACCCATAGGAGAGTTGGGCCTGGGTCGGGCTAGGCCCAAGTTAGACCCGGGCCAAGCTTTGGCCCGTGGGCCTGGGCCGGGCTTGGGTGGCCTATGGGCCTCAAGCCATATTTACTTCCCTATACATGGATGATATATTGCACGTGATATAAATTGTTTCACACATTAATTTTAATATCGTGATGTTGTCATTTTGATATTTTTTGTTAAGAATTATGAAATCGAGTATTGTCAAGATGTGTGGGGCCCACGAGTATAGTGGGATCCAAAATATATTTTTAAATTTTTAACAATGTTATTTTGATAATATTATGTTCAAGAATTCATTTCATGAATTTTGAGGGTCTCGGAAACTTAATCGGCATTGTGGTGTATTTAGAGAGCAAAATGATCATTTAACCTCAAAAATAATATATATTTCAACACATAGTCGAGAGAATCAGATTTTCTCTCTACCCCCCGCTCTCTCTCACCCATAACCCCTCCCCCCACGCCCCATCTCTTTCTCATTATTTTATTTTCTTCACCCTAGATCTAAGATTTGAATCTTAAAGAGTATGATTTTGCAAAAAGTTTAAGAATTAATCTTGCTCTAGTCGACAAGGGCTTCAATCCTATAGTCTTAGATTTTCATTTTAGTGGGTTCTCATTTTTGGGGTGATTTTCTTCAACACTTGAGATAGGATTTCTCTGCTTAACTAAAGGGTTGATACATATTAAATGCAATTTATGTGTTAATCTCTTGAAATCTTGTATACCTAGATGAATGTCTAGAAACCCTAGCATATGATGGGTTGATGATTTGTGAAGTATGAGAAGGGTTGTTAATTTGTAAATCTATGATGAGTGTAATGATTTTGAGTTAGTATTGCATATAATAGTTCCTTCAAAATGAATTCATTGATGAGAAAGAAAAGCATCAAGTATGTTAGTAGACGTGATGTTGAATTTATGCACACAAGGAGTTTGATAAAATGCATGAGATAAAGTTAGAATTGTTTTATACATGTTTTGACATGGAAATGGGTATGGATGAAAGGATGGGAATGTTGGAATACATTGATGATGTAATGTTAATATTGGATAAATTGTTAATGAAGATGAGTTAAATGGGTTAGAATTGATGATTAAAATAGAATTGAAATAATGGATAAATATTCGTCAAAGATTGGAAATGAAGAATTGAAAATGTAATGTTGGTTTGATTGATGCTGTATAGAATGCTTGAAGCCACAAGCAAGCAAGAGATTCACTAGATTTTATTATAGATATATGTCTTTATTACATGTAGATATGTTAAATTACATGAAAATACATTTTGATTTGAGTGGATTATGAAAGCCTATATGTGTTATTTATTTTGATAAGAATGATGAATGGACTTTATTTAAAAATTATAACTTCGCAAAAGTTTGCTTAATTATTTTTAACATGACATATTGAAATATTGTTTAAAGAAAAAAAATGATATGATATTAACATGATGTGTTACGTTAGAATGTGGATAGTGCTCACAAAGTGTTTGATGAAATGTGAGAATGAGAATGTACTAAATTTTTTGAACATGATATAATAATGGTTAAGAGATGATGAAAATTAGGTAATATGGTTTAATTTTGTGTGAGATGAACTTTTGAGAATTATGAAATTGAATTAATTGGGATGCGCTCGTCCCTTGGGTGAGATTGTTAGGAATTTATACTAAAATACATACTTTGTGTAATGAAATAATATGTATTAATAAATTAATTATTCTATTTTGATGAGAATCCATGTGAGCAATATTTGTCTTGCATTATTTTTTTAATGATTATGTATGTGTGTCTCTTATTCTATATAGTAGATGATCTGATGTGTAAAGTACGACTTACACACACAAGATTAGATCATTAGTCCTTATGGAATATAAACTTATAATACATCGTCTTAAATGGAACTGGATACACCATCAGTAGGACTATAACACAAAATTTTAATAGATCTGTCTTGACTATAGGAAACAATATAATTCTAACTCCTTGTACTAGTAAACTTTATGTGTATTGAATATGACCGTATTAAGATAATTATTTTTATACTAATTATATAAAATGATTAATACCTTAAAATTATTATGCGTGCTTATGCTCTTAATCCTAATATAATTATTAGACACGTGTATGTAATATTTATTATTTTGATTCACAGAAGAGTGAGATTCTTTATGGGTCAATAAACTTAGTGAGTTGGACAATAACATTACGTGTATAGTGAATATTAATTATTGATGGAATTCATATCCTAGTATAGGGATTGATGATATCCCTTTGAGGAAGCTGATAAGTTTTGATTATGTCAAACCCAGCAGATGGATTTTG
Source organism: Euryodendron excelsum (assembly GCA_033060915.1). Classification (NCBI taxonomy): domain Eukaryota; kingdom Viridiplantae; phylum Streptophyta; class Magnoliopsida; order Ericales; family Pentaphylacaceae; genus Euryodendron; species Euryodendron excelsum. Next base: position 45,101,351 of record CM065378.1, on the reverse strand, counting down.
AATCCGATATATCAAATAAGTTAAGTGGAAGATCTCAAGGAATTAAATAAGTCTATTAAATTTAATTGTTATTAGTTTAAATTTATAGACATGCATCTGTGATCTTAACGTGGGGAAATAAATACATATCTAATAATATGGACCTCAAAATTTAATTCATAATATGATAGGGAGTGCAATTATAATTCTTTAGTTGTATAAATTATAATTTAGGTAAATAGAAATTAATATTGGTTGGATTAGGAATCTCTATTTGTGTAGGAAACTCTAATCATTATCGTGTCCCAGTTTTTACCTAAGCCCTCTTGACTTGAAAAAAAAATTACGGTACTCTTTCTATTAGAACTTGTTCTCCTAGAAGGACAAGTGCGACAGCAGTTGAACTTGAAAAATAATTTTTGATTTTAAATAAGGGTTTTTTTTAGAGAAATCTAGAGTCGTCACCTAACATAATTAAAGATGTGCTAGATCACCTAAAAACTAAATGTAATCTGAAGACTAAACTTACATTTTTAGAAAATGTTTTAGAAAGTACCTTCTTAAGAAGGTTTTTAGTAATCTTTTGAAAATATTTGAAAGCCTTTTTGAAAACGTCACTCCGGGTTGGCCTTTGAAACTAGAAATCTATGGTCTGAAGGTTAGTTATGTATAGGGAAGATATCCTAAGATCATCACCCTACCCCACCTTTTTGGTACCTACATGTCTATTCACCCTTAGTTCACTGACTTAAATTACCGATTACTAATAGTTCACTTGTATCCACTTTAGAAATTTGAAAACATGGTTTGGTCATCACTTTCTGACTGAATGATGCATGATGTTTGAAAATAGAAATTTTGAAGTGATTTGAGATGAAAATTTTGACTTGATAGAAACTTTTGAAAAGAAAAATTGAGTTGAAATAAGGTTATGACTACACCATTTTAGGTTGCCTACTTATCTCATTTGGCGAAAATCAGGTCATTCGTAGTTTGGGTGATTTAAAAATTTTGGTAAGTGTTTGAGGTGGGTTTTGAAAGTTTTGTGATTGATATATTTTTTAAAAAGTGTCTATTTTAGATTGCCTACGTATCTCATATATCAAGAATCAGGTCAGTCGTAATTCGAGCAAGAGCATGATTGAAAATGGACTCATTGGAGTTTTGAAAGTTTTCTTTTGAAACTTGTGAAAACACCGTTGGAATAAGACTTAAAATGTGTTGAAGATGCCTTTGAAATAAGACTTGGATTGTTTTTGGAAAGTTCTTTAAGTTGAACTTGAATGTTTTTGAAATGTTTTTTGAAGTGTTTTTAGAAGTGCTTTTTAGAAGTAACTTGAAAATGTTATAAAAAGTTTTGAAAGCAACTCAAGGGAGTTTTGGAATATAATTTAAAAAAATTTTGAGGTTTTTTTTTAAAGCAACTCAAAAAAGTTTTAAAATGTTCTTGAAACAACTCAAGGAAGTTTGGAAATATTTTTGGAACTTCTCAAAAGAGTTTTGGAATGCTTTTGGAAGGTTGATTTGAAGATTTTTGAAAATGGAATTAGATTGGAATAGGGTTGGAGCTCTTGTGATTTACCTTAGAAAAGATTTTGAAAACCACTTTTGAATACCTTATAGAAGGTTTGTTGAAAATTTTATCACCTTTGAGAGATTAGCTATTGAGAAACTAATTCCTTTAAAGTTATAAAATTTTCAAACATATTTGGAAAATGAGCTAGAGACTTCCCTTAGGTTTTTAGAGATTTAAGGGTTATAAAACCCTACTTGATATCTCATTTTCCTTAAGAAACCATAATCATTAAATGACTGTCTTCACGATGTGACTTTTGAAAATCACTTTTAAAAGAGGTTTTGAAAAACATTTAGAGTTTAGAACCCTATTATAAATCTTTGAAAGATACATTTAATGTATCACTTTCCTTAGAGACCCTAATCATAAAAGAGTTAGAGACACCTTAGAGTTTTAAGCTTTTGAAAGCATTTTGAAAATGTTAGGTGTCTTGCCATTTTTTATTAAGACAAGTTTAAGAGAGTTCTTAAAAGTATTTTGAGAGGAGCATGGATGCATTTGAGAAGACTTTGGAGTCAATGATTTTTTTAAAACTCAAGAGAGTGGGGATTTTTGAAAATATGCATTTTGAAAATGGTTTTGAATGGAGTGATGACGTTTAATGGCCTTGAAATTGGATTTTTGAAGTCCACGAACCTTGATTGGGTTGACCTAAGGTTAACTAACTTGGGTTAAGTTAACCTAGGGTTGAACAACTAGGGTTAGGTTGGACTAGGGTTGGATTACCTAAGGTTACCTAACTAGGGTTAGGTTAACCTAGGGTTGGATGACCTAGGTTTAACTAACTAAGCTCAGGTTAACCTAGGGTTTGGTTGACCTATGGTTAATTAACTTGGGTTAGGTTAACCTAAGATTGGACAACTAGGGTTAAGTTAACCTAGGGTTAGACAACTAGAATCAAGTTAACCTACGGTTTTGAAAGGTGGTTTTGGAGAGTGGTTTTGAACTAAGTTTTAGACTTAGTGGTTTTAAAATATGGTTTTGAACTAAAGTTTGGGCCTAGTAGTTTTGGAAAGTTGAAAAAGTTGGTTTTATGCATAAAGTTTGAAAGAATGTTTCAAAAAAACATTTTATAAAAACCACTCAAGTGAGTGTAGCGTTCATATGGTTGGTATCTGGAAACCACTCAAGAGAGAATTTTCATGGGACCATTACAACCAATAACTCAAGAGTGTAAAACTTTGAAAATCAAGATTATGTAGGTAGTTTTTGGAAACCATTTTTATTGATACTTGAAAGAATGATCTCTTGAAATTGACTTTTGAAAAGGGTTGTTTTAGAAAACCATTTTTAGGGTGTTGAAAACCACGCTAAAAAACAACGGTTCATATGGTCAATTTAAGGGAAATCACTCAAGAGATGACTTCATAGGACCATTCCAACCACAATATTCAAAAGAGCAAAATATTGAGAACCTACTCTAAGGGAGGTTTGTTTTTGAAAACTTTGAAAATCAATGAAAACCTCTCTCAGAGAAGGCATTTTGAAAGCCTTTTTTATGCAACTCAAGAGAGTAGAAATACAATGATCCAAAGTGAGGGTTAAGGTTTTAGAAGGGGTTTCCTAAGGTTTGGAAATCAAGGGTTCTTGGTACAACCTTCAAGAAACTTCTATTTGAAAACCTTTAGAGGCACTTTTTGAAAATCATTTTGACATGGAGTTTGAAAACCATTTTTAAATAGAACTAATGGTAGTTTTGAAAAGGGTTTGAGCATGACAACAAGACCATCACAAACAATACATGAGCAAGGTAACCATAATAATGCATGGGGGTCATGAAGCATACAAGGTTAAAGGCTACACCACATTGCAAGAGGTTCTAAGGCCATACTATATTCAAATAAGCCTATGAGAGATCCCCCAACTAGTGGTTCTCATAGGCCTTCCTCTAAGCACATGCAATAATAAGAGAAGATAAGGGTTAAAACAGAGTAAGCTCAAATAAGCTTAGAAAGAGAAGAGATGGAGTGGGAGAGACATAAATATAAAGAGAAACCCCACCTTGGTCTTCAATCCACCATTGTTGAGTAGCCTTGAATTTGAATGGTCTTAAATGGACTTGAGAAGGCTTGAATTGGCTTGAGCTTTAAAGAACTTAGGGTTTTCTTGAACTTCAGAGTTTTGGATTGAATTTTCAGAACTTCACCACTGTTTTTGAGTCTGAATTATGCAGGGGAGGCCACTATTTATAGGCCAAATCTTAGAGGTCTAGCCCATGTGCTACAAGCGCTTAGGCAAAATTTTCTCTGGTGCATGTAGCATATGCGCCAGTGCAATTCCACTCAAAGAATGTCATGTGGTATCCTTATACTACCCTGACTTAGGGGGCAAGCAAAGTTTTTGGATAATCTAATCATTTTTTGGGCACATGTGGCTTACACTTCGTTGTCGGGAACTTTTGTGATGACTTCGTCTCAACAACCGTGCAATCTAGAACAAATTCAAAAAAATTGGTTACGTTCACGATGTTCCCCCTTTGTTTTTCATAAACCGAGAGTCCTCAAGGAGCTCCAAAGGATTCTGGATGATGGAGATATTTTATCAAGAAGCGTGAGCGAAAGTAAGCTTTTCGGAGCATTTATGAAACACTCTAAGGATTTCTAGAAATAGCAATTTTTGTGCTACATGATCGTGGCCTCCGAGAAGCGACTTCCTTAATGGAACCGTACCGATAGGAGATCCTCCGGAGAAGCTTTAGGAAATTCCTTAATTTGTGCATTTCTCAAGTCGTTTAATAGTATGTTTTAATTAGAGAATTGAAGAAAAGGTCAACCTTGATAGAGCGTCTATGAGACACTCCAAAGGTTTCTTAAAGTGGCAACTTTCAAACCACGCGATCAGATGCTTTGGGAAGCAATCTTTTCAATTGAGTTATATCGATGGAAAGACCTATGGAAAGGCTTTCGGGAATTCTCTGATTTACACATTTCTCAAGTCAATTGACAGTGCATTTTAATTAGGGAATTGGAGAAAAAGTCAACCCTAGCGGAGCATTTGTGAGATGCTTCAGTAAACTTTTGTTTACTTAGAGATATTTCGAGTCAAGAAACTCACTTGAAAATGGATGGGGATATTCAGTGGGGTATCCCAATGAATGCCGGCGTGGTTTAGACTGTGCCCGGGCCACCAAGGGTAAAATGATCATTTTGACTAGAACTTGTCAAAATGTGGCCAGGATAGATTTAAGTAGCATATCGAACGTGTCAAACTATCTAAAAACAGTTTAAGAAGGTGGCCTTACCATCTTGAGGGACTGGTGCTTTCTCAAAGGACGTGCCAGAATGCCCGGGGGTAAAATAATAGTTTTGGCTGGAGTTGACCATAGTTGGTTTGATTGGCATCTTAAACATGCCAAAATGGCAAAGGACAATCATAAAAGGTGGACTTACCATTTCGAGGACTTAGTACTTTCTCGAGAACATGCTGAAGTGCCCTAAGGGCAGTTTGGTTATTTTGATAGGGTATCACCAAAATTGGTTCAGAGCCGACCAGGATAGCATATTGAACATGCCAAATTGTCCAGGGACAGTCCTAGAAGTTGGAATTACCATCTCGAGGACTTAGTACTTTCTCGAAGATGTGCCAGGTTGGATGGACTTATCATCTCAAGAAGTTTGTACTTTCTCGCAAGACGTGCCATCATGCCCAAGGTGCAAGTTGGTCATTTTTTACCGAGACAGGTTAGCAAGCATCAATGTTGACCTGGGTTTATAAGTGTTATCGTCACTTTGACAGTTGTGACAGGTTAGTTTCTAAAGGTATCTCCTCTTTTGGTAAACGTGTCATGGCTAAGAGGCGTGTTCCATCCCGTGACACTGGGTGGTTTAGTGGCAAAACCAGTGTCAACCTAGTGAGTGTTCTCGTCACTACAATAGCTTAAAGGTTTGTGAGTGTTTCGGTCTCTCTGACGATTTGGTGTTGATTCTGGAGACTGCCTAATCTCAGGAAACCATCGGATGCCAAAGGCATAACGAATATTTTACATTGGCAGGCTAGCAAAGGCCACAAGTGAACCTTTTAAAGTTTATGAGTGTTTCCGTCACTCTAACGGTGTGACAGTTTGTGAATATTTCCATCACTCTGATTGGGTGATAGTTTGTGAGTATTTCTATCACCCTGACGGCGTAATAGTTTATGAGTGTTTTCATCACTCTGATAGTGTGATAGTTTGTGAATATTTCTGTCACTTTGATAGTGTGATAGTTTGTGAGTGTTTTCGTTACTCCGACGATGTTTGGCATTTGTTTTGGAGATCGAACAATCTCTAGAAACTTCCTGGAGTGCCTAGGGTCATTTTGGTCATTCAGTTTAATTGGGCCTGATGGGCTCGAGAATTGACTAATTTGACTTGATTGGTGTTTTGAAAAGCCAGTTTGGACTTGATAGTGTTGTGATGTTTTACTAGAAGATACATTGGACCGAAGATTGCTGAGTGGACAAAAATGAGGTGCTTATAATCATACTGATCATGTGGTCCCTACTGTAGCTTCTATATATGCGCTCTAGGAGCAGGTAAGGTTACGAATTTATAATATCAAATAAACGTTTTGTGAGAGATAGAAACCCTAGCAGTAGCAAGCCCACTCTCTTTAGAGTAAGCGTGTACGAGGGTTACAACAGAAGTTCTGAGATTGTGTTTGAGTTGTTGATTCGTTCTTATTGTTGTTTGACATCAAAGCAGAAGTATTTCGAAGATCGTACATGTTGATGTTCGGGATCAAACCAGAGAGATCTAGAATGTATGATATCAATTATATAGATTAGTTTATACTAATCAGATTAGAATGTTTGGTAGTATACGTATGCACTATAGCCGGGTCAAGGAAAATTTCGTAGTCTCCAACAGGTTCGAAGCATAAAGAGAGAAATAAAAGGAAGAAAATAAAAGGGAAACAAACGTCCATTGGGTTGAAAATCCATAAAAGGAGGAATAAAAGAGAAACACTCGTCTTATGGGTTGGAAACCCATAAAAAGAGTAATGAAAGGGAAACACTTGTCCCATGAGTTGAAAACCCATAAAGAGAGAAATTACAAGCGAGTAGGGGTGGAGCCCTATAGTAAGAAGCCTAAAACTTGGCAAGATGGGATACACTCGTCCCTTGGGTTAGTAGCCCATAAAGAGAGGAAATGTCCCGAAGTGCACAGAATTTGGGTACATGAGTTTTGATGTGGTTGGGTGAGTGAGATGTGCATTAATTGTAGATTTGTAATGTTTGATGCTGGAATTGGAATAGTAATGAATGCTAATGAACACTTGATTTTGAGAAGTGAATTGAAAGTTGTGTAGATAAAAAGAATACAATGTGTATGCGATGACATGAATATTAGAAACATGTAACACGCATTATTACTAAAAGTCCGTTTACTACAACTTTTTTCGAGCTTTTTTTTATTTTGCTTTTTTAGCTTATAAGTAAAAAGTTAAAAATTTTTAGCTTTTTAGCTTTTTGCTTTTATAATCTAAGACAAGCAAAAAAGCAAAAAAAAAAAAAGTTAAAAAGTTAAAAAAAAATTAATTTTTTTTGCTTATAAACTAAAAAAAGCCAGCCCAAAAAAGTTTAAAAAAACCAAAACCAAAACCAAATGGGCCCTAAATATATGGAAAGGATGGCAAATATTGTGAGTTTTGTTACTTGGTGAATGTACATGCGTTAGTGCAAATTAAGTAAATTACGATAATAGAATTAAAAACTTAATATTAGAAAGAAAATGACAATAAGATGAAAATGAGAACTTGAACTTGGTTGAGTAATTGGAAAGGTCCCGGCTATGTTGTATGTGGTGTTGTTGACATGTGGTATGGTATGGCGTGATGCATGACTTTTGGTTTAGGTTTTGTGAGAACATGAGTACTTGTGAGAAAGTTAATAAAATTGAATAAGAAATTGTGGTTTAAAATGTGAGTTGATATTAACACTCATACATAATATGAACATTTATCGTGATATTAGATGGTTTCATACATGTGTTGCATGTTTTGTACACTCGCACATGCCATGTTATCAGATGGTTTCATACATGTGTTGCATGTTTTGTACACTCGCACATGCCATCATATTAGTACTTTAATTTTGTTAGAGTTATTCTACTGGACACGTTCGCTTAACCTAACATTTTACAAGTGAAAATTCAAGAGTCTACTTGCTTGATCGAAGAATTGAAGTTTTTGAAAAATTTACATATTTTGAAACTCTACATGGAAGGGAAGATTAATGTATATGTATATTTATTTTCTCTTATTTTAGCAATATTTGTGATGTTTGAAAAAATTGATGATGTAATGTAATTGGCTGATTGAAGTAAGTTGATTATAAATCCTTTTGAAAAATCTACTGCAAAATAGTCCACTTTCGAGACTTAGAATTTACTAACTGTTTTGTTTTCTTAAAAATTGTTTCATTAGGTTATGGTTCATTGTGTTAGCTTTAATTTGATATATTATGAGCTTCGTTTGGCTTAAAATTGAGAGAGTAATGTAGATTTTTCTCCAAGATGGTAGAATCTAACCTGAATACCCTGTTTTGGCCATAACTTGAGTTTTACATAGAATTTGACGGTGATTTAAGTTGGGTTAGAAACTAGATTTGTTGTGAAACATTTTTGTAAAATTTCATGATTTTACAACTTGCGATTTGAAAGGAATTGATTTTTAAAATTATCATTTCTGTGCAGAATTTTTGCAGAACAAAGTTAGAGTTTCAAAACCCGAATTTTTCCAAACCAAAATTATTTTATTCTCTATCATTCATTTTCCATCTTTTATATTTTTATTTTAATCTCCTACTCTTGGGTTATGAGATCCGTGGTGTGACAGGCTCTCTTTCTCTTTTCACAACTCCTCCATCTACTATTATTTTCTGCCTTAACAATTATATGAATAAGAAGTCAACTAACTTTTTCCGTCTAAATCTAAACAACCCCAGCTTCCAACTTCTCAAAACTCAACCATTAATCACAACTCAATTTTAATTTAACTTTTTTTTTTTTTTTTTGTAATCAACAATACATCGCTTGACTATTGTATATATAACCAATAGAAATAAATTTTTATATGTAATGGTAAATAAATATTTTTGAATACATTTAAAAAATTTTAACGGTCAAATTAGAAACATTTTGGAAACTGTATATAATAGTAGAATTTTTTAAAATTTCAGGGGATAGTTGTGCTTTCTAGCCTAACGTGGCTTTACCATTGCTGATGAGCACAAGTGGCAACCAACATTTATCTATTGACTTAGAGAATCTCTAAGGGCTCTCTAAAGTGATTTTCTTAATTATTTTAGAGAACTAAACTTCAAAAGTAACTCTTCAACCTGTTCTTTATATGACTCTATATTTTAGAGCGTCTTATTTTGACTCTTCAAATATGGAGAGTCAAAAATAACTCTTTAAACTTTAAATATTATTATTTCACAAATCTTTCTCTTCTCTCTTCTCTTTTTTTTTTTTTTCTCTCTTTTCTTGGGGTAAGTGTTTAAAAAGGAATAATTTATGATTTGGCTAGATAAAATAGACAGTATCATTGGAAAATTTTTTAAAAATTGGTTAGCTAAAATAGATAATGAACTTTTAAATAAATTTTGACTAACTATTCTAGAGAGTAACTTTGGAGATACAATTGAGATTTTTCGTTAAAAAAAAAAATGTTTCTGACAAATGTAATCAGCTAAATAGAAAACCTAAATGATTTTACCAAGTCTATCCATTAAGTAAAAAATTATCACAAGATCAATCCCATATAGTTGTTGTAGTTTGATCTTATTCAATTTAAGTTATATAATCACTCGCGTGAGCTCGTCTCGGGGGATCTTTTTAGATTCATCGTTGTCAATTGGACCTTATGTTAACATGTGTAGAATTTTTCATCATTTAAGCAGATTAATCAAAAGGAGAGTTTCAGAAAAATAGTTATAAGATTAACCTCATATAAACTTAATCTTAAACTTATTAGGTACCTAAAAAAAGTAATTGAATAAGATTCATCACAGGGATCATGGTTCATCAATTGGTTTCCCATACCATGTTCTATGAAAAAGAGAAAAAAAAAAATTACAAAACGTTTTGGTCCATTTGTTGTGAAGTGACATAAGTTGAATCAATGGCATCACTTTAGTGTAATCATCCTTTTGTTTGATACTATCATCCTTCAAAATTTCCTAAACAACTTTCAAAAGAGGAGTAGTTAAACAATTGGTCATATTATGCATTAAAGTTAGAAAAAAATTCATAAGCAAATAATTAATAGGATTTTTTAATTATAAAGATGTGATAATGAGTTCTTTTTGAAAAAAATTATGGATGTCGAGACTCGAGAGTCCTTTTGTATAAACAAGCAATTAAAGTTCAACATAATTATGAATCTGAACAGGTGATTATAAATTTATAGGTAAAATACATTTTGCATCCTTATATTTTACATCGAATTTTATTTCAGGACTTGTACTTTTAATTGTAATAATTAAGTTCTTGAATTTTTAATTTGATGCAATATTGTCCTATCTTGAGCTTCTGTTTGTGCAATTGACGACTAAAAATTCTGTGCATTTCACGTGGTCCTTTTTAAAAGATAAAAATATATTATTGTACCAACTAATATTATTTTATCCCAATTATTTAGTTCCCAAACTTCTTTATAGTAATTTCTCACAAATTTCTCTTAAATTTTTTACAATCATTTTATATATAAAATGAAATTAAGATTGTAAAATATCTCTAAATCATCTCAAGTGAGGGACAATTGTGGGCATTTGGGTATAAAAATATTATAAAAATATTTTTTTACTCTTAAAAAAGGGCCATGTAAGACGCACATTACTTCTGACAGTTAATTGTGATAGTAAAATCTTAAGAAAAAGTGGCATTAAAATAAATTAAAAGTACAAAAAATTAATTATTACAATTGAATGTATAAATTTTGAAGTAAAATTTAGTATAAAGTGCCTAAAATTATTTCCTTACAATAGTAAACCTTTTTGTTTTGTGAATGTTTTAAAAAGCAAGGGGCTAATATTGCGCATGGAGAGTTTTGTTTGAACTTTTGGTCCCTTTTGGACGTTTTTGCCCCTTAACTTTTAGGAGTTTGGACCTTTTTGCCCCCCATTTTTTAGCGTCTAAGACGTTTTTGCCACTGAGTTTCCTGCTGAATTATGACTTTTTGAGTGGACAGTATATGTACGGTTTTAACCTTTTTTGTTTAAGGTATTTTCCTTGTGGCAGCTATACATGCACAGTGTTTTGCCCTATTTGACCCGTGCATAAATGTTGACGTGTCCTAAGCCCTTCTTGGTTCTGGTGATGATATATACAGAAACTATGTATATGTATATATTTTTTGGACAGCTTTGTAATAATGTGTGGTACGCTTTTGCCCGAAGAGTAAAGAGTTCGAAGAGAAAGGGGTATGGTTCTCTCATTTACCATCACACTTTTTCATGTGTAGTATTCCATGTGTTAATTTTTTTTTTCGTATTTACCATACGTGTGTAGTCCCTATTATCCCACGTATTTCTTTTTTAAAATGATTTGACTATTACTTTTATTGTTCTTATCTTCTCAAGTAACTATAAAAAGAGTCAAGAGGACTCTTCCTTTCTGTTTTCATACAAACGAAAAGGAGAGAATTTTTTTTTCTTTCCTCTTGTGAGATGTGATTGAGTAATCTTGCCGCACATAAAGTCTCTGTCACACATCATCACTATGCAGGAACCTTCTTGCCCTTAGAACATCTCCAAAACCACTCTGCAGGAATTTTTTTGCTCTTAAACCATCTCCAAGGCTTCTAGTTATTTTGAAGGATTAAAATATATTAAATTAATATAATCTTTATTTTAGGGAGTTATATTTTAAAAAATTACTTTATCATATTCTTTACTTTGATAAGTTATTTTAATTAATTTTTTTATTTTTTAAAATAAATATTATGTGATGTGTTATATTATTTTTATAATAATGACATGACACATGACATCTCATACCATGCCATACTGTCAAATCAGCAGTTGATAAAAGGTTCAACTAATGGCAAAGGGAATTATGAAAAATTATTTTGAAAAGAAAATGAATTATGTCGTGATGGCCCAAAAGCTTCACATGTAGCATTATCTATAAGTTCACGGAAAAAAAAATACCAAAAGAAATAAGGAATCAAACAATTAACTGGAAGAAAGGACACATAGCACCAAAGGACTAGACAAAATTTATTAATCGTTTACTCCACAATGGCACTCGTGATTCAATTACTTTCAACGGTCGTATTCCCAACAGCCATATTTTCAACTGTCATATTTTCAATGGTCATATTCTTCAAACTCTTAAATAAATAAGATCCTTCTATCATTTCATTTATAAGAATTTCAAACCTAGCTACTTTAATATGAGATCTTTTGATTTTTCTTTTGGACTCGCAATAATGTAATAAAAATGATTCTCAACAACTCCGACTTCGATAATGACTGAAAGATTATAACAAGTGCCAACTTTGCAGAATAGAGGCTCAATAGTAAAATACAATGAGGATTGCACCGTGGTTCTGTACAAGGTCATGCATGTTGACTCAAGGTTGATCCCCATATTGATTTTGATGATAACAAAACCATGTGGTTGTTATCTAATGATTTCAATTAAGTGTGCAGGTTAGATTATAATCATTTGATAACAAGAAAATAATTAAGTTGATCGGTTAAGCATCAAACAAGAAGATTACTTAGGCAATCTTATTATTGAAGAGATTGAAGATACTCAAGGAGTTCAACAAGTATTGAAAAGAAGGATGCAAGTGATTGAAGATCTTATAATGATTCAAGAAGTTATTCAAAGAAGCAAAGCACTCAAGCAAGATTATTTGAAGAGTATTCAAGTTGACATGGAATCAATTCTTGAAGACTAAAATACAAATTGAAGTGCAAATACAACAAAGGATTTCAAGTAGAATTGAAGACCGAAGAGCTGGCACCGTACAAATATGGTTTACACTTCACTATGAAGACCTTCGATCCTCATGGCCATATCAAGTCCACTATATCATCATGCATGCTATGAACTTCTAAATTGGTTGATTTTTCTACTCTAAATCTGGAAAATGCATTGAGGCATAAAGCATAAAAGAAAGGGGAAGCAACAAGTTGAAGCTTGTCAAGTAACAGTGGAGAACTTGTCACATTGAAGATATTGAAGAACTTGTGGTGAAAAGCTTGTCATGAAACAATGAAGACAAGAAGTATGATGAGTTGATACATTCAGCAATCTCATAGTTGCAACCTCATTTAGATGACTCTTACAAGACATGGAAGCTCACCTTGAAGATTTGAAGATGTCTTGAAAGTATTGATAAGAAATCACAAGAGTTGGAAGCTTCATTGAAGATTATGTTGAAGTCTTGAATTGATGGAAGAAGTTATATTGATTAAAGAATCCTAGAAGAAATCAATTTGATGAAGATCAAGCAAAGAGATTGAAGATGTTCAATAAGCATGAAAGATCAATTGAAGAAAAGAGATCTCAAGTCTTGGAAGCTCTCTTGAAGATTTTGAAGAAGACTTAGATCAATGGAAGAAGTGATGTTGATTGAAGAACTCTAAATATAATCAAAAGTGTATTGATTTTATCTTGAAGAGTTGAAGATGTTCTTGAAGTCAACATGCCTTGAAGAAGTCTTTTCAAGCCTTAGAAACCTTATTTGGATGATCCTTAAAGAGCTTGAAGATATTGAAGAAGATTGAAGAAGTATTGCAAAAGTTAAGGATTTTCCTAAAAAGAGTCGACCCCTCAAGCAAAAGAGTCGACTCATTCAAACAGAGGCTGAAAATTCTGGTGGAACATCAAAAGAGTCGACCCCTAGCATAAAAGAGTCGACTCATTCCAACAGAGAGTTGATTGTGCAGTTTTAGACCAAAAGAGTCGACCCCTGGACCAAAAGAGTCGACTCATTTGGGCAGAACCTTCAAAAATCTACTGCAACACAAAAAGAGTCGACCCCTGCAGCAAAAGAGTCGACTCATTTAAGGTAACGGCTAGTTTTTTGAACGTTATACTCCGCCGTTTTCGTATCAAATGGTCTCCCATCCATCTCCAACGGCTATAATCAACTCAAGGCTATATATACAAGATCCCCAACACATATATGATGATGAAGAACAAGAAGAACATGAGAAGAACTCAAGATTAAGTGCTACAAAGCGATATTTCATCTTCCACATCTTATACTCTGTTTTTATTCTTTTGGGGGGTTCTTAAGTGAGCTGAAAATTTGTTTATCCACTCTTTGAGAGAGAGTTATTCATTGTACAACCTTCATCTATTATTGGGTTGGTTTGTAAACTTGTGAGTTTGGGTGTTCTTAAGAAAAACACTTGTGAGTTTGAGTGTTCTTGAGAAAAACACTTGTGAGTTTGGGTGTAGCTTGGGAAAAACACTTGTAAAGTTTGAGTGAAGCTTGGACAAAATCACTCGTAAGTTTGAGAGAAGCTTGGATAAAATCTCTTGGGTTTTGAGAGTTTGGGGAAGAGCTCTTGTAAAAGTGAGCTAGGCACTTGGAGAAAAACTAGCAGCTGTGTAAGGGAAGTTTACATAGTGGAATACCTTCGAGAGGATCAAGGAAGAGAGGACGTAGGCAATGTTTGGCCGAACCTCTATAAATCTGGTGTTGTTCATTTCTTACTCTATTTTTCCTCCTTGCTTACAATACTTGCTTGCATTGCATTATATTATTTGTTTGCTTGGGTTATTAGTTTGATTGCTCACTGCTACAAAACTTAAATTGTTTTTAGTTGTATTGTTTGATATAAATTCTATAAAACCCAATTCACCCCCCCTCTTGGGTTGCCTACTTGGGCCAACAATGCAGTTATTCTTCGTGATCGAGTTTATGGCCACGAGCGACTTTATCAAAACTATTTTGCAAAAACGCCAATATATCCTCCTAATTTATTTAGGAGAAAGTTTTGAATGAATCAATTTCTTTTTCTTCATATTTTATCAATGGTGGAAAATTATGATTCGTATTTTGTCCAAAAAAAAATGCAATTGGAATTACCGGCTTGTTTGCACTCCAAAAGGTGATAGCCGCTATGAGAATGCAAGCTTATAGAGTGGCAGCAGATTCTGCAAACTATTATGTTAGGATCAACAAAAGCATTGCAATTAAGAGTCTAAAAAGGTTTGTGACCGCAATTGTTGCAATTTTTTCAGACGAATACTTGAGGTTACCAAATGATGATGACATTTCTAGATTACTAGCGATGGGTATTGTAAGTGAGATTTCTGGGAAAGCCTGGCAATTACTCGAACCAATATCAATGAGCACCAACTTGCTACAAGGAAACAAAGGATTTAGAATAGGTCGACTCCTTTGGGCCGATCACACTCTGATGATTAAATTAGCAATCTTAACCAAGAACTGAATGAAATAAAGACAGTGTATGCTTGAAAATCAATTGTCTATACCTTGCTTCTTGAGGGTTTAATGTTTATAGTGTAGTGCTCTCTATTAAACTTATTCCGATAATCATGACCTATTTCGTAGGCTCAAACCGGCTAGAGTTGGCTGATCGGACAAAAATTCACCTTTATTGCCATGCTCGAGTTCCACTGACCGAACGTAAGCTTGGCAGTCGCGTGGTGCGTCTCCCCCGTATTAAATGTTGAGACCTGAGCATTAAATGCTCTAATATCTCTCATGATTGCCCCAATACTTTGGGCTTTATAAGTCTTGCGAATTGGACTGTTATCAGTTATGTGGGCTTGATTTATAATGATGTCTCGGCTGTCCTCAGCCTAAGCAGGTTGTTTGATCTAAGTTGAGCCTACCCTGGTGGATTGGGCCGGTGCTTTATTTGACCCACAGGTATAAATCGTGGCTTTCTTGGAATGTTGGAAAGCATTGACTATATGCATTGAAAGTGGAAGAATTGTTCGACAATATGGAGAGGTATGAATTGTGATCACATTCATGAACCCACTATTATTTTAGAGGCAGTGGCTTCATATGACCTATGGATATGGTATGCTTTTTTTGGGTTACCCGGATCTCATAATAACATCAACATGTTAGATCGCACCTCTATATTCTCTCTCCTTTTTGAAGGCTGTGCTCCTCCAGTTAATTACTCAGTCAATGGAAATGACTACACGATGGGCTATTATCTTGCCCATGGTACATATCTAAAGTGATCAATATTTGTCAAAATAATTCCATCTCCAAGAGGCAATAAGCAATCATATTTTACAAAAGTTCAAGAGTCAGTAAGGAAAGATGTAGAGCGAGCATTTGGCGTGCTTCAAGCACGCTTTGCAATTGCATGGGGACAAGCACATTTTTGGAGACGTCAAGCTCTTACAGATATCATGAAAGCATGCATAATATTGCATAACATGATTATTGAGGATGAGTGAGTTGATACTAGGTTAGAGTTTAATTATGATACGTGAGCATACCACTGAGCTTTTTGAATTTATTCAAACGCATCATTGTATAAGAGCTAGAGAAACTCATTCAAGATTGCAAGTGGACCTAGTTGAGTACTTGTGGAATTTTCATGAAAACTTGTAATAGTTGCTAGTAATTTGGTGTAATTGTTCATTTCATTCAATATCCATTCCTGCACGTTTTTGTAAGATTTTCACATGGTTTAATTTAAATCATAACTACATTTCCATAGCTTTAGCATTTTCCAAACCTGCTTGTTGCCATTTAATATTCAAAAACTTGCATTTCCAAAACCTGCCTTCTTTAGCATTTCCCAAACTTGTTTGCTTTAGCAAATTATTCAAAAAAAACGACAGCTTTCGTTCAATTTTTTAATATTAAATTATAATCTGCCACTCCACAATACATAGTTAAAATTATAATATCTAACTATTCCAAAATAATCTATCATTGAGAGAGATTATATTACAGTAGCTTCCAATCAATTTTGCCTCCAAGCTCCATCAATATATTACAAAACATATTACAATCATTTATCAAATACTTCAAAAATATTATCCAAAAAAATATTACAAGCTTTTATCATTTCATACGCCCAACAAAAGCTACAATTCAATACAAACTAAACCTTTTTTCCAAGGATTTCCATTTAGCTGCGATTAACCCATTCTGCTTGCAACGGAGGCATCTCACTTGTATCCATTGACATAATTCATTCTTCTTCTTTTAATTGATCCAATTTTAGCCTATCTTGTTCTTGAAGGTATGATCTTTTAAAAAATTCTATTTTCATATCATTTATTCTCTTTTTCTCTTTATTAATCTCTTCTAATACCTTCATGAAAGGTGAACTCGTACCATCATTTTCACAATCTTTTTTGTTTCTTTTATTTAGTCAATCCTTCTCGGCCTTCCTACCCAGTGGTCTCTCCAAGTCTACATTAACATCATTTAAGGCACTAGAATCCCCTAGATTCATCGAATTCGGTATAGAATGAGAAGAGTTGTTGAGAGTCTTGCTACTTTTGGTTTTTTGTTTCTTTGTCTAAGATTCCTCCATCCATTTTGGTTGATACCTCAACTCATTCCAACAATATTCAAATGGAAACGAGGATTTGTACATCTCTTTGTATAATTTCTTTGCATCACAAATATGAAAATAGCTAAAAGAACGCCAATTATCATATAAAGTAATTAATAATGATCATAACTATCTATTTTTAATAAAGATATTAATACCTTGTCTTTCTCAATTCAACCACTTTGATTCAACCTTTAAATTTGGGCAAAGCACCCACAGAATTTATCTGTGGCAAGTTGAATCGATGACCACCTATTCATTAAAGAACCTTGAGTACGTTCAGAAGTAAAGTCCTTGTGCATATGGAAGTACTCTCACACTCCAAGCCAATATGTCCTTGATTTTTGCTCATTATCTTGCACTGGATCTAAGCTAATGTTTAAATATGCCTTTATGAGCATATTGTCTTCCTCAACAGTAAAGTTTCCACTTTATTTTTTGGTAGTGGATTCTATTTGAGGGGAGATTGGGGAAGACTAACCAATTTCATCCAAGCATTCAATGCTAAACTCATACTCACGATTTGTTCCTTCTTAAAGAAGATTGGTGTAATATCCATCTTATATTGGATCCATTTATAATTCAAGCAATCAATTTCAGAGCTACAAAGCAATTAAAGGCCATCTTTAGCAGTGTCCCACCTTACCATAATCAATCCAACAAGGAGGAACATGTGTTTTCACACCCAAATGAATCAGTGTAGGTAAATGACTAAATTTTAGTGTTTCAACAAATTTGGGGTTGTGTCAATACCAAATCTCAATGTTCCCTAGTTTGAGTCATTCATAAGATCTAATCCAATGGATCCTTTTTTTTTTTTTTATTTCAATCAATATTGTCATAACTAATAGCCAAGATATCAAAATAAAGGAGCAAATATATCTGATATGAAAATAGATGCTAAAATAACATCATTGCCCCACCAACATGTTTCTGGACAATAGCTGATCTAATCTTATACCTGCTCTTATAGGCTAATACTTCTCCATGTTTACAATCACACAGAGATGCTAGACCAATATCCTATGCACAACAAATATGCACAAAGATCATTTCATCATTAAAAAAACATGCATGATTGGTACAAAGGAGAACTCATAATGAAAGGAATGAAAGCTATCCAAAAATAAGTATACTCCCCTGCCAAACAAATATAAGAAAAAAATAATAATTTTTATCTAATGATCGACACGTGTGCTAAAACCAGAAAAATAATAACACAATGACACAATTACTGAAAAGGATAATGAATATCATAAATTTGTGCATCCAAATCCATAATTTGGAAGGAGACCTACTTCTATGTTCAGGAACTTGAATAAGAATTCGCAGATGTTAAGCTCGTTATTCTTATACTAATGGGTGATAATGTTGTTTAATTGTAATGCTTTGCAGGCTTGATAGGAAAGGGGAGTAATGAATGGCTCGAACTTGAAGGGATTGATATCAACATAATTTGCCCCAAATCGAATAAAGCAAGGTGTTATCTTGTAGGTCTACTCATCAGTAGCTTGGCAGGAGTCCTACTTTCATTTAATAAGAATGATGGAGAGCAGTTATCACTATCCCATCAATGCATTGTGTATCAGCTCAAAGGGTTTGAGGGTATAAGTGATTACACCCTAAAAGTGTAATCATAGGCTCTTAATTCGCACTTTGTTAGACTTATATTATAATTAATTATCTTATTTTAGTTAGATATTTGTTTGAGTATGTTTTTTTATGTGTTTTGTATGTTATATAAGCTAATAAAGGCAAAAAGAAAACAAGAATAATCAAAGCGGGTTCAAGGCGAATAATTTGTTCATGAAAATTTAGACTTGTCTCGGTATTTGGGCTATATCTTTTTACTCCGATATCTGATTGAGCTAATTTTTATGCCATTGGAAAGAAGACTTCAAGAGCTACAATTTTTCCTCTAATGTATATCGGCTGAATCGGCATCTAAAATGGTCAAAATCAAGCTTCAAAGTGGAGGGATGAATAGTACCTGATCGATTGGTTTGGCAAACTTCAGAGAGGGTATTTTACCAACCGATCGGCCGATCGATCAGTGAACAGTAACCGATCGATTGTGAACAGTAACCGATCGATCGTAAACAGTGCCCGATCGATCGGTCGATTGATCGGTGAACAGTAAAAATAGTGAATTGACCGATCGAATGCTACAATCACCGTTCGATCGGCCGATCGATCGGTGAACACTACCGATTGATCGGTCGATACAGATCTGGAGCTTAAAAGCTTTGTTGTTCGAAAAAATAAGGGAGAGGAAGATTTTTTGGGTTTGTAGTAGCCAAGAGGGCAGCATGAAAGGCTCCTCCAAGGTTAGTTTTTATGTTTTTATGTATTTTTAGCTTAGATTTATGTTTGTAATGTTAATGTAGGAGTAGAAATTGTAACTTTCTTTCATTGTAATGTATTTTTCTTCACTTTCTTATCATTTTCTCTCACTTTCTTAGCAACCAAATGCTAATTTTACTTAGTTTAATGTTAAATTTACCTTTATTTATGCTTGTTATTATGAATTCTAGTAGTTAAACATCTTTTGGGTGTGATTGTGAAGATCCACTAAGGATTTTCAAGTATTTCAATGGGGATTCATGAACGTCAAAGTTTTATTCATAGATTTGTATAGTTCTATTTGGTTGAGTGTTGAATTTGTTCGAAAACTTAGATTCATAACCCATTTGGTAATTTTTATGCACAATTCAACAATTGGTATAAATCTTGCACATTTATAAGGTTTGCTTCTAGGGTTCTATTAATTGGTTTAATCCCTACACTCAACTAAATATGAATTCAAGGTTTTATAGTCAAATTATTCCGAATCAAGAATCCACGGTGTGATTCTTGATTTGAATTATAAAAATCCTCTATTGAAATTCTTGTTGTGAATTGGTGGATTGAATCAATCATATCCAAGCTTTCAATTTTAATTGCTTTACATTTAAATCAATTGCCTAGTTAATTGCTTTAATTTTCATTGCACTTGTTTAGTAAATTAAAACCCCATCAAAAACCTAAAGATTTTCAGTCATTTTATTTTTCCTTTCATTTTAGATCCAATTCCCCACATAATTGCAAATCAATCCTAGGTTAGGTTAATATGAGTTGAGTGCTAGAGCCTATATTTGGCTAGGTCCCTTGGGAGAGAACGATACCGGATTACCAGTTTATACTTCATCGCGACCCCCGTATTCTTGCGGGGTACTAACTCCATTTTGTAGTTTTCGGAGCGAGTCAATAAGAAATTGAATGTACCATTTGATGCCATTGAATAACAGGTCCTGCAGTAATATATATATATATATATATAGTTGTTCAATTTTCGGATTGATATCTACAAGGATAGAGAAACTACAACAATGAAATTAGAAAAATGCAACCAGCCACAACTTTTCAGCAAAATAATATTCAAATAAAATTGAGAGCAGGGGAAGTCTAGGGCTTGGAAGAAGATGGGGAAAGGGTTTGGTAAAGGGCAACAAAGGTGAAGGGGGAGGGAGGGATGTGAGAGGCAGAGGTCAAATTTTTGTAGAGAAGGGGATGCAAGATCAGAGGGGTTAGGGTTGGTCTCAAGTCGGGGAGAGAGAGAGAGAGAGAGAGAGAGAGAGAGAGAGAGAGAGAGAGAGAGAGAGAGAGAGAGAGAGAGAGAGAGAGAGAGAGCCATACTTGATGAAGATCAGTTGAAGAAAATCAACAAGTCCAGTTCCAGATTTTCTCCAATGGTTGGAAGGAGACACGGTGGAGGAGGCAAAAGAAGAAAAATGAGCATATCTCACCCGCTACATTTGGCGAGACAACCTGATGAAATATAAAATAGAGAGTGGAGTAGAGAATCCCTTGGAGCCAAAAAAAAAAAAGAGCTTTCACTTGCTAAAATCGCTAAAGGGTTGCGTTTATAGAGAACGTTGGAGATGCTCTTATTTTTGTTTCTTTTCTTCTTTTTTACTTACTCCATATTAATCTGCCCCATTATTGGCTTTGAGTGCTCTTCATTTGTGAGGTTGGTATATTTTTTACATTTTTTTTAAACGTTCTCTTTTGAAACGATTGAAGCAATTACTAGCCTTTTAATTTTTTTAAAAAATACTTTTTCCCTGTTTGTCTAGATCTAGATTCTGGTTTGGAGAGCAAAGGTTCGGTTCTTTTGCTTTTTATGTTTGCATCATCAGGTGACTCTTTGTTATCAAGATTTAATTTTGTTTTGGTTTGAGTAGTGCTTGGATTTACTATGGTGTATTCCAGTTTTGTTTTTTCTAATGTATTTGTATATTTCGTTTGTTCTTTAGCTCTTTTTATATTTTCTCTATTCAGCAACGATTTTCTTTATTATAGTGTTGTTTAATTCTTGTGTGACTATTTGCAGTGTGTTGAAGGAGTAAGCTTCTGCAGTTGCTGATTTCTAGTGAAGAAAAGTCCAAATTTGCTGCCCCAAATAAGTTTATTTATTATATTTTCTTCTTTTCTTGTTATAAACTTGCATGTTAATATTCGGAAAAAAATTTCAATTTTTTTCAGTGCTGGTTTTATGCCCTGTTTAACTTGTTTGTAACTGTTTCTTTTATGATTATTTTCTCCAAAATCCCCCCAAACGAATCATCAAAGAGATTTTGGTAAGTTATTTCCATTCTTTGATCCATATTAATAGACTTGAATATCTCAACTATGGGCATACGGTGGTTTTTGCTTCGCCAATAAACTATCTATTGATTGTAGATGTGTTTTGCTAAACGCGTATACTTGATCTGGTGTTGGAGCTACTCTTTATATTATAAGAAGCCTTCATATGTTAATGCACGTATTTAATTTGCGCAGTCTGCTATTTTATTTGGTTGGGGTATGACATCTAATTTAAAACTTTGGTGACATGAATTTGATTGGGTATGCTTATGCTTGTTGGATGTGTAATTTCGTTTTTCTCACTGCTCATTTAAGGTCTTCGATTCCTGATTATAGGTATTTGATAAAATTTTAAGGTTAGAGAGACTGATTAATGATGTCGAAGTCATTGCTCCAATAATGTAAGTTTCAATGAGACGTTTGTTTGTAACACTATCTATTATATTTTTTGAAGTTGTTGTGTTAGTGCTTTCTATATCTATTTCTTTCTCGAAAAAAAATGTAATTTTGTTGCAAGGTTGCACAAAATAATTTGAGTTTTAATTTTTCTGTATGAAAGTAGTAGCTACATAAAGATCTTATTTAACTTCTTTTCATTTTTATTAAAAAGTTAAAATTACATTCTGCATAGTAGATCAAATTATACAGCAACATAATTACTGGTGAACTTAAAACTCAAATTAATATAGTTCTAACATAAATTACTGGCAAAGATGGGAACTTTAGTAGAAGTACCTCAATAGGCGGGTGCCCCTTCTGCAGAATTAAAGCTCAAATTGTCTCTGGAAAAATGGAGGTTAATAATAACAAGATGAACTTAAAATTGTATTGTATAACTTGGGTTCTTGTGATATTGTAGAAGAACATTATTTATTTGATTTAATGCCTCTTCTTTTTTTTTTTTTTTTTTTTTGCTTTTATTGGTATTTAGAGTTGTGTTCTGAAACAAGACAGATCACCCTTCCCTCTTCCTTCAACCCGCCAGAGAGGCATGTTGAAGGGAGAGAGAAAAAATAAAAACTTTATTTTTATATAGATTTGGTTGATGGAGTGACTTGCTCAATGGCATGGTCATGCAACCCAAAGAACTCATTGGATTAAGAGATAAAATGTTATTTTTAAAAATGATGGTAGAATTGCATGCCAATTTTACGTATAAAAATATGCATATGAAATTAAAATGAGGGGGGTAAAAAATAGATTATGGTATAGGAATGACAGTGTAGTAAAGGTTAGCAAAAAGCTTTTTTTGTCACTGAAAATCTTCTCTTATCAATGATTTGTTGTCCTATGGATTTAATTGGAAAGGTTAGAAAGCTATAAATGACTTTCAAAGGAATGAGTTAGTTTCGTGGTTTAAGAGGGGGTCTCTCCTTTTCCGGTCTTAAGCCCTTAACTCCTCTGTCATTGTCCTTTTAGCATTTTTTTGTTTCTTCTCATGTTAGTGGATGTTAATTTATTGATGTACCAGTATTGTGATAAAAAAATAATAATAATAATTTACTGGTAATTTATGTTAGTCTACTTTTGTGCTTACCAATCAATTTTTATATTTTTACTTTGAAGGATGTTGAATTTATTAGATGATAGGAGTAGTTGATTGGAGTGTGGTAGATGGAAGTGCTACAGGTGTAGGCTGGAATGGAAGTCATTTTTCTTGATTGAAGGTAAAATTGTTCTTTTGGGTTATGTATACTTTGAGTGAATTAGTCCGGAATCAAAAGTTTGGCATTGCTTAAAAAGATTTTTCATTCTCTGTCGCTGAAATTTGCGTGTTTTCAGCCACCATAGTTTTATTTGAATGTTTGTTTTGTTTCATAGACTTATAGGGAAAAAAAATGAAAAATTGTAACTATACGAGCCAAGCAATCACATATTGCATAGTTAAGTAGAATTTTCTTGTCTCTTTTAAACCAAAAAGATGGAAATATAGGCTTGGAATTTTGCATTATGAAAAGGTTGTTCTATTCATCATCCCTAAAATTTTGCATTATGGAAAAGTTGTTCTATTCATCATCCCCAAAAGACTCATCACACGTGATTGAATGAATATTAAAGTCACATTATTTAAATGGGAAACCCCTTAAAAAAGTAAAATAAAATAGTACTATGCCTAAAGTACATATGAACACTTCAAACATTAGATGAAGAAAGAAAAGAATAGAATTTGGACCTGTTTCAATTTTCAAATGTTACAAAACATTTACTTCAATGAGAATAATAACGTAGCTTCATTGATACTATCAGAAAATTGAATTTACTTCAATGGACTATAGTTAAGTTTCTTTTTCTTTAATTTTTAAACATGAGTTTGTGACGGTCATTTGGTTCTTGCACTGTAGCAACTCATTAAAACAAAACAAATCATGTATGAGGACCTTACTTGAATTTTCTAACAGAGATTAAAGAGGAAGGTAATAGTGAGGTAACATTGACTTTTTGGTGTTAATTCCTTTTTGAATTCCCTAATGATGTGTACAAGTACGATCCTTTTCCAAGTAATGCACTGCAGCAATCAAGTTCATTGTAAGTGGCTGTAGGCAATATATTTGGTTGCCCCTCTACTCTGTCTAATGTCTATGTAATCATGAAATAATGCAACTCTATACATAATCATTTTTGTGTGTGTGTGTGTGTGTGTGTGTTTAAGGGTACTGCAACTATAGTTATAAATAATGAACTTGATTTAAGAATTTTTAGTCGATTTGCCTTATAGGTCTTGTGCATATATACAATTGTTGGTCGGTTAAAAATTCAGATAACAGTAGTAGTCCATTTACAAGGCAACTTGGGGTTGAAAAGCTTTCAAAGATTGAAGCTGTAAACATTGGAGCCACCTATGCTATGGCATTTAACTTTTGTTTAGAAGCAAAGTGATCAAAATAAGCGTTGCTTCATTTGTTCATTTTTATAAAGAATGATTGAATTTATGACACTCCAGATTTGAGAGACAGCAAAATCAACAATGGCTTGCAAAAACTTCATATACAAACCGTATTAGATAAGAAATGCTTTCTTTCCCAATGATCTTACGCAGATCGGCTCTCCACTAGTTCAAAAAAAAAAAAAAAAGAATTGTTAGTTGGTCAAACACTAGTACTGTTCCTATTGAACTTCGAAATTAAAGATTTAAACATATATTTTTATCTCAGTACAGATATCCATAACCACCTTTTGTTGAGAATATTCGTTAGTGCAAATTATGTTTCTTTCACTTAAAGGTAAGATAATTTTGATTAAAATTTTAGTTTAACTGATAATTAGCACTAAATGATAATAAAAAGAGTAATTCTGTTTTATCCCTTGTAATTTGAAAGTGAACACATAACATCCTGTGATTTGAACTTAACTGTAAAATAGATATTAAAAAAAGTTAGAATAAACTGTAATTTTGTCACGTGGATATTTTTCATCATCCAAAATGGAACATCAAAAAGACAATTTATTTTTTTATCCTAAAATAAAAGATGGCCCTTTGTATGAGCATTTTTGTCATTTCACTAAATCTGTCAAGATTTCATCCATTTTGCATATATGTCTAAATCATAAGAAGATTATGTGTTCATTTTTAAATTGTGTTATATGATTTTCGCTCAAATTA
Organism: Euryodendron excelsum; assembly: GCA_033060915.1. Classification (NCBI taxonomy): domain Eukaryota; kingdom Viridiplantae; phylum Streptophyta; class Magnoliopsida; order Ericales; family Pentaphylacaceae; genus Euryodendron; species Euryodendron excelsum. The sequence continues at coordinate 45,076,062 of CM065378.1, read as the reverse complement.
CGAGGGGTAAAGTAAAATTACCCTAAAAAATAAACTTTAAACACTTCAAATTGCTCTTAATAATGTTCAAGAATATTAAAAAAATTAATTTTATATTTTCTCCAATATTTTTATGTATTTTTAATTAAACAAACCAACATAGAGTTAGATTCGCATTTGGTTGTTGTTTTTCTTAAAACTATTAAATGAAAATTTTTAAACACACTAGTTTTAAAAAACAGAAAAAGTTATTTTTTGAGTTTCTAAAAACTGCTTCTTTATAAAACAAAGATTATATGAAAATAATAAAAATTCTCTTTTTTTTTTTTTTTGTTTCCAACAACACCAAAAATAAAAACGAAAAATGACAATGAAAATTTTTGTAACGATACAAGAAAAAGTCCACTGCTATAGGAAAAGAAAAAAAAAAACAGAACTCAACTTTGCAGAAGGTACGAGTCTGACTGACCGACTGGGAAAAACTTAACAACCCAACAAAAATGTCATTTTCGTAATGCCGTAGTGGTCGGTTCTTCACATTTATGAATTATTTTTTGATAGATTCACATTTTCTAATCTTATTTTTATCCTTTTATAATGCAACAGTTGTTGGTTTATATTTATTTTGTATTTATCCTTTTAATTTGGACGATGAAACTATAGCTACCGATGCCATTGCAAGAGAACTGATCGGCCTAAATACAAACTATATTCTTTGGGTTTGGTCAAACCATATGCTTCTTCTGGTGTTGGAGTCCCTTCGGCCTTCAGCTACCTTGGAACTTCCTCCTCCTCATTAATCTTTGTTGAACCCTTTTCTCTTTTGATCTCTGACATTAAACTTCAGGCACACTTCCATTTTTTTAGGGGACTTTCAGTGGTGTTGTTCAAATACCGAGTTTGTCAAATATTAGTTTTGTTGAGCGTTTTAGTCAACTAGATGACAGCAATGTCAGATGCGAAATTTCGAATGTTTTCACAATAAATTTGGGATGGCCATTTGAGGAAACATGGGGTTTGTAGGAGATTTTTGAGTTCAGGGTTGAGTCAAGAAAAACCCAGAACCAGTTTAAGAGATTTGAAGTTTTCGCTTTCCAGCACTTCCCAACCAAATCTAGGATCCCCTTTCAGGGAATGTTGATCTGTGAAATGGGTTGTGGTTCTGTTTGAGGTATTTAGTTCAGATATTCGAAATCTTCTGAGGAATTTCTATGTGTTTTCAGAGACCCGGTTCAGGAAACACTGATTTGTGTGCTGGGCTGTAGTTGTTTTCTGGTGATTTGTCTCAGAAAGGTCAGTTATGGTGGAGGAAGAGGAGCTTCCGACCCATGGTGAGATTGTGCAGGAAGATGAACCCAAAGGAGGGATCTGTGGTTGTGTCTGGACTCCATTCTACTGGTTTAGAATGCTTGCCAAGGAAATGCATTGGAGTTTTGTTTTTGGTGTGTTGGTTGTTTATGGAATAAGTCAGGGATTGGGTGGTGCTCTTAATCGCGTCGGCACCGAGTATTACATGAAGGATGTGCAGAAGGTACAGCCTTCTGAAGCACAGGTTTACTCAGGAATAACTTACATTCCTTGGATTGTCAAGCCTTTTTGGGGCATCCTGACAGATGTAGTTCCAATTTTTGGGTATCATCGGAGACCTTATTTCATCTTAGCCGGTAATTACATGAAATAGCATTCTGTTCTCCATTTTTCTGACAGTTTTTATTGCTGCTTCAGATTTCAACTTGGCATTCTAAAAAGTTGATTGTATGGTTGCTATTGCATCAATCTTCTCTATAATAATTAGTAATATTTGTCCATAGCTTTAGCATTCCTGATTTACGTAACTTGTGTTTGCCACTGTGAAATCCATGCCTTGGAATTGTAATTCGAGACTGTCTTAGTTCTAAATTGTAGCTAAGATGGCCCTAAATTTTGAATCCAAAGCATGGATCCCATGCTGCCAAACACAGGATGAGTTTTTTGTTGGTTAGAACAATTAGCCTCTGCCTACTTTTTTATGTTCTATATGATTGTGCTCGAGATAGACCTTGTGCATTTTCCAAAGTTGCTCCTGAGCAGTCACATTGTTAACTTGCAAAGAAACATTTATAGGGCATACTTCCTGAACTTTGCACCTAGGGAGTCACCATTGTAAGTAGTGGTTATCACCTTGAATATGAGAGTGTATGGGACGTACTTTCTATCCTCCCTTTTTGAGATCAAGATCTATTTCATTGAATTAAAGAGAAAAAGAAAATAAAGATGAGGATCAAGCGAATGTACATCTGAGGTATAGAAGAAATAATAAATAAAGAGAAACAACATAATGAATCTAATAAATCTGCGGAAGTAAAAGTTTTCAAAACACCAACAATTTCATGTAGGGAAGTAATCTGCAGAATTGTTGTTATAATTTTATCCTTTATGTTCAGGAACATCTTCTGGTCTAGATAATTTTCCTCAAAGGGTTGATATTTCAGTTTTGGGCCTTTTGGCTTCTGTTCTTATAAATCTCTATCACTTTGGGTATGTCTGTGTCTGTGCATATAGATATGTAACAATTTGCCTTCCTCCAATATCTTTCCTGCTTATTTTTGTGTTCTTATACATGCATTGAAAGGAAGGGGAAATAATAATTAGACTAGCTATTTTGCATTGTGTACTATTTTATGTGTGCGCAGAAGTCTATTTATTGGTTATATTTCTTCAGCATATTTGTAGGATTCTCTGAAGTCTGAACCCTTTGTATGAAGGATAATGAATAATGTAAATAGGGTGAGGGAATTGCTGCAATATTTGTTAATTAATTGTAGTAATCTTTGTGTTGCTGTGGAATTGAAGAAAATTCTCTGGGAACATGAAATCAAGAAGTTACCCAGATTCTTCAAAATAACTTGGGTAAGCTATTTTTTTATTTTATTTTTTCTTTGGGAAGATGATAGAAACAAGATTCAAACTTAAAAGTTCTTTGTCTTAGTTTTAAGCATCAAGTAAGATATACATGGAAATTTGCCTTGTATTTTCATACTACATATAGTGAAGGATCAAAATTTCGTTTTAGTGTGTTGTTTTGATTAGCATGAAATGGAAATGCTTTGGAAACATTTTAGAAGTCACAAATATTATTATAGTAAAATATAATCTTTTGTAACTTTTCTCAATATAATTTGTAAAACATTTATCAAAAGTTACAAATTCATCGCAACAAGATTTTTTGTTTATGTATATTGGATGGTATTTTAGAGCACTACGTTATGTTCCAGTATGTTTAGATGGAAAAATTAGAATTTCACTATTCCATTAGTATTTTGTTTCGTCTCTTAGGAAACGGAAGCAGTTAGGCCGTTTTGATGGAAACAAATGGAATTCCTTGAATATGTTGAGTATACTATCAGATACTGGCCTGTAAGTGATGTAAGGTGAGTGTGGAACACATGGTTCTTCCAGGTCTGATAGCTACCTTTATGTAGAATGGCATTCTAGAATCTCTTTTGCGCCTGATATTGATCAATTTTATATGTGTGAATGTTGGCTGGAAATATGGGTTCTTAGAGTGTCCAATTACTTATTGAAAGCGGATATTGTGTTGGAGGCTTTAGAAAAGATGAAAACATGAGGCTGTTCTGCGCTGTGAGAAGTATCTTTTAATAGTAATCAGGGGGCTGCTTTTATGTCTTTGTTGTGATGGTGTTGCAAGGTTGAAGGATGCATTAGGTGTATCATGTACGGTTTTGAGCGGAAGAAAGTTGTTAAGAATAAGATGAGCATGTAATGACAAAAGTTTAAAGTAATAGTTATAAGATGTTCTATTTATTGTTCCTATAGTTTTTGCATAATATTGAAAGGCTCTTTATATGACCACTTCAACGAATTGATCAAGGGAGTGAACTAATAATTCATTTCTATACGTGCACCCTTTACATCAGGACCAGAGCTAGGACCTTTTACTTGAAGGGCCTGAGATAAACACCATTAAGGGAAGTGTGGATAAGAGGAAGTACATAACATCGAGTAACAAATTTACATTTGCTTCTTTTAACTTTGTTTGAAAATATTTTAATTGAGTCGTTTGACTTCGGTCTATGAAATTCTCAATAACTAATTAAGTTTAAAATTACTTTAGATAAAGGGTGGTACATATGCCAAGTGGTGACTAGAGTTTCATGACTTTGTTTAGTTGACTTTATGTCCATCAGTTTCATGAGATGAGAATCTGTTACAACATATCTTATATAAAAGCTGTTGCTTATGTGTGGTTCTTTTTACATGGCCCCTGTCAGCTCCCCTTATGTTTTGTGACTGCTTTATATGATTACCACATGGCACATTTTGGTTAGCGGATCTTCAAAGTCTAAAAATTTATTGTTGACCAATATGTCATCTGACTTGTTTGTTGAGTAAGTAGCTGGCATTGCCTTTCTCCTTTGGTCACTCTTTAGGGACTGGGGAAGCAAAAGTTTCTTAGAGAGGATTTATTTACTTAGAGCTGTGGGTACTTCCTATGCACAGACGCATGAATGCCAGGAGATAATTTCTGCAAAATAAAGGAAGAACAAAACATAGGAAAACAAGTTTATCAAAGTAATCTGCAATTTGGTTGTACGATTTCCTGAAATGGCATGTTACAATGTTATGGAGAATGAAAATATTTCTGTGCCCATTGCTACCTGGTGTTCTCTCTACCCTAATGTGGCTGAAGCCCCTTTTTTGTCTTCCCTATTGTGGTGGGGGGTTGGGTTGTTGAGAGAGAGAGAGAGAGAGAGAGAGAGAGAGAGAGAGAGATTCTTCTAGTTTCATTATGGGCTCTCTCTTTTGCCCTTTATTTGGGAACTAAACCTAAATGCAAATGATTGGTTGAAAAAACTATTGAAGTTTTTTGATCAATGCATTTGTTTGATCAGCATATTGCTTCGTTTTTCAGGTGTCGTTGGTGTTATCTCCATGCTCTTTCTATCATCGCACAAAAATCTGCCTCTCTTCTTTGCTCTGCTGTCTTTAACAGCAGGAAGTGCTGGGGTTGCAATAGCAGATGTGACCATTGATGCATGTGTGGCACAAAAGAGTGGTATTCATCCTTTGCTTGCAGCTGATTTGCAAAGCTTGTGTGCCCTGAGTTCCTCCTTTGGGGCACTAGTGGGATTCTCTTTTAGTGGTATCTTGGTTCACTTAATTGGTCCAGTGGTTAGTTTTTGCTCCATTATTTTGGCCAAAGCTGTTTCATTTTGTCCAGTTTCAGTTTTATGCATTACAAACTATTGATAATTTACCTCATGGAACATTTCTTCCTCTACTCAAAGGGGGTGTTAGGCTTGCTGGCAATCCCTGCTGGGCTTGTATTATCTGTTGGCATTATGCTTAAGGAACCCTATATTCCCAACTTTGGTTACAGACAGGTATTCCTGGTTTCCTGTTGATCTTTCGGTTACCATAAACATTCAAACTCTGATATTCTATTCTGGTAGCAGGTAACCCAGAAGTTTACGGATGCTGCTAAGGCTATGTGGACAACCTTAAAATGCCCTGAAGTGTGGAGGCCTTGTTTATATATGTATTTATCTCTTGCCCTGAGCTTGAATATCTATCAAGGGATGTTCTATTGGTTCACGGATTCAGAGGAGGGTCCTTCTTTCTCCAAGGTATTTGTTCTACTTTCCTGTTCTAAGTCATTTACTTAAACAGAGCTTAAAGTGGACTTCTGGATGTGTCTGGGTGCTTGTGTGTGTGTGCGTGAAGTTTGGGAGTCAATCAGGAAAATGTCATGTAGTAGTTGGGAAAACAGAGAAATGAGGTGGAATTTAGTATATCCTTTACTACAGCAACAATAAGAGCACAGCCTTAAGTCGCCACTGGGGGTTGTTGTCATGGAATAATATTTTTCCATTCAGTTCATTTGGGGCACCTAAACAACCGCTAGTGATGATTCCTCCTCCTATGGTTATGCCCTTGGGGCCGTATATGCCGCTATCCTAAGTGATCATATGTTTTCTCACTACTATTCACATATGCTTTTTGCTGCTTGGCCTTCAAAATATGTCTAGTATATGTCTAAATGCAATTGAGCTAAGAAGCACAGACACATATACGCGACATAGACATGGCACGACACGGACTTTCCGACATGGCGATTTATAAAAAAGACAGGACACAACATGGTGGGGACAGAAAAATTGTATGTTTTATGTATTATTTATATGTCATATATGAAAATGTTTTACTCAAACATAATTAAAAAAAAATACAAAATCACACTAGCTAAAATCAAAATTCATGTATTCTATAGTTTAAACATCAAATTAGGTATAAAATGGCATTAATTTTATTTTACAATTAGATTCTAACACAGGCACGGCACCTTCATAGAAATATCCGTGCTTCTTTGCAATCGAGAAATGAACATTTGTAAGAGAAAAGTAATACTTGTTGGAGGGGTTAAAAGGAGAAGACAAAAATGAAGCATGTATTTTCTAATGCAATGTGGTAATACAAGAATCTCTCAGTTATTTCGTTGACAACTATTGATTACACTTAGTTTCACTGTTGCACTTAACTTGGAGTTTGACACAGTTCTTGCAACAATGTTTGTAAGTTCTTACTCACGTGCTTTGTGCAGGAGACTATTGGTTACATATACTCAATTGGTTCAGTTGGCTCCCTTTTGGGGGCCATACTATATCAGTATGGTCTTAAAGACCACCTGTTTAGGGACCTATGCTTCTGGACCCAGTTGCTGTTTGGTCTATCCGGGATGTTGGATTTGGTGCTGGTGCTACGCTTAAACTTGAAATTTGGAATACCTGATTATCTCTTTGTGGTAATTGATGCAAGTGTTTCTCAAATGATTGGACGGCTCAAATGGATGCCTCTACTTGTCCTCAGTTCCAAGCTTTGTCCCCCTGGCATTGAAGGCACTCTCTTTGCTTTGCTAATGTCAATTGATAATGCGGGACTTCTCTCGTCGTCATGGGGTGGAGGCTTTCTGCTCCATGTTTTGAAGGTTACTCGAACAGAGTTTGATAATCTCTGGCTGGCTATTTTGATCAGAAATATATTGAGAGTCTCTCCACTTTGTCTGCTATTTTTGATTCCCAGAAGTGATCCCAACTCTTCCATTCTTCCAACTGAAATACTGAATGCAGAAGTTACTGAAAATCTAGATACTGAGAACATAGAACTTGCTTCTCTTGTTGATTATGTTGATGGTAAGATGCCTTAGCAAACATCACTGATGCTGAAACCATTCAAGAATACAAAACCCACATTCCAGAAAAACCGAGTCATTGTTCAAACAGAGAAAAGGTTGATTTTTCAATGTAGAACTTGTATTGTTTGTTGCAGCTTCTTATTCATTCCTTTAAATATTGTATTGCAAATGCTTTTATTGTTGTGAGACAGGATAAGATTTCGTGGAAAGTGTTAAAGAAAGAGCAATAACAAAAGGAAAAAAAGAGATGCTTATGTAAACAGATTTTTCCTTGTTTCTGCAGTATGTTTTACACAAAAATGTGGATGAACTTGTGTTTAGAATTTGTCTACAACATATATTGGAAGATGATGGTGAGGTTGAACTTTAGCAGATCAATGGGGTCTAAAGCTCTTTCCATCACTCAACTACAAGGAGTGGCTCAATAGTCGGTTGGTTCTCATTTTAAACATGAAGACTCAAGTTTAATCTCTCTTCATATCTTTTTATGAATGGTCGCCTTGCTTGTGCCAATATACAAAAGGATGGAGTCAATTGACCACATTAATCTTAAACAAATTACTAATTTAATAGTATTATTATTTGTTGAAAATAATTTAATAACGAATTTGTACCCATTGTTTAAAAATTTGACCCCATTGGTCCAATGAAAATAAAATGACAATAAAATCTCCCTCTCCAAAGACAAATTTACCACGAGGGCATGTTGAAGCAATAGCCCCATTCAACTTGTAAAAAATATTGTTTTTCAATGTTTATCATTATTTATCCCATCAGTGCTTACCATTATCTACCTTCATTCATGACATGCATGATCTATTGTGTATAAACCAAATCCAATTCATTGTATCATAACAATATAATATTTTATTTAGCACTAACTTTGTGAATATAACAAGTTACATATAGAATATATGTCTTATGGTCGTTTAAAGTTTAGATATGGATGGACATTCTGAATCAAACATGTAAAAGAAATTATCTAACATGAAATAAGAATAATAATTTTAAGAAATTGAGTGTTTTAAACAATTAAAAAAAATATACTGATATAACATGTATAGTATAAGATGAAACTTTCAGGCTGTGTAAATTCATAAAATATTAATACTTTTTCATTCTCTGCAAATATACCTATTTCTTTATAAATTAGCTTTGATTTTATTCATTTCAACTGTATAGGAGAAAGAGTTTTTCCACAATGAAATTTGTAATTAGTTAATTGCATAACTAAAATGGGATAGTAGATGAATAATTGTTCAGTAACATACTTTAAAAATGATATATTTAATACTATTGATAATGAAAATATTATGTTATAATTCTATTATATGAATTCTTACTAATGGCAATTGTAAAAGTATATATATTTGCACATTTTTTGGGTCAAAAATAGCATCCATGTATTAAAATTTTTCTTAAAAATTTTGAGAATTAATGTTAAAATTTTTGCATGACCCTATTAACAAAAATTTATGGAGTCACCATTGCCTTCACGAGCTCATTGGAGTAACTTATTGAAGGTCCGGACTGGACACCCTATAACTAAAAAAAAAAAAAAAAAAAGCTAGCTCTAGAAATGGAAGTTATTTTTATTTCATTTTCCCTTTCCTGGGGTAGACAGCAAATACTTTTCATAATGAAGATGAGATCATAGGGCAAAGGTTGGTGTGTTTCAATTTTCCATTTCCAAGTTGGCAATTTTCATTAGTTGTCACCAAAAAATTTGTAATTACTTCATTTCCACTAGTACTAGTACTAGTACTAGTACGAGTATTTCTTTATGGCAAATATTAACATATATCCTTAGAGCACATGTTAAGGAAATATTTCAATGTTTTTTTGAAAACTTAATCAATAAAGTTGTTAGTATCTACTCAGCATTTATATTGTCTCGTGTTAGAAACCAAATATTAAATGCCAAATATATCTCTACTAAGTTTGAATAACTTTCTATTTGTTTAATTAAAAAATTAAAAAACGTAATTTACTAAAAGAGAAATTAAGAGTATAATTAATTAATGTAATTTTAGTGCGTAACACGTGACCTACAAGTTCTTCTAAGTTCCTTGGAAATCAACGAGGCAAAAAATGAATTGAAATAGCAAAATAAACAAGTAAATATAAAAATTAAAATTATGCATTTAAATATATATATATCCTTAAAGATGAGGACTATAAGAGTTATGATTATATAATTTGAATTTGGAATTAATTGTGTACTACAAGCTTGTCTCAAGGGTAGTTTTGAAAAATTACGAAAGTTTGAATTTCAAATTCTTTCATTCATTTGGTAGTTGTATTAAAAAATGAAAGCATTATATAGGCTTAAACGAATGTCGTTCTCATCACTTGTAATTTGTATGAAATCCACCATAATAATTGAGGCTAAATATTATATATTAGTTTGAAATGAAAGCACACAAACTGCTACATCATTCTATATAAAAATTACGTAACATTTCTATTTGTATGGCATTCTCTTTAGCAAAGAAAAATTATATTATTGATCCGAATGATGTGGCATTAATATTTTTAAAATTATGACCCAAAATAGTAGGCACCTTGTGTTGAAATGAAAAGACGTCATATTATTCGGTATGTAAATTTTGTACAAAATGGATGCTTGTATAACAAATTGAATATGAAATTATATCATTACAGATATGGGAGAAATGACATGATTTACTCACCCTATTAAAACAACATTTATTTTTGTGAGGCCAATCATAGTAATTACTAATGATCTGCATCCAAATTTTCAGGAGTACTCACTACCTCCTCTCACAACTGGTCAATTAACTGCTTTATCTCGCTCACCAGGTCTATTGTTCATATACCCCACCAAACCTGCCCCAAATATATAATGACGCATTTTGTACTGAAATAAAGTCAGTGACCTAGCATAAAGCATGTGTTAATAACCTATTGGAACATGCTAAGGGAATTTGTATGCATTAGAGTATACCATTGTTTTAACATCACAAGTAAATCGCAGCTGAAATGCATGCTTTTTAACATTTTTTGCATTGGAATTTGGAATACAACCAGCATTTCTGAAATTCTCTAAAACAAAATACATCTGGCTAAAATACAGGTAAATGGGAACGGTGTTTTTGTCTTACAGAATGTCAATTGAAAGGATGGATGTCCTTCTGACGATAATAAATCAACTCTTTCCCATGGTTAGTCGTTAGACGCGAGTCCGAACCTGTTCCAACTTCAGGAGATCAATAGAGATCATTTCATCACCAAACCATTTCAAACCAGTTTGGAAACCCACTCCAAAAAATTTTCACTAGTGATAATTAAGTTCCCAATTTCATCCTGGATCACTCGAGCTTTTATGTACTGCCATCAACAAACTCATTTCACCCTTCTCCTACTGTCCCCCTCTCTCTCTCTGCCTCTGTCTCTGTAGTGGTCATCCCTTTCCCTACTTCCACTCTTCTCATGGCCCTGCTCCCGGTCTCTTCCCCTCCCACTTTCTAGATCATGAGCTCTATCTTGGTCCCTGTCACAGTGCCTTTCTCGATTGCTGTCTGACTTCCTTTCCTTCTCCCTATCTATGCTAGATGATTTGCGTGGTGTGCTCTCACTTCCGCTCTGGCTGCGGTGCCGCTTTCTCGAAGATTTCCTGGAATCATCTTTCCTGTCCCTCCTCTCCAAAGATGATCTCTCTGCAGTTTCAAGGATTTGCAAAAAATCATTTAACGTCCAAACCCCAAAAACACAAATGCAATATTAAGAAGACTCATACTTATGTATCTATGTATATATTAAAGAAGAGCCACATGTATGAGACACAACACACACACAAAGCCGAATTACGATTCTGCAATTCACACAGTGCATAAGGGAAGCTTTTTCTACATCAGGACTAAAAAGGAACGCAAATTCATATAGTGCAATTCACCACATACTTAGATATAGCATCAAGAATCCCAAAAGCAATTGAAAGATATTCAATTGGAAATGAAATCAGGACTTCTATGACAGTTCAAATCATCAAAGCTTACCAAATATATCAGGAGTGAATCGAGTGATATGCATGCACATGGAAACATAAAACACTGATCAAGATGTCTGGAGGCAGAAATAACTTCTAAAATGTGTCATCACTAATATATTCGTTAACTACGCCATCAATAGTAACAGATTAGTTCCCAAGTTATGAATTTTGTTTTTATACCCCCAACAAAATCTATGCACATTATAAATGGCTGAAGAAATGAGACACTGGGTACTAAATTTTGACATCCTAATTTGTAAGTTATTTTGAACATAAAAACATCTTTATGATAATTTTTGGCCTGTCCACAATGCATACCTATCCAGACTTGAACTCTACACCTCCAGCTATCGGGTGGCAAGAGATACCACTCTAGCTATGAGCTTGAGATAAGAAAGACAAGAAGAAAAAAAAAAGACTTTGGAAGAAATTAGTGAAGCCTAAAACTAACACTGCATATGGCGAAAATGTTAGAAATGAGTACGTAAATAACACAAGGCGTTCAATACATTACAACTCCTATGTAACTTAATTTTATAGGGGCTCACAGTATTAGCACTTACTGTTGGCTGAAACATCGTCACCAGAATCCAATAATCCATATTCAGATTGCAGTCGTCCCCGATGGATTGCAACTTTCCTCTCAATTTCCTCCGAATTTTTCACTCCCCACTCTTCTAAAGATTCACGATATTCCATCAAAGCAACCTCAAGATGCCTCAACTTTTGTCTGTTCAACATGAACACATTCAACACCATATCATTGACAACACAATAGTAGGATCTAGACAAGTTGATCAACTATAAATATAGTGACAGAGTCGGACAACTAAATCAAACCCCCAACCCTCTTTTTCTTCTTGTTTCCCAACCAGAAGAAATCAAAACGGAAAACAGATGAAAGAGCCAGCAGCCAGCAACAACAAAAATACCAAAAACATGACAAATACAATCGGGGTGACCTCAGCTATTAATGTACTACAATTATCCTATTTAAGCAACAAATAGGCTGTTTTTAATTTTAAATTACTATCGTTCCAAGATAAAATATCCAATAAAATAATTAAATTTCAGCAATCATCTAAAATCCATCATCCCCATAAAGAATAAAACTATGGCTATAAGATACCTTTGTTGCTCATTCATCCCACTATCAGTCTGTGCTGAAATGGTTGCATCCATAGCAAGCTCCATCTCATCAGCCCTATTAGGATCATCACCAGCATTCTCACTCCCAGAGGACGAGTAACTTAACCCCAGATCCCTAGGACTACTCTTTTGTTCATCACTTTCATCATCCTCTCTGGCCCACTTAGAGGCTGGCAAAACAGGATCAGTTTTTCCTTTATTTGCAAAGGCTTTTAGTTGAGGCTGTGGGATAGGAATGGATGGGGCCAAAGGTATAGATGCTTTGCCTTGTGAACACATGTCACCCTCTCCATAACGATTCCATCCTGAAAATCCCACTGGCTCCATTTCAACATTTGTTTCTTTTCGGCCACTTGAGTATTGACCTGAACTAGATTGGCTTTGTGCATATTTCAAGTCATCATCTTGTTCGTAGCTCCTCTGCTTTTCTGCCTCCTCCAAATAAAGTAATCGTGCAACCATCATTTCTCGACCACCAACAAGAGACAATCCATTGTGTCTGCATCGTCTTTCCAGCTCTGCAAGGGGAAGACTAAATAGCTCCTTCATGGCTGCTCCTTTGTCCATTGCCAATGCAGCATTTTGGTTAACTCCCCCATCAACTGCATCCTCAGAGCTGGTCTTCTTTTCTATTTCTGGTGCATCACCACATATAGAATGAAAAGGGATCACACCAGAGTTTCCAGATCGGAGAAATGTAGCTCGTAATCCATTCACGTATGCATCAGAAAAAAGAAACCAGTCAGCCCATACTTGGAGAACTTTCAGAACACGTTCCTGCAGAATGTCAGAAATAATTCGGAGGATGCCAAATAGGTGAACAATAGAACTAGCAACGTGCCTTCAAACATAGACTTACCTTAAGGGCCTCAGCAGTCATTCTTCCTGTCACACTACGATACAAATCATTAAAGCTTTCCATTATGTCAGGTAGAATTGCTTCAAATTTCGTGCGGTATGCAGATGCATTCTTTACAGGAGCACTACTATTGTGAAGAACATCTGAAAGGAGCATGAGCCTTGCAACTTTAGTTGGTATGGGGGTTTCTTTAAGTGTCAGCGACTCAGTTAGAACTTCAACTACCTGCAACACAATAGATCTATATAAGCATTTCCAGAAAATTTCAAGAATTAAAAAATTGAAAATCATAAAACAAGATTCAAGCCTTCCCTATTACTTTTATTTTGTCTTACCTACATTGCTAGATAGTACAGCTCACACTATGTTTATGAAGTTGAATATAGATCTATCAACCTACCATTACTGAAGTACAAGTACAGGCAGGAAATGAAACACAAGGAACTCAGGATCAAATGAAGTTGACAATTGTAAGACTCAACATCAATGAACATATGGTCAATAATGAGCCAAAGCACAATCAATTGAGGCTTTTAATTACAGACAAATATGTAGTTCCACCCACATAGCATAGAATACCAGAAACAGTAAAAGCAGCATTACCTCTCCCGCTGCATCAGCATTATCTAAAGCAAAACCCATAGCTTCCTTTATCTGACTCCTCTCTAATGTCAAGGCACGCAGCATGTCCTCAAATTCATCTCTCTGTGCATCAGTGAGTGTTCGTTCTTGCTCCACACGCTGTAAAGTTAATGGGTAAAAGGAATAAGTATGTTGAGAAGAAAACCACCGTTTTCAATCATGATGTGTGTACTTAAATTAGTTTTAATGAATCATTGAAGAGTAAAATAACATCAGAATTATAAAGTACCCTGCTTCTTCCTGCAGCATATGTAGATCCAATCTCCTTTTCAAGCTCTGGGATTTTTACTGTTGGTAGTGGGGGTGGTATCCATCTGGATACACAAAGAGGCATTAACTATCAGCTTATACATGAGGACCTGTTAAACCACCTTACATAAAGGACTGCACGGGACATCCAAAATAACTAATTCCACAGGCATAGACTTTCAAAGAAGATTAGATCTGCATGCATTACCTTCCACTACCAGTTATCATGATGAAAGGCTCTGTTCGCCACCGCTGAAGAGTATCACCCTGCATTTAAAATGCATAAAAAACTCTTTAGTTCTTCCCAATGAAAGGAGAAAGGACTAAGACCTTCCTCACGCACAGACAGACCATCTTTAGCAAAGTCCTTCCTTCCCCTATAGTGACGATTAAGACAAATGCGAATTGATTTTGAATCTGAAGTGATGATTATAGGTGAAGGGTCTAAGAAATAGACTACCTTACTTGACTATGGGGCATTGGTGTTATGACCCTAAGCCATAATACATATTACCATCTTAGCAGTATAGTCTTTACATAATCCGCTTGTGTCGTACTTAGGGTTTTATCTTTTACACAGGCAGTTCCAAACCCAGAGAAAGTAGGAGGGTTGTGGAAGGTTGACTGCCAATGTAAAACTTATAGTTGTGCCTTATGAACATGTTAAGTCTTTACATTAAAAAAATATTGAAAATCACTCGTCTCCTGAAAAATAATTGCTAATAATAATAACAAAACAAATAAAGAATTTAACCATAGTGTTAGATAACAGCCAAGTTCAACACAATAGTAATGTAAAACAAGAACCTAAAACTTCTATAGCAAGGCAAGTAGCAACAGATACATAGACAATTAGGCCTGGAACAGAATGTACCTGGGCAAAGGAATACAGCCTCCAAACATAGTAAGTATGCTCCTTTGAGCCAAGCTCAAACAAAAAATCAAAAAGAGAGTTCCCACGGCCTCTCTCCATTATAGCTTGCTCAAAAGCACAACCTCCATCAAGAACATACAGTGCCATTGTATCAATTACATGGCGTACATGGCCATCTTCAGGAGGAACAACCGTTATATCAGGAACATTTGGAGTAAGAACCTAGGCAACAAGGTCAAGCCATCAACAAGAATACAACCAAATCTGTACAGATGTTAAAATAACTACAGGACAGTATAAATATCATGGTATCAATGGAAACAAATTTAAATGAGATAAGGAATGTAAGAACTGGGAGAAGCCGGGACTGGAATGGCACAAGGTCACTTGAGATCCATAGGCCAACACCTATGATCAGGGTCATCTTGATCCAGGATCATTTAACATTGGCCTCTAGTTTCCGGGGCTAAGGCTTAAACGAGCTATACATAGGTCTACACCTATGATAAGGATTATGTTGGTCCAAGATCATCCTTTTTCTTTTTCTTGATATGTAAAACAACAATGAAACTACACCACGGGAAACAATTCAAAGGACTTTGGTGGCATATATTTATCTTAAAAAGTACTTTCTTTTTGTTTTTGTGCATGCGTGTGTCTATTGTTGTGGGGATGTTGGGGGGGGGGGGGTGGAACCATCAAGTTATAAAGCCTGGTGCCTCTCATTCACAGAGAGAGAGAGAGAGAGAGAGAGAGCAGCATTAAGTACAAAACCTGAGATAATCTTTATTCACAAATTTCTAAAATAATTTGAAGTTCATGCTTAACTGTGAATTTTAGTAAAAGACAATATACCACAGATAAATAAATTCCTAAGCCAAAGTAACGACCTCATACAAGATCAACAACTGAACTAACATAACCCTTACAGCAAAAACAAACTAATGCATTATATTTTGGATGAACCACGTGAGAAGTTGCCTTAATTTTGAGTTTTGTTTATTTTACTTGGGAGGGTGTGTTACAACAGCTTGAGTAAATATATTTAAGTTTTAAGCATAGAATCCAATATTAAGAAACATCTCATTTTCAAGCAGGATATTTGTAACAAAGGAAGGAAATAGTGGAATACATCACTAAAACATGTTAAGTTCATTAGGGCAAGGCAATGGTGACCTTTTGTCACAATTTCTGGTATGGGAGTTCTGCCTTGTGAATCGCCTTTTCCTCTTCATACAGGATTTCTGGGGATAGATATGCCACTGGGGCAAATTGCCTGGGAAACGAGGATAAAGGGAAAATAAAGAATATTGGTTGTTCCCAAGAGGGAGGTTGATAAGGTGCAGCCATTTTTTAAGACTGTACAGGACAGAGACACTGGGATTTGATAGGCTGCTGCACGAGGGGGTGAGGGAATTTTCTTTTATACAAAGTTGATAGGCACCACAAATACTTCTTTCCCTTCAGAAGGAATTTTGTAGCACTTGCTGGTTGGGCAGTAGCCAATTGGAAGATCCTTACCACTCATAATTTGATTGTAAGTCTGAAAGTGCAACTTAATTCTTGTTGTATGTGCAAGGAGGCTGAGAAATCTGTGGATCATATTCTCATTCATTGTAGAGTAGAGAGGTGTGGGCAATATCTATATTACAAATCAGTGCAGATTTTTTAAAATATCTATCCCTTATAGTTTGATCCAAGGACTAAGAATATGTTTTTCTCTTCCAGCAACGGTGTAGATCATTTCTCATCTTAACTTTTTTACCTTTGTTCCCGCTCAAAACGGTCAAGTCATGGGTCCCACGCCCAATTTCTCTTCTCTAAAAGAGCAACTAAAGGTGATAGAGATAGAATTAATGTACTGAGCTCTTTGGCTACGTAGCATTGGCTAGCGTGTGCAGAAAAGGTTGTCTAAACACTGCTACTGTATACATATACTGAACAGTTTCAAAATTCAAACAAACGATTTGTACTTTACTCTATATTATCTGCTGCTTGCCTTCTTCTCCACCCACATGGTTGAACCACTCGAACATTGCCTCCTCTCTCTCTCTCTCTCTCTCTCTCTCTCTCTCTCTCTCTCTCTCTCTCTCTCTCTGTGAAAATCCCCATGGTCAACCCAACACCTCTCCCTTTCTCACTCCAACAGCCTCCATTCCTCCCTCTTTCTGTGTCTGAAAAGTTCAAAATACCTTCACCTCCTACCTGTGGCCACCACCTTAGCACTGCCTTCTTACCCTCTCACTTCAGCCACCCCCATTCCTTACAAACCCACCTTGCTCTCCATCTCACCCTCACACCGCTAGGCATCACCACCACACAATGGAAGCACAAACACCTCCTAGAGACCCATCTTAGAACACCACAGAACCCAGCCTCGACCAATACTTCAATGGTCAAATACCCCTCTCTCACAACCACCATACACCCCCAAAACATCCGCACAGCTCACTATTTCTCTCCAACCCATGGCCATATCATCTGCAAATCCACCTCTTACTCTCTCTAAATCCTTGGGTTTGGTTCACTGATTTGTGTTTAACATTTGAGTTACTCTCTCTTTCTCTCTCTCAATGTGCGTGATATTGAAATTTTCTTAGAAACATCAAGTGATCTGATCTACTGAGGTTTCAATATTTTTCTCTGATTTTGTTAATTTACAGGAAGTGGAAGTCAATCTAATTATTACAGAACATTGTGTGGCTAGAATAATGGATGACTAGCTATGATTTGCTCAAGAAAGTCAAGATATGTTTAGCTTTATTTCCCTCCTCTCTCTCACTACAAACCACAAACAAAACTATCGTCGCCATTGCACCACCATTGGCATCCACCATCGCCGCACCGGAATAAACCATCAAAGAAACATTCAAAAAAGAAGACCAATGTCAATGTAACATTCTGTCTCGTTTGAATCTGACTCCTCCAAGCAGTTTAGCCCAATGCCATTGCCTTCATAAATCCACACCCACCAATAGAGACCAACCAGAAAACCACCAAATTCTAGAACCAGAAATTATACATACTGTGTGTAATGGGTTTCCACCAATCTGTGTCATGTGAGATAGAAATCATGAGGGTCCCCACAAGCAAACTATGATAAATGCAAAAGGAAAAGGACAAAAGTTATGATAGGAAAAATACAAAATTGAGTTGTTTATTTCTCTCTCTTTTTTGTCTTTTTTGTTTTTTCAGGTTATATAATTAGTTCATTTATGCTCATCACTTATTTGATCAGGTTAAAATGATTGAAGACACTACAAGGAGATTGATATTGATATGTATAGTTTTTACATAATTACCTACCTTACCAAAGGTTTCTAAGCTTTACAATTCCAGTGTTTTGTTGAATGGATGGTTTCTAAGCTTGTTTTGATTATTTTGCTTTTGGAATCTGTTAAATGCATTACCACAGGTTTGAATTTTTGATGTGTTTTCTATTTTTTATTTTTATTCCCAAGTATAGAGAATCTGAAAATTTAGGATGTCTTTCCTCTTGATACTCGTCCTTTTCTTCCAGTTTGAAACGAGGAAGAGCAGCAAGATGGTACAGATCATAGCTATGCTTTTTGGGTGTTTATCAGATTGTTACTTCGTGGCTTTGCATAGGTACATGTAGCAACACAATGAGATGGAGTTTTCAGCTCTTGGGACGGTATTGTTTTCTTATCTCAGATGCCTGTTCACTAATTTCAAGGATTGTTTTTAACTACTATTCTAGACTTATATGTGGTGGTGCAATTGTTTAGCTTTGTTGGCCACCAAAGAAGCACAGACACTTTGCCGAAGCCCCCGTATGCATGTTGGACACCTCTAAGACACGGACACGCGTTGGACACGTGTCTTACAGTTGTCAAACGTGTGTAATTTTTTTTCTTCGGACACTCAATGAACACGGCTTGGACACACGTATCTGATTTTGGACACTTTGTGAACTCAGCGGGGGCTCTACTACAAATTTTGAAACTAAAAGATGGGGTTCATTTTGTAATTTTAAAAACTTGAATATGAAAAATAAAAAAAGACGAAGGTTCAATTGATCAAGCGAAACAGAGATAGAGAGAGAAGAGAAACTTTCTGATTTTTGTTAATAATTACTGGTTCCATTTTATCTCGGTTCAATATTTTGCTAAATTATATCTTGGTTTACTTTATAAATTATGATCTTTATCATTTTTTATGGAATGAGATGTTGATAATTAAATTATGGAAGACATAGTTCTTTAATTAGTGTTATCTTGTATTTTTTTATTAGCTTTGAATAATATATTTATATATATATGGCATATAAAAAATATATAAAATCATATATTTTTGCCATGTCCATATCATGTCGTGTCATACATTTTTTGAAAATCGCCGTATCGGCATATCCGTGTCGTGTTTGTGTCCCGTGTCCCGTGTCCGTGTCCGTGCCTCTTAGCTAGCCACAATGAATGTTTTTAGGTAAGTTTAAGACCTTGACTTTCTTCGTGAGTGGGCAGGCTGTTACAAAGCTAGATCACAAGGCGTGGGATGGCTCAAAGCCTATCTCAGTTGTTGGATCAACTGGGTTCCATTGGAACTCAGGTGTAAATTTTCTATTCTTACGTAAGGAAAAAAAGTTCTCCTTTTCGCTGGGCATATTTTCCTCCACACAGTCATATAATAGTAGTTTGTGCTTCTGATAAGTTGATTACCACCTTTGATAAGTTCAATTGCTCATTCTTAAGTTGTTATTTTGCAGACAATCGACATAGTTGTGGAGAATCCAAATAAATTCAAAATTGTGGTGCTGGCAGCAGGTTCAAATGTTACTCTTCTTGCTGATCAAGTGATCAATCTGTTAGTTGTGATAAGCTTTAAATTTTGGTTTTTGTGAAAATTTGTCTCTCTAAATCTGGGTGTATTGATTTTCCACTAAAAATTCAATAGTTCTAACTGATTTTGTGGGGGAATCTGTAGATGCGTTTGGACAATTTTATGATGATTTCTATTTATTGTATTTAAATTTTTATGTACCATTTGCAATTTTGGCTTTATTTTTTGTAAGGGTTTTTTTTAGAAAAGCAGAATAAGTTTGTAAACAAATTACAAGGAAGTCGGATGATCGAATAGATTTGTTGGGATGAATATCTTCATACTTTGGGAAATTGGTTTAGGAAGCAAAACCGTGTTATACGATTTTTATACACAATAAATTATTATTATTATTATTATTGAACTAAAATTAGCACACTACAGAATACATGCATGGAGGTTTAGATTTTGTTGGGGAGTGCTGTAGGCGCATGTTATCCCTAGTTACATATATTGGACATCTAAATTTTCCACAGTTAGTATCATACTGGAGAGGGGCAACATAAGTAAGACTGGTAGCTCCTTTGTGCTTGATATGGTGCATGTGGAGGAAAGGAGCTGCCATTCCTTTGATGGTGTTGAGGTCCAGTTCACCACATGAAGAGCAAGTTTTGACCCCACTATATGGTCAAGTGAGGGAAGGGCAAGTACTTGGATTGCATACAAATAGTGTAGATATTATGGAGTTCTGGGTTCATATCTAGCGCGATAATTTCTTTTATATATACGTCGTACATACAAGGGCTATGCCTTATTTGGTGGCTATGCCTTTTGTTCATAATAAGGTTCAGTTTATTATAAAATAAATAAATAAATAAAATGCATGACTACAGATCATTGATCACATTGAATTCTAAAAGTAAAACCAAGAGAATACTAAGTCGACCTACCAGCTCAGAATTCTGGCTTGGGACAGAAGTAACTGGCGGGCCAGATGGACCGGACAAGATAACAGTGCTACCCTGCAAGTCACAAAATCATATACGACCAAATTGCATCATGAATCAAGGAAAAGACTACTGAATTCCCTAGTTGAATTATAAAGGAAATTATCAAGCCAAACACATCTCTGCAATAGGAAATTAGTCTTTAAGCATCTAATTTGAAAAAGAGAAAAGATTCCTGCTCATGATAAATATATCTACATGATTTCATTGTTCTAATTGAGGAAATGTGACGGACCTCCTTACTCCTGATGGCCATCTGTCCCGGAGGAGGAGCAGGTAGAGCTTGTGATGGAAGAGCCACAGATTTACCCCACCCAGTCTTCAACTCATATTCATAAACAACAACCCCTGGAGCACAAAAATTATATTCAGTCCCCTTTATCCCCTCACTTGCTCAGCATTACTCATATTTTAGATACAGAAATGAATGTGAGTGCCCAGGTACCAAGATCATAGACTAATTTCAAAATCAAATAATCAGTCAATTAAGGGGCATTCAGAAACTGAACATTCATTGAGTTCTGGGAAGAATTCAAAATAAGTCCATTACTTTCAGGGCTGGTATTTCCATAGAGCATTATCATTCAGAGTTCATTCTAACCTTGCAACATACCACTTTTAACATTTTTGTGCACCAGATTTTACTTGCTTTTTCTTTTTTTCCTTCCCTTTTTTGATAAATCTTTTGATGATAACCCATTGTAACATTTATTCCCCGACACAATATCTAAAAAGTGTCGTAACTTAAGTTTGGTTGGTATACCAAACTTCCCAACTACCCCTTTTTTGGTACATAACTAAACTTCCACTCTATCATCTGGAAAAAGTTTGTCGCAAATAAAGGTAAGTTTCTAGGAAATTTTGTTCTCTCTTGCTCTCTTTTCTTTTGTCTCCTCACTAGCCAACTGAACAAAGGAAAGGAAGTGATTTTAGAAATCTTTCGCTTCTATCATTTCTCTTCTCACATACCAAATGGACTCTTAGTTATTGCTGCTTGAAATGGAGGCATTTTATAATATGGGCTCATTTCTATCTTATTCTAGAGAATATGTTTGTCTCAATATTGTATGAGACCTTGACCTCATTCATTTTCCTGAAGTTTGTCTTTGCAAACTGGTAAGTGGTAACCACATCAGAAGTAGTTACTCAATTGTACATTTTATAAGAACTAATTCAGAAGCTTGCTCAAAGAAAAAAGCACGACCTCAAAGGTGATAATACTTGATGAAGTTTCAGATATTTGGGAAACAATGAAGAGTGAAAAGTTAAGTTAGTACTCTTGCACTACAATATAATGCAAGTGATAAGATATCGATCTGCTGAGTATATATTAATTGGCCAAGAAAGTAGAGGCCATACTGATTCAAATATATCAACAAGATAAGTCATCTAAGATCAAACATTCAAAGAGTCATATTGGAATGAAATCCCCAGAAGACTAGACCTTGCATTTCATCCTTTGCAGCCTGTCCATCAGCTCTGTTCATGAAAGCTACAAAGCCACAATTTCTTTGCCGCCTACGTTCCTCCTCTGTCCTAGGCCACATTATTTTCACACTAGCAATAGGCCCAAATCTTCCGAAAGTCCGCAAGAGAAAATTCTCATCCACCTAAAAAATTTAAAACCAATTTAAAGAAGTCAGCCTTATAGTTCCTCAGACCATGAAGCTAAAAAGAATAAAAGAGCCAAACAAATTAGAATTTTAACTATTCAAAACTACAATCTAACCTGAGGAGACAGATTTCCAACATATAGATTTGTAGTTTGTGGATCTCCATCATCAAATAATCCAGGCTTTCCACTTGGATCAAAATCATCAGGAAGTTCGTCAAATCGGCTAGACGGCTGACAATGTAACATTCATGAGTACATACTTCCAAGACAAAAACTAAAGGTGCAAAGATATATACTGTAGGTTACGTGAATGATGCACATGATACAAAATTAACAGGACAAAAGACGGAATGAAACATTATGATACATATAATAGTTCGCCACACGTGATGTAAAGAATCCAGAACCAGAAATGCTCAGATCAGTGTATATAACATGATGTTCATGTGTTCATGTGTCCACAATGCACAAAGCTACACTTGCAACCATTTGCAGCACCTTATACCCTATACCATAGAAAAATAATATTAAGATACGAAACACTGGGAAAAAAGAAACTTAACAGCAACAACCTACAGATTACTTAATGGAATTCAAATATTTTTCAAACCATGAAGAAGTTGAATTAAGAAGCCACTTACAGCAGAATTTTCACTATGACGCCCATCACGCCAGTGTTCACGCTCTTGGTTCCGCCTTTCCCTCATTTCTTGCTCATGTTTCAACTCCTCCATAAAATGATCTATGTTCCTTGACTTTCCTTTCTCTTTCTCCTTTGGCTTCTCCTCCTCCTTCTGCAGGTAATGCCCAACAAAAAAAAGTAAAGGAGAGGAATAAATAATAAAAGAACAAATAAATCAAGAAGACCAGCTAACCAACTTGAGAACAAAGGAGAATATGATAGTGACTTCCATCAGGCACACTGACCTTCTTCTCATATTCTTTCCCCTTGGTTGAAGGAGGCGGTAAGAAAGATGGAACATACCTGCAATGGAAATATCATAATCCAATTTCCATTCTGTTAAAATATTCTCAAATAATTAGATATAAAAAAAAGAAACAACAATGAAGTAAAAGAAACTATCACAGCAGACATTTTTACAAAGTTCTGACCTGACTGGACAAGTTATTTTCCCAGATAATTCTTAGTTTAAATTCTACTGCAGCCTGAAGGCAAATCCACCAAGAGCACATCCTGCTAAACTAAGTTTGCTCCACCAAATAAAAGGAACATGGGCAGCAAAATATTCTGAGCCCAGTTTACAGAACCAGCACATATGTAACTTGGCTTACAAGAAAGCCATCAGCAATGCAGACTCAAAACAGAAACCTATATGGTAAATGTTTCATTTGCGCCATGTAATACAATATGTCCATGAGATTAATGTATTCCAAATTTCAAATGGTAAAAATGAATCACAGTAGAGTGTTTTACAAGTAATATCTCATCACAGCCCATCTTGCACACCTAATAGATCCCACCAAAATTGTTGCTACATGGAAAAGCAAACATTCTGCATGCTGGGGGTAGCCCTTTAAGACTTGCCCCACTTGACTGGCCTCTAAGCCTTCTTCAAAGATTTTTCTCTCACGAAAACAAATCTTGACCTTCCAGAATCAATAAGCAAAGCTTAAGGTAAATTGAGCAGGTAGGAGAGGCCAAAAAGCAAAGGGAAAGGGCTTTAGTTAGGGATGAGCCTCCAAAAAAATTGCGTGACTGTATTTCTCAATTGATGGCGGAAGAAAGAGGTGTAAAGGAAACCTAGTGCATCTCCCACATAAATGCTTGAATCAACAAGCACAACCATCAAGAATGTTGCTCACCTACCCAAGAATCATTTTTACCTACTTCAGTAAGACCCATAAAAATAGATCTCCTTAGCTATTCCACTATCTCCTCATATGACGACATGCCCAATAAAACATTCAATAACATGAGCCTTCTACAATTCCTTGACTAGTTCTTGACCTATCCAATGCTATTAACATTTTCTTTACCACATAACATCATCTGAGGTACTTAAGACTTCCAAGGTTAAATTACTTAGCAAATAAGAGCCAGAAATGTAAGTGGCAGAAGAAACAAAAAATTCGGCTTTGTAATTGAAAACAACTAAAGAGAGCATAGCTCCAAAATCCTTTCTGCAACCTCTTACCAAGATTTTGGAACCAACATGATACAGTCAAGTTCTTGTAGGATCCAAAGTTTTACTCTAGAATCACATTGCGTTGCAATGGAAAAATGTGATAGTGCTTAAGATTTTTTGCAATGTTATATGCATGAGAATGGGCTATTCTTTTTTTATAAGTAAATATCTATTAGAAGGTGCCAAAGGGGCCCAACCCTGTACTCACAATCCATACAGCAAAAAATATATGACCAAAAGAAGAAGAAAAAACCTATATATCTACAGGGATGTACAAATCCTCCAAAAAGTCAACAAAAGTAGATGACCTATTTTTTTTTTTTTTGTTGTTTTGTGGATCCACTAGTTTTTGCTGTCATTCTATATATTTTTTTTTTTTGTTTTTCTATGCCTAATTTGTAGAAGGATAGCATCCAGAATATCAAGAGAGACTCCAATCTATAGAATTCCCCAACAAAGTGATAGAGACTAACAACAAGAATTGAGCCCAACTATGACATAACATAAATACTCCATAAAACACACTTGTTTTTAAAGCCTAGCATCAAAGCAAGCTGGTATTGCAAAGGCATTGATTAATTATTTTAAGTAAAGGTCCCATTAGATGTATGGCTATTAATGAAGCATAGCAGTGCACCTCATGCTTCCCTCATGAAACCTACACCTTAGTGTCCAGTTTGCACTATTTGCTTTAAGGTTTGCATATAACCTCACAGGGTAAAGCACCTCAAGTAACAAATTTCTCTCTAAGTATGCCTCAAATGCATTGGTATTGACAGCACAAATTGAAGTACTCAACCAAATATATAAATTTGGAGTATTTTCTCGTGTAAAATATCAAGTTCTTTTCTTTGCATAATTTGAATTATTTTATAAATTGTAATTAGTTGAATATTCTGCGCATACAGAGTGAAGTGACACTTGCTTGCTCCTTCCAGACCCGATGCCTACATCATATCCACAGTGACTACCAATTCCAGGTTGCTTTTGTTCCTGTTCACACACCTAAGCCAATACTCCAAAACCTAATATTCTGCCTTTTCAAAGTGGCGGGCAGCTATGCTACCTGAACTTGGGTAGGGCGTCAGATGCGGGTACTTATCTAAGTGTCGGATTCATCTAATTCTCAAGTCCATGGACACTTGGACACAGTTAAATTTCATATTTCTTAATTACTTATTTTGTTTTTCTAAGGTAAAATGATGTTTATTAACTAGAATATAGCGTTTTATGCATAAAACGGAAGTCTTATGTATAGTTCTATAGTAAACTTAACTACATATATATACTTGTTGGATGCATGTCCAACTAGCCATATCGTACACATATCTTATACCCCTATCCGAGTGTCGAATATCCGATACTAGTATTTCACATATTTAGAAGAGTCCAGGTTACAAAGACGGGCAGATTCGTTCAATCCTTTCCAAAGTATAATTCCATATGCAAAACTAATGAAATAACAAAATTAATAATACTCTGATAAAAGTGAAGGAAAGGACAATGTCACAAAGGGTGAAATAGTGGGTAAGTCTCCCTCATTGCATTTAATGCATAATTTGCCCTGATTATGATTTAAATTCCAAGAAATACAATCGAGGCTCATATCTATCTGTTGGAATTCCACAAGATGGATAGAGACCTGTTTAAGAAAAGGAATTCCAATGTTCAAGTTGTCCCCCTTGGTGTCAAACACAGAACACATCTCGATAGTTGCCCAATGACTTGTCAGGTTCTCTAAGAGGCCCAAACACTTCACTAAAATGAAAGCAGGCTAATGACAAGGTTAAAGTCATAGCAAGGTAGCCATTCTAGAAGGTGCAACTAGATCATCTCTTTCTCATGAGAGCTAATGCCTACGTGTTAATTTGATCTCTTTCATTTACTGACAGTGAAGTAAGACAAAGCTCTTGAGCTTACTATCCTAGGTCAGAACAAGTTTAAATTCTCAGATGTAACTGAATCTATTTGTAATCCAAGTAGGATAACGCATAGATCACAAAGGTTTGAATTTCAAAAATAAGGGCAGCCTTTCCATCAAATGTTCATATTCGTTATATATATTGAGAATAGCCACTTAGCGAACCTTAAATTCTATAACTAAATCCCATGTTATAGATGCAAATATTAGGAGTCAAATATGTACATAATATTTTTAAGGAAGTTTTTTACATTGTTATTTCTAGCGTAATGTATTTTAACTCATATCAGGATTATTGGGCATCCAAGTTAGCATTTTGTTTTGTTAAAGCGGGTTGTTATCACTCATGCTAGTTGTTGACAAGGCAGTCATTTCATAATTTTGAAAGGTTCTATTTAGTGGAAATTTACTTCTTCGCAAAGATTTTCTATTTTCTACATAATTAACTATTACCTAGTTTCTAAATTCCAACAAAACCACTACGAGACATTCTTAAAGTTACCTAAGAAAGCTCGACCCAGAACTGGAAGATCATTTCATATGGAGACTTTGCTTCCCGCCAAATCATTATCTTATCTTTGTCTAGAGTAAGTTGGTGCCCTTAATTGTTTTATTGGGAACAGATTTCTATCTATTTATGATATCAATTACACACCATTTACATATTTATTCAATTTGCATGGCTTCCTACCATCTGTAAATAACTATATGCAAATATAAGATTAGAACTCAAAGTAATGCAAGTCTTGGTCCCAAAATGAGTATGGAGCTATCTTGTTGGTAAGAGTGTGGATCTCAAACAAGCCTCCATAGAGCAGCCCCCACCGGGCGGCCCCCCCCCCTCCCCAAAAAAAAAAAATCTCTCTCTTCTTTCCTTTTAATGCCACGAGCCTCTTCATGACAAACATGTAAACCATATTTTGTTTAACAAATCCAAAGACCCATCACTTCTGCATTGCAGTTCCATAAGTTGTCCTACATCTAGAAAGTAATCTTCACGGGAAGAAAAGGACACCAAATGAGAACTGCAAGAAAGCTATGAATGAAGGAAATCTGAAGGCAGGAAAAATAAATAATGCTAAATGTTGTGGGTCCTTTTCCAAGGTCACCATCTTTTTCCTGATGCCCAACCCTTAGAAGGCACCGTGAAAGAGAGCATTCTGGCTTTGCCCACCAAGGATGTAAAAGAAGTACCCGATAAATGCTAAAGAGAATTCTTGCTATAGAGAAGTTATCTCAAACCAACTATGGAAGCTGTGGGGTCAAGCTTAGTGGACTAAGAGACGTCTTTTTCCTCACATGCTTCTCAGGAAATGGGCTTTCATAAGCTCAAGTCCATGGACTTGAGGCCAAAAGACTACAAATCAATGGGAAACCTCCAGGCTACTTAGTACTTAAGTAAAAGAGTTTAACAAGCCTAATCATTGAAATCTGTTGGTTAATTGAGCTAGCAAGTCGTTGCATAGCTGCAGCTCTCAGAAAAGAAAAACAAGGAGAAAAAATAAAGGGAAAATTGTATCCACCTCCCCAGAGATTTCGGTGAAATTCGGTCAACTCCCTATGGTTCTGGAACTAAACCCCACTGTCAGATTTTGTTGGTTAACAGGATAAACTGAAAACTGCAAAATTACATTTTTCCCCTTTAGTATATTAATATATTACCCTATTTCCCTATTTTACTACACCACCACCACCACCATGGTCACAACCCCATCACCATAGCCATCTCTCTTTCTATCTCTATAACCCTTCGCATCGACCCGTCTCTCTCTCTAACCACCATGACTGCCCTTCTTGTCCCTCTCCCCACCCAATATGCAATGAAGCCACACACACACACAAAACATATATGAAGTTAGACACACACAGCTCCCACCCCACCACCACCTCATATGCTCTTCTTCATCAAACCCACCATCGCACTCACCAGCCTCCCCCCCCCCCACCCCCCCCGCCCCCACCCACCCCCAACAAAAAAAAAAACCCCAAACACTCCCCACACTCACCTGTCAATCCCCCCTCTATCCTACACAAACTCTCTCTCTCTCTCTCTCTCTCTCTCTCTCTCTCTCTTCCTCTGGCCGCTGCCTACAAAACACAAATACGGACACGGAACACGACATTTTAAAAAAAAAAGAGGACACGGATTCAACGAGAATATGGCAAAAACAGAATATGTATATATATTTGCAATATATGAGTGTAACATAGATAAACCACTAAAAATAAAACGAAAACAACTAAACAAGTTCACAAGTATAATACAATAACTAACAAGTTAAGGATTTAAAGAATTGAATTTGGGTCTATTATGTTTTGGTGTTTTTATCCCCATCGTGTCCCAAAACGTGTCCACTTAAGGGACACGCGTGTCCGCCATGTATCCGAGACGTGTTCATTGAAAAAGTACTAATAAAAATATCAGACACGCCAATTAACGTGTCCTACACATGTCACGGCATGTTCGAGAAGAATATGTGTCCGACACGTAAACGACATCTTAAGCATCATTAACTCACCCCCAATCCCAACCCCAACCCTACCGACACCCCAACCCCTCCACCCACACCCACCACCATTATTATCCACTAGCCGAAACCCCCAAACTACAGCTCTCACAATGTGCACATCACCTAAACCAAACCAAACCAATGTTACTAATTCTCTCGCTCAGCTTTCTCCCTCCTCTCTCTCTCTCTAGATATATGTATATATACCTACACAACTCACCATGACCGTTGGCCAAGTCCAACACTACTTCCTTTCACAGTCAAGTACAAACCCACCACCGCTCATTTTGCCAATCAATTCCTTTTTGTGTGTGTTTTCAAATAATAAAATTGGAAGGTCACAAACAGCTCATAACATTGGTCTAGTACCAACATTGACATTGAAGTCGATGCGAGAACTGATCGGATTTTGTTGAATTAGCTATTGAATTGGTGGGATTTTGATTGAATATAAGGAAGGAGATATAATTTTAAAAATGGGGCATATATAATACACTAAGAAGCATGTACACTTCTAAGAAGGTGTCGAACACATGTGGAACACCGACATTGGCCACTTCCCGAGTTGTGTTGGACACGCTTCCAAACGGGTCATATTATTTTTTAATTTTTTTAGAACTACACACACTTTGGACACTTGAAGGACACATGTATCCATCACACAGACATACATGAAACACATTGTGAGTTCAAAGAAAATAAATTGGGATCCAATGATATAGCAAAAACAATGGGGACTTATACTTGTCAAATTTTAAAATAGTTTTCATCTTATTTTTATTAAATGATTGTTAAATTATGGATTGAATGGTGTTTTCATGTTGAAGTTATTTTTCAATAATTTTGCTAGTCTTTAGATGTTACATTCATATATATAGTACATAAAAATGTATTTTTTTATAGTATTCCCGTTGTGTTTGTACCCTCATTTTTTGAAATTCGTCGTGTTCCATGTTCGTACATGTGCCCGTGTTCGTGTTTTACTTCTTAGATAATACATATATACATAAACATATATATATATATATATATGTGTGTGCATTAATGTGTATATACACGAGGTGGCATTTTGTGGATTTAACGATGTGGTTGCGGTGGTGGGGGTACAAGGTGCGGTGGGGTTGTGGTTAGGCATGCACATGAGTCGGTTTGGTTCGGGTTAGTACCAAACCCAGACCCGAACTAACCATCTTCGGTTCCTGAAAATTTGACCCAGAACCAAACCAATAACTATCTAGAACTGAACCAAACCAAACCGAAATTGATCGGGTTGGTTTGGTTCAACCTATGGTTCCTTATAGTTTGATACTTTAATGTATTTAATTTAATTCTTATTATCATATAAAAAAAAACTAGTCCATCCACCATTTTAAAATGGCTAGACTTGGGCAACTTAAGCCCAATATTGAGGTGGGCTCTATTAAATTTGAGGCCCAGCGTCCAAGCATGAGTGGCTGGGGGAAGTCAGGCCTTTTAAAGGAAAGGAGGGGGCAAAGACATTACCCAACTATCGAGGTGGGACAAAGCGAAATGTAAACATTGCTATTGCACTTGTGAGCCAACATGCTATCCCACATCATTAAAGGATCTAAAGCTTTAGCTCTTTAAATAGAAGGTTGTGCAGAACCATTGGATTGCATATGTGGCTCAGAAGTTGTGTGGTGAGTGTATTGGTTCGGTTCTACTCAGGCTGGTGTATTTTGTCACAGAACCGAACCAATCAACTCGGTTCCTCAAATTTTGGAACTAGAACGAAACCAAAGCCCAAAAAAACCAAACCAAACCAACCCAATGTGCGCGGTTTCGGCTCGGGTCTCGAATTATTTGGGTCACTTGTGCACCCCTAGTTGTGGGTGTGGCAGAAGAGATGGGATTGAGGGTGACAAGACTGGGGCCGGGACAGGGGTGGGGTGGTGGGCCAGGGGGTGGGAGTGGCAGCGTGTGGGGATGGGGTGGAGGTGCGTCAATGCTGAATGTCTGTGGGTGATTATGGTGGGGGAGGTAAGGTGGTGGCCTAACTAACAAAATTAGCTGAGGGTGGGGGCGAATTTCACAAATTGTCAAAAATAGCCAATAATAACGTCACACGTGGCATCCGTACTATATACTACACCCAAGTACAATCTACCCTCTTTTGTAGTGCACGATGCACCACACACCTCATGGAGTAACTTTCTACGTCATTAATAGGTTGATGTGACTAGCTAACAAGACTTGAACGTCCAACCTATTGTGAAGAGAACGTGGCAATATACCACTGGGCTAGTTGTCAGGTTGCTTATCTTCAATTGCTTTTGTTTCTTTCTAAGGAAGTTAATTTCTACACAAGTAGTAGTTTTTTATCAAATAAAAAATGACATAAATCACACATAATTATCAATAATACACATTAAAAATTATTTATAAATTGATCAAGATGCTCTAAAGGCTCTCTCACTTTTACACATATTCCAAATTGACGCTCTAGCGCTCGGCGAACTTGTGACCTAGGTGGTGGCAGGTTGTGGAGGAAATTGGGGACAAACAAAAAGAGAGAATGGCTACGGGTGACAGTGGTAGTCATGGTTGTAGTTGTGACTCTCTCAGTATCCCTCTCTAGAACAACATGCAATTGAAGCACTCTCTACAAGCAGGGTGATTGCAAAAGCTACTGGTCTTGGACCGAGCCGACCGCAAGACAAGATAATTTGTGGATGGAAATAGAAGGAGGTGGGTAGCACTACCCTGTACTAACGAAGGGAGAAGGCTGACTTCCGCTTCTTCTCTCATCCTTAAGTCTCCAGTGGGTGGCATTGTCGGTTTGGAACAGATTGTGGGATGGGTCTCAGCTCGCAGGAAGAAAAGGGGAATGATAGAGAGAGAGGGAACTGGGGTTTATTGTGTAGAGAGAAATTGGTAGAGAGATAGAGAGAAGGGTAAATTGGCTAAATAAATTTATCTCACATGACACATTAGTCAACTACCGGTTGCTAATTAGAGTGGGGAACTTGAAACCTATATATGACCAATAGAGAACGGGATGTAATTACCAGAACCACAAGGAGTTGATAGAAACAAAATATATTTAGCTTTTATGCCATATTTTGGTGGTTTGCTTCATGCATACTTCTCACAAAATTTTTTGAGAAGCATCCATACCTCTACATGATTTTGCACCATACATTACTTTTTGGAATGTTCCAACATATAGCAACAATATCAAAATATAAAAGCAACACAAGAGAACAATTGTACATCCATTTCATTAGGGTATACTACACTTAATCCATCACTTATTGATGCTTTCAAATAAGCTTTCTTTAGGGCATACATGCATTACAATCATTTATTTTTTATGGCATGTACTTGAGTATTAGTAATTTATTACCTACTTATCATGCATACCAATTTTGTTATTCCAATACAAATTATTGTCTAAGTTCTACATCATGCCTTTTATTCATGATAACCATCTAATTCACCTTGGGACTACTTTATCTTCTACTAGAATTTCTTGCTGTTTTACGTACACTGAAGAGTGGAGTTAGCTAAGAAACACTCACTACAGTGCCTGAGATCTTTTGGTTTCTAAACATGAACTCCAAAACAAAACACTAGTAACAAGTATCAATCATGTCCTTTAGCAAGCGATTTATGAATTCACAAACTTCCAAATTACGCAAATATAATTTACAATCCTAGAGATATTCGTCACCAAAAAGCAAGAACTTTCTTGCAAATTAATTTAACAAAAGAAAAAAAAATCCATCAACCACAAGAAAAACAATACACCTTTTTCTCCCATTAAAAATTCACATCAGTAATGTCATGTGAATAATAAATTTGACCACTCGTACTGACGAGGAAAGGTCTCTTGCAAAATGAATCGAGAAAGGGCAAAAAAATACCCAGCAAAAGCATAAATATCCCACAGAGGAGAAACAATAAAGTATTTTGCACACTAACAAGAAAGAAGGCAATGCAATCACCATGACTTTACCCTTTTCACATAGTTGCTTGATAAGAAATCGACCAAACGTATAAAGGGAAAAGAAAAGGGCTTTCAGCTCATTCATTATTTAGAGAAAGACCACATTGCATTAGCCATATGCTAATATAATTTTGGGTTCACTAGGCGCAAAAGTGCATATGGAAAAACAGAAAAAAATGACCTTGAAGGCTGTTAAATGGTTCACACACATGTCCTTTTCATTTCAAATATCTTTACCCAATCAAATTGAAGGGGAAAAAAAATGTGACATCTCTGGCACATTATCTGTCACTAATATTTGTCTAGTATGCTCAAGATTTTGCCAACATAAGCCTGTCTACTCAAGAAACACAAAAATAGGGAAAAAGAAATGCATTTTGAACTACTATATCATTGTCCTAGCATTAGGGAACGGCAGGGAAGGAGAGGGACCTACGATTTCCTTGAGAAAGGTTAATAATAATGCTAACAATGTGACATGAATGGCAAATTGAGAAATCCACATACATAAGGGGTTAGATTCATCTAATAGGAAAACAAGCACAATAAAGTACGATAGAATAGAATGGAGTTAATGCCTTTCAGTTACAATTTTCCTTGCATATATTTGACCAAATGACTACCATCACAACTATTGCATTAATTTTAACCATCAGGGTTCAGAATTACTGATTCTATCTGAAGCTTAAGTGCACAGACATCTTCCTCAAAGCATGTGAAATGAATAAATTCTTTGGATTGAATGAGAAAGCAATGGCTTTCAGAAATCCAATAACTAGAATTCAATCTTTTGTGTAAAAGTTACAAAGGCAACCATAAAAAGAGAGTACTTCAGATTAATGCAAAATGTGTGACTACATAAGCAGCATATGCTTCCTAATTTTCTAATACTAACAAGCCTAAGTAATAAAAGCTACATCGGAAGATATCACCATCATAAAATCTCCCTAGTCAACATGCCTTATAGCATTGCACTGTAACATGTTAATCAAAAGCATTTATTTACCTACTCCCCTTCTTTGAACCAGATACCCCATCTTTGGAATTTCCACCTGCCATCCGCGAATGAATAGAAAGGCCCATATTTTTATTAATGTGTCCACAGAAAAAGAAAACTATATATAAATCCATAGTGCGTAAGATATATTACTTGATGAATTAAATTTAGAAAAATGTAGTGAGAAAGGATTTATTGGTGGTCACTCAGTTGCACTGACCTTCAGTATCGGTTTTCAGTCTTTCATTGGGATTGATTGTCCCTCCTCTAACAAATGCCTTAGAACCTGGTGTGCTATCCCCTTGAAATGACTCCACAAACTCTTGATATAAACGAGCTGTTTCATCCTCCGCCCTCTAGAAAGGAAAAAAAAAAAAATAGTGACATGACCAACAGTAGTGTTTTTTAGTAAACAGGTTTTAAAAGGGCCCATCAAAAGCCAAACCTTTTTCTTCGCCTCCTCCTCTTCTCTGTGCTTCTGAAACGGTGTCTTCTTCCGTGTAATTGAGAAGGAATTCATCTTTCATCAAACGCTGGAACACTAAACCACAGATCCACTTTAACTCAGTACACATTCATAAATCTCCAAAAAGACGAATAGACATTCAGAACCCATATGTTATATCTAAATGAGTTAGTGTCATTATAAGCAAAACCAAACAAGCCTATTGCAGCCTACATTGCCATAGCACTAGGGGCCATAACCCTTGCCTAAGAGACAAACACTGAGAAGGTAATCCTGAAAATACTAAGCGACTAACTTTACAGTTAGGATTATATTATAGGTAAATTACACTGACCTCCCTTGAGGTTTCTAACAATAACAGATACTTCCCCTGTGATGTTCTTAACGAAAATTATGCATTTATCTTTTTGAACTTTTATAAAATCAGAAGTCCATGTTATCATCTTTATCCCTCTTTTACTATATCAGCAACCCAACACACAAAATGAAATCTTACAAGCAAACGGTCTCTTTTCTTTCCTAATCCATACGTACATAGCACAATAAATTTGATACACGTTTGCAGCCTGGTAAAAAATTTGAAGTTATATCCAAGCAATCGTCAAGACCCAACACTAATGGGTTGAGCATAATAGAAAGCAATGCCTTGGTAGGGTTTGGTGCAATGAAGAGCCGATTATTGGAGCCACCATTGATGACATTTTCAACCTGTAAGAGGTTCATTCACTATGTAAATTTACATACACATATACATATATATATAATATGTATACACTTCTATATAAATAAACATATGCATATTTATACATATTCTCACCTGTATAAGAGAAGAGGGGAAAAGAGTAACGGAAGTACTGTTGTTTTACCACCAATAATACATGAAATTGGTTTAAATTTTATTGTTTGAGTTGTTAGGTTTGAATAAATGAGACCAATTGTCCAATGGTGTTCGTGGGTCTTGATTAGTAAAAGTCTAATTGCAGCATCATTGTGGTCATGGGTCCATGTATCTCCACACAACCAGAAAAATGAAAGACAAGTAGCCACCGCCATTAACAAAGACTATCACCATCCTCCACATCCTCTATCTCTTCCACTGTTGAATTTCTACCTTAATACATTGAATTGGAGAATCCGTTCCTCCAAAAACCATCACAGCTCCACCCTCTGGATCATATTTTTGGTATCTGCGAACAGCAGAGCAGTGGTTGCTTTGAACCCACACCTAACCCCAATACATCAAATTTGATTATTTGTTTGATTATTTTTTTGAACTTCGTCAAAGATGGTGTCAGAGTCACCATCAGTGAAGGCAAACAGGCCATAAAGGAATGATCAAGTGTTTGGTAGTGGTGGCATGGATTGTTCCCAGATAAGTGATTGATGGTGGGAGCATCAAATGGAGGAAGACAAACACCACTTATGGTGAAGTTAGGAGGAGGATCGAGTGTTGCAAGATTTTCCATATAATAGTGAGATGTTGTTGTGGCACGTGATCATCGGAATTTATAAATATTTAATACATTAGTTTTGACATTGAAAATTTGTTATAAGTCTTCTGACTTAAATAAGGGCAGAGTTGTCATTCTAAAATAATTAACTGATGATGTCAAGTGTTTCCATCTTGCTAACTAACGGTCCGTTACTTGAGGGGAGGTACCTGCATATTGTCAGATAAAGAAAGGGAGTGCAGTGTCATTTCAGAAAACACAAGGGAAGTATCTGTTATTGTCAGAAACCTCAAGGGAGGTCAGTGCAATTTACCCTTAATATTATTCATTTTTAACTATACTAAGTTACAGATACAATCACAGAGAAGAGTCAATTAACAGTGTAGCACTAATTTAAATTTATGCATTACATTAAGCATAACAATTCAGCAGAGGATATGTGTTACAAATTCAAGAAGTCAAGGACAACCAAATTTAAATGCAGAATTTTTAATTCTGAAAAAAAATAGGAACATTAATGCAAGTATAGTCTATACTACGTAAAATGTCTCCAAATGTTGTAAAACTATTTTAGGATAAAACTATCCAAACTAAAGTAATCAATGACACAAGTATCCTTAAAAGCTCCAAAAAATTGCAACCACCGAACATTGAATCCTAACAACAAATAGTATCAAAATATCAATCATGAAATTAAGCATTTAAGATGCTACATTATATCATAAGATCTTGGTTTCATTCTATCTTGTTCGATTAACTTAAAAAGTCTTCCAACTTAGACTAGCAATGCGTGCTTGTAATTTCTGATTAAAACACTTCAATGTGAGAGTGCCAATAAACATCTTGGTGTTAATGTTTAGTTATAATGCATTTTTGTATAATATTCAAAATCTGAACTTTTCAGCAAACTGGAGAAGACAATGAGTTCAGTGGCTCAGCCGTCAGATCAACCAGAACTGAACCCTGACATCGTAATCTTAAATCACGTCAAATAAACAAACAAAAAATATAAGGAAATAAAAAGAAGTCGATTTATTTTCTCTCAAGATCTTAGTGAATGAAAATTCTCCATTAGCCTGGCCATTAAAGTAATTCACTAAACTTCCGTATAATCCCATCGCTTATAACACGACAAGCAAAACATGTTCCTAGAATTAATATCTATCTTCGTAAAGGAAACAATGCTTGAAATTCATAAACGAAAGTAAGGACATGACTTTAGATACAATAACTCAAGAATTAACGGTTAACACATTAACCCACAACTGCTACTTTCTCTTCAAATATACCCAACGCTAGAGGTCACGAGGAAGCAATAAATTATCCTTGTCCCTAATTCTTCAGCAGCAACAAATTCAATTCAAAACCCAAAAATCTAGACTATGAATTCAATATGCAAATACGTATATAGCATACAAGGTGTAGAGAGATTAACCTGAAGGGCAATGAGCGATTAGGAAAACAAACAAACAATCAATCGTACTCTGGTCCAGAATCAAGGACCTGCAATCGGAACAATTGAACTACAGTTCCAACCCTAGCACTCGTCTCTTCGGTACAAAAGAGGACAAACGTTGCTGAGAATGAGAGAGCTTTTATTTAAACCAATAAGCAGTTCGGTTCACGTAACTGGGTCTCACGAAACCAGAACCAAAACTGGTTGCGATCCATCTGTCCAAATCAATAACCCACATCTCAGGTCCGCCCCGTCTTTACTGACTAATGACGTTAATCGTTGTAGGGTCGAGTGTAGAGACAATATCAAATAACCCGCTTCGTCTTATTTATACATATATTTATATTTATTATATCTATTTATACTATTATAAAAAACACATTTTTGATTTGATAAAGCTTAATAGTAATTTTAATTTAACTCAACTAACTCTCTTTATTTATTTTTTTATTTTTTTCATAGACAACTAACTCTCTTTAATTAGAGTATAAAGTTATTGAAGTAAGTGAGATTGCAGGTGCACACATTGTCTGTGCTCCGCTTCTAGTATATTATATCAAAATACAAATATCATATTTTTTATCTTATTTTTATATTTTGGTATTTGTGTTGTTGTTTGAAAAAATTATTAACATCTAGGAGGCAGGAGCAGGGAAAGGTAGGGAAGGGATTATTATAGCGGAGAGGAAATGTGATAGGGGTTCCTCAACTCAAACCTATCACATTGCTATTAGACTAATTTGCAAAGTTTTTAAATTAAAAAATAAAATGATTATAATTAAAAATTGATAGACCAAATTGAGACTGAGAATAATCTATAAAAACCAAAGAGTATAATTGTCCAATTTCTTTTATCCTGCTAGCAATTTTGTAGTATGGATTAAGTTGCAACTCTTTTGGTTTGGTGTTTCCTTGCTTAGGTGAGAGCCATAAGTATATCTTCTTAGGATAGGTTTCGTTTGTGAGTCTCTCTCAATATACGAGAGATCTAAGTATCTACGAGTACATATATTGCATTGTGCTATATGGTATATTCTTTGTTTTCGTTGTAAAATTAATAATAAAAGAGAGAACTATGGTTATAGGGCGAGAGAGATGATTGATTTTAATGACGTCAATTGCTTCGAAAAATCTTAATACTTAAAAACAGAAATTTCTAATTGGTTGAGAAAAGATTTTTTTTTTAATTTGACTTATATAATAAATAAGATATCCGAGGTGTCAAGTTGAGAAACAACCTCACGGGTCTAGCTGGTTTTGTTGGCTTCGAATAAAGACTTGGGTTCCGTTTACTACAATTTTTTCTTGTTTTTTGTTTTTTTGGCTTATAAGTAAATAAAATAAAATTTTTTTACTTTTATAAGCTAAAAATAAGCAAAAAGATAAAAAAAAAAAAGCAAAAAAATTAAAAAATATTAGACCTTTTTACTTAGGAGCTAAACAAAAATTAGGCCAAAAAGTCGTATCAAACGAGCCATTGGCCTACTTAGGGGTTTATAAACCCTAGAATTGATCAAAATGGTTGAATTCATGATTGGTGATCAAGCAATTTTAACTAATCTGAGAACCAACCACTTACACATGTTTTACAAATTTTTATAATCCTATAGTTAATTAACATTTTATAGCCTTATCAGGTCATTGTTATTTTACATTTCAATAATAGTAAACTTATTAAAGGAATAAGTAAAGTATTATGCAATACAAGTAGGCCAACTCGAATTTCCTCGGGTTTGGTTGTTTTGGTTCCAAACCATTATCTCTTTGGTATTGATGAGTCTAATTAGGAATGGCAATAGACTGAGGCCGGGAGATGGTACCTCAATCCTCATCTCTACCTACAAAATTCATCTACATCTCCACATTTATATCTATATGGGGACTTTTTTTGGAGATCCTTCCCCTCCATACCTGTACGGAGATTTTTTTAGAGGTCCATCACAGCTCCACGGGTACAAACCTCCGTCTACTCCTACCTCTGCACTCGCGCCACACTCGCCAAACCCAATTTAAAGCTCTTATTCCCAATTTAATCATCTAACCAAAAGGTTCTTCTTCCAAAAGCTCTTATCCCCCTTATAACACATTCAACATGAATTGATTTCATATTTAACTAAAGAGATTAACAACAAAATTAAACACGCAAAACTCAAAGTACAAGTTAAAGTATTTAATAGACAATTTTTCATATAAAGGTACAAGCACATCCCCTCCTCCTAACGGGTGTGGCATGGTGAGACGGAGCACGGGGGGGTGAAGGAAAACCTAGGTCTATCCCGGCTACCATACATGCATGGACTTAGTTTAACACTTCTATCCCCATTTTGAATTCTCCATACCTTTCCCAAACGGAATGGGTTTGATCAAATCTCCGCCTTTCCCCGATCTATTGTCATTCCTAAGTCTAATTTAAAAGAATCGAGATCTAATCAAAATCAGAATCGAAAAGACTCATGCAAACCTTAAGGTTTGATGGTAGGGGAGGAAAAAGAAATTTTGTTGACTGTAAAGACTTTTTACTGTGATGTTTGGTACAAGAAAATAACATGATCATTCCCATTTGCATTTTTATTATTTTGTTTAAAACTATCATTTAAAGTTAAAATGCTCATTCTTTGAAAATGTCTGATCCCACGTTTTGGTGGAACGACCATTCTCTCTTTAAAAAGTGAGAATGGTTATTTCATTATGAGAACATGAAATAAAACTTGCTAATATTTTTGTTGTGAAATATCTTGAAAAATAAAACATGTTTGGTAACTCTTTTTAATTTTAAAATTTCAAAAATGATTTTAAAAACATTAAAAAATAAAATAAAAATACTTCTATATTTTGTGTTTATTTGTAAAACAAAGTCTGCCTACCTTCCACCATGGGCAGCTGCCACCACTATCCACCAATCATGACCCATTATCACCCGCCACTACTGTCACCCATTACCACTGCCAGAACATTCGTTAGTCATTCTAATATTTTATATGTAAAGTATGAGATTTCTTGCAA
Organism: Euryodendron excelsum; assembly: GCA_033060915.1. Lineage (NCBI taxonomy): Eukaryota > Viridiplantae > Streptophyta > Magnoliopsida > Ericales > Pentaphylacaceae > Euryodendron > Euryodendron excelsum. The sequence goes on along the minus strand of CM065378.1, from coordinate 45,035,784 downwards.
TTCGGGCAGTGAATCACAGGAGATCCAGTGTGTGGTTTAAATATAAATATATTCTTATATCTATATACTAGCAGCGAATTTGTACTATGCATTGAGTAGGGAATAAATTTAAAAAATAAGAAAAATTTATAATAATGTAGAATTATTTGTTTGTTCTTGAACTTGAACCTACTAATATGAATTGTATTAAATATAATATATTCATATTCTAAAATTAGATATTGTCAACTGATTGTAATAAAAATTCTTGTCCGAAGACAGAAAATATATATACTGAATATTTTGCTATGAAACTATATTAATTTATAACTTGTTAAGTGCATGAGTCTGCTTATTGTAAATGAATTATATATTAAGTGCATTAAATATTATTATTTAAGATAACAAATTTAGAGAAAATAATTTTCAATTTAAGTTAGAGATATGATTTATTATTAAATATTTAAAATACTTATATAGTGGAATATGATTTTCAATTTAGTTTTATTAATTTAATTGGGTTAGCAAACTATTTTTTGACTGTTATGCATGCTTAGATTACATTTATCTCAAACCACACATTGTAACGTTAATGATACATATAAGTTTGATTAAATTAAGAGGGTAAACATCTCCTTAACCTAGTCCATACATGTGCATTTATATCATAAAAAATTATTGTCACAGTGAATATACTAAACACTGCCAAACTCTTCATAAACAGTTATATGTGAATTTTTAAATGAAAATACTTGAGTTACTTATTGTATTTTTGTTGTCTATGATATACTTTAAAAAAATTTGTCAACTTTTTTTCAAAAAATATATAAAATGACTACAAAATAAAAATAAAGAAAGTTAAAAATATCTTCATACTAACATTAGTACAATTAGAAAATTTGTCTTGGATTAAATCCGGCTACTAAAACTAGAGAATTTAATCACTTTTAGTTTACGATGCTTAAACTTAAAAATAGGTACCAACCATTCATCTATTGAGAAGCACATAAATATAATGACTTAAATTTTATTAGGGTTCGCCAAAATTTTGATTTGTTTTTGTTATTATTTTTTAACCATTTTTGAAGTGGTGTAATTGATGGGTAATAACGATATTAATAATTTTAATAAATATGTACTTCCTTTAGCAGAAATTAAGATTATTTTTATTTTTATTTATTAAAGATTCTATGTAATGGGAATAATTGAAAGTAATTTGAAAACTTACTATATAGACTAAGTGACAAAATAGAATAAAATTTAAAGTAAAAAGAATAACTTTGAAACAACCAATAGAATCAAGACATGTTTATTTTTGTATTTTACTAATTCAAAAATAGAAGGAAATTAGATTAAAACTTTCAACTTCAAAGACCTTCTAATATTTTACTATAATCTATCTATTAGCAGTGAACTTATGCTATGCACAAAGCGTAGAGAATAAACTTTTAATTAAAAATAAAGAATCTATATTATATATTATAGCAGAATAATAGAACGTCTTTGAGATTGAAAGACTCAATTCAATTTTCTTAATTTTTTAAATTTTTAAATAACTAAGTTTACATGTGTCATAATAGCATTGGTCTAACTATAAATTATAGAAACATTTACTTTCTATTAATAATTAGTAAATCTTTGTTTAAACTTAGGTAATCTTATGTTACTTTGGAAAATTTTACCTATCTTTTATAATTTTAGAAAGATTTTCCTTAATTTTTTAAAAACTTAGAATTTTTATTTTAAATTTCCTCAAATCCGTCTTTTATAATTTTAGAAAGCTCCCCCTTAAATTTAAAAATAACAATATGATTATTATTTTGAATTTTTTAAAATTCTTCTATTGCAATTTTGGAAAGTTATTGCTTAGATTCAAAACTTTACAATTTTCTATTCAAATCCTTTTAATTTTAATTTTTAGAAAGACAAATACAAATAAATATATAGTATATATTATTACAATTAGCTATGGAACCATTGAAGTTGAAACATTTAATTCTTTTTTTTTATTTTTTATTTTATGTTCATATTTCAAAATGTCCATGCAGCTTCAATGATTAGTTAAAAAAAAGCACTTTACAAATGAAATAAATAATCTCTAAAATTTTATTTTCAATCTTAATTTCTTAAAAATGTCATTACCATCAATCTATATTATATACTATAACAATCGGTAATGATGTTTTTAAAGCTAAAAATATCGATTCAACTTTCTAACTTATTGGTCTTATTTTATATTTGTTTTTGTTTTGACTCTTAATCAATACGACAAGTTTATCAAAATTCCTTCAAATATGCTTCTTCACAAAACTTGTAATAAAAACAAAAATTAATTTTTAATTTCTATCTTAGAAAGTACACATGTCACAAAATTATTAATCATGCATCATTTATTCTTTTATTATTTATAGAAATCACTTATTACTGATAAATTTGTCATTTGGTTGTAAATACTTATTAATCACATCTTTTTAAATATGATTAAAAGTAATAAAAAATAAATCAAAATATTAGGAAGCTCCAATGAAACTAACTTTATTATATAAATTTTTTTTACAATTGAAGTATAATTTATATAATTTTAATTATTTAACAGTAATTGAGTTGTATGACCTCAATAGTAGCAATGAAGCCATAAACAAATTTTCTAATTTTGCTTAGGTTAATATGAAAGGACTTTTAATTTTTTCTTTTTTATACTTTTAATAACTCTAGAATATTCTATTTTTAAAATATTTAATCAAAATAGAACAAAACTTTGAAGTATGCTATAAATAATAAAGAAATAATAAGTATTTCAAATAATTTAATTATGTGAATCATGTAATTTGATACTTTTAGGTAAGTTTGGCAGTGATTTGTTACAACTATTTTGAGAAGAATTGTTTATGGTATAGATGCATATATTTAGATAAATTTTAACTTCAAGTAATAGTTGTAATTTATTGTTTAGTAAAACTCATATTAGTAGTATAAAGTTTAAAAAAATAATATCAATTCTTTATTTTTATTTAAAATTTTAAATTTATTCTCTATGTAAATTTTTTTAAAGCTAAAAATTATTTTTTAAAATTTTCTTAAATCCCTCTTTTATAATTTTAGAAAGCTCCTCCTTAAATTTAAAAATAACATTAAGATTATTACTTTGAATTTCCTTAAATTTTTCTATTATAATTTTGAAAATTTCTAGCTTAGATTCAAAACTGTAGGTTGGATTTTTAAGAAGGCCTAGTTGAATTCTCAAATCAATTTGAAGAGCACAAACGATCTGCAAGAGAAGAAGACAGTGAAAATGCGTTGACCCTCTTTGGGTCGAAGACACTCCAATGATTAAGTTAGCAAACTTAATCACAATCAATCAAATAAAGTGTTGAGAGCTAGAACTCAAGTGAACGTACCTTGTAACTTAGTGGTATAGAGTATTTATAGATTTCGGAATGTCATAATCCCATAGGTAATTGTACTCTGTCTCCTCCTAGGAGTCAATTACTTTTGGATATTGTTTAGTATCCTAGTCCTTTTAGGAATAGACTCATATATGCTCAATTGACTTGGTCCTTGCTAGATTTGAGCTATATTTACCACTATTGGGGCCTTTATTTGGGCATTAGTGAGTTTGGGCCTCTACTAGCCCAGATCAGCAATATGTTCTTATTTAGGCCCGACATGTTGTGTTAGGCCCGATTATTTTGACCCATAATTGTTCCCATCCCTAGTGCCCTTTAGAAGGGAGCTGGGGTTGGTGTTATATAATTGTAAGTATGCGGCACACGGTACTAATTTTTCTTGGCATCTCATGGGGTACTGGCTAACGTGATTACCGCCCAGAATGTGGAAGGAGGTCAGCACCAACTCGGAGACTTTCCAACGGCCCTGCCGTAACTTCCTATTGTTAAAGGTGGCATGGAGCATCTACAACCCTGTAATCTAGCAGCCTTCCTTAAGAAGGGCGGCACAAAGAAGAGGAGGGGGGATGGGGCGAATGCATCCATCGACCCTGCTACTGTTGCTTCTGCCACCAGTGCTTCTTTGTCCATGGTACCTTCTGTCATCATGGTCCCTGCTTCTCCCACAGTGGTGAATCTGGTTGAGCTAATGGTGCCTCAGGAGGTGAAGAAGAGGAGAAGACTAGTGAAGACTGCTGAGTCTGAGGGTGCTTCACCAAAGACGGCGTGCCTCAAACATAAAGACAAGGGTAAGAAGGAGGAGCCAGGGACTAAAGAGGTTATGGTGCGGCCAAAGATTTGTGGTCGTGCTATGACTTCTCTGGATTCCATCCTCCTCAGTGTCGATATTGCTGTTGGGGCTTTTCAGGCCGTTATGCCACCTGGCAATATCAAGGAACTGAATGACTCAGCCACCGAAGACCTCTTGCTGGGGGCAGTTCATGCATAGATGGTGATAAGGCATCTTCCCTTTGCTTTTTCTAGTTGATTACTTATTAGGCTTTTTACTAATGTCATCTTCTGTTTGTTCTGATTAGGGAGCAATTCAGGGCTTGGAGGTCATGCAGCGCTTCAGCAACCTACATGAACAGCATAAAAGCTTGCTGAAGAAACACAGCGAGATGAAGGATCACTTCCATGACCGAGATCAGAACATTTGTACTCTGGAAACGGCGCTGCAGAACAGTAAAGTTGTCTTTGCTAAAACCCAAGTCTACTTTAAGTAAAAAGAAAAAGACTTCAACGTGATGATGGCTGAAGCTGCAGCTCTGAAGGCTCAACTTGTCAAAGCTAAGAAGTCGGCATCTAAGGCAAAGGCAGGCTTGGTGGAAGCCACGACGAATCTAGAGAAGTTGAAGGTGGAGTCCTAAGCCTAAAATACAAAGGGTTATGAGGATGTCAGAGACTATTATGAAAGACAAGTCAAACAGATCTGCGAGCAACTATTCTTGGAAGGTTAGAAGGCAACCCTGAGGAAGCAAGCTTTGGATAAGTCTTCTCTTCTTTGGACAGAGATACCTGCCCAGGGTGAAGCTGACTTGGGATCTGATGTGGAGGCAGATGAAGACAAAGAAGAAGAAGAGGCTCCTCTTGGAGTCAAGCCGGCTGAAACCAAGCTTACTGCTGACCTACCCTCTACTGAGTCAAACCTTGCTGCCGACATGCCCTCTGCCAAGTCAAACCTTGTTGCCAACCTACCTTCTGTTAAAGCCAACCTTTCTGTTGACCCACCTTTTGTCGAGACTAACTTTGCTTCTGACCCACCTCTTATTGAAGCCAACATTACTGTTGACCTGCCTTCGTGGCTTTTCCTTTCTTTGTATTTTTGTATTTTTTTTATGGTTATGCTTGCGCGGAGGATAGTTATAACCCGTAATTTATTTTAAAAGAATATTTGTTATTATCTCTATTTTTTCACTTCTTTTTAGTTAAGCTAAGCATTCTAACTCAGGTTTTTCCTGTGATGCTTTTGCTGGTTATTATACTTGATCTGAGTGAGTCTAGTTTTTTGCTATGACCCTTATTTTTTAGCTAATCTGTTTAGCCAAATTGTTCTATATGAGGAAGACTTAGTTTTCTACTAAGTTTTTGACATATCATGGCCGTTCTTAAGCCGACCTACCAAACCTAGGCGGGAATAGGTTAAACACTTGGTTTTTTGTGGCCTTTGTTAGCCGAGCTGCCCAACTTGGATATAACTAAGTTTTTACACTTGGTTTTTGTGACCTTCATTGACCGACCTACCCAACTTGGACTAGACCAAGTTTTTACACTTAGTTTTTATGACCTTTATTGCCAACCTGCCTAACTTGGACAAAACCAAGTTTTTACGCTTGGTTTTTGTGACCTTCATTGGCTGACCAGCTGATTCCACTCTAAAAGTGTAATTTTTATTCCCTAATTAGTTGTTTGTTAGCCTCTATATGGGTATTAGAACAAGTTTTTAGTAATAAATTGATCGAAAGTGGTTTTCTGTGTGTATTATAGGTTTTTGGTGATAAAATGACGAAAATGGGCTTAAAGTGAAGAAGTCCGTCTGGACGGTCCGTTCGGACAAACAAAACACCGTTCGGACGGTGCGCTGGGACGGTCCGTTCGGACGGCATATTGCGTTCAGATGGACGAATTAGTGTTCAGGCGCTACGACAGAGATCGGAGTTCCAGAGTCGATTTTTTCCGTTCAAAGCTATCACAGAGTCGATTTTTCCCATTTGAAGAAATACAGAGCTGAGATTTCACGTCTAAAGACCGTCCGAATGGTGAAATAACCATCAAAACGGTTACTCCACCATCCGAACGGTGCGTCCGGACATTATTCAGACGGCCTTAGAACGCACTTCGGACGGTGAACGCAGATTTGCCTTACAACCCAGCAGTCGAAGAAAGGAAGGGTTATGTTTTGTTTTAAGGTTTCCAGCCGCGGGTAGAGAGGGAAAATTAGGGAAAAATTTGTATTTTGCTTAGATTTACTTTATCTTGTTGTATTTAGGACTTTGGGAAGGGTTTAGTTAGATTTCTATTATCATTTTGTTGTAATCCTTTAAATTCACTCTAGTTCAATATATATATATCCTTTTGATTTAAAGTTAAAATGGCATCTTTACACTTTGGCAAGCTTCAACCATGGAACCAACAAGCTAGCTTCATTCTTTGGGGACAAATGTGAAGATTTACCAAGGAAAGCATAGGAAATGAAAGGGGAGTCCTCAATCTTGTTGAATATCTATTTTGCATCCTTTCTCTAATTATTTTGGAATTAACTATATTAGAAATCTTAGATCTATAATCATAGTTAGTAACATGTGATTTATTTCTAAAAAACCCATGAATGATGATAAAATTTAATTCCAAAATAATTAGAGGTCTCTAAATTTTCAAAGCTAAACTTTCCGAATCAAGGGCCTTTGGACGGTTCTTGATTTGAGTTAACCCAAACTCTCCCTTTCACAATCCGTGCTAGAATTGGTAGATTGGAACATTTAAACCCAAACTCCCTTTTTAATCAAGTTAAATCCCTACTTGTTTTTATTGGAATTTCGGGTAGATCAAAATTAATTTAGTTATAATTGTTGTTATTGTAATAGAATTCTCATATTCGTCAAATCACATTAGCTAGAGTCAAGTTGGTGGACTTAGTTTTACTTCAATTGTTTGCCTAGTTATTAGCAAAACAAATCTTCAAACACCAAAAGATTTTCGGTCAATTTTAGTTACCATAGCCATCAATTCCGTCCTTGGCTTATGACTTCAATTTGCATAGTTTTCTAAACTTTACCCGTTTCTATTGCTAGATTGGCACAAGTCTCATGGGAGAACACGATAGTGGGGATACCCTCACTTAAATTACAAGCACTTCTGAAGCGGTGCGCGAGGATAGTGAATTCAAGTTTTGGCGCCGTTGCCGGGAACTTGAAGGAACGAGTAAATCGCAAAAACAAAAAAAATTGCAAATCGTAAAAACAAGGTGGGAATTGATCACCCACCTACGAGGGAAGCATCTACAGCTTCGGGCCTAGGTAATTTCTTGAAACTTAATGTGGATATTATGTTAGGATTCTTATTTCTTTCTTTTCAATAGTTTCTTTTGTTTGATTAATTAGTAGCATTGCATATTACTAGGAGCATTAGAGGAGTTAGGATAGTGTGTGCTTTATTTTCTAATCGATGGTAATTGAGCACGTGGAGTGAGAGATTGGAGTTGAAAAGTCGTCGATAAAGAGAAAAAGCCGTTGTCCAGCATATATATTGTTTGTGTATGATATGTTGACTAGGATTGAGGCACACTATTTGCGCATTTCATTTGCATGTCCTAGTGGGCACGAATTAACAATAGATGCCTTTTATGAGTTGACCCACCATCACCGGCTAACACACCTTCTCCCGAAATTTCATTAGTAGTTGACCTAGGTACAACTCCTATAAATGACATAAACAATGAAAGGAGGCTACCTAATGTTGCTTCACCCAATCCAAATGTTTTGCAAAACCCACGGATGGGTGGATTGCCATAACAACCTCCTTTACATCCGGCACATGGTTTAGGGGGTGAGAACATGGAAAATGCGAGTAACCATGGGGACATGGGGGCTCCCTAATTCCGAATGAGAGATTTCTTGAACCCACCACGGCAAGCACCGAGTTCTTGCCTTGTTATTCCACCCCACTATGCCACCTTGAACATAAGGCCGGGCATGATACAAATGCTTCCTTAATTCCACGGAGTTGATTTGGAAAGGCCTTACGCCTTCATCAAGGAATTTGAGGATGCATGCTCCTTAATGATGGACAACTCGTGTCCACGGGAAATCTTTTTTCCTAAACTCTTTCCATTTTGTTTAAAGGATACCGTCAAGACGTGATTCAATTCTTTGAGACCACTCTCTATTCACTCTTAGCAAACTCTTCAAGGAGAGTTTTTGAAAAAAACATTTCTGGAAAATAGAACGGAGGCGCTTAGATGCCAAATCTCACAATTTTCTCCAATGTTAGGAGAATCATTTTTTTAGTGTTGGGAGTGGTTTAAAGAGCTTTTTGTTTCTTGCCCACACCATGGCTTTGCCAAATGGCACATCATTAACATCTTTTACTCTTCTCTAACGCCCCAACTTAAACAATTCGTTAAGACTATGTGCGCGGGAACTTTTATGGATAAGCAACCTCACGAAGCTTATTCATACTTTGACTACTTCGCTAATTTGGCTCGCGATTGGGTGACCACCGGGACCTAAAATCCAGAAGGTAGACCAAACACGCAAGGGGCGAAATATCAATTGAAAGAGGTTGATGATATGAATGCTAGGCTTGCCACCATGGCGAGAAAATTAGAGGCTCTAGAATTTAAGAACATAAGTTCGGTGGGGAGTGAAGAGCCTAAGGGAATGTGTTGTGCGGTTTGTGAGACCAAAAAGCATGACACCACGTCGTGCCCAGTTATCTTGAGGATTAAGGAAGCCTTGCATGGCCAAGCTAATGCTATTGGGTAACACAATCGAGGTGGGGGAAACCCCTACTCCAATACTTACAACCTGGGATGGAGGGATCATCCTAACTTTAGATGGCGCAATGAGGGGACTTCAAATTCCCAAGCTTATCAAGGAGGGTATCACAACCCTCAATCTTATCAAGCACGTCCTCCACCATCACACCCACAACATTACTAACCTCCACCGGTCACATTATTTCCAACCTAACCGAATCCATTCCAACCTTCACCTCAAACTTAACCCAACTCATACCACCCTCCACATCAAAAGCCATTAGAGGATACCCTCCAACAATTTATTCAAACCCAAGGGGGGGGCGTAAATTCATGGGTTGATAAAACTTTAGATGATATCAAGAGTCAATTGACTCTTCTTACTCAAGCTTTGACCGTTACTGAGAAGGGTAAGTTGCCTACACAACCTTAACCCAATCCATCTAGGCAAGTGCATTCCACCAAAACCTTGTCCCAACTATCAACTAGTCACGAGAATGTTTCGGCCATTACCACTTTGAGGAGTGGTAGGGCTATTGACAAGACTATCTTCCCTAGGAACCCCAAGGGTAGGGAAAAAAGTGTCTAAGGTAGATGAGGGTTCGGGAGTTAATAAGGAAGAGCCTAGTAAAGAAAAAGAGGGTGAGAGAGTGCCAAATGAGAAGGAGGAGGGAAGTGAGAAAGAAAAAAATGAGAGAGAAAAGAAAGAGGAAGGGAATTGTGAGAAGAAAGAGCAGAGTGGGTCTATGCCCAATGGTGAGGAAGTTTTGAGAAAGGAACGTGAGATCTTGGCTTACGCTCCATTTCCTCACCGGTTAGTTAAACCCAAGAATCAATTAAGTTCGGAGATTTATGAGACTTTCAAGCAAGTCAAAATAAATCTACCTCTCCTAGAAGCCATTAAACAAGTGCCCTCTTATGCTAAATTCTTTAAGGATTTATACACTGTTAAGAGGAGATTAAATGTGAGGGAGAACGCCTTTCTTGCTAGGGATGTCCATTCCGTAGTCCAAGTCAAAACCCTACCAAAGTACAAAGATCCCAGTTGTCCTACCGTGACATGTGTCATAGGAGACCATAGGATAGAGGGGTGCCTTCTAGACTTGGGGTCAAGTGTGAATCTATTGCCGTACTCGATGTACGAGCAATTGGGACTAGGTGAGTTGAAACCTATGAAGATTACACTCCAGTTAGTGGACCGATCGATCAAAGTCCCTAGGGGAATAGTTGAGGATGTCTTAGTGAAAGTTAATAAGTTTTATTACCCGGCTGATTTTATGGTCTTAGATACCCAACCGGTTGTAGATCCCCATGCCCGGAACCACATTCCTATCATTTTAGGGCTACCCTTCCTAGCCACATGTGATGCCATCATCCATGTGCCTCGGGAGAGGGGGGGGTCTCTTGAAGTTGTCTTTTGGGAACATATTAGTTGAACTTAACATGTTTAATGTGAAAAAACAACCGAGAGATATAAAGGACGTCCGGGAGGTGAATCTTATTGACTCGATAGTGTAAGAGCACTTTGAGAGGCAAATGGTAGAAGACCCTTTGGTTAGAATGTTGACATTTAGTGAGGGTCTAGATTGCTTGGGAGATGAGGAAGAGGGGATGTTCTTAATGAGGGTAGTGGTCTAGAGGTTTGTCTTATCATGGCGGTGGGTCAATGGACCCCCACTTTTGAGCCTTTGACTCCTAACCCTAGCAAGCCCCAACCATCCAAATTTGAGGCTCCTACGCCCGATAGGAAGCCTTTGCCTTCTACCCTTAAATATGTATTTTTGGGTAAGGGTGAATCTTATCCCGTAGTGATATCTTCATCACTCACGAAAGCTCAAGAAATGAGTTTGTTGGAGGTGCTCAAGAAGCACCGGAAAGCCATAGGTTGGACAATCGCCGATTTTCACGTTATTAGCCCTCTTGTATGCATTCATCGCATATATTTTAAGGAAGGGGCTAAGCCGGTGCGCCAAATACAACGCCGATTGAACCCAATTATGAAAGAAGGTGTGAGGGGTGAGGTACAAAAACTTCTTGATGCGGGTATTATATACCTAATTACCGACTCTAAATGAGTGAGTCTCACCCAAGTTGGGTTTACTAAGTCTTGGACACTCTGAGGTTAAGAGGGGTAGGGCGAGTCTATTGTGGGCTATTGGGACGGGTAGGACCATAGATCTCCCATTATTTTAGTATAGAGTCCTTGCACCCGCGTGCTTAGGGATCCATCCCCTTCGTGATTCTTTTGACACGGGTGATCGAGGGTGCATTTGAGGCCCCCATTGTTGGTTTTCCTCATCTCCAGCCATCGAGGGAGGCCATCGGTAGGTCCACCATCCAGCGTGGATTGAGATCTCACAGATTGCAGCAGCAGCAGGAACAGTTCCAGGCGCAGCCACAGATGCCTGCTCAGCAATAGCAGGCACTAATTCCTGAGCAAGAGCAACCGATCCTTGCTGACTCGGACCAGTATGACCTAGATATTCATCAGCATTAGTAGCAACAGCAGCACTTTCAGCCACCGCAGATGCCCGACCAGGCATTACAGATGCTTGAGCAGATGCGACAGACATTAGATGTTGTTGCTGTAGCATCAGCACAACATTCTGTCGACATTGCCAGATTGGAGGTTGCGGGAGCGGCCCAGCATGGAGAGATTGTGGCTAGTCAGGCTGCTCACGCAGTTCATGTTGTTACACTTGAGGGCCTGATCTGAGTCCAGTCTGAGCAGATTACCGCACTTTAGGGTTTGACTCGAGGCCAGACCAGGATCATTGAGGAGTTATTTGTTGAGGTCCGGGCCCTTAGGACAGCTGTTGCACCACCTTCAGATGATGATGGAGATGATTGATTAGGGTCTAGGGTTTTGATGCTTTTTGTACACACATAGCATATCATTGCATCATGTTTTGTATCTTGTTTTGATATAGTGGATTATGTTTTGAGTTTTCTTTACTGTACATCTTTTATCTTTGTATAACCTTTTTTTATCTATCTTGTATTTTTGGATTGTTTAGCTACAAGTATGCTCGGATTTTGGAATATATTACTCACCTGTACTGTTTTGATGGAGATTTTGGTATTGTATGGTGTCGGTATCAGTCTTCATTTTGCTCACACATTTATTTACGTCTCTTATTGTTTATGCTCTATCAGTTTTTGCAATGGATGTGTTGACTCTTTAGTTTTGATGCACTATACTACTATTTTTGACAGTATGACCCAACTTAGATTGAGATGGACTCGTTTTCTTACTTTTGACTATATAGAAAGTGCTTGATTCATGCATTGGTAGAAAGTTATACACTTTTCACACGAGTTATGTTGTGCAATATATTTTTGTTACTCTACTTTGCATTTTCGTCCATACCTAGTAGAGATTATCACCTTGTGAGCTTTAGAGAGTTTACCGTCTTTTCGAGAGTCTACAATTACTCAAGGATTGATCTTTCACCCTCATTTCTCTTGAATAACTTCTTTGTGCTTGCATTTGGTTCATAAGATAAGTTTTGATCTTGACATTGACACTTTTACTCTATGGAATATTATAATTTGGCATCTTTATGTAACTCTATGCCCATATCCTTCTTGATAACCATATTATCCTTTTTATTTCACTATATGACCCATTTATCATTTCATTTGTCACCAACTTCTTCCTCGAAAGATATCACTTAAATTTTTGATACTTTATAACCCTATTCTATACTATGTTGGGGAAACAAAGATATAGATCTACAAAAAAAAAAAAAGGAGAAGAAGAAGAAGAAAAAAAAAGAAAAAAAGAAAAAGAAGTGGGTATGTGATGGAGTTGAAAAAAAAAAAATTAGAATCATGTAAAGGGGTAACGAAGTCAAAGAGAAGGAGTTGTAAAAATTGAAAATGTTTGTTGTTCGAATCTTTGGGTACATAAAAAGGGAGGAGTTGGAAATGATATCTATTTATCATCTCATAGACACGTGATGTGTTTTATACTTACCTTTTATCATTCGTACCTTACCTCTTCGCCTCTCAAATCACTTAATCAATCCAAAGATGCTTCATTATAATTTTCATTAGAGTAAAAGTTGTATCTTGTCAATTCTTTGAATCATTACTCATCTATAAACATTCCTTCATGAAGTTATGCCAAAGGCGATACACATATAATTTGTCCGGTTCTTTGTTTTGGATATGTTCACTTGTTTTACCTTGTACAATTACTCAATTGTTGAACATATCGTTGTGTGAACCATGTGAGTCTTTCATTTCGAGTGTATGCCTGGTGAGGATTGAATCAAAACTTTAAGGTTCGGAAGTGCATAATTGAGTTCCTTACATGTTGCTTAGCATTAACTTATCACGCACATGCGCACAAACTTCTCTAGTGTATGCATTTTTGCATAACTCCTACATGTGTTTGAAGTTTGAGATGTGTCTATTGAGATCTTGAGTGGGTTGTGCATATTCTCTTTAATCGTCTTTGCATATCTCCTTTCTATAATATATTTTTGCTAGGGACTAGCAAAAACTAAGTTGGGGAGTGTTGATTCCACTCTAAAAGTGTAATCTTTATTCCCTAATTAGTTGTTTGTTAGCCTCTATATGGGTATTAAAACAAGTTTTTAGTAATAAATTAATCTAAAGTGGTTTTCTGTGTGTATTATAGGCTTTTGGTGATAAAATGGTGAAAATGGGCTTAAAGTGAAGAAGTCCGTTTGGACGGTCCATTCAGATGGAGAAAACACCGTTCGGACGGTGCGTTGGGATGGTTTGTTGGACAGTGCGTTTAGACGGCATATCGCGTTTGGACGGTCCGTTCGAACGAACGAATTAGCGTTCGGACGCTACGACGGAGATTGGAGTTCCAGAGTTGATTTTTCCCGTTCAAAGCTATCACAGAGTCGATTTTTCCCGTTCAAAGCTCTCACAGAGTTGATTTTTCCCGTTCAAAGAAATACAGAGCCGAGATTCCACATCTGAAGACTGTCCGAACGGTGAAATAATCGTTCGAACGCTTACTCCACCGTCCAGACTGTGCGTCTAGATGCTATTCAGACGGCCTTAGGACGCACTTCAAACGGTGAGCGCAGATTTACCCTACAACCCAGTAGTCGAAAAAAGGAAGGGTAATGTTTTTTTTAGGGTTTCCAACTGCGGGTAGAGAAGGAAAATTAGGGAAAAAGTTGTATTTTGCTTAAATTTACTTTATCTTGTTGTATTTAGGACTTTGGGAAGGGTTTAGTTAGATTTCTATTGTTATTTTGTTGTAATCCTTTACATTCACTCTAGTTCAATATATATATATATATATATATCCTTTTGATTTAAAGTTGAAATGGTATCCTTACACTTTGGCAAGCTTTCAACCATGGAACCAACAAACTAGCTTCATTGTTTGGGGACAAATGTGAAGATTTACCAAGGAAAGCATAGGAAATGAAAGGGGAGTCCTCAATCTTGTTGAATATCTATTTTGCATCATTTCTCTAATTATTTTGAAATTAATTGTTGTAGAAATCTTAGATCTATAATCATAGTTAGTAACATGTGATTTATTTCTAAAAAACCCATGAATGATTTTAAAATTTAATTCCAAAATAATTAGAGGTCTCTAAATTTTCAAAGCTAAACTTTCTGAATCAAGGGCCTTTTGACGATTCTTGATTTAAGTTAACCCAAACTCTCCCTTTCACATTTCATGCTAGAATTGGTAGATTGGAACATTTGAACCCAAACTTCCTTTTTAATCAAGTTAAATCCCTACTTGTTTTTGTTGGAATTTCGGGTAGATCAAAATTAATTTAGTTATAATTGTTGTTATCGTAATAGAATTCTCATATTCGTCAAATCGCCTTAGCTGGAGTTAAGTTGGTGGACTTAGTTTCATTTCAATTGTTTGCCTAGTTATTAGCAAAACAAATCTTTAAACACCAAAAGATTTTCGATCAATTTTAGTTACCATAGCCATCAATTCCATCCTTGGCTTATGACTTCAATTTGCACAGTTTTCTAAACTTTACCCGTTTCTATTGCTAGATTGGCACAAGTTTTATGGGAGAACACGATAGTGGGGATACCCTCACTTAAACTACAAGCACTTCCGAAGTGGTGCACGAGGATAGTGAATTCACCAGCCCAACTTAGACAAGACCAAGTTTTTACACTTGATTTTTTGTCTCTTTTTTTATGCTTGCATTTTAGAATGACATTAGTTATGTAGATCTGTTAAATAACTTCCAGTTTTATTGATAATGTGCAACCTTTCAAAGAAAAACAAAGTATTGTTGAAGGTCATTATATCCTTCGAGAATAAAAAACTCATACTGTTAGAATTTTTTGAGGTTGTTCGCAGTCCAGGGTCGGGGTAGTTGTCGCCTTTCTTCGACAATTTCTAATTAGTTTGCCCCCAAGCCGACCTGGGACACAACTTTGTAGGGCCCATCCTAGTTAGGGCCGAGCTTCCTATCTGTTGGATTCTTCATTGCCCCCAGTACTTTTCTTAGCGCTAAGTCTTCGGGAGCAAAGGCTCTTGATTGAACCCTTTTTTTGTAGGACCAGCTTAGCTGTTGATGATATCTGGTAAGTTTAAACAGGGCAAACTCTCTTTTTTCTTCAACGAGGTTGAGGTCCTTTGTTAAAGTCTGATCATTGAGGCCGGTGTCGAATGCCACCGATCTAATGGTTGGAGTCCGACTTCCAAGGTTATTACTACCTCCACCTCATATGCCATTGAGAAGGGGGTTTCTCTAGTAAATCTCTTTAGAGTGGTTTTGTAAGACTATAAGACGCTGGGCAGTTCTTCCACCGATCTTCTCTAGGCTTTTTCCAATCTCTTTTTTATCCCATTCAGCATAGTCTTGTTTGATATTTAGGTTTGCTCATTGCACTATGGATAGGTTGGTGTTGAATAGTAGTTTTTAATCCTAAACTTGTTATAGAATTCTTTGAACATGTTGCCGTCCAACTGGGTGCCGTTATCTGAAACTAGTGCAAGGGATATCTGGAATCTTTTGATGATGCTCCTCTATGCAAACCTTTTAGCTTCAAATTCCCTGATAGTTGACAAAGGCTTTGCTTCCACCCACTTAGTGAAGTAGTCAGTTGCCACTATGAGAAACCTTTCATTCCCTGGAGCTCAGGGCAGCGGTCAAACTATGTCCAGCCCCTATTGTGCAAAAGACCAAGGGTTGGTGATAGTTGTGAGGTCTTCAGCAGGCTGGTGAATTATTGGCGAGAACTTTTGGCACTTCTCACATCTTAGCACATATTGGCCAGCATCTTTATACATATAGGACTACCAGAAGCCCTGTGAGATGGCTCAGTGAGCGGGAGATCTTCTATCGATGTGACTTCCATAAATCCCTTCATGAATTTTGAACAAGATGCCATGCACTTTATCCGAGTGAACACAATATAGATATGGACTAGTAAAAGATTTTCTATAAAGTTCCTTGATAGGTGATAGCCAGTATTTTAACGACTTGTGCTTGACTCTTCTAGCCTCGTTTTTGTCTTCCAGTAGCTTGTCCCTGTTAAGATATGAGATAATCAGATTCATCTAGGATGGTGCTAGTTGTTCAATGGCCAGAGCTTGCACTTCTTTTTGAAATATGCTCGGGCTAGGTTACGTTTCCACATGAATTGTTCTCTTCAATCCTGACTTTAGGGCTACCACGAGTGTTGCCAAGGCATCAGTATGAGCATTGTTGTCGAGGCCAATATGATAGAGTTTGTATTTGCTGAACTTGTTAAGTAGCTCTCTTGCTTTTTTTAGGTACTGCGCTATTATGTCATTCTTCGTCGCATATTTGTCCATGATCTGGTTAACTACCAGCTGGGAGTCTTAGTAGATCACTATCTCGGCAATCTGAAGTTCTATAGCTCGGCGCAGACCGGAGAGTATAGCCTCATATTTTGACTCATTGTTTGAGGCGGTGAACTTCAACTTTATATCCTGCTCTAATGCCATGTTGTCTAACGTGATTAAGACCATGCCCGATCCTACCCCCTTGTCATTGGATGCTCCGTCAACGAAGAGTTTTCAATTATCAACAATCTCCCATACCTCCAAAAGGGGGTCGTAATTTAGTTGATCGACATCAAGTGTTTGATTGACTTCCTGTGGCAATTCAATGGAAAATTCAGCAATAAAGTCAGCAAGTACTTAACCTTTTACGGCCTATCTGGGTTGGAACTTGATGTCCAACTCTACCAGCTTCACTGCCCACTTTGCTAATCTGCCTGAGAAATCTACCCTTTGAAGGAGTGGCTTAAGCTGGTGATTCGTAAAGACATTAATGGTATGGGCCCTAAGGTAGTGCACCAACTTGCGTGATACCATTACTAATACTAAGGCCAGTTTCTCCAATGGTAGATACCTACTCTCTGCCCCTAGAAGAGTTTTGCTGACATAATAGATTGACTTTTGCTGCCTGTCCTATTGACGAAGTAGCACAGCGCTCACTGCGTGCTCTAATATTGTCAGGTAAAGGAAGAACTCTTCATGTTTGAGTGGCATAGAAAGTAGTGGTGGTTGGGCCAGATATTTCTTTAAGTTAGCAAGAGCCTAGCCACAGTCAGGGTTCTAGCTGAATCGCTCTTGCTTTTTCAAAAGTTAGAAAAATGGCTGGCACTTATCTGAAGATCGGCTAATGAATTGGTTAAGGGCTGCTGCCATTCTAGTAAACTTCTAGACTTCTTTGATGTTTCTCAGGGCTTGGATGTTTTTGATGACACTAATCTGATGCAGATTTGCTTCAATCCCCTGGTGCATGGCCAAAAATTCAAGAAACTTTCTCGAGCTTACCTCGAATACACATTTAGAGGCATTTAGCCTCATCTTATACTTTTTAAGGATGTTGAACACTCCTTTTAGATTGCCTAAGTGGGATTCACCAACCTTACTTTTGACTACCATATCATCAATGTATACTTCTACAGTGCTACCGATGTGCTCTTTAAATATTTTGGTGACTAATCTCTAATAGGTAGCACCAGCATTCTTCAAACTAAAGGACATAACTTTATAACAAAAGATGTCCTTCGGGGTGATAAAGGCGGTTTTCTCTTGGTCGTCTTCATGGAGCCTAATCTGGTGGTACCCGCGATAGGCATCTAGGAAGCTTATCCTTTCAAATCCAATTGTTACATCCACAAGCTGGTTAATCTTGGGAAGATGGAAAGGGTCATTGGGGCATGCTCTATTCAGGTCGGTGAAGTCGACACAAACCCTCCACTTGCCATTCTTTTTCTTTACCACTATTGTGTTGGAGAGCCAGCGTGGGTAGTAGACTTCCCTTATTGCCCCCACTTCAAGGAGCCTATCAACCTCTTCGATTACTATATCCATATGTTAAGTAGCTGCCTGTCTTCCTTTCTGGACCCCAGGTCTATTCTGTGGGTCTACGTTAAGTCTGTGGAAGGCTACTTCTAGGTCGATTCTCGATATATCGTAAGGTGTCCAAGCAAATATTCTAATGCACTGTGTCAGGAGATCAATCAACGATTTCTCTCCAGCTTTGGACAAAGAAGTGCCGAGGATGAAGTACTTCTCCTCATCATACCGATCTATATAAACTTTCTTAAGGTCCTCAATGACCTTGTTTTCTGGTGATAGCTTGACATCGTCGATAGTGGGCATATCCTCGTAGAACTCTATCATTTGAACCTTACTGCCTTTTTGTTCGTGACGCTTGTTATCAGGAGGCACTGTTTAGCAGCCACTTGGTCTCCTCTTATCTCTCCTACTCCTCCTAGGGTCAGGAAGTAGATCAGTTGGTGGTAGGAAGATGATATGGCCTTCATGAGGTGCAACTATATTCGACCTATGATCACGTTGTAAGGGGAAGACATGTTGACCACCAGGACCTTTGTTTGGATAGTGATCCCTCTCGTAGTTACTAGGATTGTTACTTTTTCCAATGACCAAACAGGGTCTGAGCTGAATCTAATTCAGAGGTTCGGATGGTTGGAGATTGGAATCCTTCAATCTCAATTTTTTGAAAAAGTTGTAATACATGACTTCAAAGAAGCTTCCCTAATCAACTAGCATCCTTTTCATATCACAATCCCCCAATTGTAGTATTACCACCAGCGCGTCATTATGTGGCAGTTGTACTCTAACCAAGTCATCATAAATGAAGGTTATGGCATCAGCATTATTGCCGACCTTAGCATTTTTGTTTGGAGGTTCCAATAGCATTACCTCTTTGAGATGCACAACCTTCTGGATCTTGGCCCGATCTTTGTGAGGATCTACTGTTGCCGATTCTGCTGACCTATGAAGGACATTAATTACTCGGGCTGGATTTATTCTGGCTTCCTTCTACGGGATGGCTTCCTGCTTTGTCTGCTCAACCTCCCATTTTGTTTTCTCCCGATCGATGTGTTGGAGAGCCAGCATGGGTAGTAGACTTCCCTTATTGCCCCCACTTCAAGGAGCCTATCAACCTCTTCGATTACTGCATCACCTGTTAAGTAACTAACTGTCTTCCCTTCTGGACCCCAGGTCTATTCTGTGGGTCTACGTTAAATCTATGGAAGGCTACTTTTGGGTCAATTCTCGATATATCGTAAGGTGTCCAAGCAAAGATTCGAATGTACTGTGTCAAGAGATCAATCAACGATTTCTCCTCAATTTTGGACAAAGAAGTACCGAGAATGAAGTACTTCTCCTCATCATCCCGATATATATGAACTTTTTAAGGTCCTCAACGGCCTTGTTTTCTAGTGATAGCTCGACATCGTCGATCGTGGGCGTATCCTCGTAAAGCTCTATCATTTGAACCTTGCTACCTTTTTATTCGTGGCGCATGTTGTCAGGAAGCACTGTTTAGCTGCCACTGGGTCTCCTCTTATCTCTCCTACTCCTCTTGGGGTCAGGAAGCAGATCAGTTGGTGGTAGGAAGATGATATGGCCTTTATGAGGTGCAACCATATCCGACCTATGATTGTGTTATAGGGGGAAGGCACGTTGACCACCAGGACCTCTGTCTGGATAGTGATCCCTCACGTAGTTACCAGGATCGTTACCTTTGCTAACGACCAGATCGGGTTTGAGCTGAATCTGATTAAGGGGTTCAAAGATGGTTGGAGATTGAAATCCTTCAATCTCAATTTTTTGAAAAGGTTGTAATACATAACTTCAAAGGAGCTTTCCTAATCAACCAGCATCCTTTTCATATTGCAATCCCCCAATCGTAGTATTACCACCAATGCGTCATTATGGGGCAGTTGTACTCTAACTAAGTCATCATAAATGAAGGTTATGGCATCAGCATTATTGCCGACCTTAGCCTTTTTGTTTAAAAGTTCCAATAGCATTACCTCTTTGAGATGCACAGCCTTGTGGATCTTGGCCCAATCTTTGTGAGGATCTACTGTTGCCGATTTTGCTGACCCATGAAGGACATTAATTACTCGAGTTGGATTTGTTCTGGCTTCCTTCTGTGGGATGGCTTCCTGCTTTGTCTGCTTAGCCTCCCATTTTGTTTTCTCTCGATCGATGTACTGGTCAAGATGACCAGCCTTTGCCAATTCCTCCAAGTGATTCTTGAGATTTTAGAAATTTTTCGTTTGATGCCTCGTTTTCTTGTGACTTCCTCTAGTCTCGGGTAATGGGGTCTCCTTCCAAATTTAGGGGCCACTTGAAGAAGGGCTTATCCCATATCTGAGGCATAATCTTGTAAATCGAGTCCTTGAAGACTGTGTTGACCCCTTCTATTATCTTTTTGCCCCGATTGTTGCTATTCTCCTCACGTTTGGACTTCTTGCTTTCAAGCCCATCTTTTTTCTTAGTTTTCTCGCCAATCTTTTCTTGTATCGACTGAGTAATATCTTTCTCCACCTATGCGTACTGTTTGATTCTTAGCATCAGGTCCTACATCTAGGTGACTGGTTTATTCATGAGGGATTGCCTCAGTCGATGTTCCCTGGGTAGACTAATCTTGAACTGTGCAACAGCTAATTGCTTGTTATAATCCTTAATTTCGTTATAAGCTTCCTAGTAGCGCTTTGCATACACCCGTAATCCCTCGTCATCCTTCTTTTGTAAGGTCAACAAGTAGTTCACCTCCTTTGGCTGCTTGCTGTTTACTATGAATAGGTTGGTGAATAGCTCGACAAGTTGTCTCCAGTTTGAAACTAATTTGGATGGTAGTCTGTCAAACCATCGCAGGGCCACCTCTTTTAGGCTTGATGGAAAAACTCGGTACATAAGGAACTCATCCTCACTTTATAGTGTCATCATCTGTTTGTAGTGCTGAACATGGGTAATGAGATTTGTCTTCCCATCATAAGGAGTAAATTTTGGTGGGGTGAATTTCCTGGGAGGTCAGCAGGCCTCAATCTCTTCTATAAAGGGGGTGGAGGCAGTCTGATTGAGGGCCCTTTTGGCAATATCCTGGGTTGTTTGTCCCTTATGGTGCTTGTTTGTCTAGTCGTTCATTCAACCATTTATCCCAATCCTGCTGCTTTGGATCGAGCCTTTTCGGGTCTCTAGCTGGTGTTTGATTTCTCTAATGCTGTCGATCTTTTTGTTGGTCCATGTAATGCCCAATACTGGAAGCATAGCTCCCAGTCAAACGTGCAACAGGGGCTCATATTTCTTGAATTCGCCCTCCTCCTTCTATGTAAATCTGGGGATCGGTCAGGTACTCGTTCATCTCTTCTGGTAATCGCCTCCCTCATGATTCAACCGTTGACCTGAGGTGAGCAATTTCTTCGTTCTGTTGCCGGAGTTCCCGCTCGGCTGCTCAGAGCGATAAATTACTGGGTACACGTCCACTGGAGGGTGATGAATTCAAGTTCCTGCGATAGTTCCTTTGGTAATTCAGATTTCTGACATATTGCGAAGCTTGTTGTAGACCCTCCTGTCTTCCCCGTTGGTTGCCTCCAGGGACTTATATCTCCAATCTAATCAAACATCCTCCCAGAGTTCATATTGAATCATCGTGATGACTTGACTGGTAAGTGCCGTCATGACTATGAACATCATGGCTGTCTTCTAGCTCCCTGTTGGTGGGATTGACTCCTTCTCTGAAAAAGCTGGTACTTATCATTGTGTAGACCTTCCCATAGACGACGCCAATTGTAGGTGGGATTTTTAGAAAGGTCTAGATGAATTCTCAAACCAATTTGAAGAGCACAAACAATTTGCAAGAGAAGAAGACAATGAGAATGCGTCAACCCTCTTTGGGCCGGAGGCACTCCGATAATTAAGTTAGCAAACTTAATCACAATGAATCGAATAAAGTGTTAAGAGCTAGAACTCAAGTAAACGTACTTTGCACCTTAGTGGTATGGGGTATTTATAGATTTTGGAATGCCATAATCCTATAGGGAATTATACTCTATCTCTTTTTAGGAATCAATCACTTTTGGATATTGTTTAGCGTCCTAGTTCTTTTAGGAATGGACTCGCATATACTCAACCGACTTGGTCTTTACTGGATCTGAGTTATATTTACCACTGTTGAGGCTTTCATCTGGGCATTAGTGAGTTTGGGTTTCTACTAGCCCAGGTCAGCAACATGTTCATAGTTGGGCTTGACATGTTGTGTTGGGCCTGATTATTTTGACCCATAAAAAACTTTAGAATTTTTCTTTTAAAACCTTTTAATTTTTATTTTTAGAAAGACAAATACAAATAAATCTATAGTATATGTTATTGTAATTGGTTATGATACCATTAAAGTTGAAACATTTAACTCTTTTTTTTTTAAATTTATATCCCTATTTCAAAATGTCCAATCTTGTAGTTTTAATGATTAGTTAAAAAAACAATTTACAAATGAAATAAATAATCTCTAAAATTTTATTTTCAATCTTAATTTCTTAAAAATGTTATAACCATCAATCTATGATATATATTATAACAATCGGTTATGATGTTTTTAAAGTTAAAAATCTTGATCCAATTATTGGCCTTACTTTATATTTCTTTTTCTTTTGACTCTTAATCAATATGACAAATTTATCAAAATTCCTTCAAATATACTCATTCACAAAAAATTTAATGAAAATAAAAAGTAAATTTAAATTTCTATCATAGGAAGTACACATGTCATAAAATTATTAATCATGTAACATTTATTCTTTTGTTATGTATAGAAACCTCTTATTATTGATAAATTTGTCATTTGGTTGTAAATACTCATCAATATCTCCTTAAATATGCTTGAAAGCAATAACAAAAGAAAATCAAAATTTTGGCAAGCTCCAATGAAACTTAATTTATTATATAAAATTTTTCTCAATTATAATATAATTTATACATTTTTAATTATTTAAAGGACTTTAGAATATGAAAGGATTTTAAAATTTTCTTTTTTATACTTTTAATATGTTTAGAATATTCTATTTTAGAAAATAATTAATCAAAATAGAGCAAAACTTTGAAATATGCAATAAATATTAAAAAAAAAACAAGTATTTTAAATATTTTAATTATGTGAGTCTAATGTAATTTGATGTTTTTTTGGTAAGCTTGGTGGTGAATGTTATAACTATTTTGAAAAGAATTGTTTATGATATAGATGCATTGATTTGAATAAATTTTTAGCTTTAAGTAATAAGTGTAATTTACTATTTAGTAAAACTCATATTAGTAGTATAAAGTTTAAGAACATAATATTAATTCTTTATTTTTATTTAAAAAATTTATATTAATTCTCTACGTTCCGTGCATAACACGAGTTTACTGCTAGTATATATATATATATGTATGTATAGAGAGAGAAGTTTATACAAATGGAGAGAAACAAAAAGGGGATTCTAATGTTATAAATATGAGGTAATATCAACGAATCAACAGTTGCTTCAAAAAAAAAAAATAACGAATCATTAATTAATAATTATTTTTTATGAATAAA
Organism: Euryodendron excelsum; assembly: GCA_033060915.1. Classification (NCBI taxonomy): domain Eukaryota; kingdom Viridiplantae; phylum Streptophyta; class Magnoliopsida; order Ericales; family Pentaphylacaceae; genus Euryodendron; species Euryodendron excelsum. Next base: position 45,012,031 of record CM065378.1, on the reverse strand, counting down.
AACACAAAAATATATAGATATATAATTATATATATTCATAGACCTATATATACACACGTATCCAGGGGCCGTGAAATTAGTTGCAATCTTAACATTGAGAAAGTCGTGCTATGCACGGTGTAAAAACAATATATATTAAACACAAAAATTTTATAAAAAATAAATTATAATAAACTAAATTATAATAGTCAATATAGTCTTAAAATAAAAGATTAAAACTTGATTGTAATAAAAAAAATCTTAACTTGCAATAAGAAACTAAGTTTTATTACGAACATTCTAAAGTATTTTTTTTTTTTTTTTTTACCTTAAAATCTTTCTAAATGACTACATTGATCAAGCATATATGTCACACACGTTGGATGATTTATTTTATATGAGTACATTCAATAATGTACATATAACTGCTTAAAGCTGATGATTGCCTGAAAAATGAATTTAAAATTTTAAGTTAGGGATATTTGATTTAGCCAGATTACTTGAGTTTTAGTAAATACTTACTAATTATGAATAGAAGGCAATTTTTTTTATATTTTATAGTTAGATCAATACTATTATGCGATATTTAATAATATTTAAAAATTTTAAAAATTTCACCAAATTGCTAGAGTATATAGTATAAATAAATTTATTGTTCTAAAGAAAATTAAAGGGATTTGAATATAGAAAATTTCACAATTTTGAATTAAATGGAGGACTTTCCAATAATTATAAGGGAAGAACCTAAGAAAATTTTAAAACCAAGAATTCTAATATTTTGAAATTTTATGTAAAACTTTCCAAAATAAGATGAGATTTTAGTAAAGATTTATTAATCAAGAAAAAAGTAAAAGTTTTTATATTTTATGGTTAAATCTATACTATTATAAGACATGTAATATTAGTAATTTAAAATTTTAAGAATTAAGAAAATTATATTAGGTCTTTCAACATTAAAAATTCAGCAACATATTGCTATAGATAAATATCTATAAATGAACATTATGTTAATCCGAACAACATAATAATATGCCAAAATTTACTACTAAAGTGATATGTCTTATGTCAATATTACCAGAATTTTAATTTTTAGAAATTTAAGGGAGTGACTTTAGAAAATATTTAATAGTTTGAATTTTGAAAGAAATGTAAGATTTTAGGAAAGTATGATAAAAATTGTTGGCCCAAAAGGCAAGCCAAGAGAGGGGGGGGGGGTGAATTGGGTTTTTAAAAAATAATTGCAATTAAGACTAGTTAAAATTAATCTAAGCAGTAAAACAGTAATTCAAGGTATATGTGATGCAAAATAATCAAGATTGAATGAAAGCAAAACACAAAAAAAGACACCAAGAATTATCGAGGTTCAACCATAACTTGTGGTCTATGTCCTCACCCCAAGACTCTCTTGAAGTCTTCTTCCACTGCGATGTCCAATTACAAAGTAAAGGCTAGTTGAAGTGCCTAACTCACTCTCCTTAAAGCTTACATTCAAACTTCAATATTACAAGAATTTTGTTCAAGCTTTTTCAAATTTACAAGTGCTTTTCTTCTATTAGAGAATACTCAAATTCTAACTCACAAGTGTATAAGAGATATACAAATTAATTACATACTTTCTATAAAGAGTAGATAAGAATGGAATAGCTTACTAAAATGCCAACTCTCATGGACAAGTGGGATTTTTCAGAAAATGTAAGTAATTGTCGGCTCTTGATGATCAAAAGAATGAAATAATCTTGTATTTCTTGTCCATAAATGCATTTGGAGGTTTACATATAAAACCCTGAATTGAATTCACCAATTGGTGTTAGTTAAAGGCTCATTTAATGTGAAATCAGATCTGGACAACGTTTAAGAAAATAACCGTTGGAACCCAAGTGTCGATACCTCTATTTCATGTGTCGACACTTCATGTTTACATCCTCCAGCTCTTGTCCTCTATCTCCATGTGTTGCCACTTTAAACCTATGTATTGACACTTGAACATTCATTTTTCAAACTTTGGCCTCTGTTTTCATATGTCGACACTTCTGCCCAGAATATTTCTTCCATGCTTTCCTTGATTAACTAAGGTTCAAAACACTTTAAGATTTTCAAAGAGTCTTTTCTTTGGGGTATAATGATTTTTCAAAACCTTCAATCTAATATGGTTATTCAAGAATGTCTCCAATTCAATTTGGATTGAATTAATTTTGGTTTCTTCAAAATCTTCTCTTAGATTCTTCATTGAGTTTTCACAAATTTGATGAACTCTTCTTTTGAACACTTTCAATCTCTTCGAATTCAAATTATTGATTTGATGTTTGAATAGGTGTCATTTCTTTATTTTGGTGCATTGCTCAATCCTTAACTTATCATGCATTCATTTTGATATACATTAAGCTTTAGATTTAAAATATATTTCTCATTGATTTGCACACTAATTAAATTTATTAGTAAACTACCACAAGGTTTAGTTATCATCAAAATCAAGGTACAGAGTTAACAAAAATAACTTTTTAACCAATCAAATTGTAACAAGGATATTATAATATTACCAAAAATTTGAATTTTGGAAATTTCAAGGGAGTGGCTATAGGAAATATATAGTGAAAGGTTTTTGGCTAACCAATCAAATTGCAATACGTGGTACTTTAATATTGCAAAAAGTAAAAATTTTATAAAAATTTCGGAGTTTAAGGTTCAAGGACCTCCTAACATATTGTTATAATATATAGTATCTATACTATATATTATATAAGAATAATAGGAGGTCTTGGAGATTGAAAGAGTCAATTCAATTTTTTTAGTCTTTTAAATTTTTAAATAACTATTTTTACATGTGTCATAATAGCATTGGTCTAACTATAAATTATAGAAACTTTTAATTTCTAAAAATGGTTGGTAAATCTTTTCTAAAACTTAGGTAATCTTATGTTACTTTGAAAAAATTTTACCTATCTCTTATAATTTTAAAAAGTTTTTTTCTTATTTTTTAAAAATTGAGAATTGTTATTTTAAATTTCATTAAATCCTTTTTTTTTTATAATTTTAGAAAACTCCTTTTAAATTTAAAAATAACATTATGATTATTATTTTGAATTTCTTCTATTATAATTTTGAAAAGTTCTTGCTTAGATTCTAAACTTTAGAATTTTCTATTCGAATCTATTTAATTTGTATTTTTTAGAAAGACAAATACAAATAAATCTATAGAATATGTTATTGCAATTGGTTATGAAACAATTGAAATTGAAAATTTTAACTCTTTTTTTTTAATCTTTTATTTTCTAAAATTTTATTCTTCAATCTTAATTTCTTAAAAATTTCATAACCACCGATCTATATTATATATTATAACAATCGGTTATGATGTTTTTAAAGATAAAAATCTTAATCTAACTTTCTAGCTTATTGGCCTCACGTTGTATTTCTTTTTGTTTTGACTCTTAATCAATATAACAAGTTTATTAAATTTTCTTCAAATATGCTCATTCACAAAAAAATAGTGAAAATAATTTTTTTTTAAAATTTTTGTTTTAGGAAATACACATTTCACAAAATTATTAATCATGTATCATTAATTCTCTTATTATTGATAAATTTGTCATTTGTTTGTAAATACTCATCAATTGCATCTCTTTAAATGCTTAAAAGCAATAATAAAAATAAGTTAAAATTTTGGCAAGCTCCAATGAAACTTAATGTATTATATGAATTTTTTCTCAATTAAAGTATAATTTATATATTTTTTAATATATTTAATAGTGATTGAGTTGTATAACCTCAATAATTGAAATGAACCATAGACAAATTTCATAATTCTATCTTTGTTCATATGAAAGGAATTTTAATTTTTTTTTTTATAATTTTAGTACCTTTAGAATATTCAATTTTAAAAAACACTTAATCAAAATAGAACAAAACTTTGAAGTATGCTATAGATAATAAAGAAATAACAAATATTTTAAATATTTTAATTATTTGAGTCTAATGTAATTTGATGTTTTTTTGGTAAGCTTGGCGGTGAATATTACAACTATTTTAAGAAGATTTGTTAGGATATAAATGCATAAATTTGGATAAATTTTCAACTTTAAGTAATAAGTATAATTTATTGTTTGATAAAACTCATATTAATAGTAATAATTTTAATTACATAATATCAACTAGTAGTGAATCCGTGCTATGCACGGAACGTAGAGAATCAATATAATTTTTTTAAATAAAATTAAAGAATTAATATTATGTTCTTAAACTTTACACTGCTAATATGAGTTTTACTAAATACTAAATTATATTTATTACTTAAAGCTGAAAATTTATTCAAATCAATGCATCTATATCATAAACAATTCTTCTCAAAATAGTTGTAACATTCACAGCCAAGCTTATCAAAAAATATCAAATTATTTTAAACTCACATAATTAAAATATTTAAAATACTTGTTGTTTCTTTATTATTTATAGCATATTTCAAAGTTTTGTTCTATTTTGATTAAATATTTTCTAAAATAGAATATTCTAAATGTATTAAAATTATAGAAAAGAAAATTTTAAAATCCTTTCATATTCTAAAGTCCTTTCATAATTAAAAATGTATAAATTATACTTTAATTGAGAAAACATTTATATAATAAATTAAGTTTCATTGGAGCTTGCCAAAATTTTGATTTATTTTTGTTATTGCTTTCAAACATATTTATAGAGATATTGATGAGTATTTACAACCAAATGACAAATTTATCAATAATAAGAGATTTCTATAAATAACAAAAGAATAAATGTTACATGATTAATAATTTTTTGAAATGTGTACTTCCTATGATAGAAATTTAAAATTACTTTTTATTTTCGTTAAATTTTTTGTGAAGGAGCATATTTGAAGGAATTTTGATACTCTTGTCATATTGATTAAGAGTCAAAAGAAAAAGAAATATAAAGTAAGGTTAATAATTGGATCAAGATTTTTAACTTCAAAAGCATCATAACCAATTGTTATAATATATATCATAGATTGATGGTTATAACATTTTTCAGAAATTAAGATTGAAAATAAAATTTTAGAGATAGTTTATTTCGTCTGTAAATTTTTTTAAAACTATTCATTACAGCCACAAGGTTTGACATTTTAAAATAGGGACCTAAATAAAAAAATAAAAAAAAGAGTTAAATGCTTCAACTTCAATGGTCCCATAATCAATTGCAATAATATATACTATAGATTTATTTGTGTTTGTCTTTCTAAAAATAAAAATTAAAAAAATTTGCAAGAAAAATTCTAAAGTTTTGAATCTAAGCTAGAAATTTCCAAAATTATAATAGAAGAATTTAAGAAAATTCAAAATAATAATCTTAATGTTATTTTTAAATTTAAGGAGGAGCTTTCTAAAATTATAAAAGAGGGATTCAAGGAAATTTAAATTAACAATTTTTAGTTTTAAAAAAAATTAAAATTTTGAATAAATTTAAAATTTTAAATAAAATTAAAGAATTTATATTATTTTTTAAAACTTTATACTACTAATATGAGTTTTACTAAATAATAAATTACAACTATTACTTAAAGCTGAAAATTTATCTAAACATACGTATCTATATCATAAAAAGTTATAACATTCACCGCCAAGCTAATCTAAGAACATCAAATTACATAACTCACATAATTAAATTACCGGAAATACTGATTGTTTCTTTATTATTTATAGCATACTTCAAAGTTTTGTTTTATTTTAATTAAAATTTTTTTAAAATAGAATATTCTAGAGTTATTACAAGTATAAAAGTAAAAAAAAAAAAATTAAAAGTCTTTTCATATTAACCTAGGCAGAATTAGAAAATTTGTCTATGTGTTCATTTTTATTATTGAGGTCATACAATTCAATTGTTGTTAAATAATTAAAAATTTAAAATTATACTTTAATTGTAAAAAAATTTGTATAATAAATTAAGTTTCATTGGAGCTTCCCAATATTTTGATTTATTTATTTTATTACTTTTAAGCATATTTAAAGAGATGTGATTAATGAGTATTTACAACCAAATGGTAAATTTATCAATAATAAGTGATTTCTATAAATAACAAAAGAATAAATGATGCATGATTAATAATTTTGTGACGTGTACTTCCTAAGATAGAAATTGAAAATTAATTTTTATTTTCATTAAAAGTTTTGTGAAGAGGCATATTTGAAGGAATTTTGATAAACTTGTTGTATTGATTAAGAGTCAAAACAAAAACAAATATAAGGTAAGACCAATAAGTTAGAAAGTTGAATCAATATTTTTAGCTTTAAAAACATTATTACCGATTATTATAATATATAATATAGATTGATGGTTATGATATGTATTAAGAAATTAAGATTGAAAATGAAATTTTAGAGATTATTTATTTCGTTTGTAAAGCGCTTTTTTTAACTAATCATTGAAGCTACAAGATTGGACATTTTAAAATATGAACATAAAATTTTAAAAATAAAAAAAGAATTAAATGTTTCAATTTCAATGGTTTCACAGCCAATTGTAATAATATATACTATAGATTTATTTGTATTTGTCTTTCTAAAAATTAAAATTAAAATGATTTGAATAAAAAATTGTAAAGGTTTGAATGTAAGCAATAACTTTCCAAAATTGTAATAGAAGAATTTAAGAAAATTCAAAATAATAATCATATTTTTCTTTTTAAATTTAAGGAGGAGTTTTTAAAAAATTATAAAAGATGGATTTAAGGAAATTTAAAATAACAATTCTAAGTTTTTAAAAAATTAAGGAAAAACTTTCTAAAATTGTAAAACATAGGTAAAATTTTTCAAAGTAACATAAGATTACCTTAGTTTAAACAAAGATTTACTAATTATTAGTAGAAAGTAACAATTTCTATAATTTATAGTTAGACAAATGCTATTATGACACATGTAAAATTAGTTATTTAAAAATTCAAAAAATTAAGAAAATTCAATTGAGTTTTCCAACCTCAAATACATTCTATCATTCTATGATAATATATAGTATAGATAGATATATATTTGTTGTTTGTTTAATTATTAATATTACTTTACTTTCTACTTTGTAATATTTTATATATAATATTAAAATTTTATGCTATATACGAATATTTATTTCTATTTTAGCATTACCGATCTTACCAAACAATATAATAGAAATAATGGTTTCATTTCTACTGAGCAAACAAACAAAAGAATGAGAATGACCATTCTATTCTATTGTTATTCTTAATTTATTCTTTCGTACCTATATTTAAGAAACTTAACAATTAAAAAGAGAAAGTTTTAATTGAAAGGTTAAAATTATTATTATTTTCATTTAAAAAAATAGGAGTAACATAATAACAGGAAACTAATGTAAACGTCTGTATTCGACGATCAATAGAACTAGAAATATGAGTTTATTCTAACCGCGAACTCATGTAGCAAGTGTAGTTCTGAAGAAGCAAGGGTATGGAAGTATGAAGTGCGACCCGTTTTGGCAAGGTTCCAAATCGGCGGCAGTCTTTCAGTTATTCCCTAAAACGGCAAAGAGATGAACTCTGAATTGGCTTCTAATACTTTAAGAGTGGATTTTGCCTCTGCCGACTTAAATATACACAAACCCACGATCTATATAAGGACAGACAGACCACTTCAAAGTACTCTCTCTCTCTTTCTCTCTCTCTCGTTTGGACTGTAAGCACTACAATGGACAACCCGGCCCCTCCTTTAATGGCTATCAGCGAGCTAAATGTAAAGTTTAGTTTACCATCTGGGTATCGGTTCAGCCCTCTTGACGCAGAGCTGGTGGTTCACTATTTGAAGAAGAAGATACTTAATCAACCTCTTCCTGCCGATCTTATTCCTACCCTTGATGTGTGCTCTTATGGCCCCCCCAATCAACTTCCTCTCCGTAAGTGCTGTGTTTTGTTGTTTCGCATAGTTAAATATATGTACATATATGGTCACATGGGCATCACTTTTTATAATGTATATATATGCAATAGGGGAGCCACGATTTTTGTTCACAAAAAAACCTAACATATACAAACATATAACATGGCATGACACGAACATAGACACAGACATATGACATAGCAGGACACTGACAAAATTATATATCTTATGTAATCGTTTACATATCATATAGATATATTTTACTCAAATGTAATAAAAAATAGAGAAACGTGACATATGAAACAATAGGAACACGACAAAATTATCTGTCTTATGTAATTGTTTACGTGTCATATATAGATATATTTTATTCTAGTGTAATGAAAAAATAGATAATAACACTTATTGAAATTGAAAACCATATATTATATAGTTTAAACATCAAATTAGGTATAAAATTATAGTACTTTTATTTTACAATTGGATTCTAAGTTATTTTTTTTAAAACTTGTAATGTGTTTTATATGTACATGATAGATACACGTGTCTGAAGCTTGTTTGATTTTAAAAATTAATAAAATAATAAAATACGTTTAGACGAGTGTCCGACACATGTCGGGGGAGTGTCTGACTAGTCGAACACGACACTTTTTTAGAAGTGTTTGTGCTCCTTAGCAAAAAACCATATAGATTAAGTTACCCTAAATCAATAGATTGGAATTTATTAACCTAAATCAATAGACTGGATTGGGTTGACATAAATCAATAGATTGGAATGTTCTTATTCTTTATAATATTCATAATGGACTTAAACTAACTTGAGGGTGGGCACACGTGGATGTGTGTGCAGAGTGTATATAGTGATGCATAGTTCAAAATTTACGAAGAACTTGGAGTAATTATGTTATTTTGTATCTTACTTATTTGACCTTACAATTATTGAGAAACAGGCTAATTGAATTAGTAATTAAATAGATTTAACAGGATTAGTTGAGAAACAAAAAGAATCATGCTGCTTTTATACAGCTTCCAAAAGAGGCCGACCCTTTATATTGGAATTTTTTTTTGGTAGTTCACATGAAGGAATTAACTAATAACTTTAAAAAATTTTATTTTCGTAGAAAAAAATAAAAATTAAGTAAATACAAAACAAAAATTAACGGATATTCATTTAATAAGTAATTTTAAATTCTAAAAATTTAATAAACAAAAGATGAATTGAAAATTGACGAGAACATACCTACAAATTATTCTCAAAACATCTTGTTGAAGCCTTGATTCTTTATCAGGCATTATATTTTTCTCAATTTTCTCTTCTTTTCCAATTGGAAAAGGGAGGGGAAGGCGGGTTTGGAAGTGTCCACAGGATTCAACCAAGTGCTTATGGTCGGATTACGATTCAGGCAAACTTGTAACTTCCAACATGCATTAGGAAATTTTAAATAAGCATTAGATAAAACTAAGCCTATTTGAAAAATTAAAAAAATTCGTACAAATAAGAAATGGCTAAAGAATAAGATAAAAGAGTTATACTTGTCTTGAAATTGTTATTAAGTTATATTGTACTTTTTTCTAATTTAAGCTTATTACTCACTGTAATATAGGTTTTTTTTTTTGAAAATTTGAGAGGCCGAGAGTCCTGTATACGAAAAGAAAGCAAGGGTAGTTTGAGGGTTTATGGTATACGTTTGGAAGTCAGTTTAATCAGGTAGTTGTTATGGCCATAAACGAATGATGGTTTGATTGATTACCGAAGCTTGGCAGTTAATTGATTGCTTATAAAAGCTACTGAAAACAAATTAGTTAGAATTGTATTATAGTGTTGCCACTATCATTCTTGAATAATTTATGTGAATTTATTGCTTTCTGTTTTCTCGAGATGTATCCTTAATTGGACCCCTCCCTTCTGTTTCCATATGAATCTATCCATGTATCGGTTCCCTAGGTATATATATATATATACATATGCATGGTAGTCTATCTGGGCAATCTTTTGCTTTTTTATTTTTAAGACAGTTTTCATTTGATTATTAGTCCTCTGATCATTCGAACTTTTAGACTAAAAATGTTCATCTAATTATCACTGGTTGTGAAGCGAGTTTAGCTTGTGAATAGCCATATTCAACTTCACATGTGATATCCAAATTCAGTGATTGGTTTAAAGGGTTTTTGTTTCACATAACAGTTAGCTCTAAGTTGAGATTCACATTGTAGTCCCTTGAATGCCTGGACACATTATTTTTTTTTTTTTTGTCATACTCAACATAAATATATGGGCAAGTCTTAACTTTTGAGCATTCATGACAAAACACTTAGAAAGTGACTGTAAATTGTTTCATATTCAATATTCAAAATGGACATATGAAGTCATAGCTTTTGAGCATGGATGGGAAATCTTTTTTGGTTGAAAACGTGATTCTGTGGAAAAATGTATTATATGCAATAATGCGTAAAATTTCTTAGAATTTTTTTACGATAAAGGTATATGTTTCTTACTTGTGTGAGAAAATAATGTAGTGAATGATGTGCAGGTGAATTCGAGTATAGGGTGGAGAATGAGTGGTATTTCTACACCACTAGACCAAAACACAATCCCCATACGAGCAGTGGACATTGGAAAGAAATCACAAGTGAGAAAATATTTTACGGTTATGAAGTTGTTGGGTTCGTGCGAACGCTGGCTTTCCATTTTGCAGGGCCGCTGCAAGGGATGAAGACTGATTGGTACATACATGAATATAGTGTCAACCCTGGTATTTTTGCAGCTGCTGAACTTGATGACACCACTAAAGAGAAGGTGATCTCCAATCATGCCTGATATAGAACTACGACAAACCTTAATCTCCCAAAGAACAGAGATTTTTCCTTGATATACAAGGAAGTTCTTTTTTTTTTTTTTTTTTTTTAAAAGAAAAAAGAAAAAAAAATGGTTTTGAAACTGATTCTGTCATCCCTCCCAGTTAATATGGTTTTGGGACTGAAAATTAGTTTTTTTTTTTTTTTTTTTGCCCCTTTTTACTTATGAAGATAAGCTCGGCAACTCCTAACAATGTAATCACTTTTTCTGCTTTCAGATGTCAAATGTCGTAGTGTGTAAAGTTTGTTGCAAAGAGAAGGATCCCAAGAAGTTACAAGAAGCTAGCAGTCATAAAAACCATAGGATATCAAGTGATAGCATCACAGATTCAGACGAAGAAGAAGAAGATATATATACAAGCTGCGATGAAGAATGAGATGAAGATGAAGTAGAAAATGGGGAATCCTCAGTCCATGGAAATATATAACATGGTCAGTTTTTGAAAGTTGTCTCAAGGTTCCTTACCTTTTCTACAAATCCAAGATTCAAACAAAGTGTACAAGAGTGAGCTAGGTTTAGAACTTCAGATAGGTTTTAGAGCACACATGGTGGTCATTTAACCGGCTGTCTTAATACCAAATTTGGTTGGTATATAGAGATGTGATTTACATAAACAGTCAGAATTGAAAAGCACTATGTGCCACATATACATTGCCTAGGGCTAGTTTAAATATATTATTTATGGTTTAAGATAAATTATGTTTTACATCTTTGTAGTTTGGGGTGAGTTTCAATATGGTCTTGTTTTCAAACTTTCATCACGCGCGACACCCTGTGGGTTCTACATAGGATCCGGGATCCGGGATCCAGGGTCCACAAGAGATTCACATGAAATCCGGGTAAACTCCATAGGATCAACTCACGGAGTTGATGATTGGAAAAAATTTAAATCGATTACGGAGCACGAGGTAAAGCAAGCGGTAAAGCAATAGTTGGACAGTATTCGTCCACGTAATTTTATCTGATTAAACAACAAAATGTTCATTTTTTTTTTTTTTTTTTCTGTTTATCAAAGTTCACTTTAAACAGTTGCAAGAAACTCGAAATACCATCGCCACTCTACATGTTATTAAACACATCATTAAGTGTGAAGACATTGTGTAAGTTGTGGAGTCTTGCCAAATCGTGAAATCTCTGCGAAGGCTAGAATGATATCGCATCATCGTGGTTGGCCAAGCACACTGTACAAACTGTTGTTCGGTGTACTTGATTCCAGAACTCTTACAATAGGACTCATATATCAATAGAAAATTTACAATGCTTGCAAACTAATAAAAAAAATTCATAATACTGAATTATAAAAATTTAAAAGAAACTACATAATGAAATGTGTTTAATTCTAAGGTATACAGCCTAGCGCTGGAAGATTGAACTTCTAATTAAAATTACAAAGAATAACATGAATTATAAAATTCATATTTACAGTTTATCAAGAAAAAAAAAAAAAGTAGCAAGAATTGAATCATACCACGTGTGTTCTCTATGTAAATCACCATCCATCTTTTCAATTTAACTCCTCCAATATACTAAATAATAAAAAGGAAACTAAGCAAATTGTTTATAAGAATCTAAATTTTAGATGGTAGCTTAGCTAAAACAAAATTGCACATCTCATTCGGTGGCTTTTAATAATGCAGTGTACATAAAAGGATTAAGGGAGAGATAAAGGTTCTACTCACATTGTTTGCATTTCTAACACAATGGTGATGATTGTCATGAGTATCAACAGTCAACTTTAAAATAGCAAAAGTGTGAATAAAATAAAAGAGTAACACACGTTCTATGTACATTAGATGTCTGTGTAGTGAGCATATATATATATATATGCAACCATCCATCCCTGACTTTGGATATATAGAACTATCTGTGTATATGTTAATTGGTAGGTAGTTATATATGCCTCCATAATCCTATGTGTCTACCTATGTATGTTTGTAATGTATGTTCGTATATATGCAGGATCCGAATTTGTGTTGAGAGGGGCCAAGTTACAATTATTTTATTTTATTTTGTAGTGATCAAGGTAAAATTTATTGAATTTTGGGAGACCAATACACTATTGAGTGGTTAGTTTGTTATTAGGAGAGCATCACCAGATTGAATAGCAGTACGCTTGGTTGCTTGAAGATGCTACTGAAAAAGATTAGCTATAGGCAATGAATTCATGAATTTTATTGAAGTGTTGCTAGGGTTTCGTAAACCCTATCAGTCTTGAACCATATTTGAGTCTTTTTTTTTTTATTTTTTTGAACAGCAAAAGAAATTCAATTAAAAGCCAAGGGCATAGACAAGTTATAGAGGAAAATACAAGCCATGATGGCTTTACAAGTTTCCCCATACTACCACCAAATTCTACAGCAACAAGACTAGAAGAAAGACAAAGAACCTAAAACAAGGATGACATCAAACTAGAGAGGGATCAAGAGATTTAACCCCACCAATAGAATTGAAAAACTTGTAGCAGTTTATACTTCCAATCCTTGTTTTTGCTTGAACCCATTTCACGACTTGCAGCTTTGTGCTTTCTACAATGACCTCCCAACATACTTGTTTGCCATTGAAGATGGTTTCATTTCTTTCATTCCGAATGTTCAAGATAGCAGCCTGAAGGAGAGATTCCCAAATGAACTTTCCAAAGGATTTGAATTTCTGCTCTTTCCACCATGAGAAGTGAAGCTCCATTACTCTAGGACTGACCCAAGAAAGTCCCTACCAATTTAATAGATTGCTCCAAACAAGCCAGGCGAGTTTGCATTTTAGAAGCAAATGATCACAATCTTCCAACTCTTCTTTACATAATTCACATAATGAACTATCAGTTTGAGGGGTGATTCTTCTATGACTTAAGAAAACTCTTGTTTTGATACTCTTATGACTCACCAGCCAACACAAAAATTGAAACTTGAGAGGAGCCCATGATTTCCAAATCTAGAAAAAATTTGAATTTACCTGATTGTTTGATTCTTGACAAACCAGATTAAATAACTTAACTGTGAAGTATCCTTTCTTATCTACCCTCCAAGATATTGAGTCCATTCTATCTTCCTTTATGATTAGCCTGTTTAGGATAACTTTTAGGTCTTCCAATTTATCTTCCTCCCAACTGAGCAACCTTCTTTTGAATGATAGGTTCCAATTCCCTGATATGTCCCTAATCTCTGCCACTTTTGAATTTTTTTGATTTGACAAAAAGTACAATCTAGGGAAAGAGTTATTGATTACACTCTAAAAAGTGTAATCTAAAGTCCCTAAATAACTATTGCTAGTCCAATTAGGGTGTATATATTCCTTATTTTAGTAAAATAATTGTTTTAATAAGTGTTTGTGGGTATTTTGCAGGTTTCGAGTGAAGAAAGGGCGAATTTAGAGCAAAAAGAGCCAAAATATGCATTGACCGTACGTACGGTTGGAGTCATCGTACGTACGGTGGGACCACCGTATGTACGGTAACTTCCACTATACGTACGCCTACAACAGAATCACAAACTTCAGAGAACTCGAATCAGCGTCAAGCTTACCGTACGTACGTACGGTGAACAATACCATACGTACGGTACCGGCAAATCCTGCACAAATTTTGAAGCTATATCTCTGGGAAATGACGCGATTTTTTGTATCTATCTTCAGTTTTAGGCTAGATTTTCAGTTAGGACGTACTGTAGAGAGAGAAAGTGGGTTTACTTTGTATTTTCTTTCATTTTCTTAGACTTTCTTTGTAATCAAACACCAATTCTTTATCAATCAATGAGAAATTTTTAATTCTTTATGCTTTCTTCTATGGAATCAAGTAGCTAAACTTTTCCTTGGATGCGATTGTGAAGATCTACCAAGGGTCTTCAAGGTCTTCAATGGAGGTATATACACTTCAATGTCAATGAATTATCTTATGAATTCTTTAAATTCATATCAATTGTGTTGTAAATGTATAGAAAACTTGGATTCATAATCACTTTTGGTAATTTCTATGCACAATTCCTTAATTGGTATAGGTATTGCACAAATGATGATTTATTTTTAAGATTGTTAACAATTAACCACCAATTTATATCTAATTGAGTATGAATTCCAGTTCTTGTGGTCTAAATCTTCCGAATCAAGGATCTGCGGAGTGATTCCTTGATTTGAGTAATCAAACTCTCCATTGAGATACTTGTAGAGAATTGGTAGATTAGAACAATTGTATCGAAGCTTTTCATTAATCATTCTTAACTTTAGTTAGAGTTATTTTAAATACATAGTGTAATTAGTTTAATTAGTAGTCAACACAATCACACCATCAAAGCAATTTTCGGTCTTATTTGTAGTTAATTCCAATTTGTTAAGTTACTTGCTAATTCTACTCAATTGGTTGGTTGTTTTACTCTTATGTGTTACCTATATTTGGTTTGATCCTTTAGGAGTACAATACCGGTACTTGCTGGGATTTTAGTTCGATCGACACTCGTACATCTTGTGGGAAGCTCAAGTCCATTTCACATTTGGGAGTGATTCAAATTTTAGCGCCGTTGCCGAGGATCAAAAGCACAAGGCGAACGCTAACAAGTTGCGGATTGGAGAAGTGCTTGGTGAATTGCATATAAAAAAAACACAAAAATAGCAAATAAAGGAGAAAAAGAAAACTAAACAGACCAGCAAAATTGCAAACGGGTGGGATTTAATCATTCACCCTCGACGGAAGCATCTACGGCTTCGGGCCTTGGTAATCTCTTTCTCCCTTAATGTGTTTAGATTTTTGATTTTTCTTTGTTTAGTTTGTTTTGTTTGACTTAGGTGTAGTTGCATTGCATTTTGATAGGACTCCTTGTGAGGAGGCATTTAGTGGAGATAGGATAGTGTGATTAACTTGCAAATCGGTGGTATTGCTTTGCATAAGGAGAGTGAAGGATCGGTTGGAGAACAAGAGAAAAAGCCATTGTCCGGCAATGCATGTTTGTGTATGATGCGCTGTATGACTTGGACGGTCCATTATTTGTTGCATTCATCATCACATGCCACATTTCACTAGGGACATTCATAACCAACTTATGAGGCTTGAGAGTGCGAGTATTTCATCATCATTCACATCGGAACTTCCATTAGTTGTGGACCTAGGATTTCTTTCAATGGCAAACATGAATGATCAAGGTTTACCCAATGTCTTCCCTCCGAATCTTAACGCAGCACCGAATGCACCTAATCCACAACTCCACCCTAATCTTCAACCCATTCCATAGGAAGTAGATCCTAATGTAGGGGCCGATGATGACATGGAAAGAGGGAACCACCATGGCGACATGGCGACCCCCTATTAAAGAACCTTACAGGATTACTTGAATCCTCCACGTTAAGCACCAACTTCTTGCATAGTATTCTTGTCACATTATGCTTCACTTAACATTCGGTTGCATGCTTCCCCAATTTTATGGGATGGACTCCGAATAACCATATGATTTCATTAAGGAGTTTGAGGATACATGCTCACTCATCATGGATAATTCTTGCCCGAGAGAGGTTTTCTTGTTAAAACTCTTCCCTTTTTGCTTAAAAGACAAGGTCAAACTTTAGTTCAATTTGTTGAGGCTTATGTCTATTCATTCATGGACCGTATTCCAAGGAGAGTTTTTAAAGAAGTTCTTTCTCGAGAACCGAATCAAAAGTATCCGAAGGCAAATTTCTCAATTTTCCCTTATGATGGGGGAAACATTCTTTGAATGTTGGGGAGAGGTTTAAAGACCTCTTGAATACTTGTCCTCATCATGGTTTCGTTGATTGGCACATCATCAACACTTTTTACTCATCTCTAACCCCTTAACTTAAACACTTGATTGAGTCAATGTGTGCTGGGACGTTTCTTGACAAACAACTCCATGAAGCCTATGAATATTTTAACACTTTAGCAAACAAGGCCAGGGATTGGGCACTTATCGGGACTCAAAATCCTAAGGGTCGTTTCGTTCAACAAGGGTTAGGGCGATACCAATTGAAAGAGGTTGATGATG
Organism: Euryodendron excelsum; assembly: GCA_033060915.1. NCBI lineage: Eukaryota > Viridiplantae > Streptophyta > Magnoliopsida > Ericales > Pentaphylacaceae > Euryodendron > Euryodendron excelsum. Next base: position 44,995,349 of record CM065378.1, on the reverse strand, counting down.
TTAACGCGAGAGTTGCCACTTTAACAAAGAAATTAGAGGCTTTAGAAGGGAAAAAAGTGTTAGCGGTTGAGAGTGAGGGGAGAGAAACAGAGTTGTTACATGGTGTGTGACATTATCGACCATAACACTTTTTCATGTCCAATCATTCCGGAGGTGAAAGAAGCTTTACATGGCCAAGTCAATGCAATTGGCCAATTCCAAATAGGAGAGGGCAACCCTTACTCTAACACTTACAACCCGGGATGGCGAGATCACCCTAATTTTGGGTGGAGGAATGAGGGGAGTTCAAACTCCCAACCTTACCAAGGAGGGTATCAAAACCCTTAACACTATTCTAAACCTATTCCTCCATTCCAAACGCCTCAACCTCAAGCTTACCACCCCCTACCCATGGCACAACTTCCAAATCAACGCAAAACATATTAACCTCCTCATAGGAAACCTATAGAAGATAATTTTTATCAAATAACCAATAACATAAGAAAGGTTAACGCAAGGGTAGATAAGTAAGATAAAGTGTTGACCAACATACTAGGATGCTTGAGGACATCCAAAAGTAAATGTCTACATTGACACAAGCTTTGACTCAAAATGTTCCGAGGAGATTTTCTGCTCAACCTCATCCCAATTTGGTGGTTAGGCAAGTACACATCATCGAGGGTGGAATAGACCCTTAAACAAGTCATGAACAAGTATAAGCTATCACCACTCTTAAAAGTAGTAGAGTCATTGACAAAACCATTCCTTCAAAGGATGTAGCTTCTAAACCGTGTGTCGATCAAGAGGGGAAAGGAAAAGAAAAAGAGGTTGAGGAAGAAGAAAAATTGAGAGAGGAGGGAGAGAGTGATAAGCATCAAATGAAAAAGGAGTCCGTTGTTACTCCTTTTGAGACCTTGAGTGAGACCACTAGGGATAAGAGGAAGGATACCTTGAAGCATGCACCTTTTCCTCAAAGGTTGACCAAATCAAAGAATGAACTCTTGAATGCTGAAATTTATGAAGTGCTCAAGCAAGTTACGGTCAACATCCTTATTCTTGATGGGACTTATGTATTTTCAAGAGGAAGCTACATGTCAAGGAGATGACTATGATGAATGAGAATCAAAGTGCAATCTTGCAATGCAAAACTGTTCCAAAATTCAAGGACCCCGGATGTCCTCTTGCACTATTGGGAACACTAGAATAGATCGAGCCTTATTGGATTTAGGGTCTAGTGTTAATCTTCTCCCGTTTTTAGTATATAAAGAACTTGGTTTAGGCGAGTTGCAACCTACCCATGTCACTTTACAACTAGCAGATTGGTCTATAAAGGTTCATAGGGGTATTATTGAGGATGTGCTTATCCAAATTGATAACTTCTATTTCTCCGTTGATTTCATAGTGTTGGATACTCAACCTATGGATAATTATATAGCTTACAACCAAATTCTCGTCATTCTAGGGCGACCCTTCCTAGCTACTTCCAATGCTATCATGCATTGTAGGAATGGGTTAGTGAAGCTTTTGTTTGGTAACACCACTTTTGAATTGAATATCTTTTCGGTTACCAAACAATTGGGTGAGTGTGAGGATATCCGGGAGGTTGACATCATTGAGACCATAGTGCGAGACCCCTTTGAGAATGAGTTCTTTGAGGACTCCTTGGAAAAAGCTTTGTTGAGGGGTAAGCCTCATGAAGCTTTAGATTGTCATCGTAAGGCTTTAGGAGAAGTGTCTTCCCTAGGTCATGAGAGTGCTCAATGTATGCACGTGGGTCAATGGATCCCTTTTTTTGAACCTCTCCAACCTTGTGGTACAAAGCCAATTCCATTGAAGGCCAAGCCTCCCATTCTCGAAAGGAAACCATTACCAACCACTTTGAAGTATGCATTTATGGGTGATGGTGAGTCCTATCCTGTTGTCATTTCTTCCACCCTATCTTTGAGCCAAGAGGGAAGCTTGATAGATTTGCTTAAACACTATAGGAAAGCTATAGGGTGGACCATTGCCGATCTTCACGGTATTAGTCCTCTTTTGTGCACACATCGCATTTTTCTAGAGGAGGGGGCTAAAACCGTGCGTTAAATGCAATGGAGATTAAATCCTAACATGAAGGAAGTGGTAAAGCGTGAGGTGCTGAAATTGCTTGATGCGGGTATCATCTACCCCATCTCCGACTCTAAGTGGGTAAGTCCTACCCAAGTGGTACCTAAGAAATCGGGTGTCACGGTAGTTAAGAATGAGAAGAATGAGCTGGTGCCCACTCATATCCAAACCGGGTGGCGAATGTGTATCGACTGTCGTCACCTCAATGCCGTGACCCGAAAGGACCACTTTCCCTTGCCATTTCTTGATCTAAGTACTAGTGAGAGTATCTAGAAAAGCTTTTTATTACTTTCTTAATGGCTATTCCGGGTACAATCAAATTGAGATTGCATTAGAGGATCAATCTATGAGTACCTTTACATGTCTTTTTGAAACTTATGCATACCGCTGCATGCTCTTTGGCTTGTGCAATGCACCGGCCACATTTCAAAGGTGTATGATGAGTATATTTAGTGACATGGTGAAGCATATTGTAGAAGTGTTCATAGATGATTTCTCAGTTTACGAAGATACTTTTGAGGGATGTCTTGCGAATTTAGGAAAAGTGTTGGAGCGGTGTGAGGAGAGTAACCTCGTCCTTAATTAGGAGAAATGCCATTTCATTGTTACTAGTGAAATTGTGTTAGTTCACATTGTGTCTTCCAAGGGGATAAAGGTTAATAAGGCTAAAATTGAATTAATTCAAAAACTACCTCAACCCACTTGTGTTAAGGATGTGCGATCATTCCTTGGGCATGCCGGTTTCTATCGGTGTTTTATTGAGGGATTTAGTATAATTGCTAGGCCCATGTGTCACCTCTTGTCCCTTGACGTGCCATTTGAGTGGAACCCAACATGTCAACAAGCCTTTGATATTCTAAAAGGGTCCTTAACCTCTGACCCCATCTTGCGTACACCCAATTGGTCTCATCCTTTTGAGCTTATGTGCGACGCTAGTGACTACGCCGGGGGGGGGGGGTTATTTTGGGACAAAGAATTGACAAAGCCTCATGTCATATATTATGCCTCTAAAACCCTCAATGATGCCCAAATCAATTACACCACAACTGAAAAGGAACTTCTCGAGGTGGTTTTTGCATTGGATAAATTTCGTTCTTACTTGATAGGGTCACTAGTTATCATTTACACCAATCATGCGGCCCTTAAGTATCTTCTCACCAAACCCAATGCAAAAACCCCGTCTCATTTGGTGGATTTTATTGGTTCAAGAATTTCACATTGAAATGCGAGATAAAAAAGGGGTAGAGAATGTAGTAGCGGATCATTTGTCCCGGCTTTCCCTTGATGGTAGAGCCACCGACTCCACCCCTATTAATGAACATTTCCCGGATGAGCAAATCCTACATATGTAGTCTTTGGAGAAGATTCCTCCTCCTTGGTTTGCCGATATTGCAAACTACCTTGTGACTGGTGAGGTTCTATCCCATTGGTCATCCATTGATAAACACAAGTTCTTCCAAAATGTTCATTATTTTTCATGGGATGATCCTCACCTCTTCAAATATTACCCGAAAAAATTATCCGGCATTGTGTGCCCTATCACGAGTTCCAACAAGTCATGGTGTTTTGCCATTCCCAAGCTTGTGGAGGACACTTTTCCTCCAAAAAGACCACCGCCAAGATTCTTCAATGTGGCTTCTATTGGCCAACTATGTTTAAGGATGTTCATACATTTTGTCTTGCATGTGATAGGTGTCAACGTTTAGGAACTCTTACTAAGCGTCACATGATGCCTCTTCAGCCCATTACTATTTTGAAAATCTTTGATTGTTAGGGAATTGACTTCATGGGACCCTTTACTAACTCTTTTGGCTACCTTTACATTTTAGTCCCCAACAACGGCGCAAAAACTTGAATCGCTCCCAAATGTGAAATGGACTTGAGCTTCCCATAAGATGCATGGGTGTCGATCGAAGTAAAATCCCGAAAAGTACTAGTATTGTTCTCCCAAAGGATCAAACCAAATATAGGTAACACATAAGAGTAAAACAACCAACTAATTGAGTCGAATTAACAAGTCATTTAACAAATTTGGAATTAACTACAAATAAGATTGAAAATTGCTTTGATGGTGTGATTGTGTTGCCTACCAATTAACTAATTACACTATGTATTTAAAACAACTCTAACTAAAGTTAAGAACGATTAATGAAAAGCTTGGATACAATTGATCTAATCTACCAATTCTCTACAAGCATCTTAATAGACGGTTTGATTACTCAAATCAAGGAATCACTCCGCGGATCCTTGATTCGGAAGATTTAAACCATAAGAATGGAAATTCATACTCAATTGGATGTAAATTGGTGGTCAATTGTTAACAATCTTAGAAACAAATAATCATTTGTGCAATACCTATACCAATTAAGAAATCGTGCCTAGAAATTGCCAAAAGTGATTATGAATCCAAGTTTTCTATAGATTTACAACACAATTGATGTGAATTTGAAGAATTCATAAGATAATTCATTGACATTGAAGTGTAAATATCTCCATTGAAGACCTTGAAGACCCTTTGTAGATTTTCACAATTGCATCCAAGGAAGAGTTTAGCTACTTGATTCCATAGAAGAAAGCATGAAGAATTGAAAATTTCTCATTGATTGATGAAGAAATTGGTGTTTGATTATAAAGAAAGTCTAAGAAAATAAAAGAAAATACAAAGTAAACCCACTTTCTCTTTCTACAGTACGTCCTAACTGAAAATTTAGCCTAAAACTGAAGATAGATACAAAAATCGCATCATTTCCCGGAGATATAGCTTTAAAATTTGCACAAGATTTGCCAGTACCGTACGTACAGCACTGTTCACCGTTCGTGCTTGACGCTGATTCGAGCTCTCTGAAGTTTGTGATTCTGCTGTAGGCGTATGTACGGTGGAAGTTACCGTACATACGGTGGGACCACCATATGCACATTTTGGCTCTTTTTGCTCTAAATTCGCCCTTTCTTCACTCGAAACCTACAAAATACCCACAAATACATATTAAAACAATTATTTTGCTAAAATGAGGAATATATACACCCTAATTGGACTAACAATAGCTATTTACGGACTTTAGATTACACTTTTTGGAGTGTAATCACCACCTCCCACCTAGCTTTTGCTAGTCCCTAGCAAAATGCGAAAAGTAAAACAAATATGTACAGCAAGATAATCTCCACTTTCGAAGGAGTCCTAGATGCATTTAGCGTATACATCAAGCCTTTGAACCCCTAGGTTACCCCTAGTGGACGAGTGGTGTCTCGTGAGGGCTTGCAGTGATGACACTCACAAAAATCGTCTTATAATCAACAATCCTAGATGTAAAACAATATAGGAGAAATGCATGGGGACGTATCACAATACCCAAAACAATGTATCTCTACTTCCAATACAAACAAGATAGGCCAATGAAAACATTATGACAAGATTTATAAGTGTGTGCGTGCTAGGATCATACATAGTATTTTATAATGTTTCACTTCACACCGATAACCTTAAAGCCTCAATCCAAACACTCTTCGGGCATACACTCAAAGAGTAATCAAACACCCGGTCTACCCTTGCGTTAACCCCTCTCATGTCATTGGTTATTTGATAAAAATTATCTTCTATAGGTTTCCTATGAGGAGGTTGATACGTTTTGGGTTGATTTAGAAGTTGTGCCATGGGTTGGGGTTGGTAAACTTAAGGTTGAGGCGCTTGGAATGGAGGAATAGGTGTAGAATAGTTTTGAGGGTTTTGATACCCTCCTTGGTAAGGTTGGGAGTTTGAACTCCCCTTATTCCTCCACCTAAAATTAGGGTGATCCCGTCATCTCGGGTTGTAGGTGTTAGAGTAAGGGTTGTCCTCTCTTCTTTGGAATTGGCCAATTGCATTGACTTGGCCATGTAAAGCTTCTTTCACCCTCGGAATGATTGGATATGAAGAAGTGTCATGGTTGGTATTGTCACACACCATGTATCAAGTCTCTTTCCTCACCTCACTCTCAACCGCTAACACTTTTTCCCTTATAAAGCCTCTAATTTCTTGGTTAAAGTGGCAACTCTCGCGTTAACACCATCAACCTCTTTCAATTGGTATCGCCTTACCCCTTGTTAAACGGAACGACCCTCGAAATTTTGAGTCCCGGTAAGTGCCCAATCCCTAGCCTTGTTTGCTAAAGTGTCAAAATATTCATAGGCTTCATGGGGTTGTTTGTCAAGAAATGTCCCAGCACACATTGACTCATTCAAGTGTTTAAGTTGAGGGGTTAGAGATGAGTAAAAAGTGTTGATGATATGCCAATCGGCGAAACCATGATGAGGACAAGTATTCAAGAGGTCCTTAAACCTCTCCCAATTTTGAAAGAATGTTTCCCCCATCATGGGGGAAAATTAGGAAATTTGCCTTTGGATTCTTTTGGTTCGGTTCTCAGGAAAGAACTTCTTTAAAAACTCTCCTTGGAATACGGTCCATGAATGAATAGACATAGGCCTCAATGAATTGAACCAAAGTTTGGCCTTGTCTTTCAAGCAAAAAGGGAAGAGTTTTAATAAGAAAACCTCTTTCGGGTAAGAATTATCCATGATGAGTGAGCATGCATCCTCAAACTCCTTAATGAAATCATATGGTTGTTTAGAGTCCATTCCGTGAAACTGGGGGAGCATTTGCATGCTTCACGGCTGGATGTTAAGTGAAGCGTAATTTGGCGGGAATACTATACAAGAAGTTAGTGCTTGACGTGGAGATTTCAAGTAATCCCATAAGGTTCTTTGATAGGGGGCCGCCATGGTGGCTCCCTCTTTCCATGTCATCATCGGCTCCTACATTAGGATTTACCCCCGGTGGAATGGGTTGAAGATTAGGGTGGAGTTGTGGATTAAGTGCATTCGGTGTGGCGTTAAGATTCGGAGGGAAGACGTTGGGTAAACCTTGATGAACTCCGTATTGATGTTTTCGAAAATGCTAAGATTGCTAAGGCTGCATGAAGAAGTTCCATGACCAACACATTCTTCATAAATCCTTTAAGATTGGTCAAAAGGTTCTTCTTTATGACTCGCGCCTTCATTTGTTTTCGGGTAAATTACGAAGTAAATGGGTGGGTCCTTACCTTGTTACCAATATTTTTTCCCATGGAGATATAGAAGTGAAGAACCTCACTAGTGGGTCAGCTTTCAAGGTGAATAGCCAAAGGTTGAAGCCCTATTTTGAGACTTTCCAAGGTGAATTGGATTGTGTGGATCTCATTGATCCACCCTCTTTTGAGTAATGATGATCTATGCTCTAGTCTTTTAAGAGTAGGAGTAGTTTATCTTAGCTTCCTTAAATTTCTTCATTTGTTCTTAGTTTTAGTTGTATTCATTTAGCTAGGAATAGTGTCTTGTTGTTTAGAGGATTTTATGTTAGTTTTTGAGTAAGGGCTTTTGTAGTTAGTTTCTTATCCCTTTTAGGCTTGGTTTGGAGTAGCTGGGTTGTTTTTTTTTTTTTTGGGGGGGGGGGGGGGGGGGGGGGGGGGGAGGGGGGGGGGGGGGGGGTTGATTGGGGAGAATCACATGATTTTGATAGTGTGCAGGGAATCTCAGCTGCATTGTACCTTTAAATCTCACCTTTGATTCCCTTGCATGTGACCTCTTAGGCTTATAAGAGGGGGGGCTTCCGGCCATCATTTACTTGCATTCACTTCTCTCCCTATTTAGCCCCATTGTTGCATTAGTCCTCTTTATTCAGCCCCATCCATGGCATCCAAGGAGCCTTCTAAGGCAAGCGGGAATGCCTCCCGAACCCCGAGTTTCGATGAGATGGAGGACCCGAATTACGCCGCATTCTTACGAGCCTACACTTGTCCTTCCTTATCCCGGCTTCCTTCAGATGACGCCATCATGGTAGCTTGCTTGGTGGTTTCTCATCTCTTTGACGAGTCGCCCCCCTCATCTTCCGGCTCAACTAAGAAGGAGGTTATTGCGTCTTCCGGCTCCGCCGTGTCCAAGAAATAGACTTGAGTAACCTACTGGGTGGTAGTAGCAATGTACGGCGGTGTGTCTCAGACCCCTTTTGTAGGGGTCCTTTATCTTTCTTTTCCTTGTTGTTCAGACCACCTTTGGCATTGTAATGTTCGATTTCCTTGTTTAATGAAATGGTGGGTTGTTTCATCACTTTTGTGTTGCCTTATTTCTTGCTTGTGTGGCTTCTTGTGTTATATTGAGGATAATGCATCGTTCTAGGTGGGGGGTGAGGGTAGATTGCTGGGCATTCTCCCTTGTTCTTACCATTTTGGGCCCAATTTTTGGCTTCTTTTTCTCTTTTCGTGTAGAGTAGAGCAAAATTTTTTGAGCTGTGTGTTTTTTCTTCTGGAGCGTACGTATGGTAGTCTTATCGTATGTACGCTGGTTAAAGCATACGTACGGTCCCGCTACCTTACGTATGTTGACATGGCACGCTGTTATTGCAGGCTATTGGTTCGTGTTCATATTAACCGTATGTATGGTGGCTTAGTGCATATGTACGGTCCCGATTACCCGTGCGATCATATGCTAGCTCTCCAGCACCGTACGTATGCACTTGTTCATTGTACGTACGGTACCCACTGATTTCTATATAAACACTCAGTTTTGAATTATGAATCATTCCTAAAACTGAGTCGACTTAGAGCTGACTTAGTGAGGGTGAGTGAGGGAGTGTTTGGGAGTGTAGCGGAGCCCTATTGGATTTTAGCCTTAGTCCTTCTCACTCGTACCCGTCTGTAGTCCACTTCTAGGTATTCCTCGAGCCTTTTCCCTTTTCATTTTCTTACTTTTCTTTCGTAGTTTCTTCCTAGTTTAGTAATTTAGCTAGTTCATTAGTGTAGATGGCTCCGCGAACCCAGAAGGTCCGCAGGATTCCCGTTGCTTTTGATGCCTCCTGGTTTTTGGACGGGAAGGCCCAGTAGCGGTATGAACAGATTTTCAGTAGGAAGGGCCCAGTGCAGGAGAGAGCGATGACTCTCGAGCACTTTGAGGGCGAGCCATATCTTTGGAGAGAGATGTTAGAGGGTCGTGGTTAGTTGCGGTTGGCACGGTACAGTGGCAGGCATAGGACTAGTCTGGTCGCTGAGCTGATGGCCAACATCGGAGCACTTTCGAATGTTGTTGGGGATGAGCGTATAGTTTCCACTATTAGGGGTAAGACCATTACCATTACCCCAGCCACGTTTGCAGAGTTCTTTGGCCTTCCTCGGGTTTATGACCCAGCTTTGAGTTGGCCCTAGTAGGGGGAGGTAGAGCATGAGGTGATGATTGCTAAGATTTGCTTGCCCGATACCCAGTGGATTTCTTCTCAGATTGAGAAGAAACTCCTTACTCCGAGATATGCACCGATGTTTGTTTTCACCTGTTGGTCGATCTATCCGTTAGGACGTCGGGGAGAGGTGAGTAGGTGTAGAGGTTAGTTACTTTATGCCCTGGGGACGGGTAGGACCATTGACCTCCCCCGATACATGTTTGGCGCTTTCTACAAGTCTGCGGCTTCGACGAAGCCACAGAGAGCATTACCTTTTGCTGGCATGATGACCGAGCTAATTGCACGTACTGGAGTGCCAGTTCCAAACGACTCTCCTTTAGCCTCGACACTTGCACCGATTGCCCTGTCCATTTAGAACAGGGCAGTGGGTCAGCTAGCGAGTATTCAGGGACGGGCTGAGGCTCTTGTTCAGGCCCAGCAGAGAGCCCAGCAGCAGCAGCCGCAGCAGGTCCCCACAGAGGGAGAGCAGGTTCCAGTAGAGCAGCAACAACCTCAGGCTGAGGGTGAGCCACAGCTAGCCCAGGCGAGTCTAGTGTTCTAGGCATTCGCCCAGATATTAGATTAGCAGAGTGCACACATTAAAAGGCAAACCGTAGCTATCCAGTTGATGTAGTAGTCAGTTGTAGGACTTCAGGCAGCCCATACTAAGCTTGGTCAGAGGTGTGCGACTCTAGAGATAGCCCACACAGCACAGATCACTGCCTTATAGACAGCTTTGGGCACTCAGATTGTAGAGCTTCAGACATCTCAGTCTAGGTTTCAGGAGGAGATTTGATAAGAGTAGGCACGTCAGAGTCAGATGTTGACAAATATTTTGGCTAGACTTCGGAAGGATGAGGAGCCCAACTTTCCTAACTTCGCTGTCGATTCTACGGACCTTACATCTCTAGGAGGGCATGATTTCCAAGATGATGATGATTTTAGACTTAGGCAGGGTGGAGTTTAGATAGCATCATATGTATAGCATCTCATGTACATCCCATGTATACATTTCCTTTATCGATGTATCTAAAACTCTGCAGCATTTTTGATGTAGTCCATTTAAGTTTTATATGATTACATACATGTTTTAAGCTTACATGATATATTTTTTTCAGTGTATGTCGACCTCTTGTATATACAGGTTCTTGTTCAGACATGAATTAGTAGATATTTTGTCTTTATTTGTTGCATAATGGTAAGAGGTTAACGGTATTGTATGGTTTCTCTCACTATGTACTTCCCATTGGTAGCATCCATTAGTGATCTATTGGTTAACCTTTCTTATTCATAGTGGATGTGTTGATACTTCGCATGAGGGATCATAGCTTATCTTATAAGATTCAATTCTGGATTCATGAATGATTAATACGATGGGGCATAATCATAATATGATGAGCATTTGTATTCTTTGATTTCAAAACAAATGTGATATGGTTTTGATTACATTATGATAAGATGATTGCCTTTTTGAGCACGGATCATATTAAGTAGTGTACATTGTTGATATTTGTATCTATAACCTAATTGAGTGGAGATCATTATCCGGTGAGAGTAGAGCCCATTGCTTTATTGGAGAGATTTTTAAATTTACTCGAATAAATTTTTATTGAGCTCTCGTATTCAAAAATGACTTCATTATACTTGTATTTGGCTTGTTGGTTTGATATCGATTTGCATTGGTTGGCACTTACATTCCATTGAGATCTATATACATAATACTTGGTTTGGAAATGATTTATGGCCTTCTTTGTTTATTGTGAGCCACCGAGTTTTATTGCACTTTTCCTTCTCTTTGACATCACATCTTCACACCTTTTGTGATGAAATTGTAAATTTCATGATGAAAAAACAAAAGAAAAAGAAGAAGAAAAAAATCATTAGTGGTAAGTGAAAAACATCCTCATTCTTTGCAATTCTAAAAAAAAAAAAATTTTTTTTTGAGAAATGTGTAGCAATTGAGAGCTTATAAAAAAAAAAGAGAAAAAGAAAAAGGGGAAGCAAGAATGATTGATAGGTGAAGGGAGTTAACACCTAAAAAAGAGGTGAGATTGATGTTAGAAGATTCAAAAGTTGGAAGAGGAGGATGATCTTTAAGGAGCATTACATGCCTTGAATCACATATGTACTGAAATTTCACACCTTTCCTTTACTTCTTACTATACCTTGATACCCCTTGACCTTCCCTTATAAAGTCCTTGATGGAATGTAAGACATTATTTGCACATCATGCTTAATTGATATTTATGCCATAAAGCATTCTTTCATGAAGTCATGCCAAGTTGATACACTTGCATTATATCGTCTTTCTTAGTTTGGTTTAATCTTTTGCATGACTTATACATTTACTCTTTTATTAAGAGCAACCAAGTGAGATAAACCGTGTGTTTGGTTACTCTTTGAGTGTATGCCCAGAGAGTGTTTGGATCGAGGCTTTAAGGTTGTCGGTGTGAAGTGAAACATTGTAAACTACTATGTATGATCCTAGCACACACACACACTCATAAATCTTGTCATAATGTTTCATAGGCCCATCTTGTTTGTATTGGAAGTAGAGATACATTGTTTTGGGTATTGTGATACATCCCCATGCATTTCTCCTATATTATTTTACATCTAGGATTATTGATTATAAGACGATGTTTGTGGGTATCATCACTGCAAGCCCTCACGAGACACCACTCGTCCACTAGGGGTAACCTAGGGGTTCAAAGGTTTGATGCATATGCTAAATGCATCTGGAATTCTCTCAAAAGTGGAGATTATCTTGCTGTACATATTTGTTTTACTTTTCGCATTTTGCTAGGGACTAGGAAAATCTAGGTGGGGGGTGGTGATTACACTCCAAAAAGTGTAATCTAAAGTCCGTAAATAGCTATTGTTAGTCCAATTAGGGTGTATATATTCCTCATTTTAGTAAAATAATTATTTTAATAAGTGTTTGTGGATATTTTGTAGGTTTCGAGTGAAAAAAGGGTGAATTTAGAGCAAAAAAAGCCAAAATGTACATTGACCGTACGTACACCTGTAGTAGAATCACAAACTTCAGAGAGCTCGAATCAGCATCAAGCTTATCGCATATACGCTATGTTCATCGTATGTACGGTGAACAGTACCATACGTATGGTACCAGCAAATCTTGCGTGAATTTTGAAGCTATATCTCCAGAAAACAACGCGATTTTTGTATCTATCTTCAGTTTTAGGCTAGACTTTCAGTTAGGACGTATTGTAGAGAGAGAAAGTGGGTTTACTTTGTATTTTCTTTCATTTTCTTAGACTTTCTTTATAATCAAACACCAATTTCTTCATTAATTAATGAGAAATTTTCAATTCTTCATGCTTTCTTCTATGAAATCAAGTAGCTAAACTCTTCCTTGGATGTAATTGCGAAGATCTACTAAGGGTCTTCAATGGAGGTATATACACTTCAATGTCTATGAATTATCTTATGAATTCTTCAAATTCATATTAATTGTGTTGTAAATCTATAGAAAACTTAGATTCATAATTGCTTTTGGTAATTTCTATGCACAATTCCTTAATTGGTATAGGTATTGCACAAATGATGATTTGTTTCTAAGATTGTTAACAATTGACCACCAATTTACATCCAATTGAGTATGAATTCCCGTTCTTATGGTCTAAATCTTCCGAATCAATGATCTGCGGAGTCATTCCTTGATTTGAGTAATCAAACCCTCCATTGAGATACTTGTAGAGAATTGGTAGATTAGATCAATTGTATCGAAGCTTTTCATTAATCATTCTTAACTTTAGTTAGAGTTGTTTTAAATACATAGTGTAATTAGTTTAATTGGTAGTCAACACAATCACACCATCAAAGCAATTTTCGGTCTTATTTGTAGTTAATTCTAATTTGCTAGGTGACTTGCTAATTCAACTCAATTGGTTGGTTGTTTTACTCTTATGTGTTACCTATATTTGGTTTGATCCTTTGGGAGAACAATATCGGTATTTGTCGGGATTTTACTTCGATCGATACCCATACATCTTGCGGGAAGTTCAAGTCCATTTCACATTTGTGAGCGATTTAGTTACACAACACCAGACCTTCACACCAAGGTTCATTCCAGAATGAGATTTGATTCCCTTTTCCAATTATGATACTTAGATTTGACAACAATTTATTTTTAAATGATACCTGATCTGCATTGAGCAATTGGATATCCTTTATGATGACTGATACCTCTTTCCCTGTGTTCGTAGGGAATAGCCAGTTGTTTTCATCCCATTTATACTTATAGCAGATTGCTCTTCTCCATAGAGCTTTTCTATTTTTAGCAAACTTCCACCACCATTTTACTAGAAGACCCATATTCATTACTCTTATGGGAGTTAATCCCAAGCCTCCACCTTTTTTACTAGCTGTGACTTTGCTCCATTTGATGCAGTGGATCCCCTTTTTATCATCCTTGCCACTCCAGAGAAATTTTTTCTAGAGCTTATCTATCTCTTTGTAAATCTGTACTGGTGCTCTGTACAATGAGAGGTAATACAAAGGGAGATTGGACAAGGTTACTCTCTCCATCTCTCTCTTTAATGTGTGTTTGTGTTTCTGTGTAGATTATGTCAAAAATATTTATCACATGATCGATTTAATCGTAAATATCTTCTGTGCTTATTTTTTTGATTTTGGTGGAGTTTGTATATGATAATGAGTTTCAGTTGAGAAAATTGTAGGCTCATATATTTTCATGCTAACATAATTTAGTTTTCAAGTGATTCTTGAATGAATGATGGTGTTGTCTTTACTTTTCTTTTCTTTTTTTTTTTTTCTGTAATCTTCTGCAAGCTAATTATTTTTTATTTTCTTTTTTGTTTTGTATGAACAAAGCTATATTATTTCATTGCTAAAAAATTGTGTTGATAATGCTTTATTGAGATGAGAAGTTCTTTTTTATATGAGACACAACAGTGCATGTATGGTTTTGCTTCATATCAGTGGAATTTGGTAAGATCTATTGAGCATGATTTTTTTTTAAAGAATTCTAACAACTTAACCTTATTAATTTTTAAATCCAATGTCATTCTTATTACCATCCTGCTTCACATGTTTATATAAGTTTTCAGTGTGTTTTTATTATAGAAGGATTCTGAAATTGAAACTGATAGTAAGGATATAGAGGCATTCCTAGTTGTACAACAAATTATCCGTCAAACCCGCACAACATGTGGCATTGCCATTGTAGTACTTTATGTAGCTTTGGAGCGATACTGTGCAAAATACCAACTCAGAGTGAGAGGTCCAAATCCACTCTTATAACAAATTTAAAACATAAATTGACTTGTGAGAGAGTGCGATACCACCTGCACTGACTAGCTTTGTATGGATAGGCATTGTTTTCAAATATTGTGTAACTTGCTTTAAACAATAGGGTTGGGAAATTCGAAACATGTAACATTAGAGGAGAAGATTGCTATGTTCTTGTACGTGCTAGCACACCACTACAAGAACCACAATGTCAAACATAATTTTTAAAGATCTAGTCAAACAGTTAGTCACTATTTTAATGAGGTTTTTAGGGTTGTTTTGCTCCTTCAATCTACATTACTTAAGACACCACAACCAATCATAGAGGGATGTACGAATGATAGATGGAGATGGTTTCAGGTATTTGTAGGTTTCTATAAAACAACTCCATCAAATATATAAAAGTTGGGGTTGTTCTAACATATGTCTATATGTTGGTAGAATTGTCTTGGAGCTCTTGATGGCACATACGTTGAAGTTCGTGTTCCTGAAGAAGATAAACATTGATATAGGACGAGAAAGGGGGATATTGCTACCAATGTGTTAAGAGTTTGTTCTTAAGACATGAATTTCATATATGTCCTACCTAGTTGGGAAGGGTTAGTAGCAGATGGTCGAGTTTTGCGGGATGCCATTATTAGGAGAAACGGGCTAAAAATTCCGACTGGTAAGAGGGGAATTTATTAAGGTTTTAAAATAATTAAATCATACTTATACATTATGTTTAATATAATGTAGTGCTATATAGGTAACTACGACCTCGTACATGTTGATTACACTAATAGAAAAGGATTCTTAGCACCATATAGAGGGTTGCGGTACCATCTATCTAAATGGAGAGAAATGGGTACTTCAACTAGTTATCAAGAATTTTTGAACTACTGACATGAGTGTGTGCGTAATGTCATAGATAGAAGCTTTGGATTGCTTAAGATGAGTTGGACAATCCTTAGGAGCCCTTCTTACTTCCCAATTATAGCACAAAGTCGACTTATCACAGCTTGTTGCCTCTTACACAATCTTATAAGGTGGGAGATGTCCTCTGATCCACTTGAGGCAACTGTTGATGCAACTTTACCAACTGAAATAGATGTCCCTAATTAGTACATAGACACTGTTGAGACATCAAATGCATGGTCAGATTGGAGGGATGCCCTTGCAATGCAAATGTACAACGAGTGGTTAGCCAACAGGGGCCAAGGGCAAGCTAATGGATAGAAATTTGTTTAAGTTTATTTAACATTTGGTTTTAGGAATTGTGATGGAGTTGACATTTGATTGCGAAAAATTGTTTAAGTTTATTTGACATTTGGTTTTTATGCTACCAATGTGATGGAGTTGTTGGATGTAATTTATGTTATTGACATGGATATTTAAAGTTGTTTCATTTGACATGGATATTTATAGTTGTTGGATGTTGTTTAGTAGTGGATATAACTTGTGCCTAGATATGGTTTATCATGATTTACATAGTTATCTTTACAAGAATGGATAGTGAAGTAAATAGCTCACATAATAGGAGGAAGGGAAGGGGGAAGGGGAAGGGGACAAGAAAGGCCAGTGATGTTGCAGTCAAACCTAGGTTGGTTTGGACTACAAAAGAGGAGGAAAAACTTATCCTTACTCTCAAGGATGTTATTAGGAAACAAGAAAGTGGTTTCAAGCCTAGGTACTTACAGTTACTGGAGTAAAAAATGTTGAAAGCATTTCCAGGCACAGACATTCGTGCAAGCCCTCATATTGAGTCGAAGATCAAAGCTTGGAAAAAACAATATCATTATGTCATAGCAATGAGGGGTAGTAGTGCATTTGGATGGAATGACATTGATAAAGTTGTACTCGTGAATGATGTGGAGAAGTATGAGAGCTTTTGCAAGCTATGATAGATAAATTTAATTTATAGAATGTGATAGTTATAATTATATTACTTAATGAAAATATACTTGAATTGACAGACTTACTCATTGGCTAAATATGTGAGGAACAAGCCGTTTCCTTATATTGGTGATTGGATGATGATTTTTGGAAGAGAGAGAGCAATAGGAGAATTTGCAGCAGGCCCAGCCGATGCTGCTGAGGCCATGGACAAGAAGGATGAAAATATGGAGGAAATCCTTGTGGACACCCATTGTGGGGTTGATATGCAATTTTCAACTTCAGTTAGTCAACCTACACCCAATTCAACAAATGGAAACAAGGAAGGCATGAAAACAAAACATAATATTGACAACATTGCTGAAGGGTTGTTTAAGTTTGTTCACATGATTGGAGCTTGTTTTGACAAGACAGACAATTGATTTGCAGATATTAGTCAAAGGATAGGGACCACACATGATTTGCTAATGATAGGAGGGCAATCACTTTTGAACTTACTAAGCTACCTTTTGGGCAAGATGAGAAGTTTGATGTAGCTGAGCTTATTATGGCAGATGCATAAAAATTTGACCTGTTCTTTGGCTATAATGAGGAAGATAGACTCCGATGCACAAGGTGTGGTTAACTTTTATCTACTATGTATTTTCCCTTCTGGAGGTCCTCAACTGGATTGTTTGCAAACTTTTTGAAAATAGTTGTGTGTCTTGAATAGGCCTAGTGAAGCTCATAACTACTTTTGCATGTATGGCTATAGGTTTTGCAACCCCAAAATGGCACTTTTTTAGTCGAAAGAGCCAACTTTGTTTAATGGGGTGCAATATATATATATATATATATATATATATTACTAGTAGCTGTTTTGTATATGTCATCTTTCCTATTTTGTGCTTTGGTGAAAGACAGAATTAGCTTTCTATGCTTGTGATGTTGTAGTTATTTGAAATATATTTCTCTTACTTAATTGTGTTATAAATTGTAGTTTATTTTGATTAATTATTGCATGATAGGAATGAGTGGAAGACATGGCTATTACGTTGTGTTTGCTAGCCGTGTTTTGGGCATATACTCGAATTAGGAGGAGGCCAATCTACAAGTTAGTGGCTATATAGGGGTGAATCACAAAACATTTAAGACATTGGAGGCAACAGAGTTTGCTTTACACAATTATAACAAAAAAAAAAAAAATGGGGTCATTCTTGTAGATGGGTACGGGACTTTTATTCAAATTGTTGCACCAACAACTTTTGTTCAAACTGTTGCACCAATAGCCATAACCTTAGACCAACTTCCACAAGCCGTAACCAATGATAATGACATAGCTTCATTACCTCCACGACAAGAAATGGCAGTTGCAAATCACAATTTCAACCTCCCAATGTTGTTACTGGGGGTAGCTGTACTGTTCTTTGCCTTGTGATTTGGACTTGGAGTTCTTATCTATATGGGCATTTATTTTTGGCTTATGTAGTAGTAAGTTTAAAACTTGTGTAAGACTTTGCTTAACTATTTTTGCTTCCTATCTGTATTTAATTTCATGTATGTGGAAGATTTTGTTAAGGGTGTCTTGGTATGACTTGTGTTTAGGTTTTAATTAAATGGTTACTGCCCATATTTTGTAGTTTATAAAATAGGTTTTTGGCCAAAAAATAGATTAACTAATGAATTATTATTTAGTTTAATTTAATGCGTGTTTTTTGTAAACTATACATATGTATTTTTGGAGATTGTTTTGTGTTAATTTTGTGGATTTCTCTTGGTTAACATTGGGGTTGCCCAAAAAGGACACGCTAGGAGTTACATGTAAATAAGAAGGACATGTTAGTCTTTTTGCTGTTTTATCCCTATCCCATCTCATTAAATCAAACGTGGGATACACGGGATAACATGGGATTGGATTCTTTATCTGGCCTCACATCAAGCGCGGGTTAGGGGGGATACAAGCTTAAAAACTATCCCGAGATACAATCTCTTGGGTTAACATATCCCATGGGATTGTATCCCATCTTATCCCAACCCCTCAATCAAATGAGGCCAAAAGAATATAAATAACCAGTGAAATAAACCAACTTGACCTTATGACTTGGGTTGGTTTTGTTGGATTGTAAAAAGTGTGGGGTCTAGTTTTGGGTTAAATCCCAGAATTGATCAAATTGTCTTGGTTTTGGTTCTTAGATTGGTGATTAATTAATTCAAATAATCTGAGAACCAACACCTTGTACCTTTTACAAAAAGCTTCAAAGTTTAGTAATGTATGTTGTGAAAGTCATTACATTTATGGATGACCTTGACAATTGTTTTCAACCTCACTTGCTTCACTAGTCTAATTACAGCCATGAAATGTTGGAGTAAATGAATGAATTTCAGGTGATCCATCTGCACTTCTGCAGATATGTTGGCCAAATTTATTAGCCTTTGTCTCCATTAGTAGCAAGTATAAACATGAGGCTTTGGGTGGAGTATAAGAACAAAAGAAGAGAAGAGAAAAGAAAGAAGAGGAGAAGAAGAAAAGAGAAAGAGTGACAGAGAAAGGCTCTGGACAAATATTAAGAGATACAGTTGTGTTTATACTTTCTGTTATAATAATAAAATATTGGGTGATTCAAAATATCAACCCCTAATAGTTCTAGAAGAACTAATCTTAGAAATACTTGATGATTCCAAAAAAACTAATTTTATTATATCTTGCCCTAGGTTATATTTATTTGCTTTATATTTATTTAGTTTTATAACATGTTATCAGTACGAGTCTCTCACCAACTGAGGTAAAGACTTCGTTTGTGTACTTTACGAAGGTATTTTATTCTTCAAAAGGTAAAACTAATATTTAGTTTCCTTTAGTTTTTATTTTATATTGCATACCTTTTACTTTTATGATGAGTGAATGGTATTGATTCTATTTGAAGTACATAAAGTCATATTGAAATGGGTTGTGTACCAAAAGTCATCCTGACATAAAAATTTGTAGCACGTCTTGTGAAAATATTGGATAGCATTCAATGCATTATAGAGCACTTAATGCTCTTATAATTTTTTTTTGGTAGTGGTGAATAGTGAGACAAAATGAGTAAATAGTGACCGTATAGTAGTTATAATAATGAATGAATAGTACTATTTTATTCTCCTTGTTTGAATTTTTCTTCTACATATCACACGCCATCTAATCCTGAAGTGTTAGGTGTTATCCCATGGTAAAAGGTATGTGATTATTAAGTTAAGTGTTGTTGGATCATGTTATGACAATTACATTTTTTTATCAATAATCCTTTAGATGTTAGATGCTTACTGCTAAGATCCATCCAGAAGTAATGGACTTTCAAAACATAATTCATAAAGGAAATCAAGCATCCATGGTTATAAGGCGGGTACATTGCTTACTTTAATTTTTTTTTAATTATGTTTATTATGGCCAGTGCACACCACCTACGTTAATTTGTGTTGCTTTAATTCTTTGACTTGCTTATTATGATAGGCATGCCGTGTATGTTGGTTCAGCATAATATCGTTGTTAAATTTTTGTAAAAGAAGAGTTACGAGTACTGGAAGATCATAATCCTTCCAAAATCTTACTATGATTAGATGCACCGGGAGTTGCAAAATTATTAGTAAATACATTTGGGGTTGCAAGATTATCATTGAATGCACGTGGAGTTGTAAAGCCATATTTCGATGCACCTGAAGTTGTAATATTTTAAAACTAGTGATGAGTACAGTTTTGTACTATTTAAATTAGCATAGACTGTGAATTATATAGAGGAAATCTTTATAATGAAGATAAGTTAGAAAGACGTATTTCACACTTTACGCCTCAAACGTGCTTTGCAATAGCAATATTATAAGCGTTAATTCAAAAAAATTCTAAAATAATATATTCTTTAATGAAAATTGTCATTCACGTTTAACAAATTTTATATATTTTTCTGAAGTAAATGCAATTTTATTTGATGGTCGTGGGCATGATCGCAAATATGCTTGCGATATAATAATTTTTAAAATTATAGGGTTACCCTAAAGGTTATAATTTGTAAATTGAAAATACCACCATAAGTGCAATAATGTGTGAGCGAAATGAAATGGAAAAAGGTTTGTTGAATAAACATTCCAAGAATTATGAAGATATTTCATTGGTCACGTATATGTGGTACTGGTCATATACCTGTAGTACGATTAAATATTAAATATATTTCTACATTGGCAATAATTTTTATAAATTTGGTTATTTATTGATGATGCATAGATCCATACGTTATTTTTAAAAATTTCTAACATTATTAAATAAGATTGAAATTTTCTATATATTTTGCATATGAAGGCATGGATCATATTAATGCCTCAATTATTTCAAAGATGAATGAGAAAAATATGTCTAAGAGACCGTGTTAGAATACATACAATTCTTTGAAATTTTTTTTTTTCATAAACTTAACATCAGCTAAAATTAATGTTAAGACAATATCAGGTATTAGAAAATTGATTGAAGGCTCTAGAAGAACTAAACTCTACAAGAGTTTAGGCTCCTGAAAAGCTACCATAGTGTTGTCAAGAGGAATAAAACTCTACATTGATAATAACTTCTATTCTATTAGAGTTATGAGAAATTTGCTCAGTTTTATAGATATTTTTACATTATTTTATTACTTATATGCTAGAAGCATACAATGAAAGACAATATGAAAATGAAGGTAATAAAAAATATTTTTACATTATTTCTATTTTCATGCCAAAAGCCTAGAAAGAGAAACTTGTTGTTTTTGTATGGGTTATATTATACTATAAAAATTATGAAATCATCTGAAATGATACACCAAAAGTGTTTTGGACTAATTTTTTTTTTATAATATCAAATCACCTGAAGTGATGCACTTGACATGAAATACTTGAAGTGATGCACCAAAAGTACTTTAACCCCAAAAGAATTTATATTTTGTCATGATCGTCTTGGTCATCCGAAATCAACAATGATGCATTAAATAATTGAAAACTCTCATGGACATCTGCTAAAAAATTAGAAGATTCTTTTTACCAAGCAATAATTCATATGCTGCTTGCCTTGTGGGACTACATGTGGACTATTTTAATATTTTATACATACATATATAAAATGATTATACATTTGTTTGTTATTAACTCTGTTGTTGTCACTTTGATTAGTTAGTTTTCTCACCATTAAGGGGAGATAAGACGAAACGTGATATCAGTTGATATCAGTTAAAATGTTGTGAAACTGTCTTATCTTGACTATTGGACAAGTCAATGTGAATAAGAAGTTTATAAAATTCTTTACTTGTAGACGATTATAAATCAATTGATTGAAGCATTCACCGACATAAAGAAGATAATAAAATCATATAAATACTAGCTACTAATACTTTAGCACATATTGATATTCATATAGAACAATCTGTTAATATAGTAGCACATGATTTTCAAAGCATGTCTGAAGCGTGGGAGCCTTGTCGGTGCAAAAGCCAAAAGTCTCAGAAAGAGAAAAGCACAATAAAATGAGCAAATTGGTATTCCTGAAGATACCATAATATCTAAACTCCTTGAAGAATGAACTTTTGAAGAACAATCTCCAAAAATGGATAGGATATCATAATTTATGAAATTGCTGAAGAGGAAAACAAACCTCCAGAAGAGAAATCTTCATCATCTAAACTTCTTAAAGAAACTCCTGTAACACAATCCCTAGAAGAAGAACCTCTTGAAGAGATGTCCATTGTAGAGGAAATGATACTTGAAAATAATGAGATCTCAATGAATAATAATGTGAATACATGAGAGTGATGGAATATAAATGATATTGTTGTTGACAACGTATTTTTATTTAAAGTGGCTCTTGTAATTACTAGAAGTGATGAAGAGACTAAACCACCGGCAGTCGACAAATCGATGTTGATATGATCGATTAAAATGAAAAGAAACTATTGAGTTAGAATTAAACTTATTAGGATAATGTAAAGTATTTGGATCAGTAATCCACACATTCGAAAACGTAAAACCCATTTGATACAAATGGGTATTTGTGTAATAAGAAAATAGAATAGTACGATATAAAATATGATTCGTATAAGAAAATTTCTCACAAACACTTGGTATGAACTACAATGAAAAATACTATCCCATAAGGATGCAATTACATTTATATTCTTGATTAGTTTGTTAGTCTCAAAAGGACTAAATATGCATCTAATAGATGTGCAGTAATCTATTCATATGATGAATTAGGTAACGATATACATATGAAAATTCCTATAAAGGATTTCAAAATGCCTGAAACAAATATTTTAAAACCTTAAAAGGTTATACTCTATCAAGCTTCAAAGGTATTTCTATGGGTTAAAACAATCTGGACGCAGATTGTATAATTATCCCATTAAATATCTATTGAAAGAAGGATATGTGAACAATACAATTTGTCTATGCATTTTTATTAAGAAATTAGAATATGAATTTGTTATTATTGTAGTATGTGTTGATAATATGAATCTTTTTGAAACCCCTGAAGAGCTTTCAATAACTACTTGTTATTTAAACAATGAGTTTGAAATGAAAGATCTTGGCAGAATAAAATATTGTCTTCTAATTGAACATTTATTAAAAAAAATTCTCATTCATCAGTCGACCTATACAGAAAAGATTCTATATTGATAGATAAAGCTTCATTGAGTTTTTCGATGGTTGTCCATCATTAAATGTTCATAAAGATTCTTTTTTGCCCTCAAAGAGATGATAAAGAAATTCTTGGTCCTGAAATACTATGTCTTAGTGCTATTGGTGTTTTTATGTATCTTGTAAAATTGCACAAGACTTGATATTATATTTTTTGTCAACCTATTGGCAAGATATAGTTTTGCACTAATTCAAAGACATTGGAAATGAGTAAAATACATATTATGTTATTTTTGAAGAACAACAGACATGAACTTATTCTATTCAAATGAGTCACTTCCAGAATTAGTTGACTAGCTATCTTTTTGATCCACATAAAGCTACGTCACACATGGGGTATTTGTTTGATGATGGCAACACTGCTATATCTTGGAGATCAGTGAAATAATTATTAACTGCAATTTCTTCAAATAACTTTTTCAAAATAATTATGAATCAAGTCGAGACTATATTTGGTTGAGATCTATGATTCGACATACTCAAGAAAGTTACAGATTATTTTTGATTAAAGATACCTCGACTAAAAATAATGTTGCATATATCGTACAGATTAAGGGAGGCTACATCAAACGTGATAGAACCAAATATATTTTGCCAAAATTCTTCTATATGAATGAGATCCAGAAGAGCAGTAATATCGATATCCAGCAAATACGTTCAATTGATAATTTGGCAAACTTATTTATTAAAGCAAGTGCAACGTTCAAGAAACTAGTGCACCATATTGGCATGCGTAATTTCATTATGAACATTTGAAGTTATCAACTTCCTACTGGACATGTTCATGAGGGAGAGTCGCGTACTGTATTCTTTTTTCTTCGCCAATAATTTTTTCCATAGGGTATTTTTCTTGGTAAGGTTGTAACGAGCCAACTTTAACGTAGTCATACCATTTTATGCTACACTAGAATATAGTATTCTTTTTTCTTCGCTAGGGTTTTTTTTCATTGAATTTTTTCTAGTAAGGTTTTAATAAGACATATTTTTATGGCGATCACCTAAGGGAGAGTGTTGTGAAAGTTATCACATTTATGGATGACCTTAACAATTATTTTCAGCCTCACCTACTTCACTATTCTAATTACGGCCATGAAATGTTAGAGTAAATGAATGGATCTCGTGTGATCAATCCGCACTTCTGCAGACTGGATTTATTAGCCTTTGTCTCCATTAGCTACAAGTATAAATAGGAGGCTTTGGGTGGAGTTCAAGAACAAAAGAAGAAGAGAGAAAAGAAAGAAGAGGAGAAGAAGAAAAGAAAAAAAGAGACATAGCAAGGGCTTTGAACAAATACTGAGACATACAATTGCATTTATATTTTTTCTTATAATAATAAAGTCTTGGGTGATTCAAAATATCAACTCTTAATAGTTCCAGAAGAACTAATTTTATTATATTTTGTCTTGAATTATATTTATCTGCTTTATATTTCTTTAGTTTTATAACTGTGTATAAAATGTAAGGGGTGCTATGACACTCCGCATTTTGGGTGATCCTCCGATATATAATGTATAAGAGTAAAGTCCTTACAAGAATTTATTTTAGTGGTACCCTCCATAATTTTAAAACCTTCTTTAAAGTCATAACATAATAAAATATCAAATTTTTTTTGTATAATGGAGTATAAATCATATAATTTTTTCCCTCCATTATAACCCACTAAAATCAACAATCAATGAGTTATTTTAATATGCAGCAAGTAGGAGCAATGTTTTGAAACCCGAACCATTGAGCAAACTGAAAAAGTGAGCGGGTCACGGATTACTAGTTCAACCAGAATCATGCCGTGATGTCATAATATATTTTAAATATACTTAAAAATATAAATAAATAAATAATTAAAATTATATTGCCACTAAAAGTCTGTCAAACCATCAAACCTACACATTGAAACACCAAGTTGAGAGTTTCCAAGATTCTAACATCATACTAGATTGGATTTTTTTTTAAACAATTAAACTGAACACAAGTGTCTAATTTCATTCACAATAAAGACACTAACAAAGCCATGCAAGTTGGAATACCAACCCAACAAAAATAGGTTGATCGAAAAATTAAAAGAGGACCCTGTGCGAAGCTTTTTATAAGGACTCTCATAATATGGATCCTAATCAAAGAAATGACACTCTTCCATACTCATTGCATAATAGTCTATTATCTATAATTTTTTGTGACACGTGTTATTTTTTAGGGGCATACCTACGAGAAAATATTGGTTACAATAGTGATACCACGTTATCATGTTGACTTGGTATAACAAGTCTATAATATATAGCCATATGTGTATTTAGAATCCTAATCATCTTGTTTTAGCGAGAAAATTTAAATTTTAAATTAAACATCTCTGATGATTAGGATTTAGTTGTTTATGTGATTCTATTTTATTGACTTATTATACTACGTCAATATGATTATGTGATACCACCGTTCCATCTAATATTTACTCTCTACCTAGACCCTTTGGGTTCTAAACCATTACTATTCCCGAAACGTACCGAGCAGCAAAAGATCGTCTTGGAAGGATATATTCAAATATATATGTATGTATATATATCTATATTATCACTCTTTAAATTCCTTTATTTTGTTTAGATCTGTGAGAGATAAAGATAAAGATAACAATAGAGAGAAAACATGAAGATAAAGATATAGATATAGAGAGAGAGAGAGAGGGGATCATATAACTTGAATAGGCGTTACTGGTGCCGAATACAGTAAGAGAAAAACAGGAAAAGCCTGAATAGAGAAAGAGGTCAACGTCGGGAACTTGACAGGTGAGGAGGGGTTCAAACTGTAGTCAGATCCGATGGTTTTAGCTAACCGCCAATGGTTTGAACGATCCTTCGGTTCAACAGCGTTTTTCGCTAGTTTTCAAGAAATACAGCGGTTTTCAATCTTTGAATAGTTGTAAAGGTTAGTCAACCCGTTAATTCAGTCTAATTTTTAACACATTGAGTAAAAGCATACGACTTAAATCTATACGATATATTGTAGTTAAAATTGCCTCTAGAGTGCAAACACATTTTTTCTTACAGTTAAATTTTAGTATAATTAATAATAGATTACTTTTGAAATATGAAAGAACATTGACTTTGAAAATTCCACATTACGAAGATTTTCGTTCACTTGGAGGTGTGTTTAATTATAACTAGTTAATCAATCTAATTAATCATACACTAATTTAAAAATGCATGTAAGAATAATAAAACAATCATATAATAAACACACAATTTTTACGTAAAAATCCAAAGCGGGAAAAAACTACCGTACCTAGACACTAAGTTCAATCTCCAAGCATTATAATCAATGAACATTTCACAAGAATAATTTACAATTGTACCAACTAGAAACCCTACGAATCTAAGTTGCTGTGAAAACCCATCTTGATGCTCTACCAAGACCAACCTTTGTTATTGAAGATTTGAAGTTCTTTCTCTTATTGTAGGAGGCTCAAGAGAGAACTCTAGATGTTTATATGTATTATATGAGTTCTTGGTGTAATCCTAAACACCTCTAGCATTTATATATATATATACAAAATTTTAGAAAAGTGCACGACCCTTTTTGGCATAATTTCCAAGTCATATTGAATAGGAAACTTCAAAGCTATCACCTCCCACTTGAATTGGTTCAAACTGGCTTCAATCGGACCAACCTGCCAATGCCCTGCTCAAGTGGCCTAAAAACTCACTTGAGCCGCCTATCCTTCAGCTGCTTGCACCTTATGCTTCACACTTGTACCTCTTTCAGCTTTTCACAATGATGTTTGCAACCTTGTCTAAGATGTTTGTATATACCACTAATTTGTATATATGACATGTGCCTCCTCTATTGGGTCCACACATAAAGCTGGCACATTTTTAGGAAGGATCTTGGAGTAAAAAAATTTGATTTGGTGCAATATAAAAATATATGATTTTTAGCTGAAAAATGAGAGTTTCATTTCAGAAAAAGTTTTGAAAAAAGAAAGTTTTATTTTAGAAAAGTTTCGAAAAAGAAAAGTTTCATTTTAAAAAAGTTTTGAAATAGGAAAGTTTCATTTTAGGAAAGTTTCATTTTAGGAAAGTTTTGAAAAAGAAAATTTTTATTTTAGGAAAGTTTTGAAAATAAAAAGTTTTATTTTAGTACGAAAAATGAAATCTTCTTAAGAAAGGAAATGTTTGACTTTTGAAAAGATTTGAATTATTTCTAAAAATAGATTGGTTTGGTTTTATTCCAAAAAATAGAAGATTTCGATTTTGTTTCCAAAAATAGAGAGATTTGATTTCGTTTATAAAAATAAAAGATTGAATTTTGTGTCCAAAAGGGGAAGATTTGATTTAATTTCTAAAATGGGAAGATTTGATTTGGGGTTGAAAAATGAAAGATTTGATTTTGTTTCTAAAAATAGAAGATTTAATTTTTTTTCAAAAAATAGAAAATTGAATTTTGTTTAAAAAAATAGAGAGATTTGATTTGTTTTCAAAAATAGAAAATTTGATTTGTTTCCAAAAATAGAGGGATTTGATTTTGTTCCCAAAAGAAAGGATTTGAATTGAAAAAAGGAAATATTTGATTTGAAAAAAGTAAGATTTGAATTGAAAATCTTAAGATTTCATGTGTGGCTTTTGGGAAACAACTTAATAGAATTATGCACTTTTTGAAAACATAATGCAACAAAGATTTTGAAAATCATTTTGACACAACTTGAATGCAATGAATGCTAGGATAGAGTTAGGGAACAAAGCTAGGGTTTTTTAAGACATGGGCTCTGGGCTTCAAGAAAGCAACTCTTGGGTCAATTTATCAAAAACTCTTTTGAACATAAGATTTTGAGGGTTTGTGATTACACTCTAAAAGTGTAATCTTAATCCTTTATTTAAGGAGATTGTTAGTCTTAATTAGGGTTTAAACTACTGTTTTTAACCATAAATTGTTCTAATTCTGCCTTTGTATATATTGTAGGAAATTCGGGCTTAAATGAACAGAAATAGGCCAAAGTAAACACTGATCATTTGAGAAACAAAGCCTTTGTACATATTGTAGGAAATTCCTTGGTTATGGCTGTGATGATGTGCTGTGGCTTGTTAAAAAGTTTGATACTTGATAGAATTTTCTGATGTGGCTTTTGAGTTTTACTGCATGATCTTCATCAAGCTGTTGATTATGAGATTACGAGAAACAAATGAACATAATTTTTGCTCTGTTGGGGTTATCAGTTATGGGATTTGAGCACCCAGTTATTTTCCTAGGTTCTTTTTTAGTTATCTTCTTGTTCTAATTAGGGGAGTTTGATGATTTCTATTTTTCTCTGTCTTTTCCCTTTTATATAGATACATATAAGTGAAACCCCTTTTAGAATCTATTGTTACAAAACATTTTTTTAATGGAGTTCAGTTCTGGAATTTTTGCTGCTTGGAAGTTTGTTTGTGTTGCTTGTGAACTTTTTGGTTGGTATTTTTTGTCAATGTTTTTATGCTTTTGCTTACTCAAGCCAGAGGCATTTGGGTTAGCATTTCCTAAGTATTGATCTTCCTTTTGAGAGCAAAAATTGCCTGCTTCAGCTCTTAAAAGAGAGAGAAGAGAGTAGTACTTAACAAATGCTAACCAAAACCTGCCAAGATTTCATATACTTTGAAGTCCTTAAACAGGAACAACAATTTACTTCCCAAACTGCTTAATATGCTAGAGTTTGGATCACCACTATGTTAGGTGATTTTGTATTTTTAGTGCTTATGCCTTTTTTTTTGGAGCCTGTATAGATAATATTTATTGCACTTATCGTAGTTGTTATAGCACAATGTTGAAATGTAAGCATTTGGAAAGAAGGGGTGGGGTTAAGGGAGAAAAGGGAAGACATTTAGCAACTCAAATCTTGAAAGTGAATTCTCTGGTGATGCAATGAAAACAATAAATGCAACTTATTCTGCAGAAAGCTACCATAGTTCAACTCAAACACCTGGTAAGTGACTTTGCTTCTAAAATTGTTTGGTAACAGAAGCTAACTTATCAATTTTGGACACAATCAATTGTCCTTGACTCCATGTTACTGTCTAGATTATTCGAACTGTTGTTTTTGGTGTCTAAATACATTGATAAGATTTTAACCCTCAGTTCTTTTCTTGGTTTGCTTAAATGAAAATTGCCTCCTCCAGGGAAGCAGGTCAAACCGGTGGGGGAACAGGTACTTATCTCTGGAAGAAATTTTATTTGAATATCTGATATCTTTTAGCTTTATGCTCAATGAGTCTCAATTCCGACTTTGTAATCTATGGCCTCACTTGAGATACCTCCAATAGACTTGCTTAATGTCACTGAAAAAGAAAATTGACAAGTTTGCTGGCATACCTTTGCTAGACATGTTTGCAGATTTGGCTGGGTGCCTTCTCTGTTGGTAATGCATAAATTGTTCTTTTACTTCATTAGATTTAATTGTGCTATTTACACTATGGTGATGTTTCCTTTCGTAGGTATGGGATCTTGGCTCCCCTAATCCAAGTTTCACCCTTGAGAAACATTCAAAAGGGGTAAATTGTGTTAAATTCTTCACAAGTGGTGATAGACCATATCCAATCACTGGTTCTGATGATCATGTTGCTAAGGTATGCCCATAATGTCATTCTTTTGTCTTCAGCCTTGAAGAATCTCTGCATAAATATGTTATAATTTGGGTAGATTCACCATTGCACCTGAATTATCAAACCAGAACTTGTGTTTAGACACTAACACACTCACAATGTTCCATAGGTATGGAGGTCAAGAAGATAACTAAACCAAGCACCTGTTTATTTGTTAAGAATTAAACTGATTTCATTGGTACTTTGAAAGAACTAAGATTTGTGAATACTTAAACAAAGAAAACTTGGCAGTGTCCGCAAGGTAGTGGAGATAGTCGAATATCTGTTGAAAAGAACCTTCTATGGATCCTTTTTGGAAAGAAGTCAGTCATCAATGCATTCAATCAAATGCAATAATTCAGGTTTGGAACATTACACACGTTCCATATCACTGCAAGGATGGTCCCTTCCTAGCTAAACTAGACTTTGGAAAAAGGATCACAATTGTATATCACGAGATTTATCTTGACTTAAAGGGCAGGGACGTAGTCAACGCGAGCTGATGACTCGCGCTTCCCAAGAATTCCTCGTTGAAAACCAACAATTGCAATGATCTATCCCCATTACGATGAAATTTCAAATATTACCCAGGCCTGTCGGCCAAGGCTATAGACTCGTTGAATACATCAGTGTAGCGTGCGTGCGGCCCAGAACATCTAAGGGCATCACAGACCTATTATTGCCTCAAACTTCCGTGGCCTGAAGGGCCATAGTCCCTCTAAGAAGCTAGCTTAAGTGTCTTCACTGAATTCTTATAATTTCCACTTGAAGTCAATTGCAGGTTTTGCTTTAGGTCTCATTTGCTAGGTCACCTAATTAATGTTACTTTTGCACCATTTAGTTGAGTTGTTTTGATTCTTAACACTAGACTTTTCATCTCTAGATCGAATCTATTGTTGCTGATGTAAACGACTCAATGACCTCGCAATCATGGACCACAAAATTTTGCCTACAGTGTCTGAGCCTTTCCATGTTATGCTTGCAGGTTTCTCACCACTCACTAATTTCTGCACTTCGTGCTACTGACCAGACAGACAGTATTAAAGTGATATGCTGCCATCATCTTGTCCCATAATTCAATGGTATTCATTTTCTCGTTTTGCTCCCTCCGGAGTTTTAATAGAGTAATTATATATGTAGCTAAAACATGATTGAGCATTTGAGTGCACCATTACTATATAACTAATTAAGAACTTTAAACATATAAGTAGACACGTTCTGTAAGATCTATTATGTTGTGTCAAATTATTTTTCTATCAGTTCTCTCTCTCTGTGGCTGAGTTTTTATGCTACTCTTCTTTATTTATCGTGGTTAGATCCTCAAAATTAAAAGTTTAACACTGTATCTTTCTTTTTATGTAGTCTTAATGTTAAAATCATCTTTGGAGATCCCCATTTCAATTATTTTTCTTGTGTACATGGTTCATTAATATGATTATTTGTATGATTAACATATCTTTAAATGTTTGTATTTTTTCAGGTTCTACAAAGAGAGTGATGACGAACTAACAACATGAGAGTGATGGGCTATGATTTTGTTATGTGCTTTGTAATTGTTTTGTAGTAGATGTTGGAACGGTTATTTACTTTGATTTGTTGAAATTGTATTTTGGTTATAGAGATTTTATTTGTTTCAATTTATGATATTTGACATCTATTTTTAATTTAAGTTTTAATAGTTAGATATTGATGAATGGATGAAATGTTTTTATGGATGAATATTTTTTTGCTACAGGGAATATATTGGAGGAAAATTGGTTACTTGCAATGGTTCCAATAATGGAAGCATTTGAAATAACCTACCTTTTTGGTATTTAAAAACATTACCAGTATTTGCGACGGTTAAAGCTGTTGCTAATATTTGTCACCAATAAGTATTAGTGATGATGTTTAAATGTCGCAAAAACTCTTTAGCGACTGCAAGGTAACGATTGCAAAAAACTTGTTGCCTGATGAAATATATCTGCGACGGTTTTCTTACAGTTGCTAAAGGTGTCCCTGGCTGTCACTGCGCCATCGGTAATTTTTTTGCGACGACAGTATATTCGTCGTCAAAAATGCGTCATCGCTATTGATCATTAGCGATGGTAAATTGGTTTTTTGCGATGATTTTAAACCGTTGCAAAAACTCTCTTTTATAGTAATGAACAGAGGCGTTTGGGAACATTTTAAAGAGCTTCTAATTTCTTGTCCACATCATGCTTTCGTTGAGGGGAATATTATCAACATCTTTCATGCTTTCCTAACACCCCAACTTAAGCAATTTATTGAGACTATGTGTGCAGGGACGTTTATGGATATGCAACCCTATAAGGCCTATGCTTATTTTGATTGTCTTGCCAATTTGGTTGGAGATTAGGTGACTACCGAGACCCAAAACCCCAAATGTTGACCCATTCAACAAGGAGTTGGGGTGACGTACCAACCAAAGGAAGTGGATGATTTGAATGCTCGTTTAGCGGTGTTAGCTAGGAAGTTAGAGGCCTTAAAGGTTAACAAAGTTAATGCAGTTGAAATTCAAGAGATGAGAGAAATGAATTGTGTCTTGTGTGAAACGAAAGACCACGACAAAGTTAATGCAGTTGAAATTGAAGAGGTAAAAGAGGCCTTGCATGGCCAAGTTAATGCTGTAGGTCAGTACCAAAGGGGAGGGAGTAACCCCTATTCGAATACCTACAACCCAGAGTGGACGGACCACCATCCAAATTTTGTGTGGAGGAATGAGGGGATTTTGAATCCCCAATCTTATCAAGGAGGGTTTACAACCCTTAATCTTATCAAGCACCTTCTCCACCGTTTCAACCACAACAATACCAACCTCCACCGGTTGCATCGTTCCCAACCCAACCAAAGCCATTCCAATCTCCACCTCAAGCTCCATCTAATACATACCAACCCCCACATAGGAGAGTAGTGGAGGACATCTTCCAACAATTCATGCAAACTCAAGAAAGGGTGAATTCTCGGGTTGATAAAACTTTGGAGCAATAAGGCCAAGCATTGAATGATATCAAGAGTTAATTGACTCTATTGACTAAAGCCTTGACCCTTAATGAGAAGGAGAAGTTACTCACTTAATCCCAACCAAATCCGGTTAGAAATGTGCATTCCATGGAGGCTTTGGGCCAAACGTCAGCTAGCCATGAACAAGTCTAAGCTATTACCACATTAAGGAGGGAAAAAGTTATTGATAAAACCATTCTTCCTAGGGACCCTTCGAGTAGGGGAGACACTCCTAAGGTTGATAGCTCACTTGAGGTTAAGGGGGAGGGAACGCCTAGTGTGGAGGGAAAGAGTAAACCGAGGATGGAACTTGTTGAGAATAAACTAGGTGAGAAGGGAGAGAATTATGAGAAAGAATAAGAGAAAAAGAAGAGTGAATCCATGAACAAGAATGAAGAAGCCTCGAGGGAGGAACGTGAGATATTAGCTCAATCTCCTTTCCCTCATCGTCTAGCCAAACCAAAGAATCATCCTTTGAGTTTTAAAATCTATGAAACTTTCAAGCAAGTTAAAATCAATCAACCTCTCTTGGAAGCTATAAAACAAGTTCCCTCTTATGCTAATTTTTTGAAAGATTTATGCACAATTAAGTGGAGATTGAATGTGAGAAAGAATGCCTTCTTTGCCCAAGATGTCAATTCTGTTGTCCAAATCAAAACCCCACCAAAGTACAAAGACCCGAGTTGTCCTACGGTCACCTGTATCATTGGAGATTGTCAAATTGAGGGTTGTTTACTCGATCTAGGGTCAAATGTGAACTTATGGCCATACATGGTGTATGAACACTTAGGCATGGAGAACTCAAGCCTACTAGACTCACACTTCAACTCACGGATAGATCGATTAAAGCATCTAGGGGGGTAGTTGAGGATGTCTTGGTGCAAGTAAAAAAGTTTTACTATCTTGCGAATTTCATTGTCTTGGACACTCAACCAATGTGGATCCTAACACACAAAATCACATATCAGTCATTCTTGGTCGTCCCTTCTTAGCCATATGTGATGCTATCGTCTATATGCGTGGTCACCTTTTGAAGTTATCTTTTGGCAGTATGATTGTTGAGTTGAATATGTTTAATGTGGGAAAACAATCGGGAGTATATGAAGATATAAGGGAAGCGAACTTTCTTGATGCTATCATTCAAGAGCATTTTAATAGGCATTGTGTAGAAGACACCCTTTGGCTAGAACTCTAATGTTTAGTGAGGGTCTTGTTTGCATGGAAGAAGAAGATAAGGAAAGGGTAGTTGAAGAGGTAATTGAGTTGGATGTTTGTTTTGTTATGGTAGTGGGTTCATGGACCCCCACCTTTGAACCTTTAACCTTTAATCTTATCAAACCCCAACCATCGAAACTCAAGGCACCCACACCCAAAAGGAAATCTTTACCTTTAACAGTTAAATATGCATTTTTGTGTTAGGGTGAGCCTTATCTGGTCGTGATATCTTTATCACTGTTAGAGAATCAAGAGAAAAGTTTTTTGGCGGTGTTTCGAAAGCATTGCAAGGCCATATGATGGACCGTAGCTGACTTTCATGGCATTAGCTCTCCTGTATGCATCCACCGTATTTATCTAGAGGAAGGAGATAAGCTGGTGCGCTGAATGTAAAGGCTTTTGAATCCAAATATGAAGGAAGTTATGAAGGGCGAGGTCCAAAAGCTTTTAGATGAGGGTATTATTTACTCGATTTTTGATTCTAGGTGGGTTAGCCCCACTCAAGTGGTTCCCAAGAAATCCGAAGTCACGGTAGTTCAAAATGAGAATAATAAATTGATACCTACCCAAGTTCAAACCGGGTGACTACCGTTGCCTATACCATCACAAGTAAAGATCATTTTTTCCTTCCTTTCCTTGACTAAGTCTTAGAAAGGGTTGTGGGACATGCATATTATTATTTTCTTGATGGCTAGTCTGGTTACAATCAACTTGAAATAGCTATGGAAGATTAAGACAATACCACCTTTACATGCCCTTTTGGCACATTCGTTTACAAGCGAATGCCTTTTGGGTTATGCAACACTCCCGCTACTTTTCAACGTTATATGATGAGCATATTTTCCCATATGGTGGAACATATTTTAGAGGTCTTTATGGATGATTTTTTTTGTATATGGGGACACTGATGAGAAGTGCCTAGCTAACTTAGAATTGGTCCTACAAAGATGTGAGGAAAGCCATTTTGTTTTGAATTGGGATAAGTGTCTTTTTATGGTGACACAATGTATAGTCCTCGGCCACATTATTTTTGGGAGGGGTAATAAGGTAGACCCCACTAAAGTTGAGGTAATTCAAAAGCTACCTACCCCTAGGAACCTGAAAGATGTGTGGTCATTTCTTGGGCATGTCGATTTTTACCAGCGTTTTATTCAATCATTTAGTGCTATCTCTAGGCCTTTGTGTGCTCTCTTGGCGCAAGATGCTCCATTTGAATAGACACCATATTGCTAACTAGCATTTGATAAATTATAAGATCACTTGACTACAACTCTTATAATCCAACCTTCGGATTAGAGTCTCCCTTTTGAACTTATGTGCGACGCTAATGACCATGCCATAGGGGCTATTCTAGGCCAAAGGAAGGATAAGAAACCCCATGTGCTCCATTATGCGAGCAAAACATTGAATGAGGCCCAAGTGAACTATTCCACCACTGAGAAAGAATTGTTGCCTATAGTGTTTGCTTTGGATAAGTTTCAATCATATTTAATGGGCTCTAGAGTGATAGTGTTCATCGACCATGCCGCCCTTAAGTATCTTTTGTCCAAACAAGACGCCAAGCCTAGATTGATTAGGTGAATTCTCTTTCTTCAAGAATTTGATCTTGAAATTAGGGATAAAAGGGGATAGAAAACGTAGTTACGGATCATCTATCTCGACTCCCTTTTGAGTACCCTATCCAAGATGACTTTCTTATTGGTGAGACCTTCCTCAATGAACAACTTATTTCTTGCAATGCCATTCATCATGCCACGACTCCTTGGTATGCCGATGTGGCCAATTATTTGGCCACAAAAGCGATTCCTTCTCATTGGTCCCCTTTGGATAAGAGGCGATTCTTTCAGCTAGTGAGACACTTCTTTTGGGATGCATCTTATCTTTTTAAACATTGCCCCGATCAAACTATTAGGAGATGTGTGCTAGATGATGAGTTTCAAAGTGTAACAGAATTTTGTCATTCTTATGCTTGTGGGGGCCACTTCTCATTGTCGCGCCCAGATTTTTTGCACTCGAGGAATACACACACAAGTAGGAAAAACACTGTACTCTCTCGTTATAACTCACCCTCCTAGAAGAATGAGTGCGACTATGTTTGAATTGAAAATCTATTGAATGAAGGGCTTTGGAAAAACATTTGGAGTCACCACCTAACTTGATTAAGGTAAGTTAGGTCATCTAAAAACTAAGCTCAATCTGAGGATCACACTTAGGGTTTTTGAAAACGATTTTGAAAATACTACCTTAAGAGAGGGGGTTTTTAAGAAAACAGGTTGTTTGACAATCTTTAGAAAATATTTAAGCCCTTTTTGAAAATAAACTTTACTTTCGTATTTGAAAACAGTGATTCTAGGTTCGGAGGTTAGTTACATGTAGGGAAGACGCACTAAGCCATCACCCTACCCCGCCCTTGCGGTACCTACATGTCTATTTACCCTAGATTCACCTATGAGAGTCTTCAACTAACAAATATGCAATCCTATCAACTTTAGAAAAAGAATGTTTAAAAAGAATAATGCATGATATGCAAGTGTAAGAAAAGAGAATTGAAAAATAGATTTGAAAAGTAATTGGTTTGATTTGATAAGAGATTTGAAAAGACAGATTTGAAATTGGGAAGTTTTAGAAAGTAGAAATAGAGATTTGAAAAAGGTTGTGGAAATAGAAAGTTGAAAAAGGTTGTGATCGCACCCATGAAAGTTGCCTATGTATCCTTTTGGAGGAATCAGGTCAGTCGTAATTCGGACAAGAGTCCGATGGAAAATAGAAGGTTGGATTGGAAAAAAGAGATTTTGATTAGAAAATGGATTTGATTTGAATTTAGAATAGAAGATTGAAGATTGAAATTTAGAATTTTGGAATTGAAAAGGTTGGATTTTCATTTAGAAAAATAGAACTTGGAAGAAAGATTTAGACTTGTTTTGGAAAGATGGAGATTTAACAAACCTAGACTTAGGAAAGAGAGGAGACTTGAGAAAAATTTGACTTGGAAGGGTTTAACAAAGATTCGGCTTGACTCGAAACAGTTTTAGAAAAGATTAGATTTAGGAAATGTTCGAATTAGGAAAGTTCCGTTTTAGGAAAGTGTCACTTTAGGAAGGTTCTATTTTAGGAAAGTTTTGGTTTAGGGAAGTTTTGAATTAGGAAAGTGTCATTTTTTGAAAGTTTCATTTTAGGAATGTTTCAATTTAGGAAAGTGTTTGAATTGGGAAAGTTTTCATTTTAGGAAATGTTTGAAATTAGGAAGTTTTGAAAGTTGGAAAGTTTAGAATTTAGAAAGTTTCAACTTAAGAAAGTTTCGAATTTAGAAAGTTTTGGATTTGGAAAGATTTGAGATTTAGGAAGTTTAGAATTTTAGAAAGATTTAAATTTAAGAAAGTTTAGAGTTTTGGAAAGATTTGAACATAAGAAAGATTTGAAGATTTAGATTTGGAATGTTAAGATTTGGAAAGGTATGGAATTCAGGGAAGGTTAGAATTAGGGAAAGTTTAGATTAAGAAGGATTTGGAAGTTTAAAGTTTAAGGAAAGATTTAAAAGTATAAGTTTTGGAAACTTAAGGTTTAGGAAAGTAGGAGATTAGGAAAGATTTGAATTAGGAAAGATTTGGGTTTGGAAGGATTGAGATTCCTATTTCCTAAAACAAAAGATTGGATTTTGTTTCTAAAAAAGGTGTTTTGATTTTGTTTCCAAAAACGGAGGATAGGATCCAGTTTCCTAAATGGGAGATTGGGTTTGGTTTCCTAAAGGGAAGATTGGATTTGACATGGATTTGGAAAGATGGAGTTTTGAAAATTCTAGTTTTGGGAAGACTGTAGTTTTGATATAGAAAATAAGTTTTGAAAATATGTATAGTTTTGATGTAAAAGGGAGAGATTTTAGAAATCTAGGTTTTAAGGCAAGATTGAAAATCATATTTTTGAGAAAGGAGATTAGGGTTTCCTAATTGTGGGTTTTAGAGTTTGACTTAGGTTCTAAGAAAAAAGATTTTTGGAAAGTGAGCTTTTAGAAAGGGAGATTTTTGGAAGGAAATCCTAGAGAGGAGTCTTTAGAAAGTGAATTTGGAAGAGAGAGTTTTTAGAAAGAGATTTTTGGAAAGAGATTGTTGGAAAGAATTTTTAGGAAAGAGATTTAGGGAGAGAATTTTCTAAAAAGGAAACGTAGGGAGTGTTTTTAGGAAGGAAATTTTGAAGAGAGCTTTTTGAAAAGGAGTTTAAAAAGAAGTTTTGAAAAATAGATTTTTGGAGGGAGTTTTTTAAAACAATTTTGGAAAGAAGATTGGAGAGAGTTTTTAGAAAGCATGTTGAAAAAGGGGTTTTTAAGAGGAGATTTTTGAGAAGAGATTTTTTAGAAAGTATATAAAATATCTCACTTTCGTAAAGCGATTCTAACCATTAGAAGGTTAGAACCACTTTAAGATAGTGTTTTTGAAAACAACAATGTTTTGAAAATATGGACCATATTGGTCACTTTAAATGTAACACTTTTCTAAAGCAACCCTAACCATGGAAAGGCTAGAACCACTTTAGGATTGTGGTTTTGAAAACAAATTTTGAAAAAAAAGGTTTTGATGTAAGTTTGGAAACGATGTTAATGCTAGTTTTTGAAAAAAAGTTTAAAAAACGAATTTTGGAAGAATGCAAGATTATGATATGCACAATGCAAGTTGGGGTCGTGAACATACAAGGTTAAAGGTTTTACCACATAATCAAGGGGCCCGAACTCACGTGGTTTCCGGTTAGACTAAAAGAAAGCCCCCACACGGTGACCCTCCAATAGTCTAATCCTACACATGGACCGGGAAGTCCCTTGTTTCAAGCATACAAAGAAAGCGGGGAAAAAGTTGGGGGATTAAAATAGAAGAAAACCCAAGTGGGTTAGGAGAGAGAAGAGAGGGGGAAGATAAGTAAATGTAAATAAGAAGCCTAAGTTATGTCTTGTTTATTTTGCTTAGCTTTGCGGGCTTTGCTTTGTTTGTCTTGCTTTGGTCTTCACTTCAATCTTCAAAGACTTGTCTTCAATCTTCAAAACTTTGTAGTTGCAGCAATCCTAGCCTTCAATGGAGGGTTTGAGGCTAGTGTATGAGTATATGAGAGTGTATGAGTGTATAGGAGGCTAGGGTTTATGTATGGAGGTTAGGGTTTGGAAAACCTAAAAAGACTAGGGTTTAGAGAGGCTATAAGCTCTATATATTGAAAATTAAAGGTTTTTAGACTAAGTTTGTGGATCTCTTTCATGCTGGAGGAGGCTCTGTATTTATAGAGATGGGATAGACCTGCCACCTGTTGCAATGGCGGCAAGAGTGCCAGGGTAAATTTTCTCTTGGCGCCACTAGGAG
This sequence comes from Euryodendron excelsum, assembly GCA_033060915.1. Taxonomy (NCBI): domain Eukaryota; kingdom Viridiplantae; phylum Streptophyta; class Magnoliopsida; order Ericales; family Pentaphylacaceae; genus Euryodendron; species Euryodendron excelsum. Next base: position 44,956,077 of record CM065378.1, on the reverse strand, counting down.
TGGCGCCAGGCCATTTCTTGGCTTGGCGCCACTACTAGTGGCGCCATCCAGTTAGGAAAGTTTGAAGGTCGGTAAGCAACGTATCTTGGAAAAATTTGGGCGCCTATACTAGTGACTACCATGCAATATTTAGCCTGGCTTCACTAGAAGTGACTCCGGAAAGCCCGGGAAGGAATTAAGGGACCGGGAATGGCCCGGAAGGCTGGAAAGGGATAGGAACCCTTAGAATAGGGTCTTGGAGGTAATGGACTTGAAAAAGGATGACAAGATTTGTCGGAAGGGTTGACCGGGCCATCAGGGGCAAAACGATTAACTAGATCGGGAAGCTGTCAGGACGGACTCGGAATGTCCTAGAAGAAGACTCAAAATTTGAAAACATTATTCAGAATGTTCCCAAAGGCTACCGGCTTGATAACCAGAGCCGGTGTGGTCGGAAAAGGCGATCGGCCTAACAGGGGCAAAATAGTCATTTTGCACCGGGTTTACTGGAATTGACTCGGAATGATCCAGAAAGATAAAGGAAGGTCGGGAATACTATAAGAAGCATTCTTGAGAGATTACCGGTTTGATACCCAGAGCCGGTGTGGTTAGAAAAAGGCGACTGGCCCACCAGGGGCAAAACGATAATTTTGCACCGGGTTTGCCGGAACTGACTCGGAATGATCCGGAAAGATAATAGAAGGTTGAGAACACTATAAGAAGCATTCTCGGGAGGTTACCGGTTTGATACCCAGAGCTGGCGTGGTCCCTGGGGCGCTCGGATGCCTAAGGGCAAAATGGTCATCTTGATTGGAAAGTCTCGGAATTTAGCCCGAAACTGACTAGAAGGCACCTAAATATGCCGGATTACTTTTAAGACAATCTTGGTAGGGTGGACTTACCATTCTGAGGACTCAGGTGTGTTCTCGAGAAACGTGTTAGAAAATGGCCCTAGGGGCAGTTTGGTCATTTTTCACCGAAGTGGGTTAGCAGGCACTGGTGTTGACTGGAGTTTTAAGTGTTTCCGCCATTCTGATGGCGGTCTCGTGATACAGGGGTTTGTTGGCAATTCCCTATATTGACCTGTTTGCGAGTATTTCCGTTACTCTGACGGTTGCGATGTTTACGAGTATTTTCGTTACTCTGATGGTTCGCGATCATTCCTGAGACTGCCTGATCTTGGGAAGTTGCTAAAGGGACTTAGTGCCTGAAAAGTCAACTTTCTCGAAAGGTGTGCTTGAAATAGACACTTCTGCATTGGCAGCTAGCAGGCGCCAAAGGTGGACCGTTCTACCATCTAGTGGACTTGGAGTCTCGTCCCGGTCGACAGGTTTAAAGGGGACTTACCATCTTAGGAAAGACGTGCCTAATTTGGAATTTGGAAAAGGGACTTACCATCTTCGGAAAGACGCGCCTGATTTGGGATTGGAAAGTAGACTTACTGTCGTTGAAAAGATGTGCCCAATTTGGAATTGGAAAGGGGACTTACCGTCTTCGGAAAGACGTGCCTGATTTGGAATTGGAAAGGGGACTTACCGTCTTCAGAAAGACGTGCCTGATTTGGAATATGGAAAGGAAACTTGCCGTCTTCGGAAAGACGCGCCTGATTTGGAATTAGAAAGGGGACTTTCCATCTTCGGAAAGACGCGCCTATGGGAATATGGAAAGGATAATGCCCCCCTAAGGGCATTTTGGTCATTTCGCCTCTATTTGAGCCTGGTGAGCCCGCGAAGCGATGGATAGACAGGATTAGACTTAAAGAGTTGATTTCGATTGGAATACGTCTATACTGACTTGAATACAAGTTTGGACGGACTGTAGACTGCCAAGCAGTAAAAAATAGGGTGCTTACACTCATCTAAGAAGATCATGGCCAAAATCTTACAAAGTGGACTTTATTAGCCTTTTATGTTTAAAGATGTTTGATAAGTTGATTTTATACTAATCAATTTAATATCTTTAGCATCTTATATGTTAGTTCTTTAGGATCTTTTATTAGATTTTTACTTGTTTTTATTCATATTTTGCAGATTAGAAAGATCAAGGTGATTATGCAAATTCATGGAATTTAGCTGGAAGAATCGATCAAAACATCGTGGAGGAGTGCTTGAACTCATTATATGTTTTCAAGTTGATAGGAGACACAAAAGAGGATGATTTAAGGAGAGCTAAGACCTTGACTTGGTGTTAATTTGAGCTTGGAAGTTAAAGTGAAGAAATTGTGGAGTTATGATAGCCGGAGCCAACTCCTGGTGAACGTGAGCTGAAAATAGCACATCTGTTCAAAAGAATCAACCCATGGTTCAGTGGAGTCACCTCCTTGACTGCCATAATGAAAGCGAACTCTTTGTTAATAAGAGTAGACACTTTTAAACTCAAGGGTCGCCTCCTTGTCACAGTAACAAATCTAGAGAAAAATCAGGGGATGAAGATTTGACACAGTTACGATATTTTGGCCATAACTTTCAACTCAGTAATCGGATTAAGGCAATTCTTATAGCATTAGAAGGAAGATGTAAAGCTCTACAACTTTTATTTCACGAGAAATTTCATGAATCGAACTCAATCATGGTCAAAAGTGGGCCACACGTTGACGAAAATATGAAACCTGCGAATTTAGCAATATTTCTTTCCTACTTGTAATAGGTTTCCTTTTTCTTCAAAACTCTTGGACTCTTAGAATATAAATAGGAGAGAAAAAGGATAGAAGAGGAGCTGACATGAAGAGATCGAAAGAGGGAGATCGATAGAGAATAGCGAACATCAAAAGGAGAAGGGAGCTAAATTCCTGAGTTTTCTTTCTTCCGGATCCTTTTCAATTTCTTGATGTCAAATTGTTTGATTATGTTTTTACTTGGTTTTACCATGAACTAATTTCTATGTTCTAGGGCTACGATGTAGCCTGACTATGTGAATATTTTCTTTCATTGGATTAAACTAGTAATTGTTTCATATTGTTGAGTATTTCACTCTAGACTTAATGCATGTGAATGATTGATCACCATTTACATGATATGGGATTCAATTTGAGACTGAGAAGTGATAATTGTTTCAGCCTATGTTTGAGATACCATAAGTAATTCTTAGGATGGAGATATCTATGGACTTGTGTAATCTTTATCAGGGTTCTTTGCTTTTAATGAAATCTGACAAGTTCAGAATTTTCACAGAGATGTAGAAAGTTTGCTTGTTAGATTATTTTGTTAATGCTTGAGAAACATTAGTGAATAAATTAGAGAAACTCGATTATCAACAATAGGAAACATTTATATTTAATCCAATTAGGAAGTTCGCATAGGATTAGGTATGGTGAATCAGGCACCCTAGAAACTTATTTTATAGATCTCAACTTGCTTATTTAATTTTGTTATTTTAACTTTTCTAGTTCAACAATTCATTCCTATTCGAATTATCAAATAGATCATAATTTAATCAATTTTGGTACTTATTAGTATTTTTTCAATCCTCGTGGGACGATACTCTTACTCATTCCCTTTATTACTTGTTACGATTCGTGCACTTGCGATTTCAACCAACAAGTTTTTGGCGCCGTTGCCGGGGATTTAGATAAAATTATTGAAAATATCAATACTAGTTAAATTTGGTCTAATTTGATTTATTTTGTCTTTGATTTTCAGGTGGTTGCCTAGTGCATGAGACGAAGCAAGAATTTGCAGCGACTACCTTACGATCCCAAAATCGGAAAAACTGCAAAGAGACTAAGGAAGAAGAAGCGAGAAGCTCATAAAGGTTCAAACACTATGGCAGGCAACGAGAATCCAAGACGGGACACACGGGCCCTAAGGGATTTTGCTCTACCACAGGTCACAGGAATCCATTCAATTATCAGGAAGCCTACTATCGAAGCCAACAACTTTAAGATTAAGCCAGCTATCTTGCAGATGATCCAGATATCAATTCAGTTCCATAGATTGCCGAGTGATGACCGGAATGCCCATATTGCAAGTTTTTTGGAAATTTGCGACACTTTCAAGCATGATGGCGTTACTGATGATGCCATTCGCCTTTGGCTATTTCCATTCTCTCTTCGAGACAGAGCAAAGAATTGGTTGAATTCATTGCCCGCAGATTCAATCACTAGTTGGGAGGATTTAGCCCAGAAGTTTCTTGCTAAATTTTTCCCATTAGCCAAGACAGCTAAGATGCGTAATGAGATTTCAAATTTCGCTCAAATTGAGGGCGAATCACTTTATGAGGGTTGGGAGTGATATAAAGACCTACTTAAGCGATGCCCCCACTATAGATTACCGAAGTGGATGCAAGTTCAAAACTTCTATAATAGACTTGGGGCATCTATAAGAACTCTTATAGATGCAACTTCAGGAGGAGTGTTTATGGGTAAAACCCAGAATGATGCCTATGATCTGTTAGAGGACATGGTCATGAACAACTACCAATGGCCGAGTGAGAGAATTTTACTAAAGAAGGCAGTGGGATTACATGAGATTGAAGCTATCACTACCTTGACAGCTCAAGTCCACTCTCTTACTCAACAATTGAAGGCCAACAAACTAACAATAAATACCGTTCACTTGACACCACCGGGTTGTGATTTTTGCCATGAAACCATCAAAGTGAGGAATGTCAAGAGGGAAATCCCTTCTTTCAATCCCAAGCAGAGCAAGCACACTTTGTTACAAATTACAACCGGCAAAACAATCCATATAGTGCAACATACAATCCTGGATGGAGGGGTTATCCCAATTTTTCATGGAATAACCAGAATGTATTGAAGCCCCCACCGAGTCCATCATCTAGTGACCCACCGAAAGAGAAGTCGCCACTTGAAGAAGCAATGGCACAATTGGCAAATAACACCAACCGATTCATAACAGAGATTAAGACCAATTTTCAGAGTCAAGCAGTTTCGATTTGGAATTTAGAAGTCCAAGTTGGTCAATTGGCTAATATGCTCATTGGGAGATAACAAGGTAATTTGCCCAGCATGACTGAAGTGAATCCAAAGGAGCACTACAAGGCGATCACTTTGAGAAGCGGGAAAGAGTTGGAAACTCCAACTGGAAGTGAGAAGTTCAAAAAAGAAGATCAAGAGGAAAAACTTCAGACGCCACCACCCATCATGGAGATTGTCAAAAATTAACCAATTCCACCACATGATCCGGCACTTAGAGTTCCATTCCCTCAATGACTCAAAAAGAATAAGCTTGATAAGTGTAAGCACCCCATTTTTGACCGCTCGGCAATCTACGCTCCGTCCAGACTTGTATTCAAGTCAATATGGACGTATTCCAATTGAAACCAACTTTCTAAGTCCAAATCTCGTCTGTCCATAGCTTCACGGGCCCACCAGGCCCAAATAGAGGCAAAATGACCAAAATGCCCTTAGGGGCATTGTCCATTCCAATTCTAACCTCTCTCTCCAGACAGTTTATTCCTTGAGACGATGAATCTATTCAAATCAGGCACGTCTTTTCGGAGACGATAAGTCCCCTTTCTAATCCCTCTCTCGAGACAGTTTATTCCTCGAGACGGTCCTAAATCAGGCACGTCTTTTCAAAGACGGTAAGTCCCATTTCCAATCCCTCTCTTGAGACAGTTTATTCCTCGAGACGGTCCTAAATCAGGCACGTCTTTTCGAAGACGGTAAGTCCCCTATCCAATCCCTCTCTCAAGATAGTTTATTCCTCGAGACAGTCCCAATCAGGCACGTCTTTTCAGAGACGATAAGTCCCCTTTCCAATCCCTCTCTCGAGACAGTTAATTTCTCGAGACGGTCGTAAATCAGGCACGTCTTTTCGGAGACGGTAAGTCCCCTTTCCAATCTCTCTCTCGAGACAGTTTATTCCTCGAGACGGTCCCAAATCAGGCACGTATTTTTGGAGATGGTAAGACCTCTTTCCAATCCCTCTCTCGAGACAGTTTATTCCTTGAGACTGTCCGAGTTGCGGAAATACTTGCAAACATCACAACCGTCCGAGTAGCGAAAATACTCGTAAACAGGTCGACATAGGGAATTGCCAACAAACCCCTGTGTCACGACAACTGCCGTCAGAGTGGCAGAAACACTCAAAACCCAGGTCAACACCAGTGCCTACTTGCCCACTTCGGTGAAAAATGACCAAATTGCCTCTTGGGCCTTTTCCGAGACTTTTCGGTCAAGATGACCATTTTGCCCTTAGGCATCCGAATGCCCCGGGAACCACACCGGCCCTGGGTATCAAATCGGTAACCTCCCGAGAATACTTCTTATAGTATTCCCGACCTTCCTCTATCTTTTCAGATCATTTCGAGTCAGTTTCGGCCAACCCGGTGCAAAATGACCGTTTTGCCCCTGGTGGGCCGATCACCTTTTCCGACCACACCGGCTCTGGGTATCAAACCGGTAACCTCCGAGAATGCTTTTTATAGTGTTCTCAACCTCCCTTTATCTTTTCGGATCATTCCGAGTCAGTTCCGGCCAACCCAGTGCAAAATGACCATTTTGCCCCTGGTGGGCCGGTCACCTTTTCCAACCACACTGGCTCTGGGTATCAAACCGGAAACCTTTGGGAACATTCTGAATAATATTTTCAAATCTTAAATCTTCTTCCAGGACAGTCCAAGTCCATCCCGGCAGCTTCCCGATCCGATTGACCGTTTTACCCCTAAAGGCCTGGTCAACCCTTTCGATACATCTTATCCTCATTTTTCAAGTCAAATACCTCCGGAAAACTATTTTAAGTGTTTCTGCTCTTTTTCGGCCTTTCGGGTCATTCTCGGTCTTCCAAACTCCTTCCCGGACTTTCCGGAGTCACTCCTAGTGAAACCAGGCTAAAAATTGCATGGTAGTCACTAGTACAGGCGCCCAAATCTAGTCAAAGATACGTTGCTTGCCGACCTTAAACATTTCCTAAATGGCTAGGGCCAGTAGTGGCGCCAAGCCAAAAAATGGCCTCGCGCCACTCCTAGTGGCACTAGTGGAAAGTTTGGCCTGGCGCCACTGCAACAGGTGCTAGTGTTGTCCAACCTCTATAAATACAGAGTCTCTTTTAGCGTGAAAGAGGTCCACAAACTCAGTCTAAAAGTCATATATTTCGATATACAGAGCTCGAACACTCCCTAAACCCTAGCTTCCTTAGGTTTTCCAAACCCTAGCCACCATTCACAAACCCTAGCCTTCTATACACTTATACACACCCCCATACACTCATACACTAGCCTTCAACCCTCCTTTGAAGACTTGAAGATCTGCAATCTAAAGTTTGAAGACAACTCTTGAAGATTGAAGACGAAGATCAAGACGAAGACCGAAAACTGAAGACAAGCAAGGCGCACAAAATAAACAAGACATACGGTAGGTTTTCTATTTAAATTTTTGCACTCCCCCCTCTCTCTTCTCTCTCCTAACCTACTTGGGTCTTCTCTATTTTAATCCCCCTTCTCTTCCTCCCCCCCCCCCCTTCTTTGCATGCTTGAAACAAGGGGACCCTCGGTCCATGTGTAGGATTAGACTATTGGAGGGTCACCGTGTCGGGGGCTTTCCTTTAGGCTAACTGGAGACCACGTGGGTCCGACCTCCTTGATTATATGGTGAAGCCTTAACCTTGTATGTTCACAACCCCAAAATTGCATTGTGCATATCATGATCATGCATCTTCTAAAAATTGTTTTCAAACTCGTTTTCAAAATCGTTTCCAAACTTGTTTCCAAAATTGCATCAAAATTCCCTTTTCAAAAACTTGTTTTCAAAATCACAATCCTAGGGTGATTCTAGCTTTGCCATGGCTAGGGTTGCTTTAGAAAAGTGTTACATTTAAAGTGATCAATATGGTCCATATTTTCAAAACTCCTTGTTTTCCAAAACCACTTTCTTAAAGTGGTTATAGCCTTCTTATGGCTAAAATCGCTTTAGGAAAGTAAGATATTTTTATACATTCTAAAAACTCTCTTTTTAAATCCCTCCTCCTAAAAATCTCTTTTCCAACATGCTTTCTAAAAGCTCCTCTTTCCAAAATTGTTTTCTAAAAATTCTTTTCAAAACTTTCCTGTTTCAATTCCTTTCCAAAACGCTCTCTTCAAAGTCCACTTTCCAAAAGCATTCCCTAGGTCTCTTTCCTAGAAAAACTCTCTTAAAAAATCTTTACAAAAGCTCTCTTTCCAAAATCTTCCTTCTAGAAACTCCCCTCTAGGATTTTTCTTCTAAAGTCTTCGTTTCCAAAAACACACTTCCCAAAAACTCCTTCTCTTTAAAATCTCTTTCCAAAAACTCTCTCTTCGAATTCACTTTCTAAAAAACTCCTCCCTAAGAGTCTCTTCTAAAAACCTTCGTTTCCAAAAACGCACTTTTCAAAAAATCTCTCCTTAGAGCCCAAGTCAAGCCTTAGAACTCACAATTAGGATACCCTAATTTTCTTTCCAAAAACATGGTTTTTCAAACTTGCCTTAAAACCTAGGTTTTCAAAATCTCTTGTTTTCACATCCAAACTATACACATTTCCAAAACCCCTTTCCTACGTCAAAACTATAGTTTGCCAAGGAAAAGATCTAAGGAAAAAGGGTCGAAGAATTATTCATTTCATAAAAGAATAGAAAGAAAAAGCAAAGGAAAGGAGTTGCTAAGGGGCAAGAAGCAAAAAAATAAAAATAAAAAGAAGAAAAAGAAAAGGAAGAAGAAGAAAACCATGATTCTAAGGAAAGGCCTAAAGGAGCCATGACTGAGTCATCTTCAAAAGCGTGATAAGAAGATCAAATGAGAAGAAAGTCATATTTATCTCAAAAAGTATATAGAAAGGGTGAAAGAACAAGGTCATTTTCACCCTGAGAAGTATATGGTCAAAAGCAAGAAGGAAATTCAAAGGTGATCCTAGGTTATGAAGAAACCAAGTAGAAATGATAGGTTCGAGCCTTTACCCTTTCTTGTAAAACCCCGAAACCATGGCCTACATTACAACCCTATTAAAGTCCCTTCTGATTGAAAGCAGATTGCTTGATCTAAATGAGCTAGACACGTTGCCAAAGCTAAGAAGAATGCTAATCCTACTGAAAAGTAGTCAAGGACGGTATGGATCTAACCCCTACTGAAAACAACATCGAATTTGGGCCTACATATATCCCGTTGTTTTTGAACCCCCATAACCTAGCCTACATTACGGTCCTAAACAAAGTCTCCTCGGATTGAAGTGGCTGGGTACTTATCACTCTGCCAAAGGCTAGGTAAGCTGTTGCTAAAACCCCGAGAGTCGAGAGTCACAGCCCAATAACCATACACTCTAACCCTAAGACAGAGAGTTGGAGGCGATCAAGAGGTTGAGAAAGGTGCGAAGTGCTATCATCCAATCAAGGTAGGGTCAAGCCAGAAGCGAGGCTAAATCACTGAAGAGGAGGAAGTTACCATTCCTAGGACTACAAGTCTAACAACACCCTGTGTCATTATATTAACATACTTCTAACTTGTGCATATGTTAAAAAAAAAAAAAAAATTAGCATGGGCTTCGCACACATAAGATATAACTCCCTGTAGAAATAAAAATCATCAACATCAACTCATGTAATAGATATCTAACATCATCATATATCACATGCATCTGATCATATGCCTAACTGTAAAGATCATAAATGTATCTGTCTATCCACGCATTTAAGTACCATAAATATCCATTTTTGTACAACATATCAAAATAAAATTGTCTAACATAAATACGTCTCAGGGACAAGGGGCAAAAGAAGATCAGAGTCTCCACGAGGGGCATGCATCTATCACAGGTCAAAGTCGATATCATCTGGATCAAAATCTCCGAAATCCGGCATCGGATAAGGTGGATAACTACTCGAAGCACCGCCATCCTGCAGGGAAGATAGAACCGAAGTCAGCTGCATACAAAAGGAACTAAGCAACAACAGAGCAAGAAGAAGCAAAGAAAGAATAACATACCCCCCCACCACCCAGCTGAGATAATCGAGCTGTCATGGAGGCTACCTCGGCCTGGTACTGATCTCTCTGGTCTCTTATAGCAGTAAACTCAGCCTGGGGCACGTATTCTCAGGCTCAACGCCACAAGTCGACCACCTCCTGGCCAACAGCGTACCCGCCGACTACTACCTCAAACCGGGTGAAGGCACCGATCGAATGGGCGCCAAAGTGCGCAGCATAATTTGTATCCGGAGGAAGCAAGAACTCGGCACTTGGCTGACGCTCTTGATAAGGGATAGGCACTCTTGCCACCAGGGCTCCAAACATATACTCTGGCAGAGCTCTTGCTGATCGGAACTCCTCATGAAACTGCCGCCAGTGTCGCTCCCCAAGATAGGACTCCCAAGTGTTGTCACTGAGAAAAGCAGCTCTCGACAGGGACAATGGGACCAAATACCTAACTGTCTCGTAATGGACTAATCCAATGAAGGGCCGCCAGGTCACATCCCTCGCCTCAATCAGCTCCAGGTTAGCCTGGAGTGTCACAAAATCGGTAATCTTTGATCGCTAGGCTACCTGGTCACGAGCCCACCTCAAAGCACGAGGATAGAGATCATCCTCAACAACTGCAGGACGATGAACAGGAAGGTACTCGTAGCTCCACCAGACAAGGAAGGGCCAGAAACTAGTCATGCTGCCCCAACGAGAAGAAGTCTGAACCCGCATCGACCGAAGAAAGTAGCCAAAGGGGAAGGACCCCCAGTCCAGCTCAGATAAAGCTCCAAGATCGGCTACTATACTCACCAAACGACATGACACAAGTGACTTGTTGTTGTTGCAGAAGCAGCTAAAGATGATATACAAAACAAGTCGCCGTCTCATGATGTCCCGCCTGGCAGGCGATGGCTCAGTAGCAAAAGTACGGTCGTCCTGACTAATCCAAGAGACTGGGAAGGCGAAACGCTCAGAAGGAGGGAAGTCCAACAACAAACAGGCCTCGTCCATACTGACTGGATGCAGGGTGATCCGCTGGCTGACAAAGGAGAGCCCTATAATAATCGCCCAATCCAAAGGGGTGGGACCTAACTCGAAGTCGACAAAATGAAAGGTCCCGGTCTCCCCGAACCACCTCTCAACAAGTGCCAGTACCAAATGCTGGTTCAGGCGGTTAGCCTGTAATCCCATGAAAGCGCCAAATCTGATCTCTGCCAGGAAGGCACGATATGATGGGGCAGCCCGCTGCATGGTCACAAAAACCTAATGAACAGCCCCTCTGAAAGCTGTATGTACCCGCGGAGGAGGCAAATGCTGTCTAGAGTACACACTGGGGTGATAGGCAAGATCTCCGAGTGGTGGGACTCCTGGTACCTGCAGATCTCCCAAGTCAGCGTCCGTTTGCCTATGCCTAGAAGAAGCTCTCCCATAACCGGTCACCTGATCCCCAGGGCCCAGTACCTCCTCCTCAGCACCAATCTCCTCGGCAAAAGCCTGCTCAACTGGAGGAAAAGGGTTGACAGGTAGCTTGCTCCCTTGCCCATTATGACTGGAGGAGAAGCGTCCGGTAGATCATCGACTACCTCTAGATCAACTAGAGCCACCAGTAGAATCTGTCCGGGCCGTCTTCCCCAAGCGGCGCCTCCTCTCAGAACCGTCATCACCCGCGTCTGCCATCTTGAAAAGGTAAGCCAAGGTAAGAGATGTTAATATACCATGCATGCAATTCAAATAATAATAAAACAAAATAAACAACTAACACAAACAAAACAAATAAAGGATTTCGAATGATAAGTCAAAATCCACATTTCGATGTTCCCAAACTTCAGATCAAATCTCAAGGGTTTTCTATCTTTTTCCTTCAAGAAGATTTTATTCCTAAAATTTTTTTTTAACTCTTTCCCTAATTTCTAAAAATTCTGGCAGAATTTCCTTTGAAAATGGCCCCTACAACACCCATGACATCAACACAAAACACAAAACGTGCACTTCACATTGTCACAATCACATGACATCAGCACCCGTGCACACTTTTCAATTTTTCAAAGTTTTCAAAACACATGTTTTATTTCTTCAATAAATCCATGATTTTCAAAAATGCCTTAAAATTCTTCAAAATTCTTTCAAGTGTTTTCCAAAAATATTCCTACCATTTTCAAATTTTTAACTCTAAAAATCCCATTAGTTTCTTGAGTTTTCTCATTTTCCTAAATTTTCTAAGTATTTTTCTATTTTTCAAAAAATTAAAAATTCACCGAGTTTTCAAAGAATCACAAAATTTCATACGTTTGTTAAACACATTTTTCTAAGGCACATTACTGTCGTGCCTCGATTTTTGAGTGTCCAATGTCCTTTTGGTTCAGAGACCCTAAAGCACGGAACTCTGTCACTAGAACTCGTCCCCCTAGAAGGACAAGTGCGACTATGTTTGAGAATTGATTTGACTAATGGCTTTTTTTAGAAAAATAGGAGTCGCCACCTAGCTTGATAAAGGTGAGTTAGGGCATAAAAAACTTAGCGTTAATCCGAAGATTAAATTTAGAGTCTTTGAAAAAGGTTTTTGAAAACTCCCTCAAGAGAGAGTTTTTAGGAAAATAGGTTGTTTGTCAACCTTTTGAAATATTTAAGCCCTTTTTCAGAATAACTCTATTTTGGTCTTTCGAAAACAGAAATCTAAGGTTCGGGGGTTGGTTACGTGTAGGGAAGATATTCTAAGATCATCACCCTACCCCGCCTTTTCGGTACTTACATGTCTAATCACTCTTTGTTCACTCACTAGAATAACCGGTTACCATGGTCCACTTTATATCCACTTTAGAAAAATAGGGTTTAGTCATCACTTTTCAGATGGATGGATGATGCATAATGTAAGTTTTTGGAACAGTTTGAAAATAATTGAGGTTTTGAAAGAGTTTGGAATAAAAATTTTGGATTGATTGAAATTTTTGAAAAAGGGATTGGAGTTGAAATAAAAGTTATAACCGCACCATTTTAGGTTGCCTACGTATCTCATTTGGCGAGAATCAGATCATTCGTAGTTCGGGCAAGAGCCCGATGGACAATAGGCGCATTAGGGCCTTTGGAAAGCTTGAAGACATATTGAGGCCTTTGAAAAAGTTTAAGACACTTTGAGGTCTTTGAAAGTTGAAGACTCTTTGTGGTCTTGGATAAGTTTAAGACACTTTGAGGTCTTTGGACAAGTTTAAGACACTTTGAGGTCTATGGAAGGGTTTAAGACACTTTAAGGTCTTTGGATAAGTTTAAGACACTTTGAGGTCTATAGAAGGGTTTAAGACACTTTGAGGTCTTTAGAAGTTGAAGACTCTTTGTGGTCTTGGAAGTTTTGACTTAAAATTGGAAGGTGGAGTGTTTTGAAAATGTTTTTGAATCTACTTAAGGGGGTTTTGGAAAAATGCTTTGGCATAACTCAAGAGAACTTGAAAGTGTTTTTGAAATCTTGTTTTGAAAACCTTGGAGGCAAGTTTTGATGAATTTGTTTTTGAATGTGGTTTTTGGGAATGGCTAAGGGTTTGGAATCCTAATATGGACAACCTTAGAGGTTGTTCTTGATTTATCACTTCTCCTTGGAATCCTTAACCATGAGAGGGCTAGGGACACCTTAGGTTTGTGACTCTTTGAAAACACTTTTTTGAAAAAATCTTGAAAAGGGAATGTAAGAATATTTGAAGAGTTTATGGAGTTGGTTTTTTTGAAATCAAGAGAGTAGGAGGTTTTGGAAAAATAGTTTGAAGATTTGAAAGATCATTTAAAAAAAATGGTTCAAGAGTTGGAATCTTGAAGTGTATTAACCTTGGTTGGGTTGGCCTAGAGTTAGAGGTAACCTAGAGTTAACTAACTTGGGTTAGGTCAACCTAGGGTTAAGATGACCTATGGTTAACTAACTTGAGTTAGGTTAACCTAAGGTTAAAATGACTTAGGGTTAACTAACTAGGGTAGGGTTAACGTATGGTGAGTGAACTAGGGTCAAGTTAACTAGGGTCAAGTTAACCTAAGATTGGTCAACTAGGGTCAAGTTAACCTAAGGTTGGTTGACTAGGGTCAAGTTAACCTGGAGTTGGATTGGAAAATGGTTTTGAAAGTTGGTTTAATGCATTCTTGGAAAGAGTTTTTGAAAAACAAAACATGTTATGTAATGGGCTTTGGTTGGCAATCTTTTTAAAGATCATTTTCATGAAAATTTTGATTCTAGCCAAAAGTACGGTTTATATGGTTGGTGTTTGGAAACCATTCCAAGGAAAGTTTCCTTATGGCCGTTATAACCTTTATCTTGACAAGAGTGGGGGTTTCAAAAATCAACATAATGGTGGCAATTTTTGGAAAATCATTTTTGATGCAAAGATGGAGAGAATGCATTTTTGAAAATCATCTTTTGAGAAGGATTTTGAGAATCATTTTTCAATGGGAACATTCTACCAATAGAGGGTTCATATGGCCAACAAAAGGGAGACCACTCAAGAGAGGGTTCCATGGGGCCATTCCAACCACTAAACTTGAGAGAATGAAAACCATAGAATTCAAAGAGTTTGAACATCATTCTTAAGCAAGCATAAAGAGAAAAGGGAGCCATTCTAACAATTTAGGGCTCCTATGGCCAATATAAAGGGAGACCACTCAATAGAGGGTTCCATGGGGCCATTTTAGCCACTAAATTTGAGAGAATGGAAACCTTGAAAATTAGGGAGTTTGAAAGCAACTTTTGTGCAAGTTGAAATGCAATGATGCAAAAGCATGAATTAGGGAGTTATGAGGGATTTTCTAAGGCATGACTCCTAAAGTCTTATCCTAAACTTAAAGGGGCCAACTCTTGGAACAATTTTTGAAGGACATGTAGAACTTGGAAATGTCATGAAATTAAGAGCAATGCAAGCATTGTGGGATATGACAATAAACATGAAATGAAGCCAAGCATACAAGACATGATCAAAATAATAATATGCAAGGGGTCATGATTCACATATAAGGCTTTTAGGCTTCACCACATAAATAAGGGGCTCTTAGGCCATACCATCTTAAAGTAGGCTAGTGAGAGGTCCCCCTACACGGTAGCTCTCACTTTCTTTCCTCTAGGCATGATCTAGGAGCCCTCTTGGCTCAAGCATGCAAGAAAGGGGGGTTGAAGATGGGGAGTAAAATAGAGAATAGCCTAAGTAGGCCAGGAGGGAGAAGAGAAGAGTGGGGGAGAGCATAAATGTAAAAGGAATATCACCTTTTGCCTTAAACACTCTTGTAGTCTTCAATGGATGTCTTGATTGGAGCTTGAGTGACTTCAAGAGGGCTTGAGAGGCTAGAGTGGAGTGTGTAAGTGTGTATGGGGGCCTTGTATGTGGAGTGTATAGGCTTAGGAGGGGTGGAATCTAGCCTAAGTGTTGGAAGGGGAGAATATATATGGAGATTCGAGGTTTTGGAGTGATTTCAGCAGAGTTTCGTATCAATTTCGGACCTGAAATATGCAAGGGGGAGGCCTCTATTTATAGGTAATCTGCAACAGACCTGGCACATGTGCTACATGCGTATGGCCAAAATTTGACCGTGCGCATGTAGGACATGGGCAGGTACTGTTCCATTGCCAGAATAACACGTGGCACCCTGTGTACTGGTTAAATCTCGACCGTTGATCGAAAGTTGGTCGATCTGATCAAAATTTGAGCGCATGTAGCATATGCTCCATTAGCGGGAAGGTTCGTCCAAACTTTGCCTCGATAATTGGGCCAACCGGGATGTTCTCCTAGTGCATTCGATGAACTTTCATGTTTTCAGAAAGTTTGAATCGCGTTTGGAGATGTGTGGTATCGTCCCGGGAAGTGTGCCAAAAAGGACACTTTTGTTGAGCGTCTGTGATACGCTCTGGGGGTGTTTGAAAGTGGCTGTTTTTATTTCGTGCGATCGAGGCTTTCGAGAAACTATCTATTCGATCGGACCATACCGATGGAAAGTACTCTGAAAATACTTTCTGGAATTCCCAAATTTACGCATTTCTTAAGTCGTTTGACGGTGCGTTTTAATTAGGGAATCGGAGAAAAAGTCAACCTTGGCGGAGCACTTGCGAGACGCTCCAAGGGTTGCTGAAAGTTATGGTTTTCGCACCGTACGATGGAGGGCTTCGGGAGGTGATCTACTTGATCGAGCCGTATCGATGGAAGGATCTATGGACGAGCTTTTGAGAATTCCCTGATTTACGCGTTTCTCAAGTCGGTTGACGGTGCGATATAATCAGGGAATCGGGAGAAAAGACAATTTAAGCGGAGCGTCTGTGAGACGCTCCAGGGAACTTTTATCGAGTCATGTGAGCTTAGTGTCGTAGGGTGTTCCTTGGGTTAAACAAAGGCGTGCAGTGAAATCCTCTGCTTGAAACCCCAAGGCTGGTGCTGTTTCGGGGCGTTTTTGGCTCCCAGGGGCAAAACAGTCATTTTGACCAGAGTTGGCTAGAAATCGTGAGGACTGGTCTGGTATATTGTGTTAGGCGTGTAAGGCTGTTCAGGGATGGTTTTGAGAGATTCTATCGCCGTTCAGCGGGGTTCGTGTTGTGCTGAGTTGTTCAGGGGTAAAATGGTCATTTTGACATGAGTGAGCCAGAATAGGACCGGATTTGGACCAAATGGCGTGCGAGGGACGCCTGATGGTTTAACAACATTGTGGAAGGATGGATTCATCGTTTTGAGGGATTTTGAACTTTCCCAAAATGTGCCTGGAAGCCCAAGGGGCAAGTTTGGTCATTTTTTCCCGAGTCGGGCTAGCAGGCGCCGGTGTTGACCTAGGTGTTGGTTCCCGAGACTGCTCGGTCTCGGAAAACTACCTGTGTGGTGTTAGTCTCCAAGAACGCCCATTCTTAGAGAGCTACCTGTAGGGGTGGTGTTGGTTCCTAAGAACGCTTGGTCCTAGAAAGCTACCTAGAAGTGTAGTGTTGGTTTCCGAGAACGCCCGGTCTCGGAGAACTACCAAATGACGGATATTCTACGTTGGCGGGCTAGCAGGCGCCAAAAGTGAACCGTCTGAAATTTGATGAGGTGTTGGTCCCCGAGATTGCCCGATCTCGGGAAGCTACTTGGATGGCGTTGGTTTCCAGGACCGCCCGGTCCGGAAAACTGCCAGAATAATGGTGCTTTAGGCTCCAGCGGAGCCTTGTGGACTCGAGAAGCGACCAGTTGGTTGGATTGGAGATTGAAAGGCACATCTTAAACTTGCATGTATTATGATGTTGGAAACCGAACCTGGTCGGGCCGGAGATTGCCGAGCGGGCAAAAATGGGGTGCTCACAATTGTACAAAAATATAGCCAGAAAACCCAATGCCCAAGTCTGTGGGAACAAATTTACTATTCCTACAGAAAACCCTCTTCACATATTCATATATAATCACTCAAATTCAATCAAACAAGCACCAAAATGCAAAAATAACATCACCATCATGTTTAAAACACATCAAAACATCAAGTTCTACTATTCACATGATTCAAACGAAGCTCTACACATCAAAATCAACAAAATTTGAAAACTCACTTTTTGAAAGTTCTCCGGCAAAATCTTCTATTCCGGCGACTTTTCCGGTGATGTGGCCTCCTTCCGACAATCACCCGTGGTTTCCAAGAAGTGCCCCTTTAAGGTTCAAGTCAATTTTCACGCGAAGTCTCTCGGATTTGCAGAATCTCTCCAAAATGCCCCGGCTGTTCGAACCAGAAATTTTCTGGTTTAACTCCAAACCTAGCTCCACTAGCAGAGGCGCCAGGCATTTTTTGCCAAAGCAGTGGCGCCACTTGCAAATTCTGGGCAGCTTTGCCCCCTTTCCTGCCAAATCTCATTTTCGAAGGCCTTTTTGGCCCGTTATCCGTTTTTGACCCCCATTGTTGAAAGATTTTCAATGTCCGTCCCTCCGGCTGCCTCGCGGTCAACATGGGACTCTTACTCTTATCATTTTCTGTCTTTAACAAGCAAAGACAGAAAAAGAGGGGCAGTTGTAAGCACCCCATTTTTGACCGCTCGGCTGTCTACGCTGCCTCCAGACTTGTATTCAAGTCAATATGGACGTATTCCAATCGAAACCAACTTTCTAAGTCCAAATCCCGTCTGTCCACCGCTTCGCTGGCTCACCAGGCCCAAATAGAGGCAAAATGACCAAAATGCCCTTAGGGGCATTGTCCATTCCAATTCCAACCCCTCTCTCGAGGCAGTTTATTCCTCGAGATGGTGAATCTATTCAAATTAGGCACGTCTTTTCGGAGACGATAAGTCCCCTTTCCAATCCCTCTCTTAAGAGAGTTTATTCCTCGAGACGGTCCTAAATCAGGCACATCTTTTCGGAGACGGTAAGTCCCCTTTCCAATCCCTCTCTCAAGACCGTTTATTCCTCGAGACGGTCCTAAATCAGGTACGTCTTTTTGGAGACGGTAAGTCCCCTTTCCAATCCCTCTCTCAAGACAGTTTATTCCTCGAGACGGTCCCAAATCAGGCACGTCTTTTCGGAGATGATAAGTCCCCTTTCCAATCCCTTTCTCGAGACAGTTTATTCCTCAAGATGGTCCTAAATCCGGCACGTCTTTTTAGAGACGGTAAGTCTCCTTTCTAATCCCTCTCTCGAGACAGTTTATTCCTCGAGACGGTCCCAAATTAGGCATGTCTTTTCGGAGACGGTAAGACCCCTTTCCAATCCCTCTCTCGAGACAGTTTATTCCTTGAGACGGTCCGAGTAGTGAAAATACTCGCAAACATCATAACCGTCCGAGTAGTGAAAATACTCGTAAACACGTCGACATAGGGAATTGCCGACAAACCCCTGTGTCACGACGACTGCCGTCAGAGTGACAGAAACACTCAAAACCCAGGTCAACACCAGTGCTTGCTAGCCCACTTCGGTGAAAAATGACCAAATTGCCCCTTGGGCCTTTTCCGAGACTTTTCGGTCAAGATGACCATTTTGCCCTTAGGCATCCAAACGCCTCGGGAACCACATCGGCTCTGGGTATCAAACTGGTAACCTCCCGAGACTACTTCTTATAGTATTCCTGACCTTCCTCTATTTTTTCGGATCATTCTGAGTCAGTTCTGGCCAACCCGGTGCAAAATGACCATTTTGCCCCTGGTGGGCAGGTCACCTTTTTTGACCATACCGGCTCTGGGTATTAAACCGGTAACCTCCTGAGAATGCTTTTTATAGTGTTCTCAACCTCCCTTTATCTTTTCGGATCATTCCGAGTCAGTTTCGGCCAACCTGGTGTAAAATGACCATTTTACCCCTGGTGGGCCTGTCACCTTTTCTGACCACACCGGCTCTGGGTATCAAACTGGAAACCTTTGGAAATATTCTAAATAATGTTTCCAAATCTTTAGTCTTCTTCCGGGGCAGTCCAAGTTCGTCCCGGCAGCTTCCCGATCCGATTGACCGTTTTACCCCTAAAGACTCGGTCAACCCTTCCGACACATCCTATCTACATTTTCAAGTCAAATACCTCCGGGACACTATTTTAAGTGTTCCTGCTCTTTTTTGGCCTTCCGAGTCATTCCCGGTCTTCTAAGCTCCTTCTCGGACTTTCCGAAGTCACTCCTAGTGAAGCCAGGCTAAAAATTGCATAGTAGTCACTAGTACAGGTGCCCAAATCTAGTCAAAGATATGTTGCTTGCCGACCTTAAGCATTTCCTAAATGGCTGGTGCCACTTGTAGTGGTGCCAAGCCAAAAAATGGCCTCGTGCCACTCCTAGTGGCGCCAGTGGAAAGTTTGGCTTGGCGCCACTGCAACAGGCGCCAGTGTTGTCCAACCTCTATAAATACAGAGCCTCTTCTAGCGTGAAAGAGGTCCGTAAACTTAGTCTAAAAATCATATATTTTGATATACAGAGCTCGAACACTCCCTAAACCCTAGCTTCCTTAGGTTTTCCAAACCCTAGCCACCATACACAAACCCTAGCCTTCTATACACTCATACACAGCCCCATACACTAATACATTAGCCTTCAACCCTCCTTTGAAGACTTGAAGAGCTGCAATCTAAAGTTTGAAGACAATTCTTGAAGATTGAAGATGAAGATCAAGACGAAAACTGACAACCGAAAACAAGCAAGGCGCGCAAAATAAACAAGACATACGGTAGGTTTTCTATTTAAATTTTTGCACTCCCCCCTCTCTCTTCTCTCTCCTAACCCACTTGGGTTTTCTCTATTTTAATCCCTCATCTCTTTCCCCCCCTTTCTTTGCATGCTTGAAATAAGGGGACTCTTGGTCCATGTGTAGGATTAGACTATTGAAGGGTCACCTTGTTGGGGGCTTTCCTTTAGGCTAACCGGAGACCACGTGGATCTGGCCCCCTTGATTATGTGGTGAAGCCTTAACCTTTTATGTTTACGACCCCAAAATTGCATTGTGCATATCATGATCATGCATCTTCCAAAAATCGTTTTCAAACTTGTTTTCAAAATCGTTTCCAAACTTATTTCCAAAATTGCATCAAAATTCCTTTTTAAAAACTTGTTTTCAAAATCACAATCCTAGGGTGATTCTAGCTTTTCCATGGCTAGGGTTGCTTTAGGAAAGTGTTACATTTAAAGTACCAATATGGTTAATATTTTCAAAACTCTTTGTTTTCCAAAAGCACTTTCTTAAAGTGGTTCTAGCCTTCTTATGGCTAGAATCATTTTTGGAAAGTGAGATGTTTTTATACCTTCTAAAAACTCTCTTTTTAAATCCCTCCTCCTAAAAATCTCTTTTCCAACATGCTTTCCAAAAGCTCCTCTTTCCAAAATTGTTTTCTAAAAACCCTTTTCAAAACTTTCCTGTTTCAACTCCTTTCCAAAACGCTCTCTTCAAAGTTCACTTTCCAAAAGCATTCCCTTGGTCTCTTTCCTAGAAAAACTCACTCTAAAAATCTTTCTAAAAACTCTCTTTCCAAAATCTTCCTTCTAGAAACTCCCCTCTAGGATTTTCCTTCTATAGTCTTCATTTCCAAAAATACACTTCCCAAAAACTCCTCTTTAAAATCTCTTTCCAAAAACTCTCTCTTTGAATTCACTTTCTAAAAACTCCTCCCTAGGATTCTCTTCTAAAAACCTTCGTTTTCAATAACGCACTTTCCAAAAACTCTTTCCTTAGAGCCCAAGTCAAGCCCCATAACTCACAATTAGGAAACCCTAATTTTCTTTCCAAAAATATGGTTTTTCAAACTTGCCTGAAAACCTAGGTTTCCAAAACCTCTTATTTTCACATCCAAACTATACACATTTCCAAAACCCCTTTCTTATGTCAAAACTATATTTTTCCAAATCTAGGGTTTCTAGAAACTCCCCTTTCCAAATCCTTGTCACATCAAATCTTCCCTTTAGGAAACCAAATCCAATTTCCCATTTAGGAAACTAGATCCAGTCCTCCGTTTTTGGAAACAAAATCAAACATTCTCTTTAAGGAACAAATTCCAATCACTTCCTAATCCAAATCTTTCCTAATTCAAACCCTTTCCTAATTCCACCTCTTTCCAAATCTTAACTTTCCAAACCTAAGTTTTCAAATCTTTCCTAAACTCAAACCTTTCCTAATCTCAAAATCTTCTAAAACTCTAAAACTTTCTAAATCTTAAACTTTCTAAATTTCAAAATCTTTCCAAATCCAAAGCTTTCCAAGTTTAAAACTTTCTTAAGTTAAGACTTTCTAAATCTAAAACTTTCTAAATTATAAACTTTCTTAAACCTTCAAATCTTTTCAAATCTAAAACTTTGTAAACTCAAAACTTTCTTATTTTCAAAACTTCCTTGTTTTCTAAACTTTCTAAAGTTCAAAACTTTCCCAAGTTGAAACTTTCCTAATTCAAAACTTTCCTAAGTTGAAAATTTCTTAATTCAAAACTTTCCTAATTGAAAACTTTCCTAATTTAAAATTTTTTTAATTTGAAACTTTTCTAAATCGGACCTTTCCTAATTCAAACATTTCCTAAATCCAGTCTTTCCTAATCTCCTAAACCTTCCAAGTTGAGTCTTTCCTAAGTCTCTTTCCTAAAGTCTAGGTTTCTTAAACTTCCATCTTTCTAAAATAAGTCTAAATCTCTCTTCCAAGTTCTATCTTTTCAAATCAAAATTCAATCTTTTCAATTCCAAAATTCTAAATTCCAATTTTCAATCCTCTATTCTAAGTTCAAATCAAATCCTTTTTCCAATCAAAATCTCTTTCTTCCAATCCAACCTTCTATTTTCAATCGGACTCTTATCCGAACTACGACTGACCTGATTTCTCCAAAAGGATACGTAGGCAACCCTCATGGGTGCGGTCACAATATTTTTCAAATTTCTATTTCCACAACTTCTTTCAAATTTCAAAGTCCATAACATTTTTCAAATCTCAAATTCCACAATCTTTTCAAATCTCCAATCTATTTTCAAATTTTCAATTTCAAATTTCTATTTTCAAATCCCTTTTCTCAAATCTCTTGTTAATTTCCATTTCAAATTTATCCTTTCAAACCTTTCTTCTAAAATCAAATCAAATTCTTCTTTTCAAATTTATTTCCAAATCAACTCTCTTTTATTGCACTTGCATATCATACATCATGTTTTTTTAAACATTGTTTTTCTAAAGTGAATAGGATTGAATCATTCGTTAGTTAAAGACTCTCATAGGTGAATCTAGGGTACATTGACATGTAGGTACCAAAAGGGCAGGGTAGGGTGATGGCTTAGTGCGTCTTCCCTACACGTAACCAACCTCCGAACCTAGAATCACTGATTTCAAAAACCAAAAAGGAGTTATTTTTTTAAAAAAATGGCTAAATGTTTTCCAAAGGTTGCCAAACAACCTGTTTTTCTTAAAATCCCTCTCTTGAGGTGATATTTTCAAAATCGTTTTCCAAAATCCTTAAGTGTAGTCTTCGAATTATTCTTAGTTTTGAGGTGACTTAACTCACCTTAATCAAGTTAGGTGGCGACTCCAAATCTTTTTCAAAAGCCCTTTATTCAAATCAATTTTCAATTCAAACCCAGTCGCACTCATTCTTCTAGGAGGGTGAGTTCTAACGAGAGAGTACAACATTTTTCCCACTTGTGTGTGTATTCCTCGAGTGTGAAAAATCTGGACCTGACAATAAGCAATGTTTCAAATTTCTAGATGTGTTTAAAAAATTGCATATTAACATTCATTTTGCAGATACCCTTGAACAAATGCCAAGCTATGTGAAATTTATGAAGGACATCTTATCAAATAAGAGGAAATTAGAAGAGTATGAAACGGTAGCCCTTACTGAAGAGTGCAGTGCAATTCTACAAAAGAAATTGCCTCTAAAGCTTAAGGATCCAGGGAGCTTCACTATCCCATGTTCAATTGGAAATTCTGTGTTTGAAAGAGCTTTGTGTGATTTGGGTGCAAGTATTAATCTAATGCCTTTGTCTATTTTTAAGAAGCTTGGATTAGGTGAGGTGAGACCTACTACGGTTTCATTGCAATTAGCGGACCGCTCAATAAAACACCCACGGGGAATTATTGAAGATGTGCTTGTCAAAGTGGACAAGTTTATTTTTCCAACTGACTTCATCATGCTAGACATGGAGGAAATCCTCGTCATTCTGGGTAGACCATTTTTAGCGACTGGTCGAGCTCTTATTGATGTCCAAAAGGGAGAATTGCAGTTGAGGGTACAAGAGGAGGAGGTAACGTTTAATGTTTTTAATGCCATCAAGTATCCATATACAAGTGAGAGTTGTTTTAGCATTCAAGCTATCGACTCTTTGGTCACCGAAGTGCTTCATCAACCAAAGGACCCGTTGGAAGCTTGTTTGGTTAGTCACAATCCGACGATGGTAGAGGATCCTGAAGTGCTAGAATATGCCTTGTGGATGGATTCCTTTGGTCCTAACAACAGGAAATATTTTGGAGATTTGGGATAAGGACCCTTAAGGCCCCTTCCATCTATTGAGAAGCCGCCTATATTGGAGCTCAAGCCTTTACCAGAACACCTCCGGTATGCTTATCTTAGTGAATCTTCTACTCTGCTGGTAATTATTTCATCTAAGCTTTCCACTAAAGAAGAAGAAAAATTGTTGAGAGTGCTAAAAAAAACATAAGGCAGCTATTGGGTGGACACTTTCAGATATTAAGGGAATTAGCCCTTCTATTTGTATGCATCGAATTTTGTTGGACGAAGAATGCAAGCCGATGGTGGAGCACCAAAGAAGACTCAATCCGACAATGAAGGAAGTGGTACGTAAAGAGATCTTAAAGTGGTTAGATGCTGGAGTGACTTACCCAATTTCTGCTAGTTCATGGGTTAGCCCTGTTCAAGTAGTGCCAAAGAAAGGAGGAATGACGGTAGTGAAGAATGCTAACAATGAGTTGATCTCTACAAGAACCGTCACCCGGTGGAGAATTTGCATGGATTATCGAAAATTGAACAAGGCCACTCAGAAGGACCACTTTCCTTTGCCATTCATTAATCAAATATTGGATAGGCTAGCCGGGCATGAGTACTATTGCTTCCTAGATGACTATTCGGGGTATAATCAAATAGCCATAGCACTGGAGGACCAAGAGAAGACCATCTTCACATGCCCGTACGGTACTTTTACTTTTCGATGAATGCCTTTTGGGCTTTGTAATGTGCTAGCCACTTTTCAAAGGTGTATGATGGTAATCTTTTCAGATATGGTGGAGCGGATTATTGAAATTTTCATGGATGATTTTTCCGTATTCGGATCTTCTTTTGGTGATTGCCTTGGGAATTTGGCATTAGTTTTGGCAAGATGTGAAGAATCTAACCTTGTGCTAAATTAGGAGAAATGCCACTTTATGGTAGAAAAGGGAATTGTCTTGGGTCATCGGATCTCTTCTAAGGGGATTGAAGTAGATAGAGCCAAGATTGAGACAATAGAGAAGCTTCCACCACCAACAATAATAAAGGGAGTAAGGAGTTTTCTTGGACATGCAAGATTTTATAGAAGATTCATCAAGGACTTCTCCAAGATTTCCAAACCCCTTTGTAACTTGCTTATGAAGGAAACTCCATTTGTCTTTGATGAAGAGTGTGAGAAGGCGTTCTTGTTACTTAAAGAGAAGCTTGTGTCAGCTCCAATTGTTGTAGCACCAGATTGGGATCTACCATTTGAATTGATGTGTGATGCCAGCGACTATGCAGTTCGTGCGGTATTAGGTCAGCGAAAGAATAAGCAGTTTCACACAATTTATTATGCTAGTCGGACCCTTAATGAAGTCCAACTCAACTACGCCACAACCGAGAAGGAGCTACTTGCTATAGTCTTCGCTTTTCACAAGTTTCGGCCATATCTCTTTGGAAATAAGGTAGTAGTCTATACTGATCATTCAGCAATTAAATACCTTATTGTCAAAAAGGAAGCAAAGCCAAGACTCATCCGTTGGGTTCTCCTACTACAAGAGTTTGATATTGAGATTAAAGACAAGAAGGGAACCGAAAATTTTGTGGCAAATCATCTCTCATGGCTGGAGTTAAAAGAGCAACTTGAGTCCCAACCACTGCTCATAGATGATAATTTCCCGGATGAGCAACTTTTTGCTATTTCTTCTAATAAGTCTCTACCTTGGTATGCAAATTATGTCAATTTTCTTGCAGAAAAAATAATTCCTCCGGATTTTTCTTACCAACAAAAGAAGAAATTCTTCTCGGAAGTCAAGCACTACTATTGGGAAGAACCTGAACTCTACAAGCATTGTGCGGACCAAATCATTAGGCGATGTGTTTCGGAAGAGGAGATGGCAGACATTTTGATGCATTGCCATACACTAGAATGTGGAGGACATTTTAGAGCTCAACGGACCACAGCTAAAGTTCTTCAATCTGGATTCTATTGGCCAAACTTGTTCAAGGATGCTTATGCTTTTATTGCAGCGTGTGATGGATGTCAACATTCTGGGAACATATTTAGACGAAATGAAATGCCTTTGCAGAATATTCTAGAGGTGGAGTTGTTTGACGTTTGGGGTATGGACTTCATGGGACCCTTTCCTTCATCCTATAATAACAAGTACATTCTTCTAGCAGTGGATTATGTGTCTAAGTGGGTAGAGGCAATTGCAACTCCTACTAATGATGGAAAAGTGGTGCTTAATTTGCTCCGAAAGAATATTTTTACCAGATTTGGGACCCCCAGGGCCATTATTAGCGATGAAGGGACTCACTTTTGCAACAACCAATTTGCAACTCTATCATTAAAATATGGCGTTAGACACCGGACGGCATTGGCTTATCATCCTCAGACAAACGGACAAGAAGAGGTGTCAAATAGGGAGGTGAAGCAAATTCTAGAGAAAACAGTTAACATCTCTTGAAAAGATTGGGCTAAAAAGCTAGATGATGTGCTATGGGCTTATCGGACTGAATTCAAAACACCTTTGGGAATGTCTCCTTATCAGTTGGTCTATGGGAAAGCCTGCCATCTTCCTGTAGAGCTCGAACATAAAGCTTATTGGGCGATGAAACGCCTAAACATGGATCTCCAAATGGCAAGTGAAAAGCATTTTTTGCAAATTAATGAGATGGATGAGTTTCACAATGAAGCGTATGAGAATGCAAGAATTTACAGGGAGCGAACCAAGGCTTGGCATGATAAGTACATATCAAGGAAGGAGTTTCTACCTAGACAACAAGTTCTGCTTTACAATTCACGGCTTCACCTCTTTCCAGGAAAGCTCAAATCACGATGGTCAGGGCCATTCATAGTTGTTAAGGTTTTTCCTCATGGAGCGGTATAAGTAACTCATGATGAGAAGGGGACATTTAAAGTGAATGGAAAACATTTGAAGCCTTATCTGAATAGGGGATTTGACAGAAAGAAGACCACCATTCTCCTTGATTCGGCCTAGTAGAAGAGCAACAGTTAAGCTACTGACTATAACTAAGCGCTTCTTGGGAGGCAACCCAAGCATTTCTAAACCTTAGTTTTTGTTATTTTTAGTTTTCCCTTCAAATTGTTGAGTGTTCTAATTCTTCTTGTCCTCCATTGTGTTTTGTGTTTAGGTTGCTGTTTGGGAAAGAAGAAAGGGAGAGGAAGTTTGATCAGTCTCCGCCAGTGGTCAGGGAAGTTTCTTATCGCCCTGTCTTTGGTTTCGTTGTTGCACATTGGGGACAATGCACACACTAAGTTTGGGGGGTCACACTTGTGTTCTTTTGCTGCATTTGTTTTGTTTGGATTTAAAAAAAAAAACAAAAAAACAAAAAAACAAAAAAATATTGATTCGGTTTGATGACCAAAAGCCCTTGATAACAATTTGATTGAACTGAACATGGTATTTGGAAAGTGATAAATTTTGTTTTTATCTAGATGCTTGACTCTTGTGTTGGTTTTCTCTTGTTTATGTTCTTTTGAACACTTGGAGCACATAGCCTTGAGCGCATATCTGTTGTGCTTACTTAGAGACAGCTTGTGTAAATCAAGCAAATTTCTTTGATCTCAGTGAACTCTATAACCTGTTTGATTAACACTTGAGGCGAAATCCTAGATTTCACCATGCTATGGAAAGGATTTAGGCCATCTTTGGATCGTTTGAGCCATTCAAGCCTACCTAAAAATTGTTTATCCATAGTAGTCCCCATTTGAGCCTGATTATACTTTTCTTTGTCACCCACATGCTATCTTAACTTTTTAATGATCTATATTCGTCGCACCATAAGCACGTGTTCTTTTTAATAAATATGTTGAGATGAGCTACTGTATAGAGGAAGGATGAGCTTCAAGTGTGATTTGTTTCAAAAAAAAAAAAAAAAGAAAAAGAATACTACACCAGTTGCTAGTTGTTCAAAAAAGAAAGAAATAAGTTTGGGGGTGTAGTAGAGAAAAAAAAAAAAAAAGAGAAGAAGAGAAAAAAAAATTTGTGTGATAAGAGAAAGTGGAAAACAAGTTTCGTGATACTATTTTCGAAAGGAAAATTAGCTCTGCAAGGGTGTTAGGATGATTCATGTGCTTAGGGTGCTTTTAAACCATAATAGTATCTATTACCATACCGTTGCCCCAGCTGCACATTACAAGCTTATTAAAGTCCTAATGATCTTTGGTGTGATGTTAGTCTACATTAGTGGAGAGTGTTGTGAAAAGTAGGCTTATGGAGTAAAGAAAAAAAAAGAAGAGATTTTTCTGATTGCTTAAACCAATCGAAGTAGCGAATGGTTATGGGTAAAAGGTTATTCACACACACACATTGAAGGAATCATGAGTAAGGTGATGCTGACACTTGATTTGAAATTCTAGAAGTTAACAATGTTTAAAGCCTTCCTTGTTCTGTGAAATATGTGACAATTTTTGAGGCATATTTTTACAAATCGAACAGAGTCAGTATCAACTTATTAGTATCATATGTTTTATTCTTTTTTGCTCGAGGACTAGCAAAATGTTAAGTTTGGGGGTATTTGATAAGTTGATTTTATACTAATCAATTTAATATCTTTAGCATCTTATATGTTAGTTTTTTAGGATCTTTTATTAGATTTTTAATTGTTTTTATTCATATTTTGCAGATTAGAAAGATCAAGGCGATTATGCAAATTCATGGAATTTAGCTGGAAGAATCGATTAAAACATCGTGGAGGAGTGTTTGAACTCATTATATGTTTTTAAGTCGATAGGAGACACAAAAGAGGATAATTTAAGAAGAGCTAAGACCTTGACTTGGTGTTAATTTGAGCTTGGAAGTTAAAGTAAAGAAATTGTGAAGTTATGATAGCTGAAGCCAACTCCTATTTTAAAGGAGGCGTCTCCTGGTGAACGTGAGCTAAAAAATAGCACCTCTGTTCAAAAGAATCGACCCATGGTTCAATGAAGTCTGCTCCTTGACTGCTAGAATGAAAGTGAACTCTTTGTTAATAAGAGTAGACACTTTTAAACTCAGGGGTCGCCTCCTTGTCACAACAACAAATCTGGAGAAAAATCAGGGGATGAAGATTTGACGCGGTTACGGTATTTTGGCCATAAATTTCATCTCAGATATCGGATTAAGGTGATTCTTATGGTATTAGAAAGAAGACGTAAAGCTCGACGACTTTTATTTCATGAAAAATTTCATGAATCGAACTCAATCATGGTCAAAAGTGGGCCACAAGTTGACAAAAATATGAAACCCGCGAATTTAGCAATATTTCTTTCCTACTTGTAATAGGTTTCCTTTTTCTTCAAAACTCTTGGACTCTTAGAATATAAATAGGAGAGAAAAAGGATAGAAGAGGAGCCGGCGTGAAGAGATCGAAAGAGGGAGATCGATAGAGAATAGCAAACATCAAAAGCAGAAGGGAGCGAAATTCCTGAGCTTTCTTTCTTCCGGATCCTTTTCAATTTCTTGATGTCGAACTCTTTTATTATGTTTTTACTCGGTTTTACCATGAACTAATTTCTATTTTCTAGGGCTACGATGTAGCCTAACTATGACTATGTGAATCTTTTCTTTCATTGGATTAAAGTAGTAACTATTTCATATTGTTGAGTATTTCACTCTAGACTTAATGCATGTGAATGATTGATCACCATTTACATGATATGGGATTCAATTTGAGACTGAGAAGTGATAACTGTTTCAGCCTATGTTTGAGATACCATAAGTAATCCGTAGGATAGAGATATCTATGGACTTGTTTAATCTTTATGAGGGTTCTTTGCTCTTAATAAAATCTGACAAATTCAGAATTTTCACAGAGATGTAGAAAGTTTGCTTGTTGGATTATTTCGTTAATGCTTGAGAAAGATTAGTGAATAAATTAGAGAAACTCGATTATCAACAATAGGAAACAGATATATTTAATCTAATTAGGAAGTTGACATAGGATTAGTTATGGTGAATCAGACACCCTAGAAACTTGTTTTATAGATCTCAACTTGCTTATTTAATTTTGTTATTTTAACTTTTCTAGTTCAACAATTCATTCCTATTCGAATTATCAAATAGATCATAATTTAATCAATTTTGGTACTTATTAGTAATTTTTCAATCCTCATAGGACGATACTCTTAGTTATTCCCTTTATTACTTGTTACGATTCGTGCAATTGCAATTTCAACCAACAATGTTCATTCTTTTTGTGTGGCTTGTGATTGATGCCAAAGGCTAGGGAGTATTTCTAGGAAACATATAATGCCCCTTAACCCTATTCTTATTATGGAAATTTTTGATTGTTGGGGCATTGTTTTTATAGGTCCATGCCCTAGTTCATTTGGGTATAGCTACATCCTTGTGGCCATTGATTATGTTTCTAAGTGGGTAGAGGCTATTGTCAACCAGACCAATGACCACCAAGTAGTGGTCAAGTTCTTAAAGGAATATATCTTCTCCTGGTTCGGTATGCCTTAAGCCATCATAAGTGATGGTGGCTCTCACTTTTGTAATAGGCCGATGGGGTACAAATGCAAAAATACGGCATCGTTCACAAGGTCAGGTTGCTATACCACCCTCAAATACAAGGGCAAGTTGAATTGGCTAATTGAGAAATTAAGATAATATCAAAAAAGATAGTTAATCCGTTTTGAAAGGATTGGTATTTGCACTTAATTGATGCATTGTGGGCCTACCCGTACCGTCTAGTGTACGGGAAAGCGTGTCAACTCCCGGTGGAGGTTGAACACAAGGGCCATTTGACAATTTAATAAGGGATTGGGTGAAGCCGGTGACCACTGCAAGTTACAATTGAATGAGCTTGATGAATTGAGAAATGATGTATATGAGAACACAAAAATTTCTAAGGCCAAAATGAAAGTCCACCATAGCCAACACATTCAGCGAAAAACCTATCATGTTGGTCAAAAGGTTCTACTCTATAACTCCCAGTTACATCTCTTTCCGGGCAAGTTGATGAGTAAATGGTCCGATCCCTACCAAGTCAAAGAGGTCTGCCCCTATGGAGCCATTAAGGTGCAAAATTCTAATACTGACACCTCTTTCAAGGTAAATGGGCAAAGATTGAAGCCTTATTTTGAGACTTTTTCGGGCGAGATTGATTATGTGAATCTCATTGATCCGCCATCATGGATTGATTATGGTCCTATCAAGGATGTGCAGTATAGGAGTTGGATATTTTATTTTCCTTTTTTTTTTTTTTAGTTTTGTTTATGGCATTGTTTAGTTAGAGGTATAGTGCAGTCCTCTTGTCTTTAGGTATTCTGTGCAATTCTTGGCCTACATTTTATTGTTCATGAAGAATGCCATATCTTATTTTATTTTCCCTTTTCTTTGCACTTTATTTTGTCTTTTCTTCTTTTGTTTTCCTTTATGTCCCTTTTGTGTTGGTCGATGAGAGTGTTAGGAGAGGAGGGGGTTGGTGAATTATTGGTAAGAGGCCTCCAAGGTTGAATGTTTGGTAAGTGGCGGGAGTGTTTCTCTTTACATATGTGTTCAACATTGGTTTAAGTATCCTTATTAATCTTTGCCTTGTTGTTCTTCTTTTCCTATTTTCTCTCATCCTTTCTTCATGGCTATTAAAGGTGGAGGTGAAAAGCACTAGTCTGCCCCTATTAAGGAAGGCGCAGTTGACTTTGACTATAGAGCTTTTCTAAAGGCCTTTGTCCCTATTGCTGAGTCAGGGCTTAAGGAGGACCACGCCATCGAAGTGGCTTGCTTGGTGACTCCCCATCTTCTTACCAACTCTCCCCGCTTTTGTGCTCCACCGGCGAAATTCGAGAAGGCGAAGAACAACTTGTCCTTTACTGGAGTGAAGAGAACAAAGAAGTAGTTATGTTATGGTTAGGGAGATGATAGTTTAAAGCAAGGTTCTTAAAGCTTGCTTTAGTTTCGTTTATGCTCATTGTTATATGGCCCATGACCTTTGTTGTTGATGTTATCTCCCTATTATTTATATGCTTCTTTTCTTCTTTGTAATAAAAAGAAGCATCTCTTTATATTTGCTTTACTTGGGTGACTCCCTTGTTCCCATTCCTCCCTTGTTTCGTTTGTTATTGCTTGATTGTTTTCATACTTTTGCATTGTGAACAATGCAATGTCTTTAGTGGGGGTGGCAGAGTTCTGCTAGAACTTTGTTTTGGCTCTATTTTAAGAGTTCTGTGAGTTTTTATGCATTTTCATATGTTTCTGTGCAAGCTCTGTTTCAGGTGTTCGAACGCATTTCAGGGGTTTGAACGCATTTTTCATGCATTCGAATAGATTTTTGCATTGTTTGAATGTTATGATGTCAGCCTCGAATTTAAAGACGAGCCATTGCATCTGACATGCGTTTGAATCCCGTTTGAAGCAAAGCATTTGAACGCATGTTTAGACTGCCGTCAGATGCATTCTCAAAAAAACTATATAAAGACATTTGAAATCATTTCAAACTCACTTCAGATGAATTTCAAAAAGAGTTTTATGAGGTTTTGAGAGCTTCTGAGGTAGCGAGGCCCTGCTAGAGTTAGAGCACGAGGTCCTGACTCTGCACCGATCTTCCATAGTCTTCTTAGGTATTTTTTCCAGAGCTTTTCCAGTTTGTTCTGAGTTTTCTTCATTCTTTTTCAGTAGTTTGTTTAGTTTACTTTTTTAGTCTAGTATGGCTGGCCGCAGTAGTCAGCCAGGGCGTTGTAGAGGGTTGCCCCTTATTCATGCATTTCTAGTGCACCCACCTCCACCTGCTTTTGATCCTGAGTGGTTTAAAGATGATGGTGCTCATGATGCATATATTCAGACTTGGCGTTCGAGGGCTCATCCTCTTGAGTGCAAGATGACCATAGAGGATTTCATAGCCCCAGAGCTTGAGTGGGCTAAGGTTTTTGATGCTAGAGGCTGGCGTCAGTTGGCTAGATTCATGGGGGATTGTGCTTATATTCTAGTCGCCAAGTTTTTGGGAAATATAGGGATGTGTTGCATCACTACGAGGCATGAGTGGATTGTGTCTTGGGTTAGGGGGCACAACATTGAGGTCATTCCCACCTCATTTGCTAGAGTCACGGGTGCTTCAAGGGTTCAGGACACTCAGTTTAGTTTCCCAGGTGTAAGAGCACCTGCTGATTTTGATGAGGTATCTGATGAGGTTTGCGTCCCAGGCACTCAATGGTTCACTCGACGGCAAATGCCTATTGGAGTTCTATCTCATTGTTACACATCATTCTATCTTTTCTGCTGTAGCACTATATTCCCTATTGCTAGGCACTCCGAGGTTAAGATGGATAAGGCTAGAGTTCTTTAGGCTAGAGGGACAGGTAGGACCATAGATCTTGCCCTCTACATGTTCCAAGCTCTCTGTGAGGACTACTGGCACACGCGATCTCAGGGTTCTATTCCTTACGGGTGTATCCTTACGACACTGATTAAGGAAGTCTTACTAGCCCTGATTCCAAGCATTCCACGAGAGCCACAGCCTAAGGTGGCGATTGATCGGTCTACCCTTAGGCGGTCAGCAACACAACTTTCGCTGCCACCACCAACTCAGGAGCAGCAATAGCAGCAATAGGAGGCTCAGGAGCAGCCACAGCCAGCCCAGCCAGCTCAGCCTGCCCATCCAATTGATTAGCAGATTCTAGTACCTGCAATACAAATCATGGTACATACTTTACTAAGGATGCAGGAGATGCTAACTTAGTAAGGGCAGACACTAGAGGCACTGGACACTTCAGTGGATCAGTATTCTACGACTCTCACCCAAATCACCGAGGCATATGCGCAGCAGTAGACAACGATTGGGGTGTTAGTGCCCACCGGAGCAGAGCATACTGCTCAGATCACTACACTAGAGGTTTGCATTCGAGGCCAGACTGCTACATTGGATCATTTGGTTGGAGAGATCCAGAGGTTGCAGCCTCCACCTCTAGCTTCTTTAGCCTTTGACGAGAAGGATCAGTAGGGTAGAGTTTAGATACATTGTGCATTTACATAGCATTTTATGTCATCATGTATCTAAAACCCTATGTTTTTATATAGTGGATCATATTTTAAGTTTTTATTGTATATCCTTTTTGGTGTATTACCTTTATCTCTATCTTGTATTTCTGGACTATCTAGTTAGGTGTATTCAGATATTGACATGTATCAGTCACTTGTACCATTCTGATGGAGATTTTTGGTATTTTATGGTATTGGTATTAGTT
The DNA here is from genome assembly GCA_033060915.1 of Euryodendron excelsum. Taxonomy (NCBI): domain Eukaryota; kingdom Viridiplantae; phylum Streptophyta; class Magnoliopsida; order Ericales; family Pentaphylacaceae; genus Euryodendron; species Euryodendron excelsum. The sequence continues at coordinate 44,922,235 of CM065378.1, read as the reverse complement.
TCATTATGCTCACAAATTTAGCTATATCTTTCTGTATGTATTATTTCCTAGTTATTCATGGTGAATATGTTGACTTTTCATTTTCGATGTACCATACCATTATTTGTGAAACTATAATTCAAGATTGGATGTTAGGAGCCATTGCATATTACTTAATTTGAGTTGAGATGGATTCACTTCTTACTTCTAATTACTTATGGAGTTACTTGATTTGTTCACCAGTAGAGGGGAATACACTTTGAGCATAGGTTATACTTTGTGACATCATTTATTACCATCTTTTGCATTTTCATCCTTGCATTAGTGGAAATTTCTATCTTGTGAGCTTTATAGCATTTACTGCCTTTTAGAGCATTTACATTTACTCAAGGATAAATTCTTCACCCTCATGTTCTTGAGTAGCTTTATTATGCTTGCATTTGGTTCATAAGATGAGTTTTGATCTTGATATTGACACTTATACTCTATGGAATATTATGGTTTGGTACCTTAGACATGATTCTAGGTCTTTATTCTTCGTGATAGCTATTGATTTCCTTTGATATGAGCCATATGATCTTTTTACTTCATTTGTCATCGATTGCCTCTTGGGTTAATATACTTACAAAAGTAATACTCCATCTCCTGTAATCCTACAAAGTGACACCTAGGTAGGAGTGAGAATTCTGTTGTGTTCAAGTATTGAAAGAAAGAGATAAAAGTAAAAGAAGGAGATTGGTTGAAGAATTCAATAGAAAAAAATGCATATGGAGGAGTTGAAAATATCAAAAGTGAAAAGGAAGTATCAAGTGGTTGGCAACAAAAGAAAAAAAAGAAGAAATAATGAAAGGGAAAATGTTAAAAGTTGAAAAAATATACGTATATGAAGAAATGAGCAATATGTTGAGACTAGTGCTTGGTTGTATGAAAGGGAAGAGTTGGAGTTATTCCTGACTCATCATCTCATGTCTTGATCACACATGATTTCACTTTTGCCAACCTTTCTTCATCTTTACCATTATATTTCTTCTAAACCTCTTTATTTACCTTTTACTGGCTTAGTTGATCCAAGGGTTGTAGACTCTATTAGAGTGGAAGCTATATCTTATGTCATTTCTTCGAATCAAGACTCATTTACAAATGTTCTTTCATGAAACTATGCTAATATCAATACACTTATATCTTTTTTGTAGTTCTTGTATTAGATATGTTCACTTATATTGCCTAGTACAATTACTCAATTATTAAACATATCATTGTGAGAATTAAGAGGGTCTTTTCATTGAGAGTGTATGCCCGGTGAGGATTGAATCAAGGCTTAAAGGATTGAGTTGCATTAGTAGGTGACATTTGTGTTATCATAGCATGACTTGTCACACACACACACATGAACCTCTCCAGTGTACAAATTTGTGCATATTTTTGTATGTGTTGGAAGTTGGGAGTGTGTCCATTGATAGCTTGAATTAGTTACTGCATATTCTCCTTGTTCTTATTTTGATTTACAATTCACAAAGAGATGTTTGTGGATATTATTACTGAAAACCCTCATGAGACACCATGGGGTTTAAAGGCTTGGTGCATACACTAAATACACCTGTGTTCCCTACAAAAATGAAGTTTATTTTATTTTTTTTTTGTATATATTGCTTCCTTTTCTTCTTGTTTAGATTTTGTTAGAGATTAGCAAAAGCTAAGTTGGGGGTGGTGATTATACTCCAAAAATGTAATCATAATCCCCTATTTAGGAAATTGTTAGCATTAGTTAGGGTTTAAACTACTATTTTTAACCATAAATTGTTCTAATTCTACCTTTGTACATATTACAGGAAATTTGGGCTTAAATGAACAAAAATGGGCCAAAGTAAACACTAATGTTCAAATAGATGCTTTAGGCATTCGAAGGGATGACGTTAGCATTCCACCATTCAATCGAAGCATTTTGGCATTCGAACGCGATGGAAAATCATCAACATCAGATGCTTGTCTTTCAGAGTCAATTTTTTCTTGTCTGAAGAGAGGCAGAGTCGATGTTTTTCATCCGAAGAGGAGGCAGATTCAAAATTTCACGTCTGAAGTACCATTTGAAGCCACCGTTCAAATGGATACTCTTACGGTTCGAACGGATTACGGATCTCTGTTTTTTTATTACGTGGCTGAGGCTGACTTGGGTGAAAAGAGAAGATATAGATTAGTTTTGTACTTATTTTGGATATAGAAAAAACAGTTAGAAGTGTTTTTAGGGAGATATATAGTAATTCCTCTCATTTTCCTTTATTTTTTTCACTATTTTTGTTGTATCCTAACATCTTTTTTCTCAATAGAATTGAAGATCTTTTTCATTTAATATTTACTCAAGTCTTCTATATGCTTTCTACCATGGGAATGACAAGTTAAACCTTCTAATTGGATGCAATAGTGAGGATTCATCAAGGAATGCATAGAGATTGAAGGGAAGTTTATGAATCTACTTAATTATCTTTAGATTTTGTCTCTCTTTCTCTAATTAGTGTTTATTCTTCCTTAGAAATCTTGGATTTATAATCATAGTTTGTGAACTTGTGATTTTCTCCTAAGGATTTACAATTTCTCATTGAATCTAACTCTAATTTAGAAGGAATCAAGGTTTTCATTGTTAAAATCTTCCGAATCAAAGATCCATGGAGAGATCCTTGATTTGAGTTAATAGAACCTTCACTTCAATTTTCCTTGCATGAATTGGTGAATTTCAACAATTGTATCCAATTCTCCTTAAATTACACTTGAATCCATAGTTATTTGATTTGAATTGTGGTTAATTAGTTAATTAGAGTTAATTTCATTGTTAGCTTTCTTGAGTAGAGAGTTTTTCTAGTTTCTTAAAGTAATTGATAGTTGTTTTATGATTTTTCTATGGTCTAATTGTTAATTACTAGTGCATTTTCAATTGGAGTAATTAGAGTAGTAAATCAATTTATCCTCAAAATCCAAAAAACTTTTTGGTCAATTTTTGGTTACCTTAGTATTGATTCTTTATTTGTTTTACAATTAAGTTCAATTGGGCTTTAATTTTGGTGTTTGTTGCCTATTGCTAGATTGACACAAATCTCTTGAGCGAAAACGATATTGAGATACTTCAAATTTAAATTACATCGAAACCGTGCCTTTGCAACAACCAAACAGTTTGAAAACTGAATTTTGAAAGAGACATTTTAGGGCTTAAAACCCTAATGTGGCCTTTGGAGGCTTATTTGAATATGCCACTTTTCTAAAGCGACCCTAACTATGGAAATGCTAGAATTACTTTAGGGTTGTGATTTTGAAAGTAAACTAGGGTTTGAAACCCTAATGTGGGCCTTGGTGGTCATATTGAATGTGTCACATTCTTAGGAAAATCCTAACCATGAAAAGGTTAGAATCACCCTAGGGCTTGTGATTCATGAAAAAGAAGTTTGAACATAGCTTGAAAGTAACTTTGGGGTGTGGTTTTAGAAAAAAGCTTTTGAAGGCGTCTTTTGAAAACATGATGGTAATGAACAATGCATGAACATGATAATTATAATGTAATAGGGAAATGAACATACAAGGTTGAAGGCTTCACCACATTACAAGGGCCCTCAAGACTATACCATGATTGGTTAGGCGAAAGGAAGACCCCTGATATGGCGGTCTTCCCAAAGCTTCCCCTAGGCATGGACCTAAGCTCCTCTTATTTCAAGCATGCAAGAAGAGGGGGTAGAAGATGGGAATTAAAAGAGACAATAGACCAAGTGGGCTAGGAGGGAGAAGAGAGAGGGGGAGAGCATAAACTCTTACCTTATCTTCTTGTTAGCTTGAATGCTTTAATGGAGGACTTGCTTGAGCCTTGCAGTGGCCTTCAAGAGCTTCCAATGGTTCTTGGAGGCTAGGGTTAGAGGTATATAAGCTAGGGTTTGAGTGTCTAGGATTGGAGAGGCTTAAAGCTTTAGAGAGATTAGGGTTTTCAGAATTTTTGGGGGCTGCAAAGAGTTGGGTAGAGCTTTGTAGCGATTTTTTGGACCTAGAATACGCTGGGGGGTGCATTGTATTTATAGGCAAAAAATAGATGGGGGCATTCGAGAGTGACTCGGCGGTTGCTGGTTTGATACCCAAAGCCAGAGTGTTTGTAAAGGGTGACCGGCCCCGTTAGGGGCAAAATGGCTATTTTGATCAGAGTTTACCAGAATGGTCTTGGAATGGACGGGGATGGCACTCAGAGATTAGGGATATTCGTGGAAGTGCTTCGGGAGTTTACCAATTTGATACCTAGAGCCGGTGTGGTTGAAAAGGATGATTGGCCCACTAGGGGCAAAATAGTTATTTGAAATAAAAAAACACCAAAATTGGTCCAGAGTCGACTGGGATGGGATTTGAAGGTAAGGAACACTATTAAGAGTGTCCTAGAGGATTATCGGTTTGATACACAGGGCCGGCATGATTGAAAGGGATGACCGGCCCACTAGGGGCAAATTGGTCATTTTAATTGGAAAACACTAGAATGGGTCCAGAATTGCTTGGAAGGGGATTCCGAGGTTAGGGATACTTATGGTGGTGCCCTGGAGGTTTACCGATTTGGTTCCCAGAGCTGGTGTGGTTGACGAGGGTGATCGAGACGCCTAGGGATAAAATGGTCATTTTGACCAAGAACCATCGGAATGGGTTCGGAATTAGTTCGAATGATATTCTAAGCATAAATTTTTGCTCCTAGGACTTACTCGAAGAATGTGCTAGATTGAATTGGACTAGGTGATGCCTTAAGGGCATTTTGGTCATTCGACTTCGATAGGGCCCAGTGGGCCAAGAAGTAGCTAATTGGTTGGACTAGAATATGGAAAACCAATTTAGGATTGAATGTGTCTGTGAACTTGAATGTGATTTTGGTCAGGCCAGAGATTGTCAAGCGAGCAAAATTGGGGTGCTTATAAAGAGCCTCGTCGAGCCAATCAACCCAACACCTCTCCTAGATTGGGAGAAAACGAATGGCCTTGCCACCAACCTGCTGTAAGCATTCCATTTTTTTTTTCACTCGGCAATCTTCGGCCATACCAGACTTATATTCAAACCAACACATACTCATTCAAGTCCAAACAGGCTTTACAAACTCAATCTAGAAAATCAACTGCTTCGCAGGCCTGCTAGGCCCAATAGAGGCAAAATAACCAAAATGCCCTTGGGGCATTGCTCAGTCCAATTCCAATTGGCACGTCTTCCTAAAGATGGTAATTTCATATTTCAACCTTAATTCCAGTTCCAATTCTAGTCCAGATTAGTTAAACTCAATTCGGTACATCTTTTGAGAAAGTTGATACCTTAGACGGTTAGTCCATCTAGTACGACACATTTATCGAGGAAGTACAAAATCCTTCAAAACAATAAGTTCCTTCACACCCGTCGATCAAGACGAAACCCAAGTCCTCAAGATGATAGCGCAGTTCACTTCTAGTGCCTGCTAGCTTGCCAATGTGGAATGTCTGCTATTCAGCATGATTTTTGAGAAAGTTGATCTCTCAAGTGATAAGACCATCCGACAGCTTCCTAAGATCAAGCAGTCTCTAGAATGAACGCACACTGTTAGAGTGACGGAAACACTCACAAACATTACAACTGTTAGATTGACGGAAACACTTGTAAACAAGTTGAGATTGGGAATGCCAACAAACCCCCTACGTCACGAGACCAAACACACCTCTTGGCTGTGGAACGTTTAGTAGAGGATGGGATAACTTTGAAATCTAACTCACCACACACTATCAGAGTGACAAAAATACTCAAAACCTGGGTCAACACCAGTGCCTGCTAGCCCATTCTAGTGAAAAATGACCAAACTGCTCCTTGGGCCCCACTAGCACGCTTCTTGAGAAAGTATCTAAGACTTTAAAGAGGTAATTGTCGCGCCCAGATTTTTTGCACTCGAGGAATACACACACAAGCGGGAAAAACACTGTACTCTCTCGTTAGAACTCACCCCCCTAGAAGAATGAGTGCGACTAAGTTTGAATTGAAAATTGATTTGAATAAAGGATTTTTAGAAAAGATTTGGAGTCGCCACCTAACTTGATTAAGGTGAGTTAGGTCACCTAAAAAGTAAGCATAATTCAAAGACTACACTTAGGGTTTTTGAAAACAATTTTGAAAATACCTCCTCAAGAGAGAGTTTTTAAGAAAACATGTTGTTTGGCAACCTTTGGAAAACATTTAAGCCCTTTTTGAAAAATAACTCTGTTTTTGGTCTTTGAAATCAGTGATCCTAGGTTCGGAGATTGGTTATGTGATCACCCTACCCCGCCCTTGCGGTGCCTACATGTCCATTACCCTATATTCACCTATGAGAGTTTTCAACTAACAAATATTCAATCCTATCCGCTTTAGCAAACAATGTTTTAAAAAAAAGTATGATGCATGATATGCAAGTGTAAGAAAAGAGAGCTGGAAAATAGATTTGGAAAAAGATTTGAAAAGATAAATTTGAAATTTAAAAGAAAGATTTGGAGATTGGAAATAAAGATTTGAAAACAGATTATAGAATTGGAAATTTGAAGAAGATTGTGGAATTAGAAACTTAAAAAGGTTGTAGAATTAGAGATTTGAAAAGAGTTGTGACCGCACCCATGAGGGTTGCCTATGTATCCTTTTGGAGGAATCAGGTCAGTCGTAGTTCGAACAAGAGTTCGATAGAAAATAGAAAGTTTGACTTGAAAAAGTGTTTGAGTTGGAATTTGGATTGGAAGATTAGGAAATTGAACTTTGATTTAAAATTGACTTGGAAGATTTGAAAAGATTGGTTTTGGAAAGCTTGGTTTTAGGAAACCTAGACTTAGGAAAGATGGGACTTAGGTAAGACTTGAGGTTTAAGAAAGATTTGACTTGACTTGGAAGGGATTTATAAAAGATTTGACTCAAATGTTGGACTTCAAAGATTAGGAAAGATTGGATTTAGAAAGGGTTCGAATTAGGAAAGGTTCGGATTAGGAAAGTTTCATTTTAGGAAAGTCCTGTTTTAGGAAAGTTTTCAAATTGGGAAAGTGTTGGATTAAGGAAGTTTTGAAATAGAAAACATTTCATTTTAAGAAAGTTTTGAAATTGAAAAGTTTTGAATTTGAAATGTTTTGAAATAGAAAAGTTTTGAAAGTTGGCAAGTTTAGAATTTAGAAAGTTTCAAATTTAGAAAGTTTTAGATTTTGAAAGATTTAAAGTTTGGGAAAGTTTAGAATTTTAAAAAGATTCTAAATTTGAGTTTTAGAAATTCTTGAAATTAGGAAAGGTTTTGAGTTTAAGAAAGGTTTGAAAATTTAGATTTGGAAAGTTAGGATTTGGAAAGGTTGGAAGTAGGAAAGGTTTTGAATTAGGAAAGATTTTTATGTTTAAGTATTGGAAACTTAAGATTTAGGAAAGTAGAAGATTAGGAAGGAGTGAATTAGGAAAGGTTTAGATTAGGAAGGATTGAGATTCCTATTTCCTAAAACAAGGGATTGGATTTTGTTTCTAAAAAGAGATGTTTTGATTTTGTTTCCAAAAACGGAGGATAGGATCTAGTTTTCTAAATGGGAGATTGGATTTGGTTTCCTAAAGTGAAGATAGGATTTGACATGGATTTGAAGGGGAAGTTTTTAGAAACCCTAGATCTAGAAGACTATAGCTTTGATGTAGAAAATAGATTTTGGAAGTATGTATAGTTTTGTTGTAGAAAACAAGAGGTTTTGGAAACCTAGGTTTTAAGACAAGTTCAAAAACCATGTTTTTGGAAAGAAAAATTAAGGTTTCCTAATCCTGGGTTCTAGGGTTTGACTTAGGCTCTAAAAAAAAGAGATTTTGGAAAGTGAGTTTTTGGAAAAGGGAGTTTTTGGAAGGAGATCCTAGAGAGGAGTTTTTAGAAAGTGAACTTTAAAAAGAGAGTTTTTGGAAATAGATTTTAAAAAGGAGTTTTGAAAAATAAATTTTTAGAGGAAGTTTTTAGAAAACAATTTTGGAAAGAAGAGTTTTTAAAAAGCATATTGAAAAAGAGGGTTTTAGAAAGAGAGACTTTTGAAAAGAGAGTTTTTTGCAAAGTATAAAAAAGTCTCACTTTCCTAAAGTGATCCTAACCATAAGAAGGTTAGAACCACTTTAAGAGAGTGGTTTTGAAAACAACAAGGAGTTGAAAATATGAACCATATTGATCACTTTAAATGTAACACTTTCTTAAAGCAATCCTAGCCATGGAAAGGCTAGAATCACCCTAGGATTTTGATTTTGAAAACAAGTTTTGAAAAAGGAGATTTTGATGTAATTTTGAAAACAAGTTTAATGCAAGCTTTAAAAACGAGTTTGAAAACGACTTTTGGAAGAATGCAAGATAATGATATGCACAATGCAAATTGGGGTCCTAAACATACAAGATTAAGGATTCACCACATAATCAAGAGAGCCGAACCCACGTGGTCTCCGGCTAGACTAAAAGAAAGCCCTTGACACGGTGACCCTCCAATAGTCTAATTCTACACATGGACCGGAAATTCCTTTATTTCAAGCATGTAAAGAAAGGGGGGAAGAAGATGGGGGATTAAAATAGAGAAAACCCAAGTGGGTTAGGAGGGAGAAGAGAGAGGGGGAAGTGCAGAAACTTAAAGAGAAAACCTACAGTATGTCTTATTTATTTCGCTTGGTTTTGCGCGCCTTGCTTTTCTTCGGTCTTCGCTTCACTTCAGTCTTCGAGGGCTTGTCTTTGATCTTCAAAGCTTGTAGTTGCAGCAATCTAAGCCTTTGATGGAGGGTTGGAGGCTAGCGTATAAGCGTATAAGAGTGTGTATGAGTGTATAGGTGGTTAGGGTTTGGTGTATGGTGGCTTGGGTTTGGAAAACCTAGAGAAGCTAGGGTTTATGGGGGCTATGAGCTCTGTATATCAAATATTAGAGTTTTCAGACTGAGTTTGCGGACCTCTTTCACGCTGGAGGAGGCTCTGTATTGATAGAGATGGATTAGACCTGGCGCCTGTTGCAGTGGCACCAGACCAAATTTCCTCTTGGCGCTACTATGAGTGGCGCTAGGCCATTTCTTGGCTTGGCCCCACTACTAGTGGCGCCAGCCAGTTAGGAAAGTTTTAAGGTCGGCAAGCAACGTATCTTGGGAAGATTTGGGTGCCTATACTAGTGACTACCATGCAATTTTTAGCCTGGCTTTACTAGGAGTGACTCCGGAAAGTCCGGGAATGATTTAAGGGACCGGGACTAGCCCAAAGGGCCGGAAAAGGACAGGAACACTTAGAACAGTGTCCCAGAGGTATTTGACTAGAAAAATGAGGATAGAATGTGTCGGAAGGGTTGACCGGGCCATTAGGGGCAAAACGGTTAATCGGGCCGAAAAGCTACCGAGATGGACTCAGAACGTCCCGGAAGAAGATTCTAGATTTGGAAACATTATTCAGAATGTTCCCAAAGGTTGCCAGTTTGATACCCAGAGCCAGTGTGGTCGGAAAAGGCGACCGGCCCACTAGGGGCAAAACGGTCATTTTACACCGGGTTTATTGGAACTGACTCAGAATGATTCAGAAAGATAAAAGAAGGCTGAGAATACTATAGGAAGTATTATCATGAGATTACCGGTTTGATACTCAGAGCTGGCGTGGTCCTCGAGGCGTTCGGATGCCTAGGGGCAAAATGGTCATTTTGACTAGAAAGTCTCGGAATTGGCCTGAAACTAACTGGAAGGCACTTAGTCATGCTGGATTGCTTTTAAGACAATCTTGGGAGGGTGGACTTAATATTCTGAGGACTCAGGTGTGTTCTCGAGAAACGTGCCAAAAAATGACCTTAGGGGCAGTTTGGTCATTTTTCACTGGAGTGGGCTAGTAGGCACTGGTGTTGACCTGGGTTTTGAGTGTTTCTGCCACTTTGACGGCGGTCTCGTGATACAGGGGTTTGTTGGCAATTCCCTATATCAACCTGTTTACGAGTATTTCCACTACTCTGACGGTTCGCGATCATTCATGAGACTGCCTGATCTCGGGAAACTGCTAAAAGGACTTAGTGCCTGAGAATCAACTTTCTCGGAAGGCATGCCTAAACGGACATTTCTACATTGGTGGGCTAGTAGGCGCCAAAGGTGGACCGTTCTACCATCTAGGGGACTTGGGGTCTCGTCCTGGTCGATAGGTTTAAAGGGACTTACCGTTCTGAAGAGATTTTTTTCGAAAAACGTGCCGGATTGGATACAATGACCGTCTCAAGGAATCAATTGTCTCGAGAGAGGGATTGGAATTGGAATTGGAAAGGAGACTTACCGTCTTCGGAAAGACATGCCTGATTTGGATTTGGAGAGGGGACTTACCGTCTTCGGAAATACGTGCCTAATTTGGATTTGGAAAGGGGACTTACAGTCTTCGGAAAGACGCGCCTGTTGAAATTGGAAAGGGGATTTACCGTCTTCGGAAAGACGCACCTGTTGGAATTGGAAAGGGGATTTACCGTCTTTGGAAAGACGCACCTGATTTGGAATTGGACTGAGCGATGCCCCCTGGAGCATTTTGGTCATTTTGCCTCTACTTGGGCCTAGTGGGCCTGCGAAGCGATGAATAGACGGGATTAGACTTAGAGAGTTAATTTCGATTGGAATACATCCATATTGACTTGAGTACAAGTCTGGAAAGACCGTAGACTGCTGAGCGGTCAAAAATGGGGTGCTTACAGTAAGTCTACCCTTCCAAGATTGTTCCAAGGATAATCTAGCACGTTCTAGTGTCTTCCAGTCGTTTTCGGATCGATTTGAGTGCATCTGGTAAAAAATAACCATTTTGCCCTAGGCATCCAATCGCCTTCGGGAACCACACTGGCTTTGAGTATTAAACTAGTTACCTTCCAAGGATGCTTTTAATAGTATTTTCAATTTTTCAATACCTTTTCAGACCATTTTGAGTCCATTTCGGTAAACCCAATGGGTCAGACACCTTTTCCAGCCACATCGGCTCTGGGTATCAAATCAACAATCCCTCAGAACATTCTCAATAGTGTTTCTAACCTTTAATCCTTCTTATGGATCATTCTGGGTCAATCCTAGTGTTTTTCCAATTCAAATGACCTTTTTGCCCCTTGTGAGCTGGTCACCCTTTTCAACTACTTTGGCTTTAGTTCTCAAGCCAGTTACCTCTAGAACACTCTTTTAGGGGTTTTTGTCCATTTTCGGCCAAGTCGGGTTACTCAGAACCTTCCAAATCATTCTCGAACTTTCTAGAGTCACTTCTAGTGCAGCCAAGCTAAAAATTACATGGTAGTCACTAGGACAAGCGCCTAAATCTTTTACTTTATGTCACAAGGGTCAAAGATTTGTGTTTTTTCGCCCCAAAAATTTCTCTAATGGCTGGCACAAAGCCAAAAATTGGCCTGGCGCTAGTCCCTATTTTACCTGCCAATAAATACAGGTCACCCCCTGCGTATTCTGAGTCCGCAAAATCACTCTAGAAATTCTATCTCTCTGAAAATAGAGCTCAAATTCTCTCAAAACCATAATTCTCTCAAGCCCCCTCAAACCCTAGTTTCTCACATAAAATCATAGTTTTCTATCTATATTAAATCATAGGTTTCTAAAACTATTTTTTTTTTTTTTACCTAAAATCATAGGTTTCCGAAACTTTTTTTTTTTTCATAAAATCACAAAATTCCTAATTCAAAAGTCACATAAAATAATATATTTCCAAAACTCAAGCTTTTCAATTTCAAGTCAAATCAAATCTTTTTTAAATAGGAAACCAAATCAAATCATCTATTTTTGGAAATAAAATCCAATCTTTTGTTTTAAGAAATATAAATAAAATCTTTCCTAATTTCAATATTTTCTAACCTCAATACCTTCCTTTTTCAAAATGTTCTAAAAATAGAGCTTTCCTTTTTCAATTGAAATCCAATCTTTTCAATTCAAATGCATTGTGTAAATCCTAGATCTTAGGATTGCTTAAATCCCAAGTTATCTCAAACCTAGGTCAAACCTTTTCAAACTCAATTATTCAAATTCAACTTTTCTAAATTCAAATCTTTCCAAATCCTGACTTTTCAAATTTCTTAAATGAAACATTTTCTAAATCAAATCTTTCCTAAAATGGAACTTTTTTTAATTCAAACTCTTTCCAAAAGTTAAACCTTTCCAAATCTCGGATTCAAATCTTTCTAAATTCAAAACTTTCCTAAAACGAAAGTTTTCTAAAGTAGAAGTTTCCTAATTCACAACTTTCCTAATTTGGAACTTTCTAAAATCAAGCTTTTCCAAAATTAAACTTTTCAAGTGCATGTTTAAA